>CM032627.1:5564244-6174283 GCA_019097785.1 Fraxinus excelsior
AAAAAAAAAAAAAAAAATTGAAACTGGGAAGAAAAGTCCCTTGCTAGATTTTAAAACTAAACCTAGTGGAAATTGCACCTTGGTCCCTCAGTTTACAAAAAATAATTAAAATGGTCCACAAGTTTCAAAAGTGGCACCTAGTCCCTAGGTAATTGCACTCCAAGTCGCTCAACTTTGATCTTATATAATTTGATCCTTGGATTTTGACTTTTCTTTCAATTTTGTACTCCATAAATTGCATCCCAATGTCCTCCAACTTTCTGCACTTGTGCAACTTAGTCCCAAACTTCACATTTTTGTACGTTTTTTTGTCCTTTTTTGTCCTTTTGCCTTGTTCGCTTTCATTTGTCGGGGGTTTTGGCCTACAACAGTGAAAATCACACAATTATGAATAGAAATCAACTCAATTTCATCAATAATTAACTTCGAAAAGTGCCTAATAAGTGTGTAAAAACACACTTATCACATCACACAACTCATTGAGATGAAATATCATAGTGTGAGCATCCATACCCTTGTTCTCTTTCATTTGTCAGGGTTTTGGCTTACAACAGTGAAAATCACACAATTATGAATAGAAATCAACTCAATTTCATCAATAATTAACTTCGAAAAGTGCCTAATAAGTGTGTAAAAACACACTTATCACATCACACAACTCTTTGAGATGAAATATCATAGTGTGAGCATCCATACCCTCATGTTGCTTTTGCAACTCAGGTGACATAGCTACAAGCATCACACATGCTACAATGTTATCGTCATCACTATGTTTATTGTAAACATCAACCTCTTCCTTAGTCGAGTACTCAGTAGGTACCCCAGGAAAGTGCTGTTCCATGACATCACCAATTTTCTCATGCTTGAGAACAATTCTCAAATTGCGGTGCTAATCGAGAAAATTTGACCTGGTCAGTTTGTTGGCATCCAATATGCTCTCAAATTCATATGGTTACTTATGATTTAAAACTATAAATGATGAAAAATAAAAAATTAATATGTATTAAAATCCATTGCATAATTTTAATATGGATTTTAATCAAATTAAATATGGTCCCACTATTTAAAATGAATTTATGACCTTCATACATAAATTAATAGAATCCATACTCGATTCCTAGTGGGCTGGGACCCCATTTATTATATTAAGACCTTGAGTATACTCAACAAGCCTCAATAAAATATTTGGGTAGATACTATTATCAATTGTATCTTCATACAACTCCCAGATCATTAAGCGACAACTTTTTGTCTTTACACATCTTATGTATTAGTTTAACACGCCTCCAAAATTTATCTTTTTGAGTGTACTCAACAAAGACAAATTTTAGTTAAATCGAACTCATCATTCAGAAATATCAAATATTTCATAGTGCCAACATATCCCTAATGGACCAGTTTTGAGTGTACTCAACAAGTTGAGATCAATTTAGGATTCTCGTTTTTCACTATAATGATGGAAGACAAACAACAATTCTAACTTAATATTTTAGTGATGGGTTTATCATGCAAATGTCTCATCAATTCAATCATGTACATATGTACATATTTCATCAAACATGCAAATAAATATACATACAAGAGTGGATGATTATGTACTTATTCTATCTAGTCTTCCCAAACCATAAGGAAGACTAGTTGGTCAAATCCTAGGGGGTAGGGACGGACTCGGGGGGGGGGGGGGGTCTAGGGGTCATGTGACCCCCCAACTTTTGAGATTTTTTTAAATGTTCGATAAAGTCATGTTTGGTATCGATTGAAATCTAAGTTTTAATCTAAATCAAAGTTAACAACATATTTCATGAAATCCATAAATATTTAACTTTTATCAAAATTTACTAAAATATAATTTTAATCTCCACCAAACATGACAAAATCACAATAAATTTGATTTTTTTCTTTTTTTTTTCTTGTTCTCTTTTACTCTTTTCCTTGTGCTTTTAAAGAAAAATATTAACCCTTCTAATTTTTTAAAATTTGTATATAATTTCTCTACAAATTATGACATTTGCTACAAATTTCCACTTTCCAATCAAATTTTCAAGTGATTAGAACCTGAACTTGCATTTTCTCCTATCAAACTGTGTATAGGGAATGTGTCTCAACTCATTATATCCAATTTGACTTATATTTTTTGAATTTTGTTTATTTAATTGATTATTAGTATTCAATATTAGTTTTATGTTTTTCCTTTCGATTACTTGAATTCATTGTTTGTATCAAATACCTTATAGGATTTTTAAACGCAAACATGCATTTTCTTGTGATGAACAAAACATTATTAAAATGACTCTTCGAAATCAAATGGATGAAAATGATTAGCAAAATATTAATGAAGAAATGTTGTTTTAAATGTAAATCTGCATTGTCTCAAGTCAAGTATGAATAATTCAAAAATCAAGAACAAAGTATTCGATTTGTACATGGTTTGATTGTGCTCCCCTAACCTAAAATGTCTGCGTCCACCCCTGCTAGGGGGTATTGCATTGAATCAGTATCAACGCACAATTTCTATGGTTTCCTTTCCCTCTTGCATCTTCAATCAGTCCAGCCACAATCTATATCCTATACTAGTTAGCATGCATGCCCATAATAATAACAATGATAACGGACTCGCAGGTCCAAGATAAATTAAGAGCTCGCTGGCCCATAAAACAACAAAAATAAAATTAACCAATCAACACATTAACATGGTCGAGTCCATAATCACACACTAATTAAACATTCATCAAATAAATCCTTTCATATACAATATATAATATTATATGCATATATGATTCAAGCAATAATTGTCGTCTAAACTCATTTAGTTAAATTGATTGAAAATAATTAATTAATCAAATTAATTAGCGGGTCAATTTAATTAAAATCAAATTTTAGTTAAATGTGAAATTAGAGTCCAACTCTAATTCCACAATTATAGGGAGGGAAAATTTAATTAAATATCAAATTACAGTCCAATTCTAATTCTAATTATAAGTGAATTAATATTTTAATTTAGGATAAAACTCCTAAATAAAATAAATTCAATTTAGGACTAAGATTTAATATTTAAGTTAAAAACCAATTTTAACGAAAATATAAAAGTCGTCAATTTTAAATAAAGTTCTAAATAGATCAAAATTTAAATTTTAAGGTCAAACCATTTGAGAATCAAATTTAAAACCATTTTAATATTTAAACTCAAAAAAACCCTTTTTGAAAATTGCAACTTGACACGAGTTTAAAATTAAAAGCGTGCCCTTCAATTAACTTAATTGCATGTCAGATCCTTCATTTAAAAATTGCAAAACACACCCTTTTTTCATAATTGCAGGCGAGGGCCTGCAATTTCAGAAATTGCATCAAGAGCCCCCCACCTCCACCCGTTCCTGAAACCCTAAAACCTCCCATTTTCTTTTTTTTCCTTGGCGGTAACTGTGACATCATCGCCGAGACACACAACAACGTGAACGTTGTAGTCGCTACAAATCGCAGTAGCGTTTGCTGTCGCTGCCCAGCTATTCTACATGCAGCGTTATGTCGCTACAGGGTCTGATGGCGTTGTTGCGGCCACCAACCCCATTTTGATCCGATTTTTTTTTAGATTCAAAATTTGACCAAAAAATTATTTTCTTTTTCAAAACAAGTTTTTGAAGATGAAAAATAATTTTCTAAATTGTTAGATTCAAGAAAAATGAACAATCAACTTTTGACTGAACCAAGAAGTAAAACATTTTCTAACAAGCACAAAGTAGACTCTGATACCACTGTTAGGAATTTACTTAATCATGCACAATGGAAAATAAAATAATTTTCAATTCGCACTAAAGATATGCTTTGTGTTTAGATAGAAACTGTGATAGGAATTATACTTTTGATGAATTCCACAAGCTTCTTTGCTTTTCTTGAACTCGAATGATCACGATCTGCAATATAAACCATATAATTGTCCAATCTCCAACAGTGATCCACATAGATAACAAGAATGACGATTAAGATTTCATTTTCTTGTGCTAGCAAGAATAATGAATTTTTTTTTCCAATTTCCAAACCCTAACAGCCTATTAATATAAGTCCAAGCGGGCTGGTCTGTCTCTTAAACTTAATCCACCCCAATATTTAATTAGTCAAATTAATTAAATCTGGTCCATGAATTAATTAATCCAAATAATTAATCTGGGCATATTAATAAACAACTCAATTAATTAATTGTCCAACTCATACTAATTAATTAATTGGCGAATTGCATTCTTTTAGTTCTCTTTTGTGTGCGACCTATTAGATTCCCAATCACTATACTTAACGACATGAATTATTATTCTGATCAAAATCGATAAATTAAAACACCCATTTTAATTTATCACTAATTCACATTCGTCATCCCAGATTGACATCTAGCATCGTGTCAGGACAATACATGTGACGAAAAATGTCACGTAGTGTGACAAAACCAAAATTGTTCGTTTATCATGAAACTACAATCTTTTCGTCAATAAGATTCGATCAATTATGAGATATGGATATGTGTCATCTCAATTATTGATCATATCTTTTATTCCACTATTAAGTCAATGTAAGTTGAAAACTACTTTTCGAATTTTGAGTTCACCTTGACCAAAGATTTCATTATCAACTTAATTGAATAAAATGTAAATTATAATCACTTACTATCTAAGAGTGACGGATCTTTTATTGATCATTCACAACCTTCATATGATTCTTGACATACCCAAACGATACTATATTAGAAAACCTTGGCAGAGCAACATCCAACATCATCAAAGTACAACTGTTCTCATATAAGGCACTATGATGACCTCAAATCAAAGGACTAATTCTACTACCGAACATTTGAAATTAACCACCGACACTCAAAAAGTTTAACACGTGGAATCTCCCCAGTGGGTCTCCAATGTTTTGCTCTATAACAAAGCATCCACGCGTTCATTTAAGTGTCACGACACTTTAACTTGTGAGATCAATTACTTATTTCGCAAGTAAGAAATTCCACACATGATGGTCTATCCATAATAACAATATCCGTATCCCGTTATTACTTACGACCAATAATAATTTAAGATTCAGTCATATTGTAATTTGTATCTCACAATCACAACTCCTTGTGATTAACAAATTGCAAAGACTCCATTATTTAATATAATTCATTAGAAAATTAATTTAAATAAATAATAGATCTTGCTAGAAAAATACATGAAACATATTAATGTGTTTACAACTTAAATTGATTGGGTTGGGTTTAGGGCATAACACTTACAGTACAAATATGGAAACACCATATACCCAATTCCACTCATGCCTAATCGGCATATTCTAGTCTATTTATTTCCTTTACAGCTTCAATCTGAACTCATGAATATCTGCTTCAGATTTACTTTAGAAAATTCTCTGATTTTGTACATTAGATTTCAAGTTCACCACAAAATCTTGAATTGGACATTGGAAGAGTAAAATTCCCATTAATTACGAATTTATTATATACATACTTTTTTCCTATATAACAAGCTCCCTAATGCGCATCTAACATCTACTCTCTATTTTTAGCTGTATTTCTATAAAAATGGACCATTATCCTACACCAGTAAAGGTATTAGTGTTCCTCCTGATTGTCATGTGCACATTTCCCATGAGTTTCAGAAAGGAAAATGCTGAAAATGAAATCCTTATACTTGCCCAAAAAGAAGGGTATGATCTTACGAAGTAGGAACAGCTTCATAGGAAGACAACTTTAGGCGGTCGTTTCCTGAGATTGGTGCCTGGAGGATCGAATCCTATACACAACCCGGGACCTCTCTGATATTGTCATTTGCTTAGTAAGGCACATAGAGGATCAGATCCTATACACGATCCGACACCATCAACTTTGGCTCTTTGATCTGCATTTCTTGAGTGCAAGGTTAAATTTAAAATCCACATTGTGAATGGGAGTCATTCTTTTGATTATCCTGAGTTTGATCCTTTTCTGTTTACATTGTTATCAGAAAAAATGCTAGTTTGATTAGTCGCACATAGGAGACTCTATTATGCTATTGCGAAAACCTAAATCAAAGATGGCTTCAGGATGCAAATTTATCATTTTATATGCGTGACTCTCTAACATCATTAAATTCTCGTGGAGCCCCATTCTTACTGTCGAAGCTACATACTCTTTCAAAGCCCCACTACACGTTTCGTAGAAACACTTTTTTTTTTTCATAGTTTGGACCTTAGCTCGATCTATCACTATGTTACCATTGAAACATTTAAGAATTGAAATCTTAGATCAAAATTCTATGTAAATATGGTATGAACAATCTAAACAAGAGTTCTTGATAAAATCTTTATTTTACAATCTTGCTACATGTATATTAACTTTGACATAATGGATGACATCCTTGTGAGTCAGAAATTTTTTATACATTGATTTTGACAACACTTTAAACAATTAATGTTACAGATGTTTACAACTCAAACAATGTTAATAACAATGTCATCCATGAATATACTTATAGCTTAATTCTTTGTGTTGTTTCGGCCCAACTCTCCTTAAAGTGACTAAAGGGTTAGGGTGCGGTGCCTATTCATTCTTAACTTCATAGGGCAAAGGATACCTCAGAATCGGGTGCAACGCTAGGATCATTGGCCCTGCTACACTACTTCTATCTGTGAGATAGAAGTAGGGGATTTCACTTGCCTTAGAGTTTGTGATGATTTTTCAATCGTTTCTACTAGGTAATCTAGTATCCTCATGTATGAAGATTAAAATCAAGTATAAACTCAAAAGTCACATCATCTGAAGACCCAGAAAAGAAAGAAGACCATTCGAGCCGCATGAGTGAACACTACGAATGTGCAAGATGGTTTGTGAAAGATGATATAAAGTACTAGAGCCACTACACCAAAAAACACCTTTTGCAACAGCCAAAAAATGCTGTAAAAAGCTTTTTGCAGCGTTTTAGCATGTGTTGCGGGGTTAGTGTTGCTGTTGAGAGAAGGTCTTTTGCAACGTTTAAAAAACGTTGCTGTAGACCTTTTGTCAACGTTAAAAAATGATATGATCCGGGATAGGTAATCAGTTGGTCAAGTTTTGGAGTCCTAATTGAAGAAGTTGACAAGCCAATGTTCAAGTTTTGTGAAGGGTTCGGGAGCCGAAACGAGTTGGATTCAAAGTTTGGAAGATATTTGGAATGAAATTGAGAAGTGTTGATTAAAACGGACATAACTTTCAGCTCGGTTGTTGGATTTTCGTATATTCCGAAAACGGCACAAGATTATGCACAAGGCCGCATAGGCTCATGGTACTTTTGGGCTTTTGATCGCATAGAAAGAGGCCAAAAACAATTTGGTGAGAATTTTAATTTTCGTGAATTTCCTTGTTAAACTAGAATTCTATTTTCTTTTCAATTTTACAATATTTTGTAACATAATTACATTTTTACTAGGTTTTCTAGCATTAGTATAAATAGGAGATTTATTTCATTGTAAAATTAAGACTTTTGATAATGAATTAACGAGATTTTTCTCTCATTTGGTTCTTGAATAAACTATCGAACTTATCAAATATATTTGTATATTTGTTGCGTTCAACCCTTAAACTTATCGAAGGATTAGACATCCCTTGTGGTGTTCGTAAAATCATGGTTCTTGTTTCCACACATCAGCGGGTCTAGGGTTTAATATACCTTAGGTTCTTGGTTCATGAGGCTCGAGTCAAGATTCTATCGTCTACAACCTGAATTTGGACTTTTCCGGTGTTTTCAATTAATTCCGCGATTTCCACGCTGATCCCGTACCCGGGTTCTCGTCATTTGGTATCAGAGTTTGGGCTCCAGATTCAGGTGCTATCTTTTTATTTTTATTTTCTTTGAGTCTTTATTTTCCTTTGTTATTCGTTTTTTGTGTTCTTGTGTCTAGTAATATTTTTTAGTTAAATACAGAAAATTCTAAAAATAGAGTCAAAAATTATTTTTGGGCTAATCTAGTATCCAAATCAACTCTCGTTTCTTTTGTTAGTTTCGTAATTGAGTTTCGAGTTTACCAAAAAAAATCTACTGTTCATTCGTACTGTACTGTAGTCCGAAAAAAAAATTGATTTATTTGGGAAGTTGACACTATCATATCATCTATCCAAAATCCGTTTATATTCATTCCAATTCAAAAATTCAAGAACCACTTTCTTGAATTTAAATATCACTCATCCAAATGTCCAATTCTTTTCTTGAGTCCTCTTGATTACGCCTATGTAAAGAATGGTTTATGATTGAGGATTTATTTTTCAATCTCGGTGTTATGTGGGTAGTAAGGTATGCAATCTAGCTATTGATAGGGACTACATATCGAACTTGGTTAGTATCACTATGGTTGAAGAATTAGGATTAGCTTTGCAACAACACCCTATGCATTATAGGATGATTTGGTTGAAGGAGTGTGGGAAGATAGATGTGACCAACCGGGTTTTATTAAATGTCACCGTTGGGAAATATAGTGATGAAGTTTGGTGTGATGTAGTTTCATTAAAATCTTTTCATATCTTGTTTGGGAGTCCTTAGAGATATGAGAGGAAGACTATTTATGATATGGAGAGGAACATGTATAGGTTTCTTCAGGATGGGGTAAAAATCACTCTGCCTGGGTTGCCACTAGAACAATCATTTGCAGATCGATGGAAGGTGAGAGGTGAGGCAGAACGAGAAAAGCAAAAGAGGAAGTTGATCACATCTAAGGAGAACACCAGAGTTGAATTGCAGGAGGAGTCCAAAAGTAGGGAAATTGATATGGATGATGATAGATTGAACCAATTAAAGAGGAAGAGCATGAGCAGTCTGGTATAAAAATTGTAAAGATGGTTCAGCAAGAAAGTGAGAAAATAATAGAAGAATATGTTAAGCAAATTGTTGAAAATATTATGGGGAATGAAAAGCAGAGTTCCATTGTTAAGCATGATATGGTGGAGACAATGCATTATGAGTACGAGGACCCCTATCTCATTGAGGGGAAGGCTAACAAATTCAACCGTATTTTGCTTAATTCTTTCTTTGAAGTTGATCATTATACGTGGGAGTTCAAAAACATCTATGGTTGATTGTGTTTTTGCTACATTACATCCATAACTACAAAATTGATGGATATCATGTATTGATCGTATGCTATTGAGGGAAAGATTTTCCATTTGATCCAGGTGGTGCAGTGATGAGTTGTGTAGTAGGCTAGTTATCCCCTATGCAATCACAAGGCACGGATTGAGGACGAATCCTTTTCGAAGAGAGAGAGGATGATATGATCCGGGATAGACAATCACTTGGTCGAGTTTTGGAGTCCAAATTGAAGAAGTTGACAAGCCAATGTTCAAGTTTCGTGAAGGGTTCAGGAGCCAAAACGAGTTGGATTCAAGGTTTGGAAGATATTTGGAAAGAAATCGAGCAGTGTGGATTAAAATGGGCATAACTTTCAGCTCGGTTGTTGAATTTTCGTCCATAAATACATTCCAAAAATGGCAAAAACTTCTGCACAAGGTCGAATAGGCTCATGGTACTTTTGGGCTTTTGATCACATAGAAACAGGCTGAAAACAATTTGACAAAAATTTTAATTTTCGCAAATTTCCTTGTTAGACTAGAATTCTATTTTCTTTTCAATTTTACAATATTTTGTAACATAATTAAGTTTTTACCAGGTTTTTTAGCATTAGTATAAATAGGAGATTTATTTCATTTTAAAATTATGACTTTTGATAATGAATTAATGAGATTTTTCTCTCATTTGGTTCTTGAATGAACTACCGAACTTATCAAATATATTTTTATATTTGTGGCGTTCAACCCTTAGAACTTATCAAATGATTAGTCACCCTTTGTAATGTTCGCAAAATCATGGTTCTTGTTTCCGCATATCAACGGGTCTAGAGTTTAATATACCTTAGGTTCTTGGTTCGTGAGGTTCGGGTCAAGATTATATCGTCTACAACCTGAATTTGGCCTTCCTGGCATTTTCAATTAATTTCTCGATTTCCATGCTGATCCCGTACCCAAGTTCACGTCAAATAATTTTTTAAAATTAATTTGCATTTTTTATATATGCCTTACTACGCTACCGAATGTCATGTTCTTTGACAAAATTGCTGTTTTACCTTATTCCGTTCACACAAGCATATGGTGCCTTGAATTTTATGCTTAACTGAAAATGAATGGGAAAATATAAGAAATCATGATTAAAATGGGAAAATATGCTCTTGCATTGAAACTAATTAAACCATGCATAGCATATACACTCTGCAATTACTCCATTATACATGTTTTCTATTTTAAATATCGACCCAACATCAATAAAATTGTTTCCATCATTCTGATGACCACTCACAAAAGGTGCAATAATTTATACTACATTTTTTGAACAATGCTCAACAAGTTTGGATTGATATCCTGTAGCATCAAAAAAGGAGTCGTTGCAAAAAACATGAAATCAAGCCCATGTTTGAGCCCCATGGGAACTAGGTACCTCGCACATCCCCACACCATCCACTCCATCCCCTGTTGAAGCATCATTACAACAATATCACATAACTCTACCAGAAACCACTTGAAGCTCTGACAAAAGTTCGCTACCATTGCAAAATATTTAAACAAGATGTACTCCTGTTTATAGACTATAAATAATTAACCCAAATATTCATCTACTGTAATACAAATTTATTTTTGTGCATGTGTGTCTATCAACTCAAATAGGATCAACAGTTTCTATCCACTCTTCAAAAGAAAAATCTAAAGATATAGATGAACAAATACAAAATGGAGCAACAAATCACTATATAACCCAGGAGAAAGAACTTAATTCCATAACTTGTTCTATGTTACCAACTTGGAGATGAATAAATACAAAATGGACCAAGAAAGAAAAGAGAAGTTTTAAGAAACAGATTGCATATATAAAAGCTTGTAAAAGACAAACATAACATCATTGACGGAATCCAATGAAAACTCAAATCCAGAATTTATCTGAATAAAACAATTGTTATTAGATAATGAATATCATCCAATTCCTTGTACACCTAGAAAAGGTGACAAGGTTTCATGGGATCCAATTTATAGATGTAACAACATGTTGTTGCTAAGTCCTCTATTTTCATAGTTAGATAATTTACATTGGATACAAAGACCAAAAAAATTATAACTGAGACTTAAAAATAGAAGAGTTGTGAGATCTTGTAAATCAATTTACTACTCTCATATTCAGATCCCTTTCTTTTATCATCACAGGGGAGGGTGGATTGAACAATTGATTTGATTGAGCAAATGCCGATTCCATCTCTCATCTTTTGAGCAAGATTAACAGAACCAGTGGTCATTAATTTAGCCTCCAAATAGTATACAATAACATTGAAGTTGTCTGTAGCTAGATCCTGATAAATTCCTATCGACACAAAGACAGACCTTAGATAATTACTAAGCTACCATATTTATGAACATATCGAATCCTATATTACACTAACAAGAGAATAATGATCTCATCTCCGAAGTATTCCTATACATAGCAAAAAAATCTTAATGATAACTGTTTCCTTGAAGTCAGAAGTAATTTATCACATTTCTTATTACTATGACAAACTGAATCTTTTAAACAATAATAACAGGTAATGAATTATCATATCGGCAAAGAATCAAGAATCCCTTCAACCTGGACGTGCAAACTTTAAATAAGTACCAAAGGGCATTAATACATATGCACATAAGTTGACATACATAATTAGAGATAAACATACTGATGTTATCATTTGCTAATTTAGTGCAAATTAACTTGTCAGAGATACTTGTCAAAATTTTTTAACACGCCATGATTTTGAAGCAGATAGGGACATACCAGAAAGAATACTTGATAGAGAGATGCATTGGTTAGAATTCAAAGGAGAGATTGACACAATAGGTAATGAAATTGAGAAATTGTTGATAGATAAACTGATAACAGAGTTTCTATTTAGTTTTTGAAAAAAACTAGTGTAGAGAGTTGGCAACATAGGCAGATGAAAGATGTTGTTTTAGAAGTTAAAGAATAAAACTGAACTTAGAATTTACTCCAAAGTTAAAAATAAGTTATGATGGAAATATAATTTTAATCATTGGCCTGCTGCCTTATAAGCTTTGTTGTTTTTACCTAGTGCAAAACTGTCTTCAAATTTCAATATTGGATTTCATAATGTCTAAACTTGTGAACCCGTGTACATTGAAAGAGTTTTGATGAGGTCACAAATGCACTCGTCATTATCTATAACCTAGTCCCTTAAAAAAAATTAGCAAGTCTTCATAAACCTCTAGATTTTGTTTCCTTCTTCATTTTTACCGATTCTTTCATTTTCATTTTCCAATTCTTCCCCTGAGTAGATATTCTGTCATTTTATCTTCACACTTCTATTCCCTTTTGATTCCTGTTGATCTATGTGGCATTGGTCCACTAAATTACAACCCAACACACTCAATCTTTTCCGTACTTCAATCAATCAATTGCATAACAAAAGACATACAACTGAACACCCATGATATTTCAAATAAAACATAACAAACAACAATAAAATTACAAAATTATAGGAGACAGAAATTGTTTAAACATACCTTATTCAAAGAAGTCTAATATTGCTCTGTGGACAAGCAACAGTACTTCCCATGGCTTTACTAAGAGTTCAGAATTCATCTGTAGGTCTGTCTCTATAAGGTCAAATTACTCATTTACACTTCCTCAACCCAAACCTTCTAACAGTCCCGATCGAGTGGCAAGTGATGCACCTTTGCACTTTGGTCTGTTGTTGCAATCTTCACTTCTGCTACGACTTCCTCCTCATCAAACATATACCAATGCAACAGTTGACATCTTGCATTTGTTACAGGTATAGTACTTCCTTGGAGTGACTACAAATTCATAGTAAACAGAAAATATATATTTTTAAATTAGAATGCTACAAACTTAATATATACTGAATAAACATTTAAGAATGTATGATACAAAAACTTGAGGAGTATTGACATTTGAATTCCTATCATCTACACTCTGCAAAATGATACAAAAATTGCAAAATTTATTCTACATGTAATTCGCTATATGAAGGTATATTATTATAGTATATATAAAATGTAACTACTTATAACCTGCTGAGATAACTTGAGAAGTGCATCCATTTTTTTTCTAGTGACCCCATCATTTGTGCTTGAGTCTCTAATTGGCTTTCAAGTTCTCTAACTCTCCCAGTACTTTGTATTTGTCCATCCACGTTTGATGGTACAACTCCAAATCTTAGTCCCCTAACTCTCTCACAACGTTCAGGACCTAAAATTCGAGCGACAACATCATCGCGGATGGAATCTTCGGCGAGTGTATCAGAAATTGATACGGAACAATCTTCAATCTTTCTCTGCACTCAGTTATCTGTACTCTGTATGATGTAGAACAACTAAATGGTATGACTTGACAACTATGGCAGTGGAAAAGACCTAAACCACATAGAAAAAGAGAAGTCAAATGAGAAAAAGAACTAAAAAGAGGCTGAGAACAGTAGGGAAGGGAAAAATCCACAGCAGTATATGAATCTTTAATCTGAATGTTTATTGACATATAATCAATCTATCTGTATATGAGACTGCGTAGAGTGATAAGTGCAACATACAAAAACCATACATTATACGAAACCATCGGCCAATAAAATCAAATTGTTCTCTAAAGTATGTGTTGGACACACTACCCCATTTCATATAAGAAGCAAATTGATTTTAATCACTACATGTGGTTAATAGCATGGCTAAATGTTTGCAATTCAAAGTCTAGAGAAAGTTCAAACCTCAATATAAAGTTATATCAAACACAATCAGATTTTAAACCATGTATATTTTAGTCAAGGTTTTTAATTTGTAGCTTGGCCAAAGACCGTGTCAGCTTGGTTCACTTGCATTAACAACAACATCAATTACACTGAGTACTATTTTACAGATTAAAGTATTATGCCCTATATGAAGAATCATTTCTCCCAAAGTATATTATAAACATAGAGATAGATAATTAATCAATAATTACTATATATTATTCAATCATTTGACAGAATCAGTCCACCCTCACCCCAACCCCCCACAACCACATGAAAAAGGTTACAAGCTGCAACTGCATCTTCAATTTCAATTCCAAATTTGCCATTAACACCTCAACACCAAATAAAACAATTAAAAATGCAATTATATTACAAGAAGTAATATATTTCATGCTATCCAACACAACATAGAACAAAGCCATAAAATTTCAGATAAATGCAATACTTCAAGACAATTAGTGGATAGGTAGGGTTCCGAAATAAAAGAATCAATTCAAGCATCTTGCAACTTTTGCCATGTTAAGGTTATCTAGAAATTAATCTACCCATTAAAATTCTAATAAAACTCCGAAAAAGTACAAATACTAACCAAATAGATGAGAGGCGCCGGTGGTCGGTGGTGGAAGGCAGCGAGACGGAGAGGTCGTCTTCTTCTGCCGATGGAAGAATGTGATGCGATAGACTCGGCGACGATTGGTTGTGAAAGCTGTATATTGGTTGCGATTTGGGGATAAGGTTTTTCTTTATATGGAAGCTGTATATTGGTTGCGATGGAAGTTGGTTGAGAGAGTATAATGTTTCTCTTTACTTGAAGTCTTGCATTTATCTAAGGGATTGGGTTTTAGGATTCTATCTGAGGGATTGGGTTTAAGGGGAAATCGAGAGAGAGTATAACGTTTTTTTTATCCAAGCGGGTCGGTTCGGGTGGGCGGGTTATGAATTGGGTATTTTGTGGATTGGAATTGAAATGGGCTAAAAATATTTATACACTCATTTTTTGCAACGTTTTATAAAACGTTGCAAAAGGTACCTTATTAGCAATGTTCACCAAACGTTGCGAAAAGGCGAAAAGTGCCTTTTCGCAACATTTTCTAAACGTTGCAAAAAGTTAAGCTATTGAGACTTTTCGCAACGTTTATCAAACGTTGCGAAAAGTTAAACCTTCCACAACACTCAATAAACGTTGAAAAAGGGGTTCTATCACAACATTTTTCTAAAAAATATTGCCAAAACTCATTTATATTAATCAATGACAACATTCACTTCCTAAAATGTTGCCAAAATACCATATTAGCAACATTTATCAACAAATGTTGCATTTTCAGTGTTGCAAATGATCATTTTTGGTGTAGTAAGCATACCCCAGAGAAAATGGTGAAGGCCTACAAGATTGGCGGGCACAAGGAAAGAGTAAGACTATAAGGGAAGGTCCTTTAGTGGTAACAATGGAAGGATGACTCTTGTATTGTGATATCACGCCAACAATGTCATTATAAATAGTTAAACAAATAAAAATAGCCTTAATTAAAACAACAAATCGCACAATAGTTATTGAAACTAAAATTAATCCAATTAATTAATTTGTGAAAATTAATTTAGAATTCATAACTCTAAAATAATTAATCAAACCCAACTAAAATAATGTTAATGTAACGGAGCCAACGAGAGGAACTATGGACATTATAATTTTAAACTCTAATAATAATGACAATTAATTAACACTTTAATTAATATGTCAACTCTATTAATCCCCAATTATTCCACTAAAAATTTGGAATTGCACTCTTATAATTTTAAAACAAATTATATTCAAGAGATTTGAACTGTCCATTTGTATAGTCATTTCATATAGATCAATCCTCCATAAATGGTTCATAATTAAAATTAGGTATTTATCCCTAAACCTCTTTAATTATATTTTTCTCCATAAGTTCCATTGATCCTCTAATGAATAAAATCTTTATTTTATAATCTTGCTACATGTACATTAACTTTGACATAATGGATGACATTCTTGTGAGTATGCAATTTATTATGCATTAATTTTGACAACACTTTAAATAATTAATGACATAGATGTTGACAACTCACGTGATGTTAACAACAATATCATCCTGGAATATTCCTATAGTTTAATTCTTTGTTTTGTTTTGGTCCAACACCCCTTAAAGTGACTAAAGGGTTAGGCTGCGGTGCCTATTCTTTCTAAACTTAATTGGGTAGGGTAACTCAGAATCAGGTGCAACACTAGGATCATTTGCCCTGCTACACTACTACTATCCGCGAGATAGAAGTAGGGCACTTCACTTGCCTTAGAGTTTGTGAAGATTTTTCAATCTTTTCTACCAAGTAATCTATTATTCTCATGCATGAAGATAAAAATCAAGTATGAACTCAAAAGTCGCATCAACTGAAGACCCGCAAAAGAAAGTAGCCCACTTGAACCCCACGAGTGAATCCTACAAATATGCAAGATGGTCTGTCAAAGATGATATAAAGTACTAGAACATACCCCAGAGAAAATGGTAAAGGCCTACAAGATTGGCGGGCACAATGAAAGAGTAAGACTATAAAGGAAGGTCCCTTAGTGCCAACAATGGAAGGATGACTCTTGTATTGTGATATCACGCCAACAATGTCATTATAAATAATTAAACAAATAAAAATAGCCTTAATTAAAACAACAAATCGCACAATAGTTATTGAAACTTAAATTAGTCCAATTAATTAATGTGTGAAAATCAATTCAGAATTCATAACACTAAAATAATTAATCAAACCCAACTAAAATAATGTTAATGTCACGGAGCCGACGAGAAGAGGTATGGACATTATAATTTTAAACTCTAATGATAATGACAATTAATTAACACTTTAATTAATATGTCAACTTTATTAATCCAAAATTATTCCACTAAAAATTTGGAATTGCACTCTTAAAATTATAAAACAAATTATATTCAAGAGATTTGAACTGTCCATTTGTATAGTCATTTCATATAGATCAATCCTCCATAAATAGTTCATAATTAAAGTTAGGTATTTATCCATAAACCTCTTTAATTATATTTTTCTCCATAAGTTCCATTGATCTTTTAATGAATAAAATCTTTATTTTACAATCTTGCTACATGCACATTAACTTTGACATAATGGATGGCATTCTTGTGAGTACAATTTTTATACATTAATTCTGACAACACTTTAAACAATTAATGACACAGATGTTGACAGCTCACACAATGTTAACAACAATGTCATCAAAGAATATACCTATAGGTTAATTCTTTGTTTTGTTTCGATCCAACTCCCCTTAAAGTGACTAAAGGGTTAGGGTGCGGTGCTTATTCATTCTTAACTTAATAGGGCAAAAGGTAACTCAGAATCGGGAGCAACACTAGGATCATTAGCCCTGCTACACTACTTCTATCCGTGAGATAGAAGTAGGGCACTTCACTTGCCTTAATTATTGCACTTTAAATATTATCCTCATGTACATAACATTTATGTACAATGTTTAAAGTTACATATAAATAATCAAGGGATTTTTGATATTTATAAAACATGTAATCATTCATGCAAAAGATATTGAAATAATTTTACAAATATCATTAAATGTTTATAACTCATTTATGAATGGGCACATATCCCAACATTGTTTTTGTATAACAGTTACAATAAAATTATAATATTCATTTCCTAGACTTTAACATCAAAAATAAAAAGATAAAGTAGTACGTAAAAAACTATGAAATACTTCACTCCGTTCTTCTAACATTGTAAAAACAAATAAAATATAAGTTGGTATATTTTACTTAAACAAAATTTGCTCAATGAATAAAATACTAAAACAAACAATTAAAATAATTTTTGATATCAGATTTTATTTTGGTGGCTAAAGTTAATTTCTTATTTATTTTAAGTTGGGGTAATTTTGAAACTTAAATATTGTTAAGAATAATGAATGCATGATTTCATTGGTATCTATTGCTCATGACTATTTTTTTCGATGAAAAAGTTTCATAAAAGAGAAGAATCCATTATTATAACTAATAAGATATACAATTTTGTGTATAATTAAAAAATGAGAAAAAATGTGTAGATGACGAAGTGAGAAGAGTCAACTAAATGTTAATTTATGCATGAATAAATAAATTAAAAGGTAAAATTTATTCTTATAGATGAAAATAAAATAGTAATTGGATTTTTAGAGAATAAAGGAATAGTTAAAAAAGTTGTTATGTGAAGTGTTATATGATGTAATACAAATGATGTAATTTGTTATTTCAATTACGGACATTTTGGTCTGGCACTTCAAATTTTAATTACGACACCACATTATAATCACACCACAATTAAAATATATTTTTAATACGTCACAAGAAATTTACAATTATACTCCTAATTCAATAAAAATAAAAAATTCAAAAAAAACATAATAAAATATTGTGGTGTACCTATCACCAATATTAATCCTCATTTTCTCAACTTTTCCCCTCATTATTTCACAGCCATTGGAAGCAGAAGATCGGTGAGAGGATCCTTTGAAATTGTTAGTAATTTGTTTACGTTGTTAATTTTATTCAAAATATGAATTTTTAAAGTATTTTCAATCTCGTTTTTTAATCCTGGAAGTTTGTGATAAATAAATTTTTGTGCACTAATTTGGGTTCATATTACTAAGCTTTTGTGTCGTTTTATTATTGCAGTATACTTAAATTAGGTTAATTTTATCTTATTTCAGTTTTGAACATGTTTCTAAGCAATTGAAAAACAAAGAAGGATAATTGGCCAGTTGATGGAATTTTGGGGATTAATATACATTTGAATAAAAGTTGAAACACTACAATTGAAGTAATTTGATATTAAGAACCAAGATATAAGAAATAATGAACAAAAGGGCTGAAAATAAAATTGGCGAAAGTTTATAATTGGGCAGCCGCCCAACCTTTAAACCGAATTAACATAGACAATTTTTTAAGCCTGGGCGGTTACCCCATTTTATACTAGGCGCTCGTCGAGGTCAAATTGGTGAAAATTTTCTGGTTTTCTAATTTGATTACAACTCTTATGGAAATGAATCTTGAGGCGTCTTTTAAAACCCTAGAGTCGTCCAAAAGCGGAGATGACATTACAACATATTTTGAAGAGCTTTTGAAGTAGAGAACAAGGGAAGAACGTGAAGATCAAAGCCAAGAACACAAGAATAAATTCAAGATCCATATTGGGTGATGTCGATTCTTGTTTGTGTTTGTTTTTTTTTTTTTAATATACTAGGCTAGATTTATTTGTGTTAGGAGGACAATGGAATATGAAATATGACTTTTATTTCTTAGTTTTACATTCTTGACATCAAAAACACGTTTTGGATTTTTGAATGATTTATATGATTTTATTTTCTCAATAATTATTGGGTACGTAATTGTGTGAATGTGGTGGCTTATTTCATGAATTCGAAAGAAGAAGAATATGTTCGACATATATAAATTGTCATAAGACCAAACAGACCCATACATTGATTTGAGATATTGATAATGAGTATAAAGTCCGATAGAGGATAGAAATATACCGCTATGCCTTGTGTGAATCTTTAAGTGATCATAAAAACTCATGCATTCTTGTATATTTCTATCCGTCATAGAGATATAGTCGGATCATATATGAAAATATGTTTGACATTACTTGAGAGAGAGAGAGAGAGTTGAGTAATTTGGGAGCATAGATTCGTCAATATTTCATTGTGTCAAAGTGTAAAATTAGGTTTAAAAAGATTATTACATAAGGTATCATGATCCTAGTACACTAATCACATATTAGAGAAAACCTCAATTTATATTCATCGTCAATTTACATTTAGTTAGTTAATTCATCCATACTTGTATACTTATCATTAATTTAGTTATAATTTCATCAAAACAAACACTCTCATTTTTTATTGTTTCGGTTAAGGTCACGGTAATTAGAATTTAAACTAATCAATCTTCGTGGGACGATACTCGAACTCAAAACGTCCACTTTATTACTTATTAACGATCCGTACACTTGCGGTGTGTTTTATTCGAAATATATTTTCGTGATCAGTTTATTTTGAAAGCACTTTTTTATGTGGAAATTAAGAAATTTTATCGACAACGACCTTATAATATCATGGATGAAAAAGTTTTAATAACGAATGGGTTTTATTTTGATGAAGCAGATTTAGGACTTAAATCTAGAGTTTAATCTCAAAAACTAGAGTAATAAAACGATATTCAACCAAGAATAAGAACAAGATCATATTTCCATCTAATGGGATAGCTTTTATAGTATTTTGGTTGCCCCACCCGTGACCTATATTGGTTTCCCAGAACATCGTAGTACTGTTTCGATTGTTTTAAATTCATAACAAATCTTTTCGACTTAACAAAAAAAAAATTCAAATTCTTAATTTTCAAACTTGACAAATAAAATGAAAAAAAAAATCATTTGTAAATTGTGGTCAAATAGCGTATAAATTCATTTACCGTGAGGAAAATAAAATTATCGTGCCAAAGTGCTAGAAGGCAAAAGCCGCCAAAAAAACTATGAGCAATGAGATGCCAAGGAAAAACGAAAAAAGAAATTAGGTTTTATATTTGTGGTGCAAAATTAATTTACTTAATTAAAAAGTATATTAAAACCATATTTACGTAATTTTATTTAAGGATATTTAAGTAAATAAATAAATTGTGGTACACTTAATAAATTTTGTAGTGGTAATATAATTACCCTTTGGTCTATTAGCTATTTTTGACGGAAAATTTGTAATTGTTTGGCAAAAAAAATTTCTGTTACCATATTGTAAAATTTAGTCTTAAAGGGTGAATTTAGAAAGTATGGTATGTGAAGTACAAATGTGTACAGAGATGTACTGTTAAATTTCATAAATAATATTAAATTAAAGTCCCTATTATATTGACAAATCACACAAGTTCTATCATTTCCTCCATAAAAAAGGATTTAACGTTGCGTGCTATTTCTTGTGGTGCTTGAATTTCTTTTTTGCTATCCATATTTCCCTCATTTCTTATGGAACACAGGAAGAACAGAAAGAGAATAAGACTTTTTCATTGTGTTACAAAAAGTCCACCTAGGCACTGCCTAGATGGGGAAGCCAAGCTTCACAGCTTAGCCAAGCTCCACGTTTTTTTAAGCCTAAGATTTACGTACATAGCCCTTTTAAACTCGTCAAAACTTGAAACTTAATCTTGCCGTAAAAAATGCTCTTTATAAACATCTTTATTTTATTTTTTCCATGAGCAAATTTTTACAGACATTTACCCTCTAAAGAAAATGCACGAAAAGTAGTGAAACTTAAAAGGCAGTCTACATGCAATGCACGTCCTTTATCTAGTATTCATTCTTCAAATCTGCTTCACCATCTCCTTCCACACGCTTACGTGCAAGTGATAAGTGTAATTTTTACACTTATTTAGGACCTAAAATAACTACATTTGATAGTTCTTTTGTTAAAATATATTTTAAATTGTTATATTTTATGTTTAATAGGTAAAACTCTATCAATGGAAAAGGAATTGGAGGAAGTAAGTAAAAGATGACGAAAAATGGCAAAATATAAAGTACAAGGACTAACTTATATTGTATCAAAGAATGGAAGACTTGGAAGCAAGCATTAATTTAATTCAACATCGAATTTAATTGGGCCTCAATTTGGATGGACTTTTGTTTGGTTAAATAAATTAGGTTTATATATACACACACACGTAGCCGGGAGATAGAGAATCGGGCAGCTAGCGAATAGAAAAAAAGGAGAGCAACAGAGGTTGCTTTGGAAAAAAATAAAAAGGGTTACTGGCTGTCATTCATCATATATTAACACAGCTTGACAAGAAAGAAAAGAGAGTTTTTACATGCAAGAAAATAAAAGGGAACACAGAAGAGACAGAAGGCAATTTGGGCAAATATATATTATATATATACAAGTGGCAGCACACGGAAACCAATAGCAGGGAAAGAAAGATACACGCAAGAGAAATAAGGGGCCGTTCTCTTCGTGTTTCAGTTTTTAGTTTTGAGTTTTGAATTCATTTTGTGTTTTGTGTTTTGAGTGTCTATTTTGAAATTTCTGAAAATATATTTTTTTTTTGCCATTCTGAAAAACTATTTCTGAAAACATAAAAATGGAAAACGCGTTTACTTTGAAATTTTGAGAATTTTTTTGTAATAATATTTTATTTAAAAAATTTGATTATTCAATAAATCTTAATGGTTTAATGTTAATTTAGTATTAAATAACATATAAATTTTGAAGTTGGTGAAGTTTCAAATGTTTTTTTCCAGATATTAAAAACACAACATAAATTACATTTGACAAAACAGTTCAATCGATACGATTAGAAGTTTACATGGGGTGTTTTTTAAGTCTTCAATTAATTTATTCTTCCAAAAAAATGCTTCCTTAGGGAAATATTCTGCATCATGTATAACCAGACAACCCAATGAAATGTGAATTTTTTGGTTTTGGGAGACGTTAGAGGTTCCACCAAGAACTCTCGTTTGTTGAAGCGGAGCAGTGAATTTAGACACTTAGCAAGATTTTTTTTTTTTTTTAAAATCGAGAATTTGACCATTCACGTGGCAGTTTTCCGCAACTCTTGACCTCTCTTTTAGAACCTCAAGCTTGAAATGAGTAAATAATTCGTCAAATTAGAATATAAATACATAATCATTTCTTCTTTAAGACCATAACACAGGAAAAGTCCATGCCGATTTATTATGATTCGCCATATTTTATGAAGAAAAAGAGCTGAAGGTGATCCCAACCATCACTCATAAAACTGGCCTCCTAAAATCATTTTAGTTGGGTAGTAGAGCTCCACGAATATCTAGCTGCGCAAAGTCGAAACGACAAGTGTGTAATATGATTATTTTTTGCATAGTTCAACAACAGCAATTGATGAATAACACTACATGCCCTGGCATTCGGAATCATTTTTATGAAGCAGATAGCATCATATAGAGCAGATGATCATCTTCTTAGCAGAAAAATTAAGAAAAAACAAAAAACTTGTTTTGTCAACATAAGTGAACACAAATGTAATCACAACATCTTTACACGATTATGCCCTTGTTTGACACCCATTCTATTTCTCATTTTTCTCTCTTTCTTCATTTTAACCACACATTCTATCAATAAAATAATATTACACATAAATCAAAAAATTCTCCTTACTTTTTAACCACATATTCTTCCATCAATCACTATTCCAGAATTTATTTTTTTTCCAAAATGGGTGTCAAACACAAGCTATATTTAACCTAGTTGTCTAAAGAAAGATTTAAGACAAATGGCATGTTCGGTAGATTAAAATCAGATTAAAATTGAAAAACTAGCCGTTATTGTTGACTTTTATTAGACGAGTGAGACTCAATAACGGCTATATTTTCAATTTTAATTAGCTTTTAAGCCATACCGAACAAGCTCAAAATCTCAAACGACATTCTCTAAACGAATAAACTAGAACCATTTCCCACACCGAGGAATTCTAAAGTGCCTGTTCATTTTTTGAGTTGAAGTGTGGATCCATTTCTATACAATTGACACAAGCTTGCAAAGTCTTTAACATGGGAACAGCATTCTAAGTTTGCACCTGTAAGAGTCCCAAGTTCTGCAAATTGAATCTTTATTCTTTATATGGTGATGAAAAACAGAGCTCATCTACTGTTAGCATCAGCTAACCCAGGGTTGAAGCGTCGAGAAAAAAGTCCAGTTGTTTTGACTTAATTCCTTCGTGGCATCTTTGTCATTCGTCCACCACTCACAGTTGATAGTCGACTTGTCTAAGACTTTTCCCTTTGTGTTGTCGAAATTGAAATCTTTACTCGAACCTAGTGAGATTGTATGATGCTTCTTATCAAATTTATTGCACGTTTGGTCCATTTCCGATGATGTCGTTCCACTTTTGCTTGTTTAATTTTAATATTATGCTAGGCTAGATTTTTACATTGCTAAAGAAATAGATGAACTTTTGTTTTGAAACTTTTAATATTAATTAATTATTTTGACGATAATTTATTTGAGTGTGTGGATGTTTATTATGATTTAGTTTGTTTTTCAATTAATTGGCCACTAGTTGAATTGTTTGTCGATTTTATTATCATCGAGAGATGTAATAAAATCATTAGCACATAGTAATAAACATTGTGAGGTTCGATAGAGAATAGAGATATACCTCTATGCTTTGCATGGTTTATAAAGATATTCTAGCTTGTTAATGTATTTATCATCTCTGTATTTTTCATCGAGAGATAGGAAAGTCACATGAGGGGAATAGATTTAATTGCTATCGAGATAGGCTTTTAAATAAATTTGAAATTTCGACCAACTCGCATGATAACGAATTGTCAATTTAATTGTTACACTAAAAGTAGATTAACAAGGGGAAATCTAAATCTTAACAATATATCTCATGAATTTGATAAACTCTTACTTTAATTTCTAGTACGTGATAAATTAGATATAGAGTTATAACAAATTATTATTGATATTCCATTAAGGTGAATTTAATTTTAACTTGATAAGACATGTAGTCCGTTCGACACTCTATTCATCACTTTATTATTTGTTCACAATCTCGTTCACTTGCGGGAAATCAAACGATCAAGTTTTTGGCGTCGTTGCCGGGGACTACTATTTTTGATACATTAAGTTAATTTTAACTTTAATTTGAATTTTGCTATTTTTGTTTAGTTTAGTTTTTTAAAAAAAATTAAAAATTATTATTGTGTTTCTGCTTACTTTTTCGAGAACATGTATGCAAAATTCGAGAACCAATGATCTTACTCAATTTGACCCGGAGATCGAACGAACATTCAACCTTCGAAAAAGACAACAGGTAGAAACGCACAAAAAATATAAAGATAAAAACATGGCAGAAGAAAATCCGAATCAAATAGCCATCGGGGCTAATTTAAGAGTAGAGCAACCACATGAAATTGCAGCCAACGAAAACGCAAGGTTGATGGGAGAGTACATGGTCCCATCGATCGTAGAAAGCCAATCCAGCATAGTATATCCGACGTTTGGCAGACAAACTTTTACCTAAGGACAGACGCGATCAACATGTTCCAGAATGCATTATAGTTCTTTGGGAGACCTACTAAAAATCACAATGCTCATATCTCAAGATTGTTGGACATGTGTGCTATCATCGAATATCCAGGTGTTTCAAGCGAAGTAATCAAGATGATGCTCTTCACTTTGAGAGATTCAGCTAGAGAATGGTTGGACACATTTCCTCCTTAAAGCATCACTAGTTGGAACAGCCTAAGTCAGAAAATTCCTGAACAAATACTTCCCACCAAAATGGATTGCCAGATTGAGGGGCGAAATCACTACATTTTCTCAACTTAACTCGGAGTGCTACTATGAAGCTTGGGAAAGATACAAGGGATTGCTCCGCCAGTGCCCACAACATGGACTGCAAAGATGGCTCCAAGTACAATATTTCTACATTGGGTTAAATCCGACAAGCAGGACTAACGTTGACTCCGCTTGCGATGGATCAATTACGAAAAGAATAGAGGACCAAGTCTATCAAATTATGGAAGACTTGGCATTCACCAGTGCACTGTGGCCAACATAGAGAAAAGGTATGCAGAAAGTAGCTGGGATACATGATGTGGATCAATTAACTGCCATCTCAGCACAACTGGCATCTCTAGCTCGGAAAGTGGAATAGTTGAATGTAACTCAGACAATGGGACCAAAATGCAACCATTGTTGAGAGAACCATTTTCTTCCCCGTCCCCTTATATTCTTATTTAGACTTTATGACATTGAGGACAATGTCAATTTTAAGTTTGAGGGTGGGAAAAACTGTGAGTTTTTACCTTTTGTGTGTTTATTTTTCGTTATTACTTTAGTATATAATAGAAAAACAAAAATAAAAATCATAAAAATTGAAAAATATCAACACTGAAAAAAAAGTATATTTTCTTATTTTAGGCTGTGTGCTTGTGTGAGTTAGATAGTTTGGCCGACAATGATGATTAAATTTGAGATTTGGTGTTGATTTATGAACTGTGGATATGTTGCATACTAGACTAATTGAGACTTGACATTGCAAAATTTGATATTATATGTACACTAGAATTAAGTTGGACAGCGTGATGTTATGAGTTGATTCATATGTTGGATATGTTGATATAGTTGGACTTAGATGCTTAACCCAAACCATACTAAATTACTTATCTTTAGACCAAATTTAGCACAGTTTGAGGGTGATTTTGCTGTTGTAGGAAGATACGGATGTGGACAGGGATTCCATGTGTGAAACTTTTTGTGTGGATTATCTTAGACTAATGGGATAAAATTTGGCGAAAATCTTAAGTTGGAGGTCAATTTACTTGGATAGGTATTTGATAAGGGACATTGCACTAATTAAGACAAAATTTCAAAAAATGTAAAAATTATTTTCGAAACCTTTTTGACTTGAGTTATTAAGTCTGTAAGGGTGTTTAAAACCTGGTGCCCTAAAGTCGTCTGACTTGGGAATAATCGGCCTAAAGCCCGTTACATTGGTCATTTAGAAAATTTAAGGGAGAGAATACAAAAATAAATAAATAAAAAAAATTTGAAAATCAGAAAGAAAAATGCATTAAAAAAAAAGAGAGAGCACCAAATGCCTTAATTAAGCTCCAAACACTTGTTTGAGGGAATTTGACATTTGATGGAAGATAATTAGCCTAATTGAGTCTTGGATGTCGAAGCAATCAAAGAATTGGAGAGTCTCGTTTATTAATGTGTTGACATGCAATTAGTAGAGTCCACCTGAACTAGAGAGAGTGAGAATAGTAATGAAAAATCCAACATTAGATTACACACTGGGAAAAGAGTGAACAAATAACAAGTTTGAGAATGTGAATCATACGAGAGGTGAAAGAATAAATTTGGCCACAGAGGGTCGGGAATTGAAGCAACTTGTAAAGTCATGATGTCTACTTAGTTCTTTACACACACATGTCAGTTTGCATTGGAAGAGTGGATATTTGTTTGGTATTGTGATTTTGAAGTAGTTTATAAGTTTAATACCATGATTTCAAATACTAAGATAAAATGTTAGATTGTCTAACCAAATACTTTTGCATGCTTGTGTGTTTGTTGTTATTTAGCCTATGTTTGGGAGCCATTTTCTTCCCAAAAGTAGAAGAAATATTACCGTTGCAAGCTGGTAGCCTACCATGTTTGACTGCCTTTGTGTGTAGTGGGCCACAGGTGTGTGGAAAATAACGGTACAAAAATTTCTAAAAATGGGAAAATAATGTACAACAAACAGGGGCTTAGATTATAATTTTGTTCGAGAACAAACAAATGTTTAAGTTTGGGGGTATTTGAAAAGAGTAATTTTTACACTTATTTAGGACATAAAATAACTACATTCGATAGTTCTTTTGATAAAATATATTTTAAATTGTTATATTTTATGTTTAATAGGTAAAACTCTATGAATGGAAAAGGAAT
Organism: Fraxinus excelsior; assembly: GCA_019097785.1. Classification (NCBI taxonomy): domain Eukaryota; kingdom Viridiplantae; phylum Streptophyta; class Magnoliopsida; order Lamiales; family Oleaceae; genus Fraxinus; species Fraxinus excelsior. The sequence goes on from CM032627.1 coordinate 5,591,564, forward strand.
TGGAGGAAGGAAGCAAAAGATGACGAAAAATGACAAAATATAAAGTACAAGGACTAACGTGTATTGTATGAACGAATGGAGGACTTGGAAGCAAGCATTAATTTAATTCAGCATTGGATTTAATTGAGCCTCAATTTGGATGAACTTTCGGGCAGCTAGCGAAGAGAAAAAAAAGGAGAGCAACAGAGGCTGCTTTGGAAAAAAATAAAAAGGGTTGCTGGCTGCCATTCATCATACATTAATGCAGCTTGACAAGAAAGAAAAGAGAATTTTTACATGCAAGAAAATAAAAGGGAACATAGAAGAGAAAGAAGGCAATTTGGGCAAATATATATTATATATATACAAGTGGCAGCACACGGATACCAATAGCAGGGAAAGAAAGATACACGCAGGAGAAATAAGGGTCTGTTTGATTGCAAATGTGAAAAATGGGTGGAAAGAAAATGTTTTACTGGGAATTGAATTGCCTAGAATTTGTTTTGCTGGGAATTGTAATTAATTGTGTTTGATTGGTATAATTTTTTACCTGGAAAATGTTGAAAATTTGGTGTCCATTTGACTTCGTTTTTTATAAAAATTGTCCATTAAAGTGATGATTTTTCTACCAATACGTCTATAATTTGTTCTAATTACCAAAAAGTAAAAAAATAAAATAAAATTTAAACAATTAGAAAAAATTACCATATTAGTTTGACTTTGTTTTACATAGAAATTGTCAACAAAAGTGAAAATTCTTTTTACAATAGTTGATAGAATTGGTTGCCATTGCTAAAAAAAAGGTGGAAAATATTTTCCCACCTAATAGACGGGAAAACAAAATCAAGCTTTTGTGCATCAAATGATTGTACCTAGAAAAATGTGGAAAATATTTTGCCAGGAAAAGAAACGCTTTCAAACACCCTTAATTGACAAAAGTTAGAAAACATTTTCCTTTTCCACCTTTTTTCCTACCTATCAAACGGACCCTAAGATTTTGGCAACTTCAATTTAAAGCCAGATTTATTCACATTTGGTCAATTTCCGGTGATGTCATTCCAGTTTTGCTTGTTTAATTTCAATATTATGCTAGACTAGATTTTTACATTGCTAAAGATATAGATGAACTGTTGTTTTGAAACTTTTAGTATTAATTAATTATTTTGATGATAATTTGTTTGAATGCGTTGATGATTATTATGGTTTAGTTTGCTTTTCAATTAATTGGCCACTAGTTGAATTGTTTGTGGATTTTATTATCATCGAGAAATGTAATAAAATCATTAGCACGTAGTAATAAACATTGTGAGGTTCGATGGAGGATAGAGATATACATCTATGCTTTACATGGTTCATAAAGATATTCTAGCTCGTTAATGCATCTATCATCTTCATATTTTTTATCGAGAGATAGGAAGGTCACATGAGGGGAATATATTTAATTGCTATCGATAGAGGCTTTTAAATAAATTTGGAATTACGACCAACTCGCATGATAACGAATTGTCAATTTAATTGTTACACTAAAAGTGAATTAACAATGGGGATTCTAGATTTTAACAATATATCTCATAAATTTGATAAACTCTTACTTTGATTTCTAGCATGTGATAAATTAGATATAGAGTTATTACAAATTATTATTGATATTCGATTAAGGTGAATTTAATTTTAACTTGATAAAACATGTAGTCCTCATGGGTTCGACACTCTATTCATCACTTTATTACTTTTTCACGATCATGTTCACTTGCGGGAAATCAAACGATCAGCAAGTATTAATTTATAGTATATTTCAGTTGTTCATTTCGTCAATTGAAGTCCAATTTTGATCCTGTTGATTAAGCATTTTACGTTTAGGTTTGAGAAATTTCTGTTTTTGTGATAAGGAATTTAAGATGGTAGCACTGCCGGATATTCTTGCGAAGGCGAAATATACGGCATTAATATTTATATAGCTCATCCGAGTATGAGAAATCTGAGACAGTCAAGGCCAAGCTAGTGCTTGCTTACATAAAGCCAATTGGATTTAAACCATTGAAGCTTGCGGATTTTGGCGATGGTGGGGCCTTCCTTGAGATTCAATATGTGCAGTATCCTCTTGGTGTGGGAAGGAGTAAGGATCACAAGTCCAGGGTGAATATTTTCACCCCCACGCTGGATGAGCACGGGAATTTGAGATATGATGTGATTGCAAAGAAGATCGTGTATTCACGATATCAGGATCTTGTACCAGCTGGAGTTAGGGATGATGCGAAAGACGAGAAACTGAGATTGATTGATGAGACAACACGAGAGACTAAGGCAGCACTTCAGAAGATTTTGAATGTGAAATTAGACAAACAAAGTACTTTTGCATTTTTCTCGTTCCAAGTTTATCAAGGGGTAAGAGGCTAAGGAGAGAATTATTCATATTGTGGAGATGCCGGTGAATCCTTTGAAGCCACCTAGTGTTTAAGAAGAAGAGGATTTTAAAGGCATGTGGAACTCCTCCGGTGCCAGTTTGCATCCTCCACCTCTGCCAGTGACTGAAGGAGCAGCAGGACCGGAAGATTCCACCATGTATTTCTAACTGGAAGAATTTGAAGGGGTATGCAATACTCTTGACAAGCATTTGGCTGCTGATGGTCCGGGACTTTAGGATGTTTCGATTAGTGATAATTTTACTAAATTATCCAAGGGTTTATGTGTAGCTTAACAAGAGGCTAGAGAGGCGATTGCAATGAGGTCGAAAATCCAACAGGAGATGATGATGATGAAAGAAAAGGAGAGAAAAAGATATGGAGCTGCGTGAGTTGGCCGGGAAGGCAAGATTTGAGAGAACTAGTGGTGCTATTGCACCAATCTTTTCTTATGGAAAGGACTTAGGTGATCATATGAGTTATCAGGTAAGATATGCTCCAAAGGGTGAGCGGCAGAGAGGGGTGAGGAATTATACTGAGAGCGGGAGCTGGAGAGGGAGAGGGAGAGGAAGAGGAAGAGAAGGCTGGAGGCTAAAGATGCTTCCTTGGGGAAGAAGAGCAAAAATACTCGGGATAGAGACCCGATGTCAGTGAGAAAATCTCTCTTGGAATGGCCTCGACTGGAAAAGATCAAGGGTTGTTCAATCATGATAAAGGGATGGATTCTGGGTCTGCCGTAGATGATGCTTACAAAATCTATGAAAGGGACCTGTTCAATACCAAATCCACTTGGAACATTCTGTACAAGTCGAAGAAAGACATTGAAGACAAGATGCATGCAGGTGCAGACAGACAGCTTGAGAAATTAATGAAGTAGTGGTCGCATTAATTTCGACAAGGCATTTGTACGGGGTACTTCTGAGAGGACAGTTCCTAGAGACAAGCCAGTCAAGTTTGAGAAGGGGCAACCGGAAGAGGCTGATCCATTCAGTCTGGACCAATTCTTCTTGGAGGTCGAGAAGGGTAAGAAAGCCATGGACAAAGTTGGCAGTGGACAGATCTAGTCGAAACAAATAGCCTTCAAGAACTGCACTGCTCTCAGTTTACACTAACTGTAATCAAAATTTTACTTCTCTTGTGAATTTTCTTCATAGTTTATGCAATGAACTTTTGTTTGTCATTGCGTAAAGTTTGAGATATATAGTTTCTACTGATACATTTAGATATTTAGAGCTGTTCTACTAGTTGCTTCAATATGGACTCAAATCTTCTTCGGATTTACTTTAAGCTTAGAAATTTCTATGATTCTGTGCATCAGATTTTGTGAAGGACATTTAGAGAACTTTTACTAATTGCTCAACAAATTGCTTCTGTTGAGAAACAGGTTTGATGTGAACTTTGGAGATCGCTTTCATTATGTAGAGATAATCAAGAATACACGTATGGAAATAGTGTACATGTTGGGAATTTACTTAATCATGTACAGCGGAAAATAAAACAATTTTCAATTCCTATCAAGGATATGCGTTTTGTTTAGATAAAAACTGTAATAAAAATTATACATTTGATGAATTCCACATACTTCTTTGCTTTTTATTGAACTCGAATGATCACGATCTGCAATCTAAGCTGTCCAGCCTCCAACGATGATCCACACAGAGAACAAGAATGACGACTATAGTTTTCTTTTCTTGTGCTAGTAAGAATAATAATTTTTTTTTTTTTTCAGTTTTCAAACCCTAGCAACCTATTAATATAAGTCAAGCAGGCTAGGCCCGTCTCATAAACTTGTCCAGATTCAATATTTAATTAATCAACTTCATTAAATATGGTCCATGAATTAATTAATCTAATTGATTAATCTGAGCCAACCTAATTAATTAATTGTCCAACACTCGGTAATTAATTAATTGGTGAATCTCATTTTTTTAGTTCTATTTTGTGTGTGACCTATTAGGTTCTCAATCACGATACCTAACGACGTGCATTATTATTCTAATTAAAACCGATAAATTAAAACGCCCATTTTAATTTATTACTAATTCACATTTGTCGTCTCAGATTGATATCTAGCAATGTGTTAGGGCAATACATGAGGTGGGAAATGTCACGTGGTGTGACAAACCAAACTTGTTCATTTATCGTGAAATGTAATCATTTGTTAATATAATTTGATCAATTAAGAGATATGGATATGTATCAATCTCAATTATCGATCATATCTTTTATCCCACTGTTAAGTCAATGTAAATTAAAAAAAGTCATTTTTGACTTATGATTTCACCTTGACTAAAGATTTCATTATCGACATATTAAGTGTTTACAACTTAAATCGATTGGGTCAATGGCATAACACTTACAATACAAATATGGAAACACCATAAACCCAATTGCACTGTTGCCTAATCTGCGTATTCTAGTCTATTTATTTCCTTTACAGCTTCAATCTACACATGAATATCTGCTTCAGATTTCCTTTAGAAAATTCTCCGATTATGCATCAGATTTCAAGCTCACAAAATCTTGAATTGGACATTGGAAGAGTAAAATTCCCATTAATTACGAATTTATTACATATACATTTTTTTTCCTATATAACAGGCTCCCTAATGCGTATCAAACATTCACTCTCTATTTTTAGCTGTATTTATGTGAAAATGGACCATTATCCTACACCAGCAAAGGTGTTAGTGTTCCTCCTGATTGTCATGTGCACATGTCCCATGAGTTTTCAGAAGGAAAATGCAGAAAATGAAATCCTTATACTTGCTCAAAAAGGAGGGTATGATCTTACGAAGCTGGAGCACTTTCATAGGAAGACAACTTTAGGCGGTCGTTCGTTGAGATTGGTGCCTAGCGGATCGAATCCTATACACAACCCGGGACTTCCCCGATGTTGTCTTTCGCTTAGTGAGGCACAGGGAGGATCAGATCCTATACCCAATCCAACACCATCAACTCCAGCTCTTTGATCTGCATTTCTTGAGTGCAAGGCTAAATTTAAAATTTATTTCACCATCCTCTACAAAAAAGAGGCAATAATATCATCATAATTTGTACTTCCTTGTAAATCAAGGAAATAGATGTTATGGACTAAATAAAACTCCAGGTTTCATATTACTCTCCCTTTCTCACTAACTTCTCTTCAGTTGCAAAAGCTTTACATCTAACCTCTACTTACAGTACAATCTAACTGCAACATGTCAAATTTCGACCCATCAATTAGAGAGAGAGAGAAAGAGAGAGATTGCGGAATGAATGATTCAAATATCGAGGAGGAAAAAAGGATTTTGTATTTGAATACGTCTTTTTTGAGAATCAGCACTAATGACTAACTGATGCCAGTTGCACTAAAGACGATGATTCTCATAGATTCCACAGGGAAATTTATCAAATTTTTTTTTTCTGATAACAATTGTGAAAACCTAAATTCAAGATGGCTTCAGGATGCAAATTTATCATTTTATATGCGTGACTCTCTAACATCATTAAATTCTTGTGGAGACACATTCTTACTGTCGAAGTTACATACACTTTCAAAGCCCCACTGTACATTCCGTAGAAACACTTTTTTTTTTTTTTTTCCCTATTTTGGAATTTAGCTCCATTGATCAATATGTTACCGTTGAAACATAGAATAATTGAAATCTTAGAACAAAATACTATGTAAAGATGGTATGAACAATCTAAACAAGAGTTCTTGATAAAATCTTTATTTTACAATCTTGCTACTTGTATATTAACTTTGACATAATGGATGACATCCTCGTGAGTTGGAAATTTTTTATACATTAATTTTGACAACACTTTAAACAATTAATGATACATCCTCGTGAGTTGGAAATTTTTTATACATTAATTTTGATAACACTTTAAACAATTAATGATACACACGTTGACAACTCACACAATGTTAACAATAATCTCATCCAAGAATATACCTATAGTTTTATTTTTTGTTTTGTTTCGGTCCAACTCCCCTTAAAGTGACTAAAGGGTTAGGGTGCGGTGCCTATTCATTATTAATTTAATAGGGCAAAGGGTAACTCTAAATCGGGTGCAACACTAGGATCATTAGCCGTGCTACACTACTACTATCCGTGAGATAGAAATATGGCACTTCACTTGCCTTAGAGTTTGTGAAGATTTTTCGATCTTTTTTACCAGGTAATCTAGTATTCTCACGCCTGAAGATAAAAATCAAGTATGAACTCAAAAGTCGCATCATCTGATGACCCAGACAAGAAAGAAGCCAACTCGAACCCCACGAGTGAATGCTACGAATGGGCAAGATAGCTTGTGAAAGATGATATAAAGTACTAGAACATACCCCAGAGAAAATAGTAAAGGCCTACAAGATTGGCGGGCACAAGGAAAGAGAAAGACTATAAAGGAAGGTCCCTTAGTGCCAACAATGGAAGGATGACTCTTGTATTGTGATATCACGCAAACAATGTCATTTATAAATAGTTAAACAAATAAAAATAGCCTTAATTAAAATAACAAATCGCACAATAGTTATTGAAACTAAAATTAATCCAATTAATTAATGTGTGAAAATCAATTCAGAATTCATAACTCTAAAATAATTAATTAAACCCAACTAAAATAATGTTAATGTAACGGAGCCGACGAGAGGAACTATGGACATTATAATTTTAAACTCTAATAATAATGACAATTAATTAATATGCCAATTTTATTAATCCCAAATTATTCCACTAAAAATTTGGAATTGCACTCTTATAATTATAAAACAAATTATATTTAAGAGATTTGAACTGTCCATTTGTATAGTCATTTCATATAGATCAATCCTCCATAAACGGTTCATAATTAAAGTTAGGTATTTATCCCTAAACCTCTTTAATTATATTTCTCTCCATAAGTTCCATTGATCCTCTAATTAATAATCTATTTTAAGATCTAATCATAAAATTGAGCGCTCTTATGATTCAAATCCCGAACACTTATGGGAATCATCCATCTACTTTTCTACAAATGATTGGATTTCTTCTTGTATATTAATATTCCCGATTATTTATCTCATTGTATTTCCAATGAGCCAAGAATCTGACATTATTAATTTGCATCATTGCTCGGCACATCAAAAAACACAACTTAATAAATATGAGTCTATTAATTACTCGACATTTAGATCAATCCATACATGACCATCATTGATCAAAATTGAATACTCTATGTGAAAACGGATTTTTACTAGAGATCCATTATTACTCGTGTTCCTGTCATACATAAACAAATTATATATAAAGTGCTTTCATTCCAATAATCACATTATTAACAATCCGGATAAGATTATTTCATTCTGAATGTGATGAATTGCATTGGTGATCATAATTAAAGATCCATACTTTAATTTTAATCACGAAAAAATTTAAATTATTCCATATAAATATTATCCTCACGTACATAACATTTATGTACATTGTTTAAAGTTACATATAAATAGTCGAGGGATTTTTGATATTTATGAAACACGTAATCATACATGCAAAAGATATTGAAATAAGTTTACAAATATCATTAAATGTTTATAACTCATTTATCAATGAGCACATATCCCCACATTTTTTTTTTGTATAACAGTTACAAAAAATTATAATATTCATTTCCTAGACTTTAACATCAAAAAATAAAAGATATAGTACCAAAAAAACTATGAAATACTTCACTTGGTTCTTCTAACATTGTAAAAACAAATAAAAATATAAGTTGGTATATTTTACTCAACAAAATTTGTTCAATGAATAAAATATTAAAACAAACAATTAAAATAATTTTTGATGTCAGATTTTATTTTGGTGGCTAAAGTTAATTTATTAATTTATTTTAAGTTGGGGTAATTTTGAAACTTAAATATTGTTAAGAATGAATGCATGATTTCATTGGTATCTATTGCTCATGACTATTTTTTTTCGATGAAAAAGTTTCATAAAAGAGAAGAATCTATTATTATAACTAATAAGATATACAATTTTGTGTATAATTAAAAAAAATGAGAAGAAGAAAATGCGTAGATGATGTAGTGAGAAGACTCAACTAAATGTTAATTTATGCAAGAATAAATAAATTAAAAAGGTAAAATTTATTCTTCTAGATGAAAATAAAATAGTAATTGGATTTTTCCACTTTGTACACTGAGGGGCTACGACCGTGTACAAAAGTATTGATTACCAGTTTATGTGCATATGACTATAGCTTTTAGATCATCAACATATGACTATATGGGGTATATTTTGATGTGATTATCTAGTATATAGTGGATTATTAGTTTTCAACTTACAGTTTAGCTTACTGAGTAATTTGATGTGATTATCCAGTATATAGTGGATTATTAGCTTTCTAGTTACAGTTCCCAGCTTACAGTTTAGCTTATGGATTTCAGATTATGGCTTTAGCTTCCTGAATTCGTAGTATCAATTATTCTCATTTTTAGATACCAGCTTGAGCCTAATATATGATTTAGCACCAGTATTATGAATTTATACGAGGTTATGATACAACTTTCAAGGATAATGAGTACATCAAGACAATTGAAAAATCAATCTTTCTTATATAAATGTATATACATACATAAAGGATTGTATAACCATTGTTTAAACATTCCACTAACTGGGATTATTATCTCCTATATTTTCTTAACTTTTTCTTTATAGGAGGCAGTTGACTGAGTATGGGTGAAAGTTATATTGATAGTTTTTGTAGCCACTGCACCCACCTATTGTAGATTCTTTCGCTTAAGACTGTGTAATTATCAAGTGAACCTTTTGCTTCATATTTGGGAATTTTTGTATTTAATTGTATCGATGATCATGATTGGATAGTAAACTAAACTGCGTCGCTATTATGTTTTGAGAAGCAATTATGATGCATGGTGATATAGACGTTGTTGGATGGTCGAGTAATTGATATTAGGATGTTGGTGTTAGAAATTTTTATGCTTACATGATTGGAAATAGTTCTATTTTTAAAGGAGACTCTGTCAATTTTTTTATAAAACTTTCATTTGGTCAAGGGAAGTCTTAAAGCAAGGTTAAGTTATAGTTGCCTTGGTGATGGGTCCAGTGGCTAGTTGGCACTAATCATCGGTGCACGTCATGTCTTGAGTCTAATAAATAGAATTTGGGATGGGTCATGTCATTTTGAATGTGAAATTAGACAAACAAAGTACTTTTGCATTCTTCTCGTTCCAAGTTTATCAAGGGGTCAAGGGCTAAGGAGAGAATTATTCATATTGTGGAGATGCCAGTGTAACCCTTGAAGCAACCTAGTGTTTAATCAAAAGCTGATTCCATAGGCATGTGAATTTCCTCCAGTGCCAGTTTTCATTCTCTACCTCGGCTAGTAACTATGAAGGAGCAGCAGGACGAGGAGATTCCACCATGTATTTCTAACTGGAAGAATTCGAAGGGATATGCAATACTCTTGACAAACGTTTGGCTGCTGATGGTCCGGGACTTCAGGATGTTCCGATTAGTGACAATTTTGCTAAACTATCCGAGGGTTTACGTGTAGCTTAACAAGAGGCTAGAGAGGCGGTTGCAATGAGGTCGAAAATTCAAAACGAGATAATGAAGAAAGAAAACTAGAGAAATAGAGATGGAGCTGCGTTAGTTGGCCCATAAGACAAGATTTGAGAGAACTAGTGGTGCTATTGCACCAATCTCTTCTTATGGAAATGGACTTAATGGTGATCATATGAATTATAATGTAAGAGATGCTCCAAAATGTTAGGTATTTATTGTAATTGGCTATTCTGTGAACAAAAAGGACTAGAGTTGATATGTTGTAAAAAGTCAATGAGTAGTGTGCAATTAGTATAAGTTGTGATATTTTAGGTCTAGAGTTCAAGAATGGAAAAGAAGGAAAAACAACGTAAATTTTGGCTAGACTGTTGCTAAGGCTTGACTCGAGCATCAGAAATAGAACCTTCATTGCTAGACTGTCGCCTCACCTTCGCTTGAACGACGGTGCTGTCCGGGAATTTCTTAATTCATTTTTAAAATCTTTTTTCTGGGCCCATTCGTTCCCTAACCTACCTATAAATACCTAAATGCCACAGAACGTGATTTCTAAGGTTGATCACTAAGAAAACTCTTTGCTTTTCATATTCTCTTCATTTTTTGAGATTTCAGCCTTCATTCTTTTTAGCAAATTGTTCTTAGCAGTGAAAAACATTAGTTTCACAGTCCAAATTCCAAACTGCTGCTTCTTCCATATTTGTCAGAGTTTCTAAAGATCAAAGGAATGTTTGAGCTAAGTCTATTTATCTTTACCCCACTAGTTTTGATGGCTCTTGAGTCACATACCCAAATATTTCCCACCTTGACCATAAGCCACATTACAACCTTTGAAAAGTCCTTATGATTCTTGTAAATTATGTGATCTAAGTGGTGGCGAATGAGAAGATATGCAAGCATATGGTAGAACATCTCCATTAGAATGAATTTGAGCGAAACAATTACCCTTTTAAACAAATGAGAGTTGAGTGCTTATATCCGTGAGGGTCTACATGTTTAGCTTACTCCATCTTCATATGAAAATACTTACTAATTGATTATGAGTTGTGTAGAATGTTTAGTCATGATATTTTATGTGTTTTGAAAAAGCTTGATGATTCTATGTTCTTGGCAATATGACTTGGTGTTTTTAGAGAATTAAATTTGAGTTTTGCCCGAGGACGAGCAAAAGCTAAGTGTGGGAGAATTTGATAGGAATGTAAAATGTATATTTTTCCCTCTTTATTTTATGCGCTCATATATTTATTTTGTGCCAAGATATATTCATTACACTCATATTTTGATTTAGGTGGCAATTCTATGGATATTGCGTAATTTGGAAGAAATAAGTGAAAATGGACCAAAATAGAAGAAAGTGAGAGTTCAGGGACTAAAGTGAAAATATTTTAAACTTGTTTCTAACCTTGTGATAAAGATTCGAGAGTATTAGAGGTTAATTGGATGAAGAAAGGAGTCAAAGGGATGAAATTTAGCCAAAACATTATCACATATCAACTTTCAAGCTAAAAAATGTTGCACCGATTCTCAGCCTCATATTGAGACCAGATTTTGATATGAAAAACGAATGAATCTGAAGATAATCTCTGAATCAAAGTTGTAGACCTTTGAGTTAGCTTTTCAACGCATTTTGGATAATCTCAATTGGACATTGATGTTAAAAGATATGACCAAAATACTAAAGGCTATTCAGTTGTGTACTGGGTGCCTGCCCAGGTGCTCACCCAATCATCAGAATGATTAACAGAAACCATTTTGTTTGCCTGGGCGGCCGCTCCATTTCCTATTGGGCGCCCGCCCAGGCCAAATCGAGGAAAAAATTCTAGTTTTCAAATTTAAGTCAACTACCTATGGAAACAACTATAAATACATATTTTAAAACCTTAGAACACAACCACAACGTACAGAATGCTTCCCAACTTTATTCTTCTCTATTCTTTTCTTACCTTCATAAATTGTAACTAAACTTTTACACTTGATCGAAGGAGATTGAAGTCTCGAAACCACATATTGTGAGATCTTAATGATTTTTCTTAATTTAATTTATGTTTTTTAGTATTGGATATTCTTCTGCACTTATTTCCATGATTGTTTAATTGCTAGGAGGCCTACTAGTTTATTATTCGTTACAATCTACCGCTAAGTTAAATATCAAATTCGTAATTGTTTGATTCCTTTAACTTATGAAGCACTAGGATTTAATGATTTTATGCGATAGAGGTTATTGAATCTTAAGAAGAATGTTTAAATAGATTGAATGCAACCGCTGGTATTTGTGTTATCTAGTTCATCGATTTCTCTATTGTGTAAAGCTGTTATTAAATTGAATATTGAGCACTGGTCTGGGGTTATTTAATAATTAGGATTAATTAGAACGCTGATTTCTAACTAACTAAAATTAAGGAGAAATAGGAAAATTATTCCAACGGTGAATATTCAAAATATGAATTGAATTATCCTTGCATCTATGATCAATTGTGGATTTCCAAAGGTGGATATTGACTTGGACCAAGGTTAGTCTTTTGATTGTTTTCGTTAATCTAATTTTCATTGTTATTTATTGCGTCATTTATAATTATTTGCATACGAAAACTCCCCCAATCATTGTACGAAGCGTAAAATACTGAATTACACACTCTTCGTGAGATCGACCCTTACTTCCATTACTACATTAGTTTTAGAGGTTAAGGTATTACTTTTGGGTGCCTACGACAGCATACCACTATGCTACTGCATAGTTGTGAAACCCATGCACTCGTAACCAAGTATACCGAGAGAAAAGTGGACGCCAGAAGTTGTTCTATGCGACTGCAAGTAAACATACCATGCAGCCGCATAGAAATAATTCGGGGCAGAATTTTTGAAATTTCGCGAGTTTCCTTATTCAGTTAGGATTCTATCTATAACATATATTTTGGAATCTTTTCAAGTTAATTTTGTTTTAATTATGATTTTACTATATCATTGTAATCTTTTAGAGTTATTTCCATGTTAAACTAGGTCTTAGGGTTTTAGTATAAATATGCATTATTTCTTTCATTGTAAACTAAGAAAGATATTATGAAGTTAAATTTAAAGATGTTTTGCTTTCTTCTTTGTTCTTCATGGACAATTTATCGAACTTATCAAAGATGAATAATCTTTGTGGCGTTCAACAATCTAAGTGAGGTTCGTAGATTTTGTAATCACAGGGTCAAGATATTCTTTTAATTGTCTTGGTTTCTTGATTCTATTTATTGGATCGAACTTTAAATTCCGGGTTTGAATTCTTAAATTTTGTAGCCAAAAGGTCGTCATATCCATTTGTGACTGTGTCGGTTGTTTGGTTCATTGATTTTTGGATCAAAATCCATAAACCTTATTTGTCTTGGGCTTTCTTGGGTCGAATTTCAATATCATATGGGTTCCGTAACCTTCATTACTACATGGGTTCACATCACCTTGAGTGACGATGAATCAAATTCGAGTGCTCATAGTGATACATTTGGTGGTGAGGATGAACAAAATTTTATGACATTCATATCAATATCTATGATTGAGTCTAATAAGGAGATTGATAAGGTAGAACGTGATGAACAGAATGAAAAATTCGAGGAAGAGCCTGAGGATGAACCTGATATTCACGAATATTATCGTGAATTATTTGAGGAAGGTCTTAAGATTAAAAATGTCAATAAAGCTGTGTTGAAAAAGGTTAATGATCTTGAAAGAGAGAAAGAAAAACTCGTACGTGGCGTTCAAGACTCTACCAAAAATCTAAGTAAGTTGAAACTTGTTAATGAAAACTTGGAAGTAAAAGTTAATTCCTTAACAAGTAATCTTAAAAAATCTAACACTAAACTCCAATCAATCATGAGTGGTTCGCAGAAACTTGATAACCTGTTAGGGATGAACAAACTTGTTGAAAATAGACAAGGTATGGGTTATGTTCAAAATAGTAATACTATTGCTAGTACATCCAAGACCACATTCGTCCCGTTCACTAACAAAGCTTGGAATACTGGTTATCCTGAACCACATGTTAAAAATGTCTTAGGATCGAGACCTACTTGACAACGTAGGGCCAATCGTCCTACATATATGCAACAACCTCCGGGTAGATTTGAACCTACGTTTATTTCCACTTGTCACCATTATGGTGCATTGAGACATACAAGACCTAGGTGTCATAAACTTGTGACTAGAAGTGAAAGACATGATTTCACTAGCAAGGTTAACTTCCTCGCTAAGCAAGTTATCCACTTAACTGAGATGATGACTCAGTTAACTAAAATCAGTTCTACTTCTATGAAAGCTTGGATTAAAAAGAGCGACCTGGAAGGTCGTGAGATTGATCATGCTCTTAAAGGTAAGAGCATCTATATTTCGCATTGATTAGTTTCTTGGTGCATGCATGTGCAATTCATCGAGTCTATTCATTCTTGCATGCATCTCACGTAATTGTGCTTTGTTTTCATTTCGTTTTGTGTTTTTACTTTCTTTAGGTATTGACTTTCCTTATTTTACAAAAAACTGTTCTTTTTAGGGCTTGAGACATTTCCTGGTGTTCTTAAACATAACATTTGTGACCAAGTTTGCGTTCATCTATTTTATACTGTTATTTTCATTACTTGATTCGGTTGAATGTGGAGTATTAAGTACAAGTTTCTTCATGTACAATCTGCACAACACATACTGTGATCTTGCGAGTGAATCTGGACCGCATGTGTGAGATTTAGGATGGCTGTTATCTGTTGGTAAGGTGATCTTGAACGTGAATTGACATATATTTAGATGATCTTAACTCGTGATAAATCTCCCCGTGTTATTTAAAAATTAAAAAAATATAATATATTATAGTTTGGTTCATCTTATTCTTTTGTTCAAAACCCATTTGACCTGAGTGATTAAGATCGAGGGATTCTCATAACCTGATGCCTATGGTCAACTGACTTCGGTTAACTGGCCTAAAGCTCATTATAGATGTCAATTTAGCCACTTAATGGACAAGAGTCTGCACATAAGATGCAATTTATGAGAAAAGCAATATAAAAATTATATGCTCAAATTCAAAAGGAGAAAAGAAAAATATTTATGTAATTGAGATCTTATGGGTTTGAATTTCATCAGTAAGGAAAATACTTATTTAACAGTGATGTTCGCATGTTCTTTCTCACAAATTTAAGGGTTGGAGTCATATTCACGAGAAAATAGTGGCACTTATCTCGCGTGAATAACTTATACATTTTACTCCATTTTGAACTCGATTAAGTAAGTGCGGAATTTTTTATTAATAATGCTCTACTTGTGAATACATGCATGATTGAGTTCATTGGGTTGTCAAGGGCTTAATTTGCTTAATTTAAATATTATTAAAAAAAGGTGTTATTTTTCTTTATTTTCAAAAATTCAGCGTGGACTACTATGGATTTGTTGTCATTGGGATGATGATGTCGCTTCTGAGGAGATAACTGATTCTAACGATGCAACCTAGGTTTTTAGGTTACCCCTCGTCATTGTGTGACAAAAAGGGGGAGTAGATGATATAGGAGAGTTACATGGGAGTAGATGATATAGTTTTTGAAGTTTTTGATCTAGGGAAGTTACAGGGGGGTAGATGATATAGTTTTTGAAGTATTTGATGGAGTAGATATTTTTGCTTCAACATGTTGTATATGTTTTTATCTGCTTCATGTATCTAAAACTTTTGATTATATGATATAATCAGTTTTGCTAGATTAGGTTTTTGATATTTTTGTAGTATCAATGTTTCATTTTGGTATGTTGGGTTGCATTGATATTACATCTTAATTTAGCATATGTTATGAAACTGAATAAATGCATTATGGATTATAAATGGCTTAAATCACTTTTACACTTGAACTGCTTGAACTCTATTTACTTTTTGGTGTTTTATATACGTTTTACACTGGGTATTTGAGTTGTTTATTTTAGGAAACAGGTACCGAAAAATGAAATGTAGAATTCGTTCAAGTCAGTTAGTAGTTATATCAGTTGTTTTGAGTCTGTAATCTTATTTTAATATTGCCTTGACTTAGATCGTAGTTTTTTCACAGAATGTCAAGAGGGAGTTTGTTAGGTATTTAATGTAAGGCAATTCTGTGAACAAAAAGGACTAGAGTTGATATGTTGTAAAAAGTCAAGGAGTTGTATGCAATTCGTATAAGTTGTGGGATTTTAGGTCTAGGGTTTGAGAATGGAAAAGAAGGAAAATTAGCTCGAATTTTCGCTAGACTGTTGCCAAGGCTTGGCTCGAGCGTCAGAAACAGATCCTTCATCGCTAGACTGTAGCCTCACCTTCGTTCGAGCGACAACTTGTCGCTCACCCTCAGCTCAAGCAACAGTGCTGTTCCGAGAATTTTTTAATTCATTTTTAAAGGCTTTTACCCGGTCCATTAAATGCCACAGAACGTGATTTAAAGGGTCACTTAAGGTAGGTGTATATCTCTATATCACCTAGACGCGCCTAGTATACTAGACAAACCCAGGGTATCGATTATTTCGGCCTAGTATGTGTAACAATTTCTCAATAATTACATAAACTACCTAACAATTCCATCTAGTGATCAAGTAAATGAAATCATTTTAAACATGATAATCAATACACCATGATTTTGATAAAATAGACATCATTAAATACATATGTGGATATTTAATGAAACTAGGTTAAGCTAAATCATAAATTCCAACACAATAAATTTAGCTTATTTTATACATATGATAATAAGGAGAATATGCATAATATTCATTACAAAAATAGCCAAATAAATGAGAAAAATCAAGGTATAGATAAAACCCTTTTTGAAGCTTAAACTTGATTTTCTTCTAAATCTTTGCCCAAGTCCTTTCTCCTTATGCTCTTTGAGTAGCTCCCAAAATACCAATCAAAACAAAAGAAATAGAAAGAAACGAAAACAGAGAGAAGAAGAGGAAGCTGAAACGTCCCAACAGAAGCCAAAAAAAAAAAAATTGAAACTGGGAAGAAAAGTCCCTTGCTAGATTTTAAAACTAAACCTAGTGAAAATTGCACCTTGGTCCCTCAGTTTACAAAAAATAATTAAAATGGTCCACAAGTTTCAAAAGTGGCACCTAGTCCCTAGGTAATTGCACTCCAAGTCGCTCAACTTTGATCTTATATAATTTGATCCTTGGATTTTGACTTTTCTTTCAATTTTGTACCCCATAAATTGCATCCCAATGTCCTCCAACTTTCTGCACTTGTGCAACTTGGTCCCAAACTTCACATTTTTGTACGTTTTTTGTCCTTTTTCATTCTTTTGCCTTGTTCTCTTTCATTTGTCGGGGGTTTTGGCCTACAACAGTGAAAATCACACAATTATGAATAGAAATCAACTCAATTTCATCAATAATTAACTTCGAAAAGTGCCTAATAAGTGTGTAAAAACACACTTATCACATCACACAACTCATTGAGATGAAATATCATAGTGTGAGCATCCATACCCTTGTTCTCTTTCATTTGTCAGGGTTTTGGCCTACAACAGTGAAAATCACACAATTATGAATAGAAATCAACTCAATTTCATTAATAATTAACTTCGAAAAGTGCCTAATAAGTGTGTAAAAACACACTTATCACATCACACAACTCTTTGAGATGAAATATCATAGTGTGAGCATCCATACCCTCATGTTGCTTTTGCAACTCAGGTGACATAGCTACAAGCATCACACATGCTACAATGTTATCATCATCACTATGTTTATTGTAAGCATCAACCTCTTCCTTAGTCGAGTACTCAGTAGGTACCCCAAGAAAGTGCTGTTCCATGACATCACCAATTTTCTCATGCTTGAGAACAATTCTCAAATTGCGGTGCTAATCGAGAAAATTTGACCTGGTCAGTTTGTTGGCATCCAACATGCTCTCAAATTCATATGGTTACTTATGATTTAAAACTATAAATGATGAAAAATAAAAAATTAATATGTATTAAAATCCATTGCATAATTTTAATATGGATTTTAATCAAATTAAATATGGTCCCACTATTTAAAATAAATTTATGACCTTCATACATAAATTAATAGAATCCATACTCGATTCCTAGTGGGCTGGGACCCCATTTATTATATTAAGACCTTGAGTATACTCAACAAGCCTCAATAAAATATTTGGGTAGATACTATTATCAATTGTATCTTCATACAACTCCCAGATCATTAAGCGACAACTTTTTGTCTTTACACATCTTATGTATTAGTTTAACACGCCTCCAAAATTTATCTTCTTGAGTGTACTCAACAAAGACAAATTTTAGTTAAATCGAACTCATCATTCAGAAATATCAAATATTTCATAGTGCCAACATATCCCTAATGGACCAGTTTTGAGTGTACTCAACAAGTTGAGATAAATTTAGGATTCTCGTTTTTCACTATAATGATGGAAGACAAACAACAATTCTAACTTAATATTTTAGTGATGGGTTTATCATGCAAATGTCTCGTCAATTCAATCATGTACATATGTACATATTTCATCAAACATGCAAATAAATATACATACAAGAGTGGATGATTATGTACTTATTCTATCTAGTCTTCCCAAACCATAAGGAAGACTAGTTGGTCAAATCCTATGGGGTAGGGACGGACTCGGGGGGGGGGGGGGGTCTAGGGGTCATGTGACCCCCCAACTTTTGAGATTTTTTTAAATGTTCGATAAAGTCATGTTTGGTATCGATTGAAATCTAAGTTTTAATCTAAATCAAAGTTAACAATATATTTCATGAAATCCATAAATATTTAACTTTTATCAAAATTTACTAAAATATAATTTTAATCTCCACCAAACATGACAAAATCACAATAAATTTGATTTTTTTCTTTTTTTTTCTTGTTCTCTTTTACTCTTTTCCTTGTGCTTTTAAAGAAAAATATTAACCCTTCTAATTTTTTAAAATTTGTATATAATTTCTCTACAAATTATGACATTTGCTACAAATTTTCACTTTCCAATCAAATTTTCAAGTGACTAGAACCTGAACTTGCATTTTCTCCTATCAAACTGTGTATAGGGAATGTGTCTCAACTCATTATATCCAATTTGACTTATATTTTTTGAATTGTGTTTATTTAATTGATTATTAGTATTCAATATTAGTTTTATGTTTTTCCTTTCGATTACTTGAATTCATTGTTTGTATCAAATACCTTATAGGATTTTTAAACGCAAACATGCATTTTCTTGTGATGAACAAAACATTATTAAAATGACTCTTCGAAATCAAATGGATGAAAATGATTAGCAAAATATTAATGAAGAAATGTTGTTTTAAATGTAAATCTGCATTGTCTCAAGTCAAGTATGAATAATTCAAAAATCAAGAACAAAGTATTCGATTTGTACATGGTTTGATTGTGCTCCCCTAACCTAAAATGTCTGCGTCCACCCCTGCTAGGGGGTATTGCATTGAATCAGTATCAACGCACAATTTCTATGGTTTCCTTTCCCTCTTACATCTTCAATTAGTCCAGCCACAATCTATATCCTATACTAGTTAGCATGCATGCCCATAATAATAACAATGATAACGGACTCGCAGGTCCAAGATAAATTAAGAGCTCGCCGGCCCATAAAACAACAAAAATAAAATTAACCAATCAACACATTAACATGGTTGAGTCCATAATCACACACTAATTAAACATTCATCAAATAAATCCTTTCATATACAATATATAATATTATATGCATATATGATTCAAGAATCTAGCAATAATTGTCGTCTAAACTCATTTAGTTAAATTGATTGAAAATAATTAATTAATCAAATTAATTAGCGGGTCAATTTAATTAAAATCAAATTTTAGTTAAATGTGAAATTAGAGTCCAACTCTAATTCCACAATTATAGGGAGACAAAATTTAATTAAATATCAAATTACAGTCCAATTCTAATTCTAATTATAAGTGAATTAATATTTTAATTTAGGATAAAACTCCTAAATAAAATAAATTCAATTTAGGACTAAGATTTAATATTTAAGTTAAAAACCAATTTTAACGAAAATATAAAAGTCGTCAATTTTAAATAAAGTTCTAAATAGATCAAAATTTAAATTTTAAGGTTTGAGAATCAAATTTAAAACCATTTTAATATTTAAATTCAAAAAAACCCTTTTTGAAAATTGCAACTTGACACGAGTTTAAAATTAAAAGCATGCCCTTCAATTAACTTAATTGCATGTCAGATCCTTCATTTAAAAATAGCAAAACACACCCTTTTTTCATAATTGCAGGCGAGGCCTGCAATTTCAGAAATTGCATCAAGAGCCCCCCCACCTCCACCCGTTTCTGAAACCCTAAAACCTCCCATTTTCTTTTTTTTCCTTGGCGGTAACTGTGACATCATCGCCGAGACACACAACAACGTGAACGTTGTAGTCGCTACAAATCGCATCAGCGTTTGCTGTCGCTGCCCAGCTATTCTACCTGCAGCGTTATGTCGCTACAGGGTCTGATGGCGTTGTTGCGGCCACCAACCCCATTTTGATCCGATTTTTTTTTAGATTCAAAATTTGACCAAAAAATTATTTTCTTTTTCAAAACAAGTTTTTGAAGATGAAAAATAATTTTCTAAATTGTTAGATTCAAGAAAAATGAACAATCAACTTTTGACTGAACCAAGATGTAAAACATTTTCTAACAAGCACAAAGTAGACTCTGATACCACTGTTAGGAATTTACTTAATCAAGCACAATGGAAAATAAAATAATTTTCAATTCGCACTAAGGATATGCTTTGTGTTTAGATAGAAAATGTGATAGGAATTATACTTTTGATGAATTCCACAAGCTTCTTTGCTTTTCTTGAACTCGAATGATCACGATCTGCAATATAAACCATCTAATTGTCCAATCTCCAACGGTGATCCACATAGATAACAAGAATGACGATTAAGATTTCATTTTCTTGTGCTAGCAAGAATAATGAATTTTTTTCCAATTTCCAAACCCTAACAGCCTATTAATATAAGTCCAAGCGGGCTGGTCTGTCTCTTAAACTTAATCCACCCCAATATTCAATTAGTCAAATTAATTAAATCTGGTCCATGAATTAATTAATCCAAATAATTAATCTGGGCATATTAATAAACAACTCAATTAATTAATTGTCCAACACATACTAATTAATTAATTGGCGAATTGCATTCTTTTAGTTCTCTTTTGTGTGCGACCCATTAAATTCCCAATCACGATACTTAACGACATGAATTATTATTCTGATCAAAATCGATAAATTAAAACACCCATTTTAATTTATCACTAATTCACATTCGTCATCCCAGATTGACATCTAGCATCGTGTCAAGACAATACATGTGACGAAAAATGTCACGTAGTGTGACAAAACCAAAATTGTTCGTTTATCATGAAACTACAATCTTTTCGTCAATAAGATTCGATCAATTATGAGATATGGATATGTGTCATCTCAGTTATTGATCATATCTTTTATCCCACTATTAAGTCAATGTAAGTTGAAAAGTACTTTTCGAATTATGAGTTCACCTTGACCTAAGATTTCATTATCAACTTAATTGAATAAAATGTAAATTATAATCACTTACTATCTAAGAGTGACAGATCTTTTATTGATCATTCACAACCTTCATATGATTCTTGACATACCCAAACGATACTATATTAGCAAACCTTGGCAGAGCAACATCCAACATCATCAAAGTACAACTGTTCTCATATAAGGCACTATGATGACCTCAAATCAAAGGACTAATTTTACTACCGAACATTTGAAATTAACCACTGACACTCAAAAAGTTTAACACGTGGAATCTCCCCAGTGGGTCTCCAATGTTTTGCTCTATAACAAAGCATCCACGCGTTCATTTAAGTGTCACGACACTTTAACTTGTGAGATCAATTACTTATTTCGCAAGTAAGAAATTCCACACATGATGGTCTATCCATAATAACAACATCCGTATCCCGTTATTACTTACGACCAATAATAATTTAAGATTCAGTCATATTGTAATTTGTATCTCACAATCACAACTCCTTGTGATTAACAAATTGCAAAGACTCCATTATTTAATATAATTCATTAGAAAATTAATTTAAATAAATAATAGATCTTGCTAGAAAAATACATGAAACATATTAATGTGTTTACAACTTAAATTGATTGGTTTGGGTTTAGGGCATAACACTTACAGTACAAATATGGAAACACCATATACCCAATTCCACTCTTGCCTAATCTGCATATTCTAGTCTATTTATTTCCTTTACAGCTTCAATCTGAACTCATGAATATCTGCTTCAGATTTACTTTAGAAAATTCTCTGATTTTGTACATTAGATTTCAAGTTCACCACAAAATCTTGAATTGGACATTGGAAGAGTAAAATTCCCATTAATTACGAATTTATTATATACATACTTTTTTCCTATATAACAAGCTCCCTAATGCGCATCTAACATCTACTCTCTATTTTTAGCTGTATTTCTATAAAAATGGACCATTATCCTACACCAGTAAAGGTATTAGTGTTCCTCCTAATTGTCATGTGCACATTTCCCATGAGTTTCAGAAAGGAAAATGTTGAAAATGAAATCCTTATACTTGCCCAAAAAGAAGGGTACGATCTTACGAAGTAGGAACAGCTTCATAGGAAGACAACTTTAGGCGGTCGTTTCCTGATATTGGTGCCTGGAGGATCGAATACTATACACAACTCGGGACCTCTCTGATATTGTCATTTGCTTAGTAAGGCACATAGAGGATCAGATCCTATACACGATCCGACACCATCAACTTTGGCTCTTTGATCTGCATTTCTTGAGTGCAAGGTTAAATTTAAAATCCACATTGTGAATGGGAGTCATTCTTTTGATTATCCTAAGTTTGATCCTTTTCTGTTTACATTGTTATCAAAAAAAATGCTAGTTTGATTAGTCGCACATAGGAGACTCTATTATGCTATTGCGAAAACCTAAATCAAAGATGGCTTCAGGAAGCAAATTTATCATTTTATATGCGTGACTTTCTAACATCATTAAATTCTTGTGGAGCCCCATTCTTACTGTCGAAGCTACATACTCTTTCAAAGCCCCACTACACGTTTCGTAGAAACACTTTTTTTTCATAGTTTGGACCTTAGCTCGATCTATCACTATGTTACCATTGAAACATTTAAGAATTGAAATCTTAGATCAAAATTCTATGTAAATATGGTATGAACAATCTAAACAAGAGTTCTTGATAAAATCTTTATTTTACAATCTTGCTACATGTATATTAACTTTGACATAATGGATGACATCCTTGTGAGTCAGAAATTTTTTATACATTACTTTTGACAACACTTTAAACAATTAATGTTACAGATGTTTACAACTCAAACAATGTTAATAACAATGTCATCCATGAATATACTTATAGCTTAATTCTTTGTTTTGTTTCGGCCCAACTCTCCTTAAAGTGACTAAAGGGTTAGGGTGCGGTACCTATTCATTCTTAACTTCATAGGGCAAAGGATAACTCAGAATCGGGTGCAACGCTAGGATCATTGGCCCTGCTACACTACTTCTATCTGTGAGATAGAAGTAGGGGATTTCACTTGCCTTAGAGTTTGTGATGATTTTTCAATCGTTTCTACTAGGTAATCTAGTATCCTCATGTATGAAGATTAAAATCAAGTATAAACTCAAAAGTCACATCATCTGAAGACCCAGAAAAGAAAGAAGACCATTCGAGCCGCATGAGTGAACGCTACGAATGTGCAAGATGGTTTGTGAAAGATGATATAAAGTACTAGAGCCACTATACCAAAAAACACCTTTTGCAACAGCCAAAAAATGCTGTAAAAAGCTTTTTGCAGCGTTTTAACATGTGTTGCGGGGTTAGTGTTGCTGTTGAGAGAAGGTCTTTTGCAACGGTTAAAAAACGTTGCTGTAGACCTTTTGTCAACGTTAAAAAATGATATGATCCGGGATAGGTAATCACTTGGTCGAGTTTTGGAGTCCTAATTGAAGAAGTTGACAAGCCAAGGTTCAAGTTTTGTGAAGGGTTCGAGAGCCGAAACGAGTTGGATTCAAAGTTTGGAAGATATTTGGAATGAAATTGAGCAGTGTTGATTAAAACGAACATAACTTTCAGCTCGGTTGTTGGATTTTCGTATATTCCGAAAACGGCACAAGATTATGCACAAGGCCGCATAGGCTCATGGTACTTTTGGGCTTTTGATCGCATAGAAAGAGGCCAAAAACAATTTGGTGAGAATTTTAATTTTCGCGAATTTCCTTGTTAAACTAGAATTCTATTTTCTTTTCAATTTTACAATATTTTGTAACATAATTACATTTTTACTAGGTTTTCTAGCATTAGTATAAATAGGCTCAAAAAGATTAGCAAGTCTTCATAAACCCCTAGATTTTGTTTCCTTGTTCATTTTTACCTTTTCTTTCATTTTCATTTTCCAATTCTTCCCCTGAGCAGATATTGTATCATTTTATCTTCACACTTCTATTCTCTTTTGATTCCTGTTGATCCATGTGGCATTGGTCCACTAAATTACAACCCAACACACTCAATCTTTTCTGTTCTTCAATCAATCAATTGTATAACAAAAGACATACAGCTGAACACCCACGATATTTCAAATAAAACATAACAAACAACAATAAATCACAAAATTATAGGAGACAGAATTTGTTTAAACATACCTTATTCAAAGAAGTCTAATACTGCTAGTTGGCCAAGCAACACTACTTCTCATGACTTCACTAAGAGTTTGGAATTCATCTATAGGTCTGTCTCTATAAGGTCAAATTACTCATATACACTTCTTCAACCCAAACCTTCCAATAGTCCCGACTGAGTGGTAAGTGATGCACCTTTGCACTTTGGTTCGTTGTTGCAATCTTCCCTTCTGCTACGACTTCCTCATCCTCAAACATATACCAATGCAACAGTTGACATCTTACATTTGTCATACGTACAATACTTCCTTGGAGTGACTACAAATTCATAGTAAACAAAAAATATATATTTTTAAATTAGAATGCTACAACTGAATATATACTGAATAAACATTTAAGAATGTATGATACAAAAACTTGAGAAGTAATGACATTTGAATTCCTGTCCTCTACACTCTGTTAAATGATAAAAAAAATTGCAAAATTTATTCTACATGTAATTGGCTATATGAAGCTATATTATTATAATATATATAAAATGTAACTACTTATAACCTGCTAAGATAACTTGAGAAGTGCATCCACTTTTTTTTTTTTTTTTTCTAGTGACCCCATCCTTTGTGCTTGAGTCTGTAATTGGCTTTCAAGTTCTATAACTTTCCCACTACTTTGTATTTATCCATCCACCTTTGATGGTACAACTCCAAATCCGAGTCCCCTAACTCTCTCACAACGTTCAGGACCTAAAATTCGAGCGACAGCATCATTGTAGATGGAATCTTCGGCGAGTGTATTAGAAATTGATACGGAACAATCTTCAATCTTTCTCTGCACTCCGTATGATGTAGAACAACTAAATGGTACGACTTGACAACTATGGCAGAGGAAAAGACCTAAACCACATAGCAAAAGAGAAGCTAAATGAGAAAAAGAACTAAAAAGAGTCCGAGAACAATAGGGAAGGGAAAAATCCACAGCAATATATGAATCTTTAATCTGGATGTTTATTGACATATAATCAATCCCATTCTGTCTGTATATGAGACTGCGTAGAGTGATAAGTACATCATACAAAAACCATCGGCCAATAAAATCAAATTGTTCTCTAAAGTATGTGTTGGACACACTACCCCATTTCATATAAGAAGCAAATTGATTTTAATCACTACATGTGGTTAATAGCATGGCTAAATGTTTGCATTTCAAAGTCTAGAGAAAGTTCAAACCTCAATATAAAGTTATATCAAACACAATCGGATTTTAAACCATGTATATTTTAGTCAAGGTTTTTAATTTGTAGCTTGGCCTAAGACCGTGTTCAGCTTGGTTCATTTGCATTAACAACAACATCAATTACACTAAGTACTATTTTACAGATTAAAGTATTATGCCCTATATGAAGAATCATTTATCCCAAAGTATATTATAAACATAGAGATAGATAATTAATCAATAATTACTATATATTATTCAATCATTTGACAGAATTGGTCCACCCTCACCCCAACCCCCCACAACCACATGAAAAAGGTTACAAGTTGCAACTACATCTTCAATTTCAATTCCAAATTTGCCATTAACACCTCATCACCAAATAAAACAATAAAAAATGCAATTATATTACAAGAAGTAATATATTTCATGCTATCCAACACAACATAGAACAAAGCCCTAAAATTTCAGATAAATGCAATACTTCAAGACAAGTAGTGGATAGGCAGGGTTCAGAAATAAAAGAATCAATTCAAGCATCTTGCAACTTTTGCCATGTTAAGGTTATCTAGAAATTAATCTATCCATTAAAATTCTAATAAAACTCTGAAAAAGTACAAATACTAACCAAATAGATGAGAGGCGCCGGTGGTGGAAGGCAGCGAGACAGAGAGGTCGTCTTCTTCTGTCGATGGAAGACGGCGATGCGATGGACTCAACGACGATTGGTTGTGAAAGCTGTATATTGGTTGCGATTTGGGGATAAGGTTTCTCTTTATATGGAAGCTGTATATTGGTTGCGATGGAAGTTGGTGGAGAAAGTATAATGTTTCTCTTTACTTGAAGTCTTGCATTTATCTAAGGGATTGGGTTTAAGGGGAAATCGAGAGAGAGTATAACGTTTTTTTTTATCCAAGCGGGTCGGTTCGGGTGGGTGGGTGGGTTATGAATTGGGTATTTTGTGGGTTGGAATTGAAATGGGCCAAAATATTTTGTGGGTATTATGTTTCTCTTTACTCATTTTTTGCAACGTTTATAAAACGTTGCAATAGGTACCTTATTAGCATCGTTCACCAAACGTTACAAAAATTGGCTTTTTGCAACGTTTTCTAAACGTTGTAAAAAGTTAAGCTATTGAGACTTTTCGTAACGTTTATCCAACGTTGCGAAAAATTAAACATTGCGAAAAGTGAGACCTTCTGCAACACTCAATAAATGTTGAAAAAAATGGTTCTATCACAATATTTTTCTAAAAAATATTGCCAAAACTCATTTATATTAATCAATAACAACATTCACTTGCTAAAATGTTGCCAAAATACCATATGAGTAACATTTATCAACAAATGTTGCATTTTGAGTGTTGCAAATGATTATTTTTGGTGTAGTAAGCATACCCCAGAGAAAATGGTGAAGGCCTACAAGATTGGTGGGCACTAGGAAAGAGTAAGACTATAAAGGAAGGTCCTTTAGTGCCAACAATGGAAGGATGACTCTTGTATTCTGATATCACGCCAACCATGTCATTATAAATAGTTAAACAAATAAAAATAGCCTTAATTAAAACAACAAATCTCACAATAGTTATTGAAACTAAAATTAATCCAATTAATTAATATGTGAAAATCAATTTAGAATTCATAACTCTAAAATAATTAATCAAACCCAGCTAAAATAATGTTAATGTAACGGAGCCGACGAGAGGAACTATGGACATTATAATTTTAAACTCTAATAATAATGACAATTAATTAACACTTTAATTAATATGTCAACTTTATTAATCCCCAATTATTCCACTAAAAATTTGGAATTGCACTCTTATAATTTTAAAAAAATTATATTCAAGAGATTTGAACTGTCCATTTGTATAGTCATTTCATATAGATCAATCCTCCATAAATGGTTCATAATTAAAGTTAGGTATTTATCCCTAAACCTCTTTAATTATATTTTTTTCCATAAGTTTCATTGATCCTCTAATAAATAAAATCTTTATTTTACAATCTTGCTACATGCACATTAACTTTGACATAATGGATGACAATATTCTTGTGAGTCTAAAATTTTTATATATTAATTCTGACAACACTTATAAACAATTTATGACACAGATGTTGACAACTCACCCAATGTTAACAACAATGTCATCAAGGAATATACATACAGGTTAATTCTTTGTTTTGTTTCGATCCTACTCCCCTTAAAGTGACTAAAGGGTTAGGGTGCGGTGCTTATTCATTCTTAGCTTAATAGGGCAAAGGGTAACTCAGAATTGGAAGCAAAACTAGGATCATTAGCCGTGAGATAGAAGTAGGGCACTTCACTTGCCTTAATTATTCCATTTTAAATATTATCCTCATGTACATAACATTTATGTACAATGTTTAAAGTTACATATAAATTATAAATAATCAAGGAATTTTTGATATTTATAAAACATGTAATCATTCATGCAAAATATATTGAAATAATTTTACAAATATCATTAAATGTTTATAACTCATTTATGAATGGGCACATATCCCAACATTTTTTTTTCTATAACAGTTACAATAAAATTATAATATTCATTTCCTAGACTTTAACATCAAAAATAAAAAGATAAAATAGTACGTAAAAAACTATGAAATACTTCACTCCGTTCCTCTAACATTGTAAAAACAAATAAAATATAAGTTCGTATATTTTACTTAAACAAAATTTGTTCAATGAATAAAATACTAAAACAAACAATTAAAATAATTTTTGATATCAGATTTTATTTTGGTGGCTAAAGTTAATTTCTTATTCATTTTAAGTTGGGGTAATTTTGAAACTTAAATATTGTTAAGAATAATGAATGCATGATTTCACTGGTATCTATTGCTCATGACTATTTTTTTCGACGAAAAAGTTTCATAAAAGAGAAGAATCCATTATTATAACTAATAAGGTATACAATTTTGTGTATAATTAGAAAATGAGAAAAAAAAATGTGTAGATGATGAAGTGAGAAGACTCAACTAAATGTTAATTTATGCATGAATAAATAAATTAAAAGTTAAAATTTATTCTTCTAGACGAAAATAAAATAGTAATTGGATTTTTAGAGAATAAATGAATAGTTAAAAAAGTTGTTATGTGAAGTGTTATATGATGTAATACAAATGATGTGATTTGTTATTTCAATTACGGACATTTTGGTCTGGCATTTCAAATTTTAATTACGACACCACATTATAATCACACCACAATTAAAATATATTTTTAATACGTCACAATAAATTTACAATTATACTCCTAATTCAATAAAAATAAAAAATTCAAAAAAAATAATAAAATATTGCGGTGCACCTGTTACCAATATTAATCCTCATTTTCTCAACTTTTCCCCTCATTATTTCACAGCCATTGGAAGCAGAAGATCGGTGAGAGGATCCTTTGAAATTTAGTAATTTTTTTACGTTGTTAATTTTATTCAAAATATGAATTTTTAATGTATTTTCAATCTCGTTTTTTAATCCTAGAAGTTTATGATAAATACATTTTTGTGCACTTATTTGGGGCCATATTACTAAGCCTTTGTATCGTTTTATTATTGCAGTATACTTAAATTAGGTTAATTTTATCTTATTTCAGTTTTGGACCTATTTCTAAGCAATTGAAAAACAAAGAAGGATAATTGGCCAGTTGAAGGAATTTTGGGGACTAATATACATTTGAGTAAAAGTTGAAACGCTACAATTGAAGTAATTTGTTGTGGAGAACCAAGATATAAGAAATAATGAACAAAATGGCTGAAAATAAAATTGGCGAAAGTTTTATAACTGGGCAGCCGCCCAGTATATTTGTTGGGCGGCCGCCCGACCCTTAAACCGAATTAACAGAGGTAATTTTTTAAGGCTGGGCGGCTACCCCATTTTATACTAGGCGCCCATCGAGGTCAAATTAGAGAAAATTTTCTGGTTTTCTAATTTGATTACAACTCTTATGGAAACGAATCTTGAGACGTCTTTTAAAATCCTAGGGTTGTCCAAAAGCGGAGATGACACATTACAACATATTTTGAAGAGCTTTTGGAGCAAAGAACAAGGGAAGAACGTGAAGATCGAAGCCAAGAACACAAGAATAAATTCAAGACCATATTGGGTGACGTCGATTCTTCTTTGTGTTTTTTTTAATAACATATTAGGCTAGATTTATTTGTGTTAGGAGAACGATGGACTATGCAATATGACTTTCATTTCTTAGTTTTACATTCTTGACATCAAAAACACGTTTTGGATATTTGAATGGTTTATATGATTTTATTTTCTCTATAATTATTGTGCACGTAATTGTACGAGTGTGGTGGCTTCATGAATTCTAAAGAAGGGGAATATATTCGACATATATAAATTGTCATAAGACCAAACAGACCCATACATTAATTTGAGATATTAATAATGAGTATAAGGTTCGATGGGGGATATAAATATACCGCTATGCCTTGTGTGAATCTTTAAGTGTTCATAAAAATTCATATATTCTTGTATATTTGTATCCGTCATAGAGATATAGTCGGATCATATATGAGAATATGTTTGACATTACTTGAGAGAGAGTGTTGAATAATTTGGGAGTATAGATTCGTCAATATTTCATCGTGTTGTCAAAGTGTAAAATTAGGTTTAAGAAGATTATTACATAAGGATTCATGATCCTAGTACACTCACCACATATTAGAGAAAACCTCAATTTATATTCATTTGCCAATTTACATTTAGTTAGTTAATTCATTCATACTTGCATATTTATCATTAATTTAGTTATAATTTCATCAAAACAAACACTCTCATTTTTATTGTTTCAATTAAGGTCACGGTAATTAGAATTTAAACTAATCAATCTTCTGGGACGATACTCGGACTCAAAAAGTCCACTTTATTAATTGTTAACAATTCGTACACTTGCGGTGTGTTTTATTCGAAATATATTTTCGTGATCAATTTATTTTGAAAACACTTTTTTATGTGGAAATTAAGAAATTTTATTGACGGCGACCTTATAATATCATGGATGAAAAAGTTTTAATAATGAATGGGTTTTATTTTGATGAAGCATATTTAGGACTTAAATCTAGAGTTTAATCTCAAAAACTAGAGTAATAAAACGATATTCAACCAAGAATAAGTACAAGATCATATTTCCATCTAATGGGATAGCTTTTATAGTATTTTGGTTGCCCCACCCCTGACCTATTTTGGTTGCCCAGAACATCATAGTACTGTTTCGATTGTTTTAAATTCATAATAAATCTTTTCGACTTAACAAAAAAAAAAAAAAAAAAATTCAAATTCTTAATTTTCAAACTTGACAAATAAAATGAAAAAAAAAATCATTTGTCAATGGTGGTCAAATAGAGTATAAATTCATTTACCGTGAGGAAAATAAAATTATCGTGCCAGTGCTAGAAGGCAAAAGCCGCCGAAAAAACTATGAGCAATGAGATGCTAAGGAAAAATGAACAAGGAAATTAGGTTTTATATTTGTAGTGCAAAATTAATTTATTTAATTAAAAAGTATATTAAAACCCTATTTATGTAATTTTACTTAAGGATATTTAAGTAAATAAATAAATTGTGGTACACTTAATAAATTTTGTAGTGGTAATATAATTACCCTTTGGTCTATTAGCTATTTTTGACGGAAAATTTGTAATTGTTTGGCAAAAAAAAATTTCTGTTACCATATTGTAAAATTTAGTCTTAAAGGGTGAATTTAGAAAGTACGGTATGTGAAGTACAAATGTGTACAGAGATGTACTGTTAAAATTTCATAAATAATATTAAATTAAAGTCCCTATTAGATTGACAAATCACACAAGTTCTATCATTTCCTCCATAAAAAAGGATTTAACGTTGCGTGCTATTTCTTGTGGTGCTTGAATTTCTTTTTTGCTATCCATATTTCCCTCATTTCTTATGGAACACAGGAAGAACAGAAAGAGAATAAGACTTTTTCATTGTGTTACAAAAAGTCCACCCAGGCACTGCCTAGATGGGGAAGCCAAGCTTCACAGCTTAGCCAAGCTCCACGTTTTTTTAAGCCTAAGATTTACGTACATAGCCCTTTTAAACTCGTCAAAACTTGAAACTTAATCTTGCCGTAAAAAATGCTCTTTATAAACATCTTTATTTTATTTTTTCCATAAGCAAATTTTTACAGACATTTACCCTCTAAAGAAAATGCACGAAAAGTAGTGAAACTTAAAAGGCAGTCTACGTGCAATGCACGTCCTTTATCTAGTATTCATTCTTCAAATCTGCTTCACCATCTCCTTCCACACGCTTATGTGTAAGTGATAAGTGTAATTTTTACACTTATTTAGGACCTAAAATAACTACATTTGATAGTTCTTTTGTTAAAATATATTTTAAATTGTTATATTTTATGTTTAATAGGTAAAACTCTATAAATGGAAAAGGAATTGGAGGAAGGAAGTAAAAGATGACAAAAAATGGCAAAATATAAAGTACAAGGACTAACTTATATTGTATCAAAGAATGGAAGACTTGGAAGCAAGCATTAATTTAATTCAACATCGAATTTAATTGGGCCTCAATTTGGATGGACTTTTGTTTGGTTAAATAAATTAGGTTTATATATATACACACATGTAGCCGGGAGATAGAGAATCGGGCAGCTAGCGAATAGAAAAAAAGGAGAGCAACAGAGGCTGCTTTGGGAAAAAATAAAAAGGGTTAGTGGCTGTCATTCATCATATATTAACACAGCTTGACAAGAAAGAAAAGAGAGTTTTTACATGCAAGAAAATAAAAGGGAACACAGAAGAGACAGAAGGCAATTTGGGCAAATATATATTATATATATACTAGTGGCAGCACACGGAAACCAATAGCAGGAAAAGAAAGATACACACAAGAGAAATAAGGGGCCGTTCTCTTCGTATTTCAGTTTTGAGATTTGAGTTTTGAATTCATTTTGTGTTTTGTGTTTTGAGTGTATGTTTTCAAATTTCTGAAGATATATTTTTTTTGCCATTCTGAAAAACTATTTCTGAAAACATAAAAATGGAAAACGCGTTTACTTTGAAATTTTGAGAATTTTTTTGTAATAATATTTTATTTAAAAAATCTGATTATTCAATAAATCTTAATGGTTTAATGTTAATTTAGTATTAAATAACATATAAATTTTGAAGTTGGTGAAGTTTCAAATGTTTTTTTCCAGATATTAAAAGCACAACCTAAATTACATTTGACAAAACAGTTCAATCGATACGATTAGAAGTTTACATGGGGTGTTTTTAAGTCTTCAATTAATTTATTCTTCCAAAAAAATGCTTCCTTAGGGAAATATTCTGCATCATGTATAACCAGACAACCCAATGAAATGTGAATTTTTTGGTTTTGGGAGACGTTAGAGGTTCCACCAAGAACTCTCGTTTGTTGAAGCGGAGCAGTGCATTTAGACACTTAGCAAGAATTTTTTTTTTTTTTTTTAAATCGAGAATTTGACCATTCACGTGGCAGTTTTCCGCAACTCTTGACCTCTCTTTTAGAACCTCAAGCTTGAAATGAGTAAATAATTCGTCAAATTAGAATATAATTACATAATCATTTCTTCTTTAAGACCATAACACAGGAAAAGTCCATGCCGATTTATTATGATTCGCCATATTTTTGAAGAAAAAGAGCTGAAGGTGATCCCAACCATCACTCATAAAACTGGCCTCCTAAAATCATTTTAGTTGGGTAGTTGAGCTCCACAAATATCTAGCTGCGCAAAGTCGAAACGACAAGTGTGTAATATGATTATTTTTTGCATAGTTCAACAACAGTAATTGATGAATAACACTACTGGCCCTGGCATACAGAATCATTTTTATGAAGCAGATAGCATCATATAGATCATCTTCTTAGCAGAAAAATTAAGAAAAAACAAAAAACTTGTTTTGTCAACATAAGTGAACACAAATGTAATCACAACATCTTTACACGATTATATTTAACCTAGTTGTCTAAAGAAAGATTTAAGACAAATGGCATGTTCGGTAGATTAAAATCAGATTAAAATTGAAAAACTAGCCGTTATTGTTGACTTTTATTAGACGAGTGAGACTCAATAACGGCTATATTTTCAATTTTAATTAGCTTTTAAGCCATACCGAACAAGCTCAAAATCTCAAACGACATTCTCTAAACGAATAACCTAGAACCATTTCCCACACCGAGGAATTCTAAAGTGCCTGTTCATTTTTTGAGTTGAAGTGTGGATCCATTTCTATACAATTGACACAAGCTTGCAAAGTCTTTAACATGGGAACAACATTCTAAGTTTGCACCTGTAAGAGTCCCAAGTTCTGCAAATTGAATCTTTATTCTTTATATGGTGATGAAAAACAGAGCTCATCTACTGTTAGCATCAGCTAACCCAGGGTTGAAGCGTCGAGAAAAAAGTCCAGTTGTTTTGACTTAATTCCTTCGTGGCATCTTTGTCATTCGTCCACCACTCACAGTTGATAGTCGACTTGTCTAAGACTTCTCCCTTTGTGTTGTCGAAATTGAAATCTTTACTCGAGCCTAGTGAGATTGTATGATGCTTCTTATCAAATTTATTGCACGTTTGGTCCATTTCCGATGATGTCGTTCCACTTTTGCTTGTTTAATTTTAATATTATGCTAGGCTAGATTTTTACATTGCTAAAGAAATAGATGAACGTTTGTTTTGAAACTTTTAATATTAATTAATTATTTTGACGATAATTTATTTGAGTGTGTGGATGTTTATTATGATTTAGTTTGTTTTTCAATTAATTGGCCACTAGTTGAATTGTTTGTGGATTTTATTATCATCGAGAGATGTAATAAAATCATTAGCACATAGTAATAAACATTGTGAGGTTTGATAGAGAATAGAGATATACCTCTATGCTTTGCATGGTTTATAAAAATATTCTAGCTTGTTAATGTATTTATCATCTCTGTATTTTTCATCGAGAGATAGGAAGGTCACATGAGGGGAATAGATTTAATTGCTATCGAGATAAATTAGATATAGAGTTATAACAAATTATTATTGATATTCCATTAAGGTGAATTTAATTTTAACTTGATAAGACATGTAGTCCATTCGACACTCTATTCATCACTTTATTACTTGTTCACGATCTCGTTCACTTGCGGGAAATCAAACGATCAAGTTTTTGGCGTCGTTGCCGGGGACTACTATTTTTGATACATTAAGTTAATTTTAACTTTAATTTGAATTTTGCTATTTTTGTTTAGTTTAGTTTTTAAAAAAAAATTAAAAATTATTATTGTGTTTCTGCTTATTTTTTCGAGAACATGTATGCAAAATTCGAGAACTAGTGATCTTACTCAATTTGACCCGGGGATCGAACGAACATTCAACATTCGAAAAAGACAACAGGTAGAAACACACAAAAAATATAAAGATAAAAACATGGCAGAAGAAAATCCGAATCAAATAGCCATCGGGGCTAATTTAAGAGTAGAGCAACCACATGAAGTTGCAGCCAACGAAAACGCAAAGTTGATGGGAGAGTACATGGTCCCATCGATCCTAGAAAGCCAATCCAGCATAGTATATCCGACGTTTGGCCAGACAAACTTTCACCTAAGGACAGACGCGATCAACATGTTCCAGAATGCATTATAGTTCTTTGGGAGACCTACTAAAAATCACAATGCTCATATCTCAAGATTCTTGGACATGTGTGCTATCATCGAATATCTAGGTGTTTCAAGCGAAGTAATCAAGATGAGGCTCTTCCCATACACTTTGAGAGATTCAGCTAGAGAATGGTTGGACACATTTCCTCCTTAAAGCATCACTAGTTGGAACAGCCTAAGTCAGAAAATTCTTGAACAAATACTTCCCACCAAAATGGATTGCCAGATTGAGGGACGAAATCACTACATTTTCTCAACTTAACTCGGAGTGCTACTATGAAGCTTGGGAAAGATACAAGGGATTGCTCCGCCAGTACCCACAACATGGACTGCAAAGATGGCTCCAAGTACAATATTTCTACATTGGGTTAAATCCGACAAGCAGGACTAACGTTGACTCCGCTTGCGATGGATCAATTACGAAAAGAACAGAGGACCAAGTCTATCAAATTATGGAAGACTTGGCATTCACCAGTGCACTGTGGCCAACATAGAGAAAAGGTATGCAGAAAGTAGCTGGGATACATGATGTGGATCAATTAACTGCCATCTCAGCGCAACTGGCATCTCTAGCTCGGAAAGTGGAACAGTTGAATGTAACTCAGACAATGGGACCAAAATGCAACCATTGTTGAGGGAACCATGAGAGCGTAGATTGTACTGTGGATAGTCCATTTGTCCAATCAGTGGAAGATGTTAACTACACATAAAACTTCCAAAGACAGCAAAATAATCCCTACTCAAATACATACAATCCAGGGTGGAGAAATCATCCCAATTTCGCATGAAACAATAATCAGGAGGCTCAGACTGCACCACCAAGTTTCCAGCAACCTGAGAAGAAGTTTTCATTAGAAGACATTGTGACTAAATTGGCTAAGATATCTACTCAACATATGCAAAGAACAGACAAAACCTTGCAAGTTCATTGAGCTTCCATCAAGAACTTGGAAAATCATATGGGACAAATAGCGAAAGCACTTTCAGAGAAACCACCAGGAGTACTACCTAATGAAACTGAGATAAATTTCAAACAGCAAGTAATGGCAGTAAAGGTTATAGAGGAATAGCAGATTGAGGTCATCACTACTCGCAGTAGGGTACAACTACCCGAGATAAATGTGAAGAGACACACTACTACACAAGAGAAAGTACCTTCCACGATTGAGGAAAAATTGGAAGAGCCCGATCAGACCGAGGAACAAGAAAGATTATCAGATGATCCAAGGTTAAGACGACCACTCCTCTTAAACCCTATGTGCCTCCTATCCCATTTCCCCAAATATTTCAAAAGAGAAAACTCAACGATCAATTCGAGAAGTTCTTGGATATGTTAAAAAAGCTCCACATCAATATCCCATTCATCGATGCTATACGACAGATCCCGATGTATGCAAAGTTCCTGAAGGATATGATGTCTAAGAAAAGAAAGCTCCCAGACTGGGAAGAAGTGGCATTAACTGAGGATAGCAGTGCAAGGCTACAAAATAAATTGCCACCAAAACTTAAGGACCCAGAGAGTTTCACTTTATCTATTTCACTAGGTAAAGAATTTCATTTTAATGCTTTATGTGATACATGAGTAAGTGTAAATTTAATGTGTTTGTCTACTTTTAATAAATTAGGAGTTGGGAAAGTCAAATGATCGAATATAACGCTGCAACGGGCAGATATGAGCATCAGATACCCATTGGGCAAGGTTGAAGATATGCTCATCAAAGTTGGGAAGCTGATATTCCTAGTGAACTTCCTTGTTATGGACCTCAAAAACGAACACGATATGCCATTATCTTAGTTCGATCTTTTTTAGCAACAAGTCGAACGTTGATTGACATGGAAAATGGTGAGCTAATTGTGAGGGTGGAGGACGTATGTGAGATTTGTAAATTATATAATACACCCAAACAATCATTAGTCTTGGAGAAAACCAAATATGTTGCTGAAGAAGTTCAACAAGAGTCAAATGAGATAAAACATAAGCATCTAGGAAGCTTTGGACGAGATGAGAATGAAGAGTTCAAAGTTTGGAGGGCAAAAACAGGATGCAAGGTTGAAAATTGCAAGGAGTGTAAGGTTACAAGATCCTAGCATGAGCCACCATGATCAAACTGTCAAGTCTAGCTAAAGACTATAAATTCAGCGCTTGTTGGGAAACAACCCAATTTCCTATCCTTTATTTATTTTATTTTTCATATTGCATTACATGAGTTTTATTCTTGATTAATAGGTCGCGTTAGTTATTTGAATGTTCTTATATATAGGGTATCATCATCTTAACTTGTTTTCCCTTTGGCCATTGCATTTATTGTTGGTTGTTTCAAGTGTTTGGGCTAAGTAACACATGTTTTAGGTTATTTGATTTGACCACTGTGTGCAGGAATATGAAGTCACGAAATACTCAAACCAACACAAACCAAGGGAAAAGTATGATAGAAAAGATTGTCTAGCCGTAACACATAATGCCTCTCACCTTAAACATGAAAATTCGGGGAGTACCTTCTTCATTTTCTTCCCCGTCCCCTTATATTCTTATTTATACTTTATGACATTGAAAACAATGTCAGTTTTAAGTTTGAGGGTGGGAAAAACTGTGAGTTTTTACCTTTTGTGTTTTTGTGTGTTTATTTTTCGTTATTACTTTAGTATATAATAGAAAAACAAAAATAAAAATCATAAAAATTGAAAAATCTCAACACTGAAAAAAAAGTATATTTTCTTATTTTAGGCTGTGTGCTTGTGTGAGTTAGATAGTCTGGCCGACAATGATGATTAAATTTGAGATTTGGTGTTGATTTATGAACTGTCGATATGTTGCATACTAGACTAATTGAGACTTGACATTGCAAAATTTGATATTATATGTACACTAGAATTAAGTTGGACAGCGTGATGTTATGAGTTGATTCATATGTTGGATATGTTGATATAGTTGGACTTAGATGCTTAACCCAAACCATACTAAATTACTTATCTTTAGACCAAATTTAGCACAGTTTGAGGGTGATTTTGCTGTTGTAGGAAGATACGGATGTGGACAGGGATTCCATGTGTGAAACTTTTTGTGTAGATTATCTTAGACTAATGGGATAAAATTTGGCGAAAATCTTAAGTTGGGGGTCAATTTGCTTGGATAGGTATTTGATAAGGGGCATTGCACTAATTAAGACAAAATTTCAAAAAATGTAAAAATTCTTTTCGAAACCTTTTTGACTTGAGTTATTAAGTCTGTAAGGGTGTTTAAAACCTAGTGCCCTAAAGTCGTCTGACTTGGGAATAATCGGCTTAAAGCCCGTTACATTGGTCATTTAGAAAATTTAAGGGAGAGAATACAAAAAAAAATAAATAAATAAATAAATAAAAATTTGAAAATCAGAAAGAAAAATGCATTAAAAAAAAGAGAGAGCACCAAATACCTTAATTAAGCTCCAAACACTTGTTTGAGGGAATTTGACATTTGATGGAAGATAATTAGCCTAATTGAGTCTTA
The DNA here is from genome assembly GCA_019097785.1 of Fraxinus excelsior. Lineage (NCBI taxonomy): Eukaryota > Viridiplantae > Streptophyta > Magnoliopsida > Lamiales > Oleaceae > Fraxinus > Fraxinus excelsior. The sequence goes on from CM032627.1 coordinate 5,630,559, forward strand.
GATGTCGAAGCAATCAAAGAATTGGAGAGTCTTGTTTATTAATGTGTTGACATGCAATTAGTAGAGTCCACCTGAACTAGAGAGGGTGAGAATAGTAATGAAAAATCCAACATTAGATTACACACTGGGAAAAGGGTGAAAAAATAACAAGTTTGAGAGTGTGAATCATACGAGAGGTGAAAGAATAAATTTGGCCACAGAGGGTCGGGAATTGAAGCAACTTGTAAAGTCATGATGTCTACTTAGTTCTTTACACACACATGTCAGTTTGCATTGGAAGAGTGGATATTTGTTTGGTATTGTGATTTTGAAGCAGTTTATAAGTTTAATACCATGATTTCAAATACTAAGATAAAATGTTAGATTGTCTAACCAAATACTTTTGCATGCTTGTGTGTTTGTTGTTATTTAGCCTATGTTTGGGAGCCATTTTCTTCCCAAAAGTAGAAGAAATATTACCGTTGCAAGCTGGTAGCCTACCATGTTTGACTGCCTTTGTGTATAGTGGGCCACATGTGTGTGGAAAATAACGGTACAAAAATTTCTAAAAATGGGAAAATAATGTACAACAAACAGGGGCTTAGATTATAATTTTGTTCGAGAACAAACAAATGTTTAAGTTTGGGAGTATTTGAAAAGAGTAATTTTTACACTTATTTAGGACATAAAATAACTACATTTGATAGTTCTTTTGATAAAATATATTTAGTTCTTTTGATAAAATATATTTTAAATTGTTATATTTTATGTTTAGTAGGTAAAACTCTATGAATGGAAAAGGAATTGGAGGAAGGAAGCAAAAGATGACGAAAAATGGCAAAATATAAAGTACAAGGACTAACATGTATTGTATGAAAGAATGGAGGACTTGGAAGCAAGCATTAATTTAATTCAGCATTGGATTTAATTGGGCCCCAATTTGGATGAACTTTCGGGCAGCTAGCGAAGAGAAAAAAAAAGGAGAGCAACAGAGGCTGCTTTGGAAAAAAATAAAAAGGGTTGCTGGCTGCCATTCATCATATATTAATGTAGCTTGACAAGAAAGAAAAGAGAATTTTTACATGCAAGAAAATAAAAGGGAACATAGAAGAGACAGAAGGCAATTTGGGCAAATATATATTATATATATACAAGTGGCAGCACACGGAAACCAATAGCAGGGAAAGAAAGATACACGCAGGAGAAATAAGGGTCCGTTTGATTGCAAATGTGAAAAATGGGTGGAAAGAAAATGTTTTACTGAGAATTAAATTGTCTAGAATTTGTTTTGTTGGGAATTGTAATTAATTGTGTTTGATTAGTATAATTTTTTATCTAGAAAATGTTGAAAATTTGGTGTCCGTTTGACTTCGTTTTTTTATAAAAATTGTCCATTAAAGTGATGATTTTTCTACCAATACGTCTATAATTTGTTCTAATTACCAAAAGTAAAAAAATAAAATAAAACTTAAACAATTAGAAAAAATTACCATTTTCGTTTGACTTTGTTTTACATAGAAATTGTCAACAAAAGTGAAAATTCTTTTTACAATAGTTGATAGAATTGGTTGCCATTGCTAAAAAAAAAAGTGGAAAATATTTTCCCACCTAATAGATGGGCAAACAAAATCAAGCTTTTGTGCATCAAATGATTGTACCTAGAAAAAGGTGGAAAATATTTTGTCAGTAAAAGAAACGCTATCAAACACCCTTAATTGACAAAAGTTAGAAAACATTTTCCCTTTTCACCTTTTTTTCCTACCTATCAAACGGACCCTAAGATTTTGGCAACTTCAATTTAAAGCCAGATTTATTCACATTTGGTCAATTTCCGGTGATGTCGTTTCAGTTTTGCTTGTTTAATTTCAATATTATGCTAGACTAGATTTTTACATTGCTAAAGATATAGATGAACTATTGTTTTGAAACTTTTAGTATTAATTAATTATTTTGATGATTATTATGGTTTAGTTTGCTTTTCAATTAATTGGCCACTAGTTGAATTGTTTGTTGATTTTATTATCATCGAGAAATGTAATAAAATCATTAGCACGTAGTAATAAACGTTGTGAGGTTCGATGGAGGATAGAGATATACATCTATGCTTTGCATGGTTCATAAAGATATTCTAGCTCGTTAATGCATTTATCATCTTCATATTTTTCATCGAGAGATAGGAAGGTCACATGAGGGGAATAGATTTAATTGCTATCGATAGAGGCTTTTAAATAAATTTGGAATTTCGACCAACTCGCATGATAACTAATTGTCAATTTAATTGTTACACTAAAAGTGAATTAACAATGGGGATTCTAGATTTTAACAATATATCTCATAAATTTGATAAACCCTTACTTTAATTTCTAGCATGTGATAAATTAGATATTGAGTTATTACAAATTATTATTGATATTCGATAGGTGAATTTAATTTTAACTTGATAAAACATGTAGTCCTCATGGGTTCGACACTCTATTCATCACTTTATTACTTTTTCACAATCCTGTTCACTTGCGGGAAATCAAACGATCAGCAAGTATTAATTTATAGTATATTTCAGTTGTTCATTTCGTCAATTGAAGTCCAATTTTGATCCTGTTGATTAAGCATTTTACGTTTAGGTTTGAGAAATTTCTGTTTTTGTGATAATGAATTTAAGATGGTAGCACTGCCGGATATTCTTGCGAAGGCGAAATATACGGCATTAATATTTATATGGCTCATCCGAGTATGAGAAATCTGAGATAGTCAAGGCCAAGCTGGTGCTTGCTTACATAAAGCCAATTGGATTTAAACCATTGAAGCTTGCGGATTTTGGCGATGGTGGGGCCTTCCTTGAGATTCAATATGTGCAGTATCCTCTTGGTGTGGGAAGGAGTAAGGATCACAAGTCCAGGGTGAATATTTTCACCCCCACGTGGATGAGCACGGGAATTTGAGATATGATGTGATTGCAAAGAAGATCGTGTATTCACGATATCAGGATCTTGTACCAGCTGGAGTTAGGGATGATGCGAAAGACGAGAAACTGAGATTGATTGATGAGACAACACGAGAGACTAAGGCAGCACTTCAGAAGATTTTGAATGTGAAATTAGACAAACAAAGTACTTTCGCATTTTTCTTGTTCCAAGTTTATCAAGGGGTCAGAGGCTAAGGAGAGAATTATTCATATTGTGGAGATGCCGGTGAATCCTTTGAAGCCACCTAGTGTTTAAGAAGAAGAGGATTTTAAAGGCATGTGGAACTCCTCCGGTGCCAGTTTGCATCCTCCACCTCTGCCAGTGACTGAAGGAGCAGCAGGACCGGAAGATTCCACCATGTATTTCTAACTGGAAGAATTTGAAGGGGTATGCAATACTCTTGACAAGCATTTGGCTGCTGATGGTCCGGGACTTTAGGATGTTTCGATTACTGATAATTTTACTAAATTATCCAAGGGTTTTTGTGTAGCTTAACAAGAGGCTAAAGAGGCGATTGCAATGAGGTCGAAAATCCAACAGGAGATGATGATGATGAAAGAAAAAGAGAGAAAAAGATATGGAGCTGCATGAGTTGGCCGGGAAGGCAAGATTTGAGAGAACTAGTGGTGCTATTGCACCAATCTTTTCTTATGGAAAGGACTTAGGTGATCATATGAGTTATCAGGTAAGATATGCTCCAAAGGGTGAGCAGCAGAGAGGGGTGAGGAATTATACTGAGAGCGGGAGAGGGAGAGGGAGAGGAAGAGGAAGAGAAGGCTGGAGGCTAAAGATGCTTCCTTGGGGAAGAAGAGCAAAAATACTCGGGATAGAGACCCGACGTCAGTGAGAAAATTTCTCTTGGAATGGCCTCGACTGGAAAAGATCAAGGGTTGTTCAATCATGATAAAGGGATGGATTCTAGGTCTGCCGTAGATGATGCTTACAAAATCTATGAAAGGGACCTGTTCAATACCAAATCCACTTGGAACATTCTGTACAAGTCGAAGAAAGACATTGAAGACAAGATGCATGCAGGTGCAGACGGACAGCTTGAGAAATTAATGAAGTAGTGGTCGCATTAATTTCGACAAGGCATTTGTACGGGGTACTTCTGAGAGGACAGTTCCTAGAGACAAGCCAGTCAAGTTTGAGAAGGGGCAACCGGAAGAGGCTGATCCATTCAGTTTGGACCAATTCTTCTTGGAGGTCGAGAAGGGTAAGAAAGCCATGGACAAAGTTGGCAGTGGACAGATCTAGTCGAAACAAATAGCCTTCAAGAACTGCACTGCTCTCAGTTTACACTAACTGTAATCAAAATTTTACTTCTCTTGTGAATTTTCTTCATAGTTTATGCAATGAACTTTTGTTTGTCATTGCGTAAAGTTTGAGATAGATAGTTTCTACTGATACATTTAGATATTTAGAGTTGTTCTACTAATTGCTTCAATGTGGACTCAAATCTTCTTCGGATTTACTTTAAGCTTAGAAATTTCTATGATTCTGTGCATCAGATTTTGTGAAGGACATTTAGAGAACTTTTACTAATTGCTCAACAAATTGCTTCTGTTGAGAAACAGGTTTGATGTGAACTTTGGAGATCGCTTTCATTATGTAGAGATAATCAAGAATACACGTATGGAAATAGTGTACATGTTGGGAATTTACTTAATCATGCACAGCGAAAAATAAAACAATTTTCAATTCCTATCAAGGATATGCGTTTTGTTTAGATAAAAACTGTAATAAAAATTATACATTTGATGAATTCCACAGACTTCTTTGCTTTTTATTGAACTCGAATGATCACGATCTGCAATCCAAGCTGTCCAGCCTCCAACGATGATCCACACAGAGAACAAGAATGACGATTATAGTTTTCTTTTCTTGTGCTAGTAAGAATAATAATTATTTTTTTTTTCCAGTTTTCAAACCCTAGCAACCTATTAATATAAGTCAAGCGGGCTAGGCCCGTCTCATAACTTGACCAGATTCAATATTTAATTAATCAACTTCATTAAATCTGGTCAATGAATTAATTAATCTAATTGATTAATCTGAGTCAACCTAATTAATTAATTGTCCAACACTCAGTAATTAATTAATTGGTGAATCTCATTTTTTTAGTTTTCTTTTGTGTGTGACCTATTAGATTCTCAATCACGATACCTAACGACGTGCATTATTATTCTGATTAAAATCGATAAATTAAAACACCCATTTTAATTTATTACTAATTCACATTTGTCGTCTCAGATTGACATCTAGCAATGTGTTAGGGCAATACATGAGGTGGGAAATGTCACGTGGTTTGACAAACCAAACTTGTTCATTTATCGTGAAATGTAATCATTTGTTAATATAATTTGATCAATTAAGAGATATGGATATGTATCAATCTCAATTATGGATCATATCTTTTATCCCACTGTTAAGTCAATGTAAATTAAAAAAACTCATTTTTGACTTATGAGTTCACCTTGACTAAAGATTTCATTATCGACATATTAAGTGTTTACAACTTAAATCGATTGGGTCAATGGCATAACACTTACAATACAAATATGGAAACACCATAAACCCAATTGCACTGTTGCCTAATCTGCGTATTCTAGTCTATTTATTTCCTTTACAGCTTCAATCTACACATGAATATCTGCTTCAGATTTCCTTTAGAAAATTCTCCGATTATGCATCAGATTTCAAGCTCACAAAATCTTGAATTGGACATTGGAAGAGTAAAATTCCCATTAATTACGAATTTATTACATACATACATTTTTTTTCCTATATAACAGGCTCCCTAATGCGTATCAAACATTCACTCTCTATTTTTAGCTGTATTTATGTGAAAATGGACCATTATCCTACACCAGCAAAGGTGTTAGTGTTCCTCCTGATTGTCATGTGCACATGTCCCATGAGTTTTCAGAAGGAAAATGCAGAAAATGAAATCCTTATACTTGCTCAAAAAGGAGGGTATGATCTTACGAAGCTGGAGCACTTTCATAGGAAGACAACTTTAGGCGGTCGTTCGTTGAGATTGGTGCCTAGCGGATCGAATCCTATACACAACCCGGGACCTCCCCGATGTTGTCTTTCGCTTAGTGAGGCACAGGGAGGATCAGATCCTATACCCAATCCAACACCATCAACTCCAGCTCTTTGATCTGCATTTCTTGAGTGCAAGGCTAAATTTAAAATTTATTGCACCATCCTCTACAAAAAAGAGGCAATAATATCATCATAATTTGTACTTCCTTGTAAATCAAGGAAATAGATGTTATGGACTAAATAAAACTCCAGGTTTCATATTACTCTCCCTTTCTCACTAACTTCTCTTCAGTTGCAAAAGCTTTACATCTAACCTCTACTTACAGTACAATCTAATTGCAACATGTCAAATTTCGACCCATCAATTAGAGAGAGATCGCGGAATGAATGATTCAAATATCGAGGAGGAAAAAAGGATTTTGTATTTGAATACGTCTTTTTTGAGAATCAGCACTAATGACTAACTGATGCCAGTTGCACTAAAGACGATGATTCTCATAGATTCCACAGGGAAATTTATCAAATTTTTTTTTTCTGATAACAATTGTGAAAACCTAAATTCAAGATGGCTTCAGGATGCAAATTTATCATTTTATATGCGTGACTCTCTAACATCATTAAATTCTTGTGGAGCCCCATTCTTACTGTCGAAGTTACATACACTTTCAAAGCGCCATTGTACATTCCGTAGAAACACTTTTTTTTTCCATATTCTGGAATTTAGCTCCATTGATCAATATGTTACCGTTGAAACATAGAATAATTGAAATCTTAGAACAAAATACTATGTAAAGATGGTATGAACAATCTAAACAAGAGTTCTTGATAAAATCTTTATTTTACAATCTTGCTACTTGTATATTAACTTTGACATAATGGATGACATCCTCGTGAGTTGGAAATTTTTTATACAGTAATTTTGACAACACTTTAACAACACTTTAAACAATTAATGATACATCCTCGTGAGTTGGAAAATTTTTATACATTAATTTTGATAACACTTTAAACAATTAATGATACACACGTTGACAACTCACACAATGTTAACAATAATCTCATCCAAGAATATACCTATAGTTTAATTCTTTGTTTTGTTTCGGTCCAACTCCCCTTAAAGCGACTAAAGGGTTAGGGTGCGGTGCCTATTCATTATTAACTTAATAGGGCAAAGGGTAACTCTAAATCGGGTGCAACACTAGGATCATTAGCCGTGCTGCACTACTACTATCCGTGAGATAGAAATAGGGCACTTCACTTGCCTTAGAGTTTGTGAAGATTTTTCGATCTTTTTTACCAGGTAATCTAGTATTTTCACGCCTGAAGATAAAAATCAAGTATGAACTCAAAAGTCGCATCATCTGAAGACCCAGAAAAGAAAGAAGCCAACTCGAACCCCACGAGTGAATGCTACGAATGTGCAAGATAGTTTGTGAAAGATGATATAAAGTACAAGAACATACCCCAGAGAAAATAGTAAAGGCCTACAAGATTGGCGGGCACAAGGAAAGAGAAAGACTATAAAAGAAGGTCCCTTAGTGCCAACAATGGAAGGATGACTCTTGTATTGTGATATCACGCAAACAATGTCATTATAAATAGTTAAACAAATAAAAATAGCCTTAATTAAAATAACAAATCGCACAATAGTTATTGAAACTAAAATTAATCCAATTAATTAATGTGTGAAAATCAATTCAGAATTCATAACTCTAAAATAATTAATTAAACCCAACTAAAATAATGTTAATGTAACGGAGCCGACGAGAGGAACTATGGACATTATAATTTTAAACTCTAATAATAACGACAATTAATTAATATGCCAATTTTATTAATCCCAAATTATTCCACTAAAAATTTGGAATTGCACTCTTATAATTATAAAACAAAATATATTTAAGAGATTTGAACTGTCCATTTGTATAGTCGTTTCATATAGATCAATCCTCCATAAACGGTTCATAATTAAAGTTAGGTATTTATCCCTAAACCTCTTTAATTATATTTTTCTCCATAAGTTCCATTGATCCTCTAATTAATAATCTATTTTAAGATCTAATCATAAAATTGATTCAGATCTTAGAACACTTATGGGAACCATCCATCTACTTTTCTACAAATGATTGGATTTCTTCTTGTATATTAATATTCCCGATTATTTATCTCATTGTATTTCCAATGAGCCAAGAATCTGACATTATTAATTTGCGTCATTACTCGGCACATCAAAAAACACAACTTAATAAATATGAGTCTATTAATTACTCGACATTTAGATCAATCCATACATGACCATCATTGATCAAAATTGAATACTCTATGTGAAAACGGATTTTTACTAGAGATCCATTATTACTTGTGTTCCTGTCATACATAAACAAATTATATATAAAGTGCTTTCATTCCAATAATCACATTATTAACAATCCGGATAAGATTATTTCATTCTGAATGTGATGAATTGCATTGGTGATCATAATTAAAGATCCATACTTTAATTTTAATCACGAAAAAATTTAAATTATTCCATATAAATATTATCCTCACGTTGTACATTGTTTATAGTTACACATAAATAGTCAAGGGATTTTTGATATTTATGAAACACGTAATCATACATGCAAAAGATATTGAAATAAGTTTACAAATATCATTAAATGTTTATAACTCATTTATCAATGAGCACATATCCCCACACTTTTTTTTTGTATAACAGTTACAAAAAATTATAATATTCATTTCCTAGACTTTAACATCAAAAAATAAAAGATATAGTACCAAAAAAACTATGACATACTTCACTTGGTTCTTCTAACATTGTAAAAACAAATAAAAATATAAGTTGGTATATTTTACTCAACAAAATTTGTTCAATGAATAAAATATTAAAACAAACAATTAAAATAATTTTTGATGTCAGATTTTATTTTGGTGGCTAAAGTTAATTTATTAATTTATTTTAAGTTGGGGTAATTTTGAAACTTAAATATTGTTAAGAATGAATGCATGATTTCATTGGTATCTATTGCTCATGACTATTTTTTTTCGATGAAAAAGTTTCATAAAAGAGAAGAATCTATTATTATAACTAATAAGATATACAATTTTGTGTATAATTAAAAAAAAATGAGAAGAAAAAAATGCGTAGATGATGTAGTGAGAAGACTCAACTAAATGTTAATTTATGCAAGAATAAATAAATTAAAAAGGTAAAATTTATTCTTCTAGATGAAAATAAAATAGTAATTGGATTTTTAGAGAATAAAGGAATAGTTAAAAAAGTTGTTATGTGAAGTGTTATATGATGTAATACAAAGGCTGTGATTTGTTATTTCAATTACGGACATTTTGGTCTGGCATTGCAAATTTTAATTATGACATAACATTATAATCACACCACAATTAAAATATATTTTTAATACATATACCACAATAAATTTACAATTATACTCCTAATTCAATAAAAACAAAAAAAAAAAAAAAAAAACATAATACAATATTGTGGTGTACTTATCACCAATATTAATCCTCATTTTCTCAACTTTTCCCCTCATTATTTCACAGTCATTGGAAGCAAAAGATCGGTGGAGAACACCATGCCATAATAAATTCAATGTTTGTCACAAACAATTTATATGTGTGGAAGGATCCTCTGAAATTGTTAGTAATTTGTTTGCGTTGTCATTTTCATTCAAAATATGATTTTTTTAATGTATTTGCAATCTCGTTTTTTAACCCTGGAAGTTTATTTGAAAACACTTTTTATGTAAAAATTAAGAAATTTTATCGATGGCGACCTTATAATTTCATGGATAAAAAAGTCTTAATAACGAATGGGTTTTATTTTGATGAAGCGGATTTAGGACTTAAATCTAGAGTTTAATCTCAAAAACTAGAGTAATAAAGCGATATTCAACAAAGAATAAATACAAGATCAGATTTCCAAGGGTTTATCTGTAGCTTAACAAGAGGCTACAGAGGCGGTTGCAATGAGGTCGAAAATTCAACAGGAGATAATGATGAAAGAAAAGGAGAGAAAAAGAGATGGAGCTGTGTGAGTTGGCCCGGAAGGCAAGATTTGAGAGAACTAGTGGTGCTATTGCACCAATCTCTTCTTATGGAAACAAACTTAATGGTGATCATATGAATTATCAGGTAAGAGATGCTCCAAAGGGTGAGCGGCAGAGAGGGGTGAGGATTGACACCAAGAGAAAGAGAGGGAGAGGGAGAGAATGCTGGAGGTTAAGGATGCTGCCTTGGGGAAGAAGAACGAAAATACTTGGGATAGAGACCCAATATCCGTGAGAAAATTGCTCTTAGAATTGCCTCGACTTATGATTGTTCAATCAAGATAAAGGGGTGGATTCTAGGTTTGCCACATATGATGCTTACAAATCTATGAAAGGGGCCCGTTCAATACTAAATCCACTACGAACATTCTGTACAAGCTGTAAAAAGACATTGAAGACAAGATGCATGCAAGTGCAAACAAATAGCTTAGGAAATTAATGAGGACTAGTCGCTTTAATTCCGACATGGCATTTGTACAGGGGACTTCTGAGAGGATAGTTCCTATAGACAAGCCAGTCAAGTTTTAACAGTCAAGCTTTAATTCCAACAAGGCATTTGTACGGAAGAGGCCGATCCATTCAGCTTAGATCAGTTCTTCACGGAGGTTGAGAAGGGTAAGAAAGCTACTGTATTTTGCAAAGTAACTTTCCAGCTAATAGCACAGCTTCCAAGGATAAACATATACCATGGAAGTGATTTCCTCTTATTAAGATCCTCTGCATAATTTAAATCCACATACCCAATGACTCCATCTGAATTTCTACCAAAATGTAAACAAGCATTAAAAGATCCCCTCAAGTATCTGAAAATCCACTGCACTATTTTCTAATGTTTCTTGCCATGATTTGTCATGTATCTGCTAACTACACTAACTGTATGTGCTAAATCAGGTCTTGTACAAACATTATTATACATAAGCGAACCAATGACACTGGAATAAGGAACTCGAGATATGTAATCAATGTTTTCATCTGACTAAGGACACAAGTTAGCTAATAATTTAAAATAAGCAGCCAAGGAAATATTTGCAGCATTTGCATTCACCATATTGAATCTTTCAAACACCTCCTAAAGAATTCCATACCAAGAATCTTCTTTGCTGCACCCAAATCCTTTATACCAAACTCCTTGCTAGTTGAAACTTCACTTTTTTTACCTCTACTTTATATTTAGCTGCTATGGGCATATCATCAACATATAATAATAAATATGTAGTCAATACACTATCTTCCTTTTTGAAGTACACACAACTATCTTACATCCAAAGAACCATTAGTAGTCATGAATGAATCAAACCTCTTATATCACTGGCTCGGTGACCGCTTTAGTCCATATAAGAACTTCTTCAACAAGCGCACACGATCTTCTTTCCCAGAGACTGTGAATCCCTCTGATTGTTACATCTACATATTCTCCTCAAGTTCTCCATGTAAGAATGTTGTCTTGACATTCATCTGTTCAAACTCCAAGTCATTCTTAGCTACCACTCCAAGTAAAGCTTGAATGGAACTATGGTTCACAATTGGTGAGAACACATATGTAAAGTCAACACCTAGAATCTGACCGTAGCCCTTTGCCACCAATCTAGTCTTGTATATAGCATCTTCAATCCCTGATGTGACTTTCTTTCTTTTGAACACCCATTTGCAGCGAACAAACTTTTTACCTCTAGGCAATTTCAACAAGTCGTTATTTTTGCTCAATAACTCCATCTCTTCCTGCATAGCAATCATCTATTTGCTAAAATCACTGCAAACGATTGCCTCTGAATATGTAGCAGGCTTCTATGTGGAATCAATGTCTTCAGCCACACACAATGCATAAGCTACCAAATATTCTTGACCATACTTATGTCGAGGTCTAATTTGTCTACGAGGTCTTTCCTTAGCTATTGAATATTGTGGTCCTGGTGGTATAGGCAAAGTAGGCAAGATATTACCATCTGTTAACCCTGAATTGGACTGATCTGTAGTAGACTGTTTTACAATCTATGATTGTTCCTCTGAACCATTTTCCACTCCACACAAGTTGAATGATTCTGCTCCTCAATTTTATTAGAATCTTCAAGAGGTGAACCACGAACCGAAGCAAGTTCATCTAATACCACATCCCTACTAACAACCACCTTTTTTGTCGCATGACACCATAATTTATACCCCTTTACACCTGATTTATACCCAAGAAAGATGAACTTTCTAAACCTAGACTACAACTTCCCATTATCCACATGAGCATAAGCAGAATGCCCAAAAATCTTCAAATCAGAATAATAAGAAGGTTTACCGAACCATACCTCTTCTGGTGTCTTTTTATCAATGGCAGCTGATGGTGAGAGATTAATTATAAAATAAGCTATAATAGCGAATTCAGCCCAAAAAGTCTTAGGTGACGTAAAATCTGAAAGCATACAACGAAATTTTTCATCAAAGTTCTATTCATTCGTTCTACCACACCATTCTATTAAGGAGTTCCAGATGTTGTCAAGTGTCTCAAGATGTCTTCAAGTCTGTAGAAGCTATTGAATTCATCTGAAAAAACTCCAACCCATTATTTGTGCGTAGACATTTTACCTAATTTCCAGTTAGCACCAATGTTTTTACTCTTTCAAAGTCCCAAATACATCACTCTTCTACTTCAAGAAGAATACCTAAACTTTTCTGAAGAAATCATCAATCATTGTCAACAATTAATAATGGCCTTCTTTTGATGATACCCTGATCGATCCCACAAGATTCTGAATGGATGTATTCAAGTGTTCTCTTCATGTTATATCTTCTTTTCGTGAATCTGACTCTCCTCTATTTCTCAAAGACACAATGTTCACAAAAATTTATTTTGCTGATCTTCTGCCCATCAAGAAGTCCACTTCTACGCAGCTCTGCCATGCCATTCTCACTCGTATGCTCGAGCCCCATGCAAAAATTTGTAATTTCATCATCTGTCAAAGAAAAAGTAAAAACTGTTGCATCCCCTATTACTATGGAACTATGCAAAATGTACAACTGTGTAGAATTTTTACGTCCCTTCATGACAATAAGAGCACCCCGACTCACCTTCAAAACCTCACATTCATAAGTGTTTCTGTAACCCTTTAAGTCAAGTACACTCAAAGATATGAGATTTCGCTTCAATTTTGGATCATGCCTTACATATGTAAGTATTCTGATAGCCCCATCAAACATTTTGATTCTGACTGTACCAACTTCGATAATAATACAAGGCATGTTATTTCTCATAATAACTGAACCTCTTGAAACTTTTTCATAAGATGAGAACTAGTCCCTATTGGGACACATATGAAAAGTAAAAATTGAGTCAATAACCTATTCCTCATATGGTTTGGAATCCATGTCAAAAATCATAAGAAACTCTCATTCACTTTGTCCATTTTCCACAACACCAGCTTCTGCTGTATTAACAAGTTGATTCACTTTCTCAGTGGCACCAACAACTTTATTTATGTTCTTCAAGGCATAGCAATCAACTCTAATATAACCCTTCTTATTACAATAGTGACATGTCTTCTCAGGATTTCTAGATTTTGATATGCCTCTCATATTTATGCTAAGATTCCTATCTTGATTTCTTCGCGCACAACCAAGCTTTCAGCATGATTCCGAAATCCTCTAGCAAGATGCCTGATCTTCTCCTTAGATAGTAAAGCATCATAGACCTCTTCCACGGTGAGAGTATCCCGACTATAGAGAATAGTATCTCTAGTAGTCACATATGATGGTGGCAGAGAACACAACAACATCAACGTCAAGTCCTCTTCCTCATACTTAAGTAAACATGTTAATTGATCATCCAATGATGCACCTTCAGACATCCGATGAGAATACAAATGATGTTTCAAGTGTGGCTTGGTGGTCAACCTCTTTGTCATGCAAAGTTGCTCCAATTTCAACCACAATGCAGCGATACTTCTTTCCTTTAGAACATCATGGAGAGTTTGATTTGAAAGATGTAGATGAATTTGAGATTGGATTTTTCGATCCCTACGCTACGTTTCATCCTACGTCCATGTAGCAGACATCTTATCAAAGTCAAGCAAGACTTTTTTCAAACCCATATGCCCTAGAACCGCTCTCATCTTCACTTTTCATAAGGTAAATCTCATATTTCTATCCAACAATGGGATAGCATACTTCATTGTCGCCAGCAAAACAATTGATACTACTTGCTATGGAACAAACAAAATACCAGAATTGCTCTGATACCACTTGTTATAAATTTACATCGCAAGATAATGATGATACTGAAATAAACAAAAAGAAAATAAACACCAAGATTTACATGAAAACCCAAATACGGGTAAAATCACGGGGCAGAGCAGGAAAAATTTACTATAATCAATAGCAATTGTGTTTACAAAATCCTAATGCACTCAATTAGAATCTAAAGCTCTCACGATGTTGTATGAATCTTTCTTTGTTGTGTTAACTTCTATACAGGTCGTGCCATATAAATATGTAAACCCTAAGAACAAGTTGTAGAAGAATAGGAGTCCAAAATCGCGTCAAAAAACAAAAGAAGGTCTGGTTGGATAAGCCTGTCGCTCGAACAATAGGCGGGCGATAGGCGAGCGATAGAGTAGTGCAAGGCGAACGACCAAGTATTAGGTTGTGTTCTACCAGGCTTGCTCCAGCGTTCAACTAGTGCCAAGCTAGCAAAAATGCGGCGACTTTTTCCTTCGTTCCATAATTTTAATCTCTTCAAGACCACTCCAATTTAAACTCTAAAACCCATTAAAATTTAGGTCAACCCATAACATAGAATGTTTAAAAGAGTTTGCAAGTGTCATGGTATCATCCAAGAACATTCGAAATAATGAAGAACCGAGAAGAACAAGCCAAGACCACCATACTGGAGGTGGCAACCGCCTAGAGCTTGTAGGCGATCTGTTCACGACATGTAGGTAATCTTGCATACTTGGAAGTGACCGTCCACATGCTTATGGTGGTCATCCAGGGCCCCAAGCAACCTACATGCAATGGAACTGTCATTCCTCAGTGCATTCAAGAACAGGTGCTAATGCACCTGCTCATGTTTTCTTCCATTTTTCTCACCTCTTTTCACATGGGTTAGTTTAATGAACTATATTCATGAATAAATGTGACTCTTGTGATATATTGTAACTCTCTTGGGAAAGTGTATTAACATCTATACATAGATTTATATTTCATTTGGATATACATAAAAATCTTGCTTTCTTCCTCTTATACTTTATTCTTTTATTATTCTTTAGTTCTTAACTTCTATAAAACTATTATTTGTGTCTTACATATAGCATAATCGGACATCAAAGACTCTCATATACATGCTTTTAATAAATGGTGTTCGGTTTGTAGTCGCTAGTGCATAAATACCAACAAGCATCTACTTTGACTCCATTGTATCTTAGAAGCTTATTTGGATCCCATGTGCACTCATTTGTAAGGGACAAATAAAGTCTTAAGGAAAGCATCATCTCATGCTTTAGAATCTACTGTAGAGTTCTTTTTCACACAATTATAAAGGAGTCCCTTCTCCAACATTATGAATTAGAGTGATATACTAAATTTAAAAAAATCAAAGTCATTTATCTAAGAGCATAAGCATTTGGGTGAAGTGTGATAAGTGTATTTTATACACTTAATTGGACCTAAAAATATAGAAATTTAATAGTTTTTAAGTAATTATAGTCTAATTAACTGTATATTTCGTTTATTATGTAAAACTTGATGATTGGAAGTGAAATTGAAAGAAAGAAGCGAAAAATGGCAAAGTACACAATTTGGGGACCAAATTACAAATATCTAATAGTTGATTCGAACCACAAAACAATACATTGAAGATAGCTAAGAGTCAATTGGATGCAATTAAAAGTAAAAAATGAATGAAATATGATCAAAGTATTAACACAAATCAATTTCCAATCGCACAAGTTATATTCCAGATTTTTAACCAAAAATTAAAACACATTTTTAGCATAGTAATGTTCAAATTGGAAAACTTTTATTTCTAGCAATGTTGTATTCCTGAGTTAGATTTCCAATGTACTTTGAATTATGTCAATCGGATGTCAGGAGAGAAAGTTATAACTGAAATAGTAACGACTATGCAGAGATAAAGATGTGTGCGCATGAAGACAACTTTCCTCGTTCGATTGGAACTCATTTGAAAACTAATTTGGACATGATTTTCATCCAAATTTTGACTCCTACAAATACCTAACAACAGAATACATTAGAGACACCTATCATATATCTCTCATATAAATCTCATACTAGATGTGGCAATCGAGCCGAGCGGCTCGTCGGCTCGACCGCTTGGCTCGTACTATTTATGCCCACGAGCCGCCCGAGCTCGGCAAAAAATGAGCCCGAGCACGAGCCGAGCAAGGCGGCTCACATGCTCGGCTCGTAACAGTGACGAGCTACTCGCCGAGCAACTCGTGGGCTCATCTTAGACGAGCCTTTTTTAAACGAGCCACGAGCCGCTTGGCTCGTGGCTCGCTAAAAAAATAAAATAAAATTCAAAAGTCAGTGACCATAAATTGTCAAAACGATCACTGAATTTATTTCAGTAACAGTTTTGGTCCTTATTTTTTTTTTTCAATTTCATTATTTTTCCTCAATAAATACCCACCCTAATCAACGATTTTCCCACCAATATCAATATCTCATTATTTACTATACTTACACTCTCTACAATTTACATTCTGCAATCTCCATTTATCAATTATCAACAATATCATTCATTCATTCTATAATCATCTTCTACATATTATTTTTTTACATTATTTCTTGCTATTTTACAATTCATTTCATTATTTCATACACTATTACATCATCTTCATTCACTTCTCAATTCTACATTTCTACATTCAATTTCTATTATTCATAACAAATGGATTCACGATCATTTGTTGAAAACTTGTTCAGTATGGATAACAAAACACAAACACCTTTCTCCGATCTCAATGAATTACCAATTCTCGAAAATATTGAAGATTTCAACGTTCGTGATAGTCATCCAATTGATTTGGATGACATTGATGTTGCAGCTAGTGTTCCAATTAATTTGGAATAAGATGAAGAACCTATATTAAATATTCCCGATGCAAGAGAGAAGAGAAATGGGAAGAAGCAGGCAAAATGTTGGGACTATTTCAAGTTAGTTCCCACCGGTCGTGTGGTCGATGGACTTCCAGAAACTAAAGCGGTATGTAAATACTACCAACAACGAATGGCATGGCAAAAAGTCATTGGAACCTCAACCGTCACTACAAATCATATGTAGCCAAATATAGGCTTATTCCAACTGGTCAAACGCAACTACAATTTGGTACTCCAGAAGCCGGCGCTGCTACTACTACTACACCACTTTCTACATGGATGTATTCGAAGGAGGAAGCTCGAACGGGAATGGTGAAGTTCGTTGCTGCGACGGAGCTGCCACTAGCAATAGCGGACAACCAACATTTCGTAAACTATGTCAAAAGATATCTTTAATCGAGGTACCAAGGGGTAAGTCGAAATACTCTTCGTTCTGATACAATTGCATATTTTCTAAATGCAAAGCAACTATTGATTTCAGATTTGGAAAAATATGGGGGTGTGATATATTTAACTTTAAATATGTGGGAAGTGATTAATAAGAGAGGTTATATGGCTGCAACCGCACACTATATAGACCCACTTTAGGTCATGCATAAAAAAATTATTTCTTTTAAAATTGTTGAGTATCCGCACAACGCTCAAACTATATTTAATGTTATTATGTTAATAATTAGAGAATATAAATGCGAGAGTAAAATTCGTTCTTTTATGTTCGACAACGCTACTGTAAATAAGGTTGTAATCGATAAATTCCATATAGTACTTCAACCCGATTTCGGTGGCTATTTATTTCATATTCGATGTGTATGCCATATTTTTAATTTAATAGTACAAGACGGTTTAAAACATGTTAATGATGAAATTAACTGAATTAGGAATGCACTTATGTATATCACGGTTACACCTAGTAGAAAATAAGGATTTGAGAGTTTTTGTGCATAATCTAGGATGACGGATACGAAAACCTTTATTACTGACGTAGGCCATAGATGGAACTCAACGTACTTATTACTAAAATCATGTGAAGGTTATGAAGCATTAATTACTAAATTTTATAACAATAGGCATGTTAAAGATGAAGATGATACTATCTTGAGTGAATTCGATTGGAATATAGTTTTTAAAATAAAAATTTTTTGACAAGTTTTTATGAGTCCACAAATATATTGTCTGGTGTTTATTATCCCACTAGTTGTGTGGTTCTTGAACTTCTTTATATAACTGCTAGAGCTTTTGCGAGATTTCAAAATGACCCCGATTTTCATGCTGTTATATATTCCATGGAATTGAAATTTAGAAAATATTGGGAAGAATTACCTATGTTATTTTCTTTAGCATGTGTCATGTACCCTTGATATAATTTATCGGATACTAAATTTATAATTGACCAAATGTCAAATGCTTTAACTTTTAATACATTTGTTACTTATAGGAATTTGGAAACAACGTTTCGTGAAATGTATGAATTATATTCTTCACAAATGGGTACACATATTAATCATGTTCTTACACATACTCCTCCTACTAATATAACAGATGACGATGTTGGAATTTTGAATTTATTTGAAAGCATGCACTCGTATAGATTTGATACAACTCCATATGCATGGGGTTCCTCTAGTAATAGTAGTAGTAGTAGTAGTAGTAGTAGTAGTAGTTTAGCTTCCACTGCATATACTCAAACTTCCAGTCGCCGTCCAAATCCAAATGCGTTGCCATATGAATTAATTGATTACTTTAGTCAACATTTGCCTAGTAACAAAGCAATTAGTAAAAGTTCAGAAGATGTCCTTGAATTCTGGCGAAATAATGAACGCCGATGGCCAGTAGTTTTTGTAATGGCAAAAGATCTACTAACACCTCCGGTTAACACTATAGCTTCGGAGTCTGCTTTTAGTGCAGGGAAGAGAGTTCTCTTTGAGGTCAGGAGTCGACTAAAAGAAGATATTTTAGAAGCGTTAATGTGCATGAAGGACTGGGAAGACGCTAATTATCGAATTCAAGATAAGTATGCCGAAATTACATGTAACCAAGTAAATGATATTTAATTTCACCATATTCATCACAATATTTTATTTTATACCTCTATAATTTTTTTTAAAAAAAACTGTACATGTAACAAGTTGTTTGTGTACAATTTTTAACTCCGCATACTCGATTAAAAGAAGTAGCCGGTCCCAAGCCCAGATAAAGGATGAAGGTTTATCTTTTTTTTAATTGTACAAAATTAAAATGTTTTGAAAAATGTATATTTAAAAAATTGTTTACAAAATGTGTTTATATATATTTTACTTTAGGTTCTCATTTCTCAACAAATAAAATTTTATTCTTATTATTTTAAAAATTAAAATTATTTTGAAAAATGTATAATTAAAAAAAATTAAATAATGTTTGTGTATATTAGTATATATATATATTTTTTAAATTTAGTAGTTTATTAATTATATTTATTATTTAAAAAAAAATCGGGCGAGCCGAGCAACTCGTTTTGGGCGAGCTCGGTCACGAGCCGAGCTTGCCCAAAAACCAACGAACTGAGCTTAAGCTCGGTTCGTTGGTCACGAGCACGAGCACGAGCATGAGCACGAGCCGAGCTCGTGCGGGTATAAGCCGAGCTAGCTCGGCTCGGCCCATTGTCACCTCTATCTCATACACTAAAACTTATCAATTAACATCATCAAAGAGAGGTCAATCCATTGTTCTTGTGAGAATTAAAAGGCAACTACAAGTTTTCAAGAAATTGGATTATCAAACTTGATTTTTGGAGGCAGGGCAAGAAGATGTTTTGAAGTTTTATTAAGAAACCATTGAAGAGATTTAAGATTTCAAGATCCATCTTATCCTTCATAAATCTAAAATTCGAGTTATATTTTTCCAATTAAATATGTTTTCTTGTTTATGATGGGTCAAGGAATTAAAATGTATTTGTAGAATTAATATGTCATGTCAACGTTTCTTAGTAATTTGGCATTCCCCATAAATATCATATATGTGTGGGTGTCGGCCACAAATATATAATATCCCAAAATACTCATTTTTCTTTTTCTCCATCCATCATAATTCTTGAAGGTCCGACTCAAGGATTCCACTAATTAAGTTAAGTCCTCCTCACTAAATTAAAATGATTTATACTTAGTAAATTTTGAGTAATGATAGTTGTGTAATTATATATGGTGAGAGTTGCAACCTATGTTTCAACTAATATTGTTATCATTCAGTTTGAGAAACTCTACAACAAAATTATTGAGAGCTTATATTTGATTGTGAAAAAATTGTAATTATAAAAGAGATTATCCATTATTTAGGGTTGACTATGTGATTAATAGAATTATGAAAATATCACATTGTCATTGCCAAGATTGGAGTTCCTTGTCAATCATGTAATTATGCATTATCGTCTCGCGATGATATAACTTTGTTTCTTGAGAAAGATAAGGGGTTCGAAGAAGTCAATAATGGTTAAATTTGAAACAATGAGATAGTTTTGAGTAATGTCAATCTTAATCTATTGGGTAAAAAGCCTCGAGTAACTTTGTGCCAGTAGGAGCAGCAAGACATGGGGGATGAAAATGGCTTTTTACTCGCTACATCGTCTGGTTTACCTCCAGTAATTACCCAACATTCCTTGCCCATCAAGAACTTTACCTCTTCACTCCAATTTACATAATTTTCACCATGTTGATAAACATTATTTCCCAATATAAAAAAGGAATACAAGCCATACTAAACAGGAACGAGATTCTTTAAAAAGCCAAGGTTGAGAGTGGACAAGAGGGCCCACTTGGAGACTTGGGATCTCAGCAGGAAATGCGAAGGTTGCAACAAACCAATCAATCGATACGTGAAAGAGAATCAACTAGTTTAGTTCTAATTTGAGTAGGTACATAATAGGGAATACCCTAACCTTGGGAATTAAGGCCACATAGTAAGTAGTCATCATGTTAGCAAAAAATTCAGCTGTTTTGGTTTTTTATCGATTTTCGAGTATCTGGCCATGATTTATGCCATGATTAATATATAAATGTCCTTAGATTTATTGTTTGGGCTCATCATATATTTACTGTAGGCTCAAACGTTTCGTAGAAACATTTTTTTCTTCCATATTTGGACCTTAGCTCTATCGATCAATATGGTACCACTGAAACATGAAAGAATTGAAATCTTAGATTAAAATACTATGTATGGATGGTGTTGTGGTTTGCCCCAAATTCTAGTAGGTATTGGAGTTTGAATTGGAGGGTTTTGAAGAGATCAAAATTATGGATCGGAGGAAAAATTCGTCGCATTTTCGCTAGGCTGGCGCTAGTTGGACGCTCGAACGAGCATCGTGGAAAACAACCTAAGAGTTTGTCGCCCGCTTGTCATTGACCCGCCACTCGAGCGACTGGTTTTTTTGGCCCAAGCCCGTTTCGATTTTTGACGCGTTTTTGGACTCCATTTTCATCGACAACTTAAAATTGAAAGAAGACATTCTTGAGAGCCTAGATTTCAATTGACTATTGAAATCTTGATATTATAAACACAAAGCTATTGATTTTATAGTGGGTTCTCCTCTTCAAATTTCTTGTGTTCTTATTTTTCTTCATCTTTATTTCATCATTGTAATTATCTTGTGATCCGAATTTCATAACAAGTAGTGTCAGAGCGCAATGTTGATTGTTCCGCATGGAAACAATGAAGTATCATATTCCATTATTGGATAAAAACATGATATTTACATTATGGCAAGTGTAGATGCGAGTGGTGTTGGCGCATATGGATTTGGAAGAAGCCTTGCTTGTTTTTGATAGGATGCCAATTGCCTGGATGTAGGATGAAAATCGGCGTAGGGATTGAAAAGTCCAATCTCAAATTCATCTACATCTCCCAAATCAAATTCTTCAAGATGTTCTTAAGGAGAAAATGGTTGCTGCACTACGGTTGAAGTTGGAGCAACGTTGCATGACAAAAGCTCGACCAACAAGGTACACTTGAAACAACGCTTGTATTCTCATCGGATGTTTGAAGGTACGTCATTGGATGATCACTTAACCATGTTCAAAGAAATCATGGTTGATTTGGAGACATTGGATGTTAAGTATGACGATGAAGATTTGGCTTTGATGTTGTTTTGTTCGCTGCCACCATCATATGTGACTTTTAGGGACGTTATTCTCTATAGTTGAGAAACTCTCACCGTGTAAGAAGTCTATGATGTTTTATTAGCTAAGGAAAACATGATGCACCTTGTTGAAGGATCTGAAAATCATGGTGAAGGCTTAATTGTGCGTGGGGGGAATCAAGATAGAAATTTGGCATAAATGTGAACGGCAGATTGAAATCTAGACATGTTGAGAAGACACGTCATTACTGTAAAAAGAAGGGACATATTAGAGCTAATTGCTTTGCTTTGAAAAATAAAAACAAAGCTACTGGTGCTATAGAGAAAGGGAAGAAACATGCTAATACAACGGAGGCTAATGTTGTGGAGGATAAGCAAAGTGGTGGAGAGCTTTTTATGATTTCTGATGGAGATACTAAATCTAGTGAGGAATGGGTTCTTAACTCGGCTTGTACTTTTCATATGTGTCCTAACAAGGACTGGTTTTCTACATATGAAGGAGTTTCAAGAGGTGCAATGATTATGGGAAACAATGCACCTTGCAAAATTGCTAGAGTTGGTACAGTCAGAATCAAAATGTTCGATGGGGCTATTAGAACACTTATAGATGTAAGACACATTCCAGAATTGAAGTGAAATCTCATATCTTTGAGTGCACTTGACTCAAAGGGCTACACATACATTGGTGAAGGTGGAGTTTTGAAGGTGAGCAAGGGTGCTCTTATTGTCATGAAGGGGCATAAAAATTCTACACAGCTGTATATTTTGCATGGTTCCACAGTGGTTGGAGATGCTGCAGTTTCTACTTCTTCTTTCACAATGATGAAGTTATAAAACTTTGGCATATAAGTCTCGGTTATATAAGTGAGAATGGGATGGCGGAGCTGAGTAAAAGGGGAGTTCTTGATAGGTAAAAGACCAGAAAAATGGAGTTTTGTTAGTATTATGTCTTTTGGAAACAGAAAGCGTATCTTTCTTGGGTATAAATCAGGTGTGAAGGAGTATAAGTTGTGGTGTCCAAAGACTAGTAAGGTAGTTGTTAGCAGAAATGTGGTATTTAATGAACTTCTTATGGTTTGTGGTTCATTTCTTAAGGATTCTGATAAAATCGAGGAGCAGGATTGTTCAACCTAGGTAAAGTTGGAAATTGGTTCAGATGAAAAATTAGAGATGCAGAATAGTCTACTACAGATCAGTCCAGTTCAAGGTTCACGGACAATAATATCTTGCCTATTTTGCCTACACCACTTGCAGCACAATATTCTATAGCTAAGGATAGACCTTGTAGACAGATTAAACCTCCACATAAGTATAAGAAAGCAGATTTGGTAGCTTATGCATTGAGTGTGGCTGAAGTCATTGATTCTACTGAGGAGCCTGCTACATATTCTGAGGCAGTCAGTTGTAGTGATTCTAGCAAATGCATGATTGCTATGTAGGAGGAGATGGAGTCTTTGAGCAAAAATAACACTTAGGACTTGGTGAAACTACCCAAAGATAAAAGGGTGGTTCGTTGCAAATGGGTGTTCAAAAGAAAGGAAGGCGCATAATGGATTGAAGATGGTAGGCTAGATTGGTAGCCAAGGGCTACAGTCAAATTTTAGGTGTTGATTTTACAGATATGTTCTCACCAGTTGTGAAGCACAGTTCTATTCGAACTTTACTTGGAGTGGTGGCTAAGAATGACTTGGAGCTTGAGCAAATGGATGTCAAGACAACATTCTTACATGAAAAACTTGAGGAGAGCATCCACATGCAACAAACAGAGGGATTCATTGCTTCAGAAAATGAAGACTGTATGATTATTGAAGAAATATTTATATGGATTAAAAACAGCCACAGAGGTAATGGTATAAAATGTTTGATTTATTCATGACTACTCTAGTTTTAATAGATGTAACTATGATAGTTGTGTATACTTCAGAAAGGAAAGTGGTGGATCAACTACATATTTGTTGTTATATATTGATGATATGCTCATAGCAGCCAAGGATAAAAGAAAATTACAACTTAGCAAGGAGTTTGACATGAAGGATTTGGGTGCAGCAAAGAAGATTCTTAGAATGAAGATCTTGAGGGACATGAAGAATGGCAGATTGTATTTGAGTCAAAAGGGGTACATTGAGAAGGTGCTTGTAAGATTCAATATGGTAAAAGTTAAGGCTGTTAGTACTCCCTTAGCTGCCCACTTCAAACTATCATCTAACTTGTGTCCACAGTCAAATGAAGATATTGATTACATGTCTCGAGTTCCTTACTCCAGTGCAGTTGGTTCACTCATGTATACTATGGTTTGTACAGGACCTGATTTAGCATAGGCAGTTAGTGTAGTTAGTAGATACATGACTAATCCTGGGAAAGAACATTGGAAAGTAGTGCAGTTGATCTTCAGATACTTAAAGGGCTATTCAAATGCTTGTTTACATTTTGGCAGAAAATTCTGATGCAGTCATTGGTTATGTAGATTCAAACCATGCAGGGGATCTTGATAAGAAGAGATCACTTACAGGGTATGTGTTTACCATTGGTGGCTGTGCTATCAATTGGAAAGCTACATTGCAAAATATAGTAGCTTTATCTACAATAAAAGTAGAATACATGGCCATTACAGAGACATGTAAGGAAGTTATTTTGCTGAAAGGATTAATTGGTGAAATCAGTGAAGACTTGCAAATGTCTACATTATTTTGTGATAGTCAGTGGGCAATTTTCTTGACTAAGGATCAGATGTTTCATGAGAGGATGAAGCACATTGATATGCGATATCATTTTGTACGTGATGTGATTGCTCGTGGTGATATTGTAGTGAGCAAGATTGATACCAGTGATAATCATGCATATATGATGACAAAACCATTTCATATTTCTAAGTTTGAACATTGTTTAAACTTAGTGGGTGTTTATCATTGATTTACTCCATTGGGGTTTGTTTAAAGAGGATGAGTGGTATTTATTGATGGCATTGTGACTTGGAATTCCTTGTGTTGGAATTTGGCCCAAGGTGGAGATTTGTTGTGGTTTGACCCAAATTCTAGTGGGTATTGGAATTTGAATTGGATGGTTTTGAAGAAATCAAAATTATGGACATGAGGAAAAGGTTGTTGCATTTTCACTAGCCTGATGCTAATTGGACGCTCGAGTGAGCGTGAAAAACAACCTAAGAGTTTGTCGCCCACCTGTCGCTGACCCAAGCCTATTTTGGTTTTTGACGCATTTTGGACAAATTTGTATATTTACTTCTTGCATTATTTGCATTTATATCTTGTGTATTGAATTGTTTTTGAGACTAAGTGTCAAAAAAGTTTCAAAAACCAATTCACTCCCCTCTTGGTTGGTTATTCTTGGGTTATCAATTGGTATCAGAGCACGGTGCTCTTATTTTAAAAAGATTTCACAATCTTGAATAATGGCTAACCATATTTCTCAAAGTCTTGAAGGGTGTTCTACAAATCGTCCTCTTTTTTTTATGGTACAAACTATAATTATTGGAAAACTAGAATGTCAATTTATGTTCAATCTATTGATTATAGTATTTGGGAAGTTATTGGACTCGGTCCTCATAAACTTACCAAAGTGATTAAGGTGGATGGGAAACTGGATCAAATTATTCATTCTTTGTGTTCTTGTAAAGTAATATTTTTGAGTCTTAGATCCAGAAAATTCCAAAAAAGAGTCAAAAGTTGTTTTTGGCCTAATCTAGGATCCAAATCAACTCTCATTTCTTTTGCCAGTTTCGTAATTGAGTTTCGAGTTTACCAAAAAAAATTACTGTTCATCTGTATAGTACTGTAGTTCGAAGAAAAAGTGATTTATTTGGGAAGTTGACACTATCATATTATCTATCCAAAATCCGTTTATATTCATTCCAATTCAAATTTCCAATTTTTTTCTTGAGTCTTCTTGATTACGCCTACGTACAGAATGGATTATGATTGGGGATTTATTTTTCAAACTCGGTGTTATGTGGGTAGTAAGGTATGCAATCTAGCTATTGATAGGGACTACATATCAAACTTGGTTAGTATCACTATGGTTGAAGAATTAGGATTATCTTTGCAACAACACCCTAGGCCTTATAGGATGATTTGGTTGAAGGAATGTGGGAAGGTAGATGTGACCAACTGGGTTTTATTGAATGTTACCATTGGGAAATATAGTGATGAAGTTTGGTGTGATGTAATTCCATTAAAATCTTTTCATATCTTGTTTGGGAGGCCTTGAAGGTGTGAGAGGAAGGCTATTTATGATATGGAAATGAACATGTGTATGTTTCTTCAGGATGGGGTAAAAATTACTCTGGTTGGGTTGCCACTAGAACAATCATTTGCAGACCAATGGAAGGCGAGAGGTGAGGTAGAACGAGAAAGCAAAAGAGGGAGTTGATCACATCTAAGGACAACACCGGAGTTGAATTGTAGGAGGAGTCCAAAAGTAGGGAAATTGAGATAAAGGATGATAGATTGAACCAATTAAAGAGGAGGAGCATGAGCAATCTCGTATAAAAATTGTAGAGATGATTCAGCAAGAGAGAGAGAAAATAATAGAAGAATGTGTTAAGCAAATTGTTGAAAATATTGTGGGGAATGAAGAGCAGAGTTCCATTGTTAAGCATGATATGATGGAGACGATGCATTATGAGTACGAGGACCCATATCTCATTGAGGGAAAGACTAACAAATTCAACTGTATTTTTTGCTAAATTCTTTCTTTCAGCTTGATCATTGTACGTGAGAGTTCATACAACAACATCTACGGCTGATTGTGTTTTTACTACAATACATCCATAGCTACAAAATGGATGTATACCGTGTATTGATCCTATGCCATTGAGGGAAAAAATTTCCATTTGATCCAGGTGGTGCAGTGATGAGTTGTGTAGTAGGCTGGTTATCTCCTATGCGATCACAAGGTACGGATTCAGGAGGAATCCTTTTCGAAGAGAGAGGGGATGATATGATCCGAGATAGACAATCACTTGATCAAGTTTTGGAGTCTAAATTGAAGAAGTTGACAAGCCAAGGTTCAAGTTTTGTGAAGAGTTTGGGAGCCAAAACGAGTTGGATTCAAGGTTTGGAAGATATTTGAAAAGAAATCGAGAAGCGTGGATTAAAATGGGCATAACTTTCAGTTCGGTTGTTCGATTTTCGTCCATGAATACATTCCGAAAATGGCACAAAATTCTACACAAGGCCACGCGAGCTCATGGTACTTTTGGGCTTTTAATCGCACAGACACAGACCGAAAACAATTTGACGAGAATTTAATTTTCGCGAATTTCCTTATTAGATTAGAATTCTATTTTCTTTTCAATTTTACAATATTTTATAACCTAATTACGTTTTTACTAAGTTTTCTAGCATTAGTATAAATAGGAGATTTATTTCATTGTAAAATTAAAACTTTTGATAATAAATTAACGAGATTTTTCTCTCCTTTGGTTCTTGAATGAACTACCGAACTTATCAAATATATTTTTATATTTGTAGCGTTCAGCCCTTAGAACTTAATAAAGGATTAGTCACCCTTTGTGGCGTTTGTAAAATCATGGTTCTTGTTTCCGCACATCAACGGGTCTAGGGTTTAATATACCTTAGGTTCTTGGTTCGTGATGCTCGGGTCAAGATTTTATCGTCTACAATCTGAATTTGGACTTTCCCGGCGTTTTCAATTAATTTCGCGATTTCCACGTTGATCCTGTACCCGGGTTCGCGTCAAATAATTTTTTAAAATTAATTCGCATTATTTATATATGCCTTACTATGCTACCGGATGTCATGTTCTTTGACAAAATTGCTGTTTTACCTTATTCCGTTCACACAAGCTTTTGGTTCCTTGAATTTTACGCTTAACTGAAAATGAATGGAAAAATATAAGACATCGTGATTAAAATAGGAAAATATGCTCTTGCATTGAAACTGATTAAACCATGCATAGCATATACATTGTGCAATTACTCCATTATACATGTTTTCTATTTTAAATATCGACCCAACATCAATAAAATTGTTTCCATCATTCTGATGACCACTCACAAAAGGTGCAATAATTTATACTACATTTTTTGAACAGTGCTTAACAAGTTTGGATTGATATCCTGTAGCATCAAAAAAGGAGTCGTTGCAAAAAAACATGAAATGAAGCCCATGTTTGAGCCCCATGAGAACTAGGTACCTTGCACAGCCATACACCATCCACTACATCCCCTGCTAAAGCATCATTACAGCAATATCACATAACTCTGCTAGAAACCACTTGAAGCTCTGACAAAAGTTCGCTACCATTGCGAAATATTTAAACAAGATGTACTCCTATTTATAGACTATAAATAATTAACCCAAATATTCATCTACTGTAATACAAATTTATTTTTGTGCGTGTGTGACTGTTAACTCAAATAGGATCAACAGTTTCTAGCCACTCTTCAAAAGAAAAATCTAAAGATAGGGATGAACAAATACTAAATGGAGCAACTAATCAATATAAAACCCAGGAGAAAGAACTTAATTCCATAACTTGTTCTGTGTTACCAAGTTGGAGATGAATAAATACAAAATGGACCAACTTATACCCGGGAGAAAGAAAAGAGAAGTTTTAAGAAACAAATTGCATATATAAAAGCTTGTAAAAGACAAACATAACATCATTGACGGAATCCAATGAAAACTCAAATCCCGAATTTATCTGAATAAAACAATTGTTATTAGATAATGAATATCATCCAATTCCTTGTACACCCAGAAAAGGTGACAAGGTTTCATGGGATCCAATTTATAGATGTAACAACATGTTGTTGCTAAGTCCTCTATTTTCATAGTTAGATAATTTACATTGGATACAAAGACCAAAAAAATTATAACTGAGACTTAAAAATTGAAGATTTGTGAGATCTTGTAAATCAATTTACTACTCTCATATTCAGATCCCTTTCTTTTATCATCACAGGGGAGGGTGGATTGAACAATTGATTTGATTGAGCAAATGCCGATTCCATCTCTCATCTTTTGAGCAAGATTAACAGAACCAGTGGTCATTAATTTAGCCTCCAAATAGTATACAATAACATAGAAGTTGTCTGCAGCTAGATCCTGATAAATTCCTATCGACACAAAGACAGACCTTAGATAATTACTAAACTACCATATTTATGAACATATCGAATCCTATATTACACTAACAAGAGAATAGTGATCTCATGTCCGAAGTATTCCTATACATAGCAAAACAATCTTAATGATACCCGCTTCCTTGAAGTCATAAGTAATTTATCACATTTCTTATTACTATGACAAACTGAATCTTTTAAACAATAATAACAGGTAATGAATTATCATATCGGCAAAGAATCAAGAATCCCTTCAACCCAGACGTGTAGACTTTAAATAAGTACCAAATGGCATTAATACATATGCAGATAAGTTGACATACATAATTAGAGATAAACATACAGAGGTTATCATTTGCTAATTTAGTGCAAATTAACTTGTCATAGATGCTTGTCAAAATTTTTTAACGGGCCATGATTTTGAAGCAAATAGGGACATACCAGAAAGAATACTTGACAAATAGATGCAATGGTTAGAATTCAAAGGAGAGATTGACGCAATAGGAAATGAAATTAAAAAATTGTTGATAGATAAACTGATAACAGAGTTTCTATTTAGTTTTTGAAACAAACTGGTGTAGAGAGTTGGTAACATAGGCAGATGAAAGAGGTTGTTTTAGAAGTGAAAGAATAAAACTAAACTTAAAATTTACTCCAAAGTTAAAAATAAGTTATGATGGAAATATAATTTTAAATCATTGGCCTGCTGCCTTATAAGCTTTGTTGTTTTTACCTAATGCAAAATTGTCTTCAAATTCCAATATTGGATTTCATAATGTCTAGACTTGTGAACCCGTGCACATTGAAAGAGTTTTGATGAGGTCACAAATGCATTGGTCATTATTTATAACCTAGTCCCTCAAAAAGATTAGCAAGTCTTCATAAACCCCTAGATTTTGTTTCCTTGTTCATTTTTACCTTTTCTTTCATTTTCATTTTCCAATTCTTCCCCTGAGCAGATATTGTATCATTTTATCTTCACACTTCTATTCTCTTTTGATTCCTGTTGATCCATGTGGCATTGGTCCACTAAATTACAACCCAACACACTCAATCTTTTCTGTACTTCAATCAATCAATTGTATAACAAAAGACATACAGCTGAACACCCACGATATTTCAAATAAAACATAACAAACAACAATAAATCACAAAATTATAGGAGACATAATTTGTTTAAACATACCTTATTCAAAAGTCTATTCCTGCTCTTTGGCCAAGCAACACTACTTCTCATGACTTCACTAAGAGTTTGGAATTCATCTATAGGTCTGTCTCTATAAGGTCAAATTACTTATATACACTTCTTCAACCCAAACCTTCCAATAGTCCCGACACCTTTGCACTTTGGTTTGTTGTTGCAATCTTCCCTTCTGCTACGACTTCATCATCCTCAAACATATACCAATGCAACAGTTGACATCTTACATTTGTCATACGTACAATACTTCCTTGGAGTGACTACAAATTCATAGTAAATAAAAAATATATATTTTTAAATTAGAATGCTACAAACTGAATATATACTGAATAAACATTTAAGAATGTATGATACAAAAACTTGAGAAGTAATGACATTTGAATTCCTGTCCTCTACACTCTGTTAAATGATAAAAAAAATTGCAAAATTTATTCTACATGTAATTGGCTATATGAAGCTATATTATTATAATATATATAAAATGTAACTACTTATAACCTGCTAAGATAACTTGAGAAGTGCATCCACTTTTTTTTTCTAGTGACCCCATCCTTTGTGCTTGAGTCTGTAATTGGCTTTCAAGTTCTATAACTTTCCCACTACTTTGTATTTGTCCATCCACCTTTGATGGTACAACTCCAAAGTCGAGTCTCCTAACTCTCTCACAACGTTCAGGACCCAAAATTCGAGCGACAGCATCATTGTAGATGGAATCTTCGGCGAGTGTATCAGAAATTGATACGGAACAATCTTCAATCTTTCTCTGCACTCCGTATGATGTAGAACAACTAAATGGTACGACTTGACAACTATGGCAGAGGAAAAGACCTAAACCACATAGCAAAAGAGAAGCTAAATGAGAAAAAGAACTAAAAAGAGTCCAAGAACAATAGGGAAGGGAAAAATCCACAGCAATATATGAATCTTTAATCTCGATGTTTATTGACATATAATCAATCCCATTCTATCTGTATATGAGATTGCGTAGAGTGATAAGTACATCATACAAAAACCATCGGCCAATAAAATCAAATTGTTCTCTAAAGTATGTGTTGGACACACTACCCCATTTCATATAAGAAGCAAATTGATTTTAATCACATGTGGTTAATAGCATGGCTAAATGTTTGCATTTCAAAGTCTAGAGAAAGTTCAAACCTCAATATAAAGTTATATCAAACACAATCGGATTTTAAACCATGTATATTTTAGCCAGGGTTTTTAATTTGTAGCTTGGCCTAAGACCGTGTTCAGCTTGGTTCATTTGCATTAACAACAACATCAATTACACTAAGTACTATTTTACAGATTAAAGTATTATGCCCTATATGGAGAATCATATACCAAAGTATATTATAAACATAGAGATAGATAATTAATCAATAATTACTATATATTATTCAATCATTTGACAGAATCGGTCCACCCTCACCCCAACCCCCCACAACCACATGAAAAAAGTTACAAGCTGCAAATACATCTTCAATTTCAATTCCAAATTTGCCATTAACACCTCATCACCAAATAAAACAATAAAAAATGCAATTATATTACAAGAAGTAATATATTTCATGCTATCCAACACAACATAGAACAAAGCCATAAAATTTCAGATAAATGCAATACTTCAAGACAATTAGTGGATAGGTAGGGTTCCGAAATAAAAGAATCAATTCAAGCATCTTGCAACTTTTGCCATGTTAAGGTTATCTAGAAATTAATCTACCCATTTAAATTCTAATAAAACTCCGAAAAAGTACAAATACTAACCAAATAGATGAGAGGCACCGGTGGTGGAAGGCAACGAGACAGAGAGGTCGTCTTCTTCTGCCGATGGAAGACGGCGATGCGATAGACTCATGGACGATTGGTTGTGAAAGCTGTATATTGGTTGCGATTTGGGGATAAGGTTTTTCTTTATTTGGAAGTTGTATATTGGTTGCGATGGAAGTTGGTTGAGAGAGTATAACGTTTCTCTTTACTTGAAGTCTTGCATTTATATAAGGGATTGGGTTTTAGGGTTCTATCTGAGGGATTGGGTTTAAGGGGAAATCGAGAGAGAGTATAACATTTTTTTTATCCAAGCGGGTCGGTTCGGGGCGGGTTATGAATTGGGTATTTTGTGGATTGGAATTGAAATGGGCTAAAAATATTTATACACTCATTTTTTGCAACGTTTTCAACGTTTATAAAACGTTGCAAAAGGTACCTTATTAGCAACGTTCACCAAACATTGCGAAAAGGTGAAAAGTGCATTTTCGCAACGTTTATCAAATGTTGCGAAAAGTGAAAATTTTATTAAACGTTGCGAAAAGTTAAACCTTCCACAACACTCAATAAACGTCGAAAAAATGGTTCTATCACAATATTTTTCTAAAAAATATTGCCAAAACTCATTTATACTAATCAATGATAACATTCACTTACTAAAATGTTGCCAAAATACCATATTAGCAACATTTATCAACACATGTTGCATTTTCAGTATTGCAAATGATCATTTTTGGTGTAGTAAGCATACCCCAGAGAAAATGGTGAAGGCCTACAAGATTGGCAGGCACAAGGAAAGAGTAAGACTATAAGGGAAGGTCCTTTAGTGCCAACAATGGAAGGATGACTCTTGTATTGTGATATCACGCCAACAATGTCATTATAAATAGTTAAACAAATAAAAATAGCCTTAATTAAAGTAAAAAATCGCACAATAGTTATTGAAACTAAAATTAATCCAATTAATTAATGTGTGAAAATCAATTCAGAATTCATAACTCTAAAATAATTAATTAATCCCAACTAAAATAATGTTAATGTAACGGAGCCGACGAGAGGAACTATGGACATTATAATTTTAAACTCTAATAATAATGACAATTAATTAATATCCCAATTTTATTAATCCCAAATTATTCCACTAAAAATTTGGAATTGCACTCTTATAATTATAAAACAAATTATATTCAAGAGATTTGAACTGTCCATTTGTATAGTCATTTCATATAGATCAATCCTCCATAAATAGTTCACAATTAAAGTTAGGTATTTATCCCTAAACCTCTTTAATTATATTTTTCTCCATAAGTTCCATTGATCCTCTAATGAATAAAATCTTTATTTTACAATCTTGCTACATACACATTAACTTTGACATAATGGATGACAATATTCTTGTGAGTCTATATGATTTTATTTGACATCAAAAACACGTTTTGGATATTTGAATGTTTTATATGATTTTATTTTCTCTATAATTATTGTGCACGTAATTGTGTGAGTGTGGTGGCTTATTTCATGAATTCGAAAGAAGGGGAATATGTTCAACATATATATATTGTCATAAGATCAAACAGACCCATACATTGATTTGAGATATTGATAATGAGTATAAGGTTCGATAGGGAATAGAAATATACCGATATGCCTTGTGTGAATATTTAAGTGTTCATAAAAATTCATGCATTCTTGTATATTTGTATCATCATAGAGATATAGTCGGATCATATATGAGAATATGTTTGACATTACTTGAGAGAGAGTGTTGAATAATTTGGGAGCATAGATTCGTCAATATTTCATCGTGTTGTCAAAGTGTAAAATGAGGTTTAAAAAGATTATTACATAAGGATTCATGATCCTAGTACACTCATCACATATTAGAGAAGGCCTCAATTTATATTCATCGCCAATTTACATTTAGTTAGTTAATTCATCCATACTTGCATACTTATCATTAATTTAGTTATAATTTCATCAAAACAAACACTCTCATTTTTTATTGTTTCAATTAAGATTACGGTAATTAGAATTTAAACTAATTAATCTCCGTGGGACGATACTTGGACTCAAAAAGTCCACTTTATTACTTGTTAATGATCCGTACACTTGCGGTGTGTTTTATTCGAAATATATTTTCGTGATCAGTTTATTTTGAAAACACTTTTTTATGTGGAAATTAAGAAATTTTATCAACAGCGACCTCATAATATCATGGATGAAAAAGTTTTAATAACGAATGTGTTTTATTTTGATGAAGCAAATTTAGGACTTAAATCTAGAGTTTAATCTCAAAAACTAAAGTAATAAAACGATATTCAACCAATAATAAGTACAAGATCATATTTCCATCTAATGGGATAGCTTTTATAGTATTTTGGTTGCCCCACCCATGACCTATTTTTGTTGCCCAGAACATCATAGTACTGTTTCGATTGTTTTAAATTCATAATAAATCTTTTCAACTTAACAAAAAAAAAATCAAATTCTTAATTTTCAAACTTGACAAATAAAATGAAAAAAAAAAAAAAATCATTTGTAAATTGTGGTCAAATAGAGTATAAATTTATTTACTGTGAAGAAAATAAAATTATCGTGCCAAAGTGCTAGAAGGCAAAAGCCGCCGAAAACACTATGAGCAATGAGATGCTGAGGAAAAACGAAGAAAGAAATTAGGTTTTATATTTGTAGTGCAAAATTAATTTATTCAATTAAAAAGTATAGTAAAACCCTATTTATGTAATTTTACTTAAGGATATTTAAGTAAATAAATAAATTGTGGTACACTTAATAAATTTTGTAGTGGTAATATAATTACCCTTTGGTCTATTAGCTATTTTTGACAGAAAATTTGTAATTGTTTGGCAAAAAAAAATTCTGTTACCATATTGTAAAATTTAGTCTTAAAGGGTGAATTTAGAAAGTACGGTATATGAAGTACAAATGTGTACAGAGATGTACTGTTAAATTTCATAAATAATATTAAATTAAAGTCCCTATTAGATTGGCAAATCACACAAGTTCTATCATTTCCTCCATAAAAAAGGATTTAACGTTGCGTGCTATTTCTTGTGGTGCTTGAATTTCTTTTTTGCTATCCATATTTCCCTCATTTCTTATGGAACACAGGAAGAACACAAAGAGAATAAGACTTTTTCATTGTGTTACAAAAAGTCCACCTAGGCTGCCTAGATGGGGAAGCCAAGCTTCACAGCTTAGCCAAGCTCCACGTTTTTTTAAGCCTAAGATTTACGTACATAGCCCTTTTAAACTCATCAAAACTTGAAACTTGATCTTGCCGTCAAAAATGCTCTTTATGTTTATGTTTATTTTATTTTTTCCATAAGCAAATTTTTACTGACATTTACCCTCTTAATTTTAGTTGGTTCCCTCTAAAGAAACTGCACGAAAAGTAGTGAAACTTAGTCTACGTGCAATGCACATTCATTCTTCAAATCTGCTTCACCATCTCTTTCCACACGCGTACGTGCAAGTGATAAGTGTAATTTTTACACTTATTTAGGACCTAAAATAACTACATTTGATAGTTCTTTTGATAAAATATATTTTAAATTGTTATATTTTATGTTTAATATGTAAAACTCTATGAATGGAAAAGGAATTGGAGGATGAAGTAAAAAATGACAAAATATAAAGTACAAGGACTATATGGTATGAAAGAATGGAAGATTTGGAAGCAAGCATTAATTAAATTCAGAATTGAATTTAATTGGGCCTCAATTTGGATGAACTTTTGTTTGGTTAAATAAATTAGGTTTACACACACACACGTACGTAGCAGGGAGATAGAGAATCGGGCAGCTAGCGAAGAGAAAAAAAGGAGAGCAACATAGGCTGCTTTGGAGAAAAATAAAAAGGGTTGCTGGCTGCCATTCATCATATATTAACGCAGCTTGACAAGAAAGAAAAGATAATTTTTACATGCAAGAAAATAAAAGGGAACACAGAAGAGACATAAGGCAATTTGGGCAAATATATATTATATATATCCAAGTGGCAGCACGCGGAAACCAATAGCAGGGAAATAAAGATACACGCAGGAGAAATAAGGGGTTGTTTTCTTCGTGTTTCAGTTTTGAGTTTTGAATTCGTTTTTGTGTTTTGTGTTTTGAGTGTCTGTTTTGAATTTTCTGAAAATATGTTCTTTTTGCCATTCTGAAAAATTTTCTGAAAACATAAAAATGGAAAATGCATTTACTTTAGAATATTGAGAATTTTTTTGTAATAATATTTTATTCAAAAAATCTTATTATTCAATAAATTTTAATGATTTAATGTTAATATAGTATTAAATAACATATAAATTTTGAAGTTGGTGAAGCTTCAAATTTTTTTTTTCCAGATATTAAAAACACAACCTAAATTACATTTGACAAAATAGTTCAATCGATACGATTAGAAGTTTACATGGGGTGTTTTTAAGTCTTCAATTAATTTATTCTTCCAAAAAAATGCTTTCTCAAGGGAACATTCTACATTATGTATAACCAGACAACCCAATGCAATGTAAATTTTTTAGTTTTGAGGGACGTTAGAGGTTCCACCGAGAACTCTCGTTTGTTGAAGCGGAGCAGTGCATTTAGACACTTAGCAAGAAATATCTTTTTCTTTTTTTTTAAATCAAGAATTTGACCATTCTTGCGGTAGTTTTCCGTAACTTTTGACCCCTATTTTAGAACCTCGAGCTTGAAATGAGTAAATAATTTGTTAAATTAGAATATAAATACATAATCATTTCTTCTTTAAGACCATAACACATGGAAAGTCCATGCTGATTTATTATGATTCGCCATATTTTATGAAGAAAAAGAGCTGAAGGTGATCTCAACCATCACTCATAAAACTGGCCTCCTAAAATCATTTTAGTTGGGTAGTAGATTATGTTTCGCACAGTTCAACAACAGCAATTGATGAATAACACTACAAGCCCTGGCATTCAGAATCATTTTTATGAAGCAGATAACATTATATAGAGCAGATCATCATCTTCTTAGCAAAAAAATTAAGAAAGAACAAAAAACTTGTTTTGTCAACATAAGTGAACACAAATATAATCACAGCATCTTTACACGATTATATTTAACCTAGTTGTCTAAAGAAATATTTAAGACAAAGGGCGTGTTCGATAGAGATTAAAATTGAAAAATTAGCCGTTATTGTTGAATTTTATTAAACGAGTGAGACTCAATAACGGCTGTATTTTCAATTTTAATTGGTTTTTAAGCCATACCGAACAGGCTCAAAATCTCAAACAACGTTCTCTAAACAAATAACCTAGAACAATTTCCCACACCGAGGAATTCTAAAGTGCATGTTCATTTTTTGAGTTGAAGTGTGGATCCATTTCTATAAAATTGACACAAGCTTGCAAAGTCTTTAACATGGGAACAACATTCTAAGTTTGCACCTGTAAGAGTCTCAAGTTCTGCAAATTGAATCTTTATTCTTTATATGGTGATGAAAAATAGAGCTCATCTACTGTTAGCATCAGCTAACCCAGGGTTGAAGCGTCAAGAAAAAAGTCCAGTTGTTTTGACTTAATTCCTTTGTGGCATCTTCGTCCACCACTCATAGTTGATAGTCGACTTGTCTAAGACTTCTTCCTTTGTGTTGTCGAAATTGAAATCTTTACTCGAACCTAGTGAGATTGTATGATGCTTCTGATCAAATTTATTGCACGTTTGGTCCATTTTCGATGATGTCGTTCCACTTTTGTTTGTTTAATTTCAATATTATGCTAGGCTAGATTTTTACATTGCTAAAGAAATGGATGAACCTTTGTTTTGAAACTTTTAATATTAATTAATTATTTTGACGATAATTTATTTGAGTGTGTGGATGTTTATTGTGGTTTAGTTTGCTTTTCAATTAATTGGCCACTAGTTGAATTGTTTGTGGATTTTATTATCATCGAGAGATGTAATAAAATCATTAGCACATAGTAATAAACATTGTGAGGTTTGATAGAGAATAGAGATATACATCTATGCTTTGCATGGTTTATAAAGATATTCTAGCTTGTTAATGCATTTATCATCTCTGTATTTTTCATCGAGAGATAGGAAGGTCACATGAGGGGAATAGATTTAATTGCTATCGAGAGAGACTTTTAAATAAATTTGAAATTTCGACCAACTCGCATGATAACGAATTGTCAATATAATTGTTATACTAAAAGTAGATTAACAAGGGAGATTCTAAATCTTAACAATATATCTCATAAATTTGATAAAGTCTTACTTTAATTTCTAGTACGTGATAAATTAGATATAGAGTTATAACAGATTATTATTGATATTCGATTAAGGTAAATTTAATTTTAACTTGATAAAACATGTAGTCCGTTCGACACTCTATTCATCACTTTATTACTTGTTCACGATCTCGTTCACTTGCGGGAAATCAAACGATCAAGTTTTTGGCGTCGTTGCCGGGGACTACTATTTTTGATACATTAAGTTAATTTTAACTTTAATTTGAATTTTACTATTTTTGTTTAGTTTAGTTTTTTTTTAAATTAAAAATTATTATTGTGTTTCTACTTACTTTTTCGAGAACATGTATGCAAAGTTCGAGAACCAGTGATCTTACTCAATTTGACCCGGAGATCGAACGACCATTCAACATTCGAAAAAGACAACAGGTAGAAACACACCAAAAATATAAAGATAAAAACATGGCAGAAGAAAATCCGAATCAAATAGCCATCGGGGCTAATTTGAGAGTAGAGCAACCACAGGAAGTTGCAGCCAACGAAAATGCAAGGTTGATGGGAGAGTACATGGTCCTATCGATCCTAGAAAGCCAATCCAGCATAGTATATCCGACGTTTGGCCAGACAAACTTTCACCTAAGGACAGATGTGATCAACATGTTCCAGAATGCATTATAGTTCTTTGGGAGACCTACTAAAAATCACAATGCTCATATCTCAAGATTCTTGGACATGTGTGCTATCATCGAATATCCAGGTGTT
Source organism: Fraxinus excelsior (assembly GCA_019097785.1). Classification (NCBI taxonomy): domain Eukaryota; kingdom Viridiplantae; phylum Streptophyta; class Magnoliopsida; order Lamiales; family Oleaceae; genus Fraxinus; species Fraxinus excelsior. The sequence goes on from CM032627.1 coordinate 5,669,900, forward strand.
TCAAGCGAAGTAATCAAGATGAGGCTCTTCCCATACACTTTGAGAGATTCAGCTAGAGAATGGTTGGACACATTTCTTCCTTAAAGCATCACCAGTTGGAACAGTCTAAGTCAGAAAATTCCTGAACAAATACTTCCCACCAAAATGGATTGCCAAATTGAGGGACGAAATCACTACATTTTCTCAACTTAACTCGGAGTGCTACTATGAAGCTTGGGAAAGATACAAGGGATTGCTCCGCCAGTGCCCACAACATGGACTGCAAAGATGGCTCCAAGTGCAATATTTCTACATTGGGTTAAATCCGACAAGCAGGACTAACGTTGACTCCGCTTGCGATGGATCAATTACGAAAAGAACAGAGGACCAAGTCTATCAAATTATGGAAGACTTGGCATTCACCAGTGCACTGTGGCCAACATAGAGAAAAGGTATGCAGAAAGTAACTGGATACATGATGTGGATCAATTAACTGCCATCTCAGCGCAACTGGCATCTCTAGCTCGGAAAGTGGAACAGTTGAATGTAACTCAGACAATGGGACCAAAATGCAACTATTGTTGAGGAAACCATGAGAGCGTAGATTGTATTGTGGGTAGTCCATTTGTCCAATCAGTGGAAGATGTTAACTACACATAAAACTTCCAGAGGCAGCAAATAACCCCTACTCAAATACATACAATCCAGGGTGGAGAAATCATCTCAATTTTGCATGGAACAATAATTAGGAGGCTCAGACTACACTACCAAGTTTCCAGCAACATGAGAAGAAGTCTTCATTAGAAGACATTGTGACTAAATTGGCTAAGATATCTACTCAACATATGCAAAGAACAGACAAAACCTTGCAAGTTCATGGAGCTACCATCAAGAACTTGAAAAATCATATGGGACAAATAGCGAAAGCACTTTCAGATAAACGACCAGGAGTACTACCTTATGAAACTGAGATAAATTTCAAACAGCAAGTAATGGCAGTGAAGGTTATAGAGGAATAGCAGATTGAGGCCATCACTACTCGCAGTAGGTACAACTACCCGAGATAAATGTGAAAAGATACACTACTATACAAGAGAAAGTACCTACCACGGTTGAGGAAAAATTGGAAGAGCCCGATCAGAACGAGGAACAAGAAAGATTATCAGATGATCCAAGGTTAAGACGACCACTCCTCTTAAACCCTATGTGCCTCCTGTCCCATTTTCCCAAAGATTTCAAAAGAGAAAACTCAATGATCAATTCGAGAAGTTCTTGGATATGTTAAAAAAGCTCCACATCAATATCCCATTCATCGATGCTATACGATAGATCCCGATGTATGCAAAGTTCCTGAAGGATATGATATCTAAGAAAAGAAAGCTCCCAGACTGGGAAGAAGTGGCATTAACTGAGGAGAGCAGTGCAAGGCTACAAAATAAATTGCCACCAAAACTTAAGGACCCAGGGAGTTTCACTTTACCTATTTCACTAGGTAAATAATTTCATTTTAATGCTTTATGTAATATAGGAGTAAGTGTAAATTTAATGTCTTTGTCTACTTTTAGGAAATTAGAAGTTGGGGAAGTCAAATGATTGAATATAACGCTGCAACTGGTAGATATGAGCATCAGATACCCATTGGGCAAGGTTGAAGATATGCTCATCAAAGTTGGGAAGCAGATATTCCTAGCGAACTTCCTTGTTATGGACCTCAAAAACGAACACGATATGCCATTATCTTAGGTCGACCCTGTTTAGCAACAAGTCGAACGTTGATTGACATGAAAAATGGTGAGCTGATTGTGAGGGTGGAGGACGTATGTGAGATTTGTAAATTATATAATCCACCTAAACAATCATTAGTCTTGGAGAAAGCCAAATCTGTTGCTGAAGAAGTTCAACAAGAGTCAAATGAGATAAAACATAAGCATCTAGGGAGCTTTGGACGAGATGAGAATGAAGAGTTCAAAGTTTGGAGGGCAAAAAGAGGATGCAAGGCAGGAAATTGCAATGAGTGTAAGGTTACAAGATCTCAGCATGAGCCACCATGATCAAACTGTCAAATCTAGCTAAAGACTATAAATTCAGCACTTGTTGGGAAGCAACCCAATTTCCTATCATTTATTTATTTTATTTTTCATATTGCATTACATGAGTTTTATTCTTGATTAATAGGTTGCGTTAGTTATTTGCATGTTCTTATATATAGGGTATCATCATCTTAACTTGTTTTCCCTTTGGCCATTGCATTTATTGTTGGTTGTTTCAAGTGTTTGGGCTAAGTAACACATGTTTTAGGTTATTTGATTTTTATTATTTGATTTGACCACTGTGTGCAAGAATATGACGTCACGGAATACTCAAACCAACACGAACCAAGGGAAAAGTATGATAGAAAAGATTGTCTAGCCGTAACACATAATGCCTCGCACCTTAAACATGAAAATTCAGGGAGTACCTTCTTCATTTTCTTCCCCGTCCCCTTATATTCTTATTTATACTTTATGACATTGAGGACAATGTCAGTTTTAAGTTTGAGGGTGGGAAAAACTTTGAGTTTTTACCTTTTGTGTTTTTGTGTGTTTATTTTTCGTTATTACTTTAGTATATAATAGAAAAACAAAAACAAAAAATCATAAAAATTGAAAAATTTCAACACTGAAAAAAAGTATATTTTCTTATTTTAGGCTGTGTGCTTGTATGAGTTAGATAGTCTGACCAAAAATGATGATTAAATTTGAGATTTGGTGTTGATTTATAAACCGCGGATATGTTGCATACTAGACTGATTGAGACTTGACATTGCAAAATTTGATATTATATGTACACTAGAATCAAGTTGGACAGCGTGATGTTATGAGTTGATTCATATGTTGGATATGTTGATATAGTTAGACTTAGATGCTTAACTCAAACCATACTAAATTACTTATCCTTATACCAAATTTAGTACAGTTTGAGGGTGATTTTGCTGTTGTAGGAAGATACGGATGTGGATAGGGATTCCATGTGTGAAACTTTTTGTGTGGATTATCTTGGACTAATGGGATAAAATTTGGCGAAAATCTTAAGTTGGAGGTTAATTTGCTTGGATAAGTATTTGATAAGGGGCATTGCACTAATTAAGACAAAATTAAAAAAAATGTAAAAATTCTTTTCGAAACCTTTTTGACTTGGGTTATTAAGTCTGTAAGGGTGTTTAAAACCTGGTGCCCTAAAGTCGTCTGACTTGGGAGTAATCGGTCTAAAGCCCATTACATTGGTCATTTAGAAAATTTAAGGGAGAGAATACAAAAAAAAAAAAAATTTGAAAATCAGAAAGAAAAATCCATTAAAAAAAAAAAAAGAGAGAGAGCACCAAATGCCTTAATTAAGCTCCAAACACTTGTTTGAGGGAATTTGACATTTGATGGAAGATAATTAGCCTAATTGAGTCTTGAATGTCGAAGCAATCAAAGAATTGGAGAGTCTTGTTTATTAATGTGTTGACATGCAATTAGTAGAGTCCACCTGAACTAGAGAGGGTGATGATAGTAATGAAAAATCCAACATTAGATTACACACTGGGAAAAGAGTAAAAAAATAACAAGTTTGAGAGTGTGAATCATACGAGAGGTGAAAGAATAAATTTGGCCACAGAGGGTCGGGAATTGAAGCAACTTGTAAAGTCATGATGTCTACTTAGTTCTTTACACACACATGTCAGTTTGCATTGGAAGAGTGGATATTTGTTTGGTATTGTGATTTTGAAGCGGTTTTAAGTTTAATACCATGATTTCAAATACTAAGATAAAATGTTAGATTGTCTAACCAAATACTTTTGCATGCTTGTGTGTTTGTTGTTATTTAGCCTATGTTTGGGAGCCATTTTCTTCCCAAAAGTAGAAGAAATATTACCGTTGCAAGCTGGTAGCCTACCATGTTTGACTGCCTTTGTGTGTAGTGGGCCACATGTGTGTGGAAAATGACGGTACAAAAATTTCTAAAAATGGGAAAATAATGTACAACAAACAGGGCTTAGATTATAATTTTGTTTGAGAACAAACAAATGTTTAAGTTTGGGGGTATTTAAAAAAAGTAATTTTTACACTTATTTAGGACATAAAATAACTACATTTGATAGTTCTTTTGATTAAATATATTTTAAATTGTTATATTTTATGTTTAATAGGTAAAACTTTATGAATGGAAAAGGAATTGGAGGAAGGAAGCAAAAGATGACGAAAAATGACAAAATATAAAGTACAAGGACTAACTTGTATTGTATGAAAGAATGAAGGACTTGGAAGCGAGCATTAATTTAATTCAGCATTGGATTTAATTGGGCCTCAATTTGGATGAACTTTCGGACAGCTAGCGAAGAGAAAAAAAAAAAAAAAAAGAGCTACAGAGGCTGCTTTGGAAAAAAAATAAAAAGGGTTGCTGGCTGCCATTCATCATATATTAATGCAGCTTGACAAGAAAGAAAAGAGAATTTTTACATGCAAGAAAATAAAAGGGAACATAGAAGAGACAGAAGGCAATTTGGGCAAATATATGTTATATATATACAAGTGGCAGCACACAGAAACCAATAGCAGGGAAAGAAAGATACACGCAGGAGAAATAAGAGTCGGTTTGATTGCAAAGGTGGAAAATGGGTGGAAAGAAAATGTTTAACTGGGAATTAAATTGCCTAGAATTTGTTTTACTGTGAATTGTAATTAATTGTGTTTGATTGGTATAATTTTCTACCTAGAAAATGTTGAAAGTTTGGTGTCCGTTTGACTTCGTTTTTTATAAAAATTATCCATTAAAGTGATAATTTTTCTACCAATATGTCTATAATTTGTTCTAATTACCAAAAAGTAAAAAAAAAAAAATTTAAACAATTAGAAAAAATTACCATATTCGTTTGACTTTGTTTTATATAGAAATTGTCAACAAAAATAAAAATTCTTTTTACAATAGTTGATAGAATTGGTTGCCATTGCTAAAAAAAAAAAAAAAATTCTTTAACTTCAATTTAAAGTCAGATTTATTCACATTTGGTCAATTTCCGATGATGTCGTTCCAGTTTTGCTTGTTTAATTTCAATATTATGCTAGACTAGATTTTTACATTGCTAAAGATATAGATGAACCATTGTTTTGAAACTTTTAGTATTAATTAATTATTTTGACGATAATTTGTTTGAATGCGTTGATGATTATTATGGTTTAGTTTGCTTTTCAATTAATTGGCCACTAGTTGAATTGTTTGTGGATTTTATTATCATCGAGAGATGTAATAAAATCATTAGCACGTAGTAATAAACATTGTGAGGTTCAATGGAGGATAGAGATATACATCTATGCTTTGCATAGTTCATAAAGATATTCTAGCTCGTTAATGCATTTATCATCTTCATATTTTTCATCGAGAGATAGGAAGGTCAGATGAGGGGAATAGATTTAATTGCTATCGAGAGAGGCTTTTAAATAAATTTGAAATTTCGACCAACTCGCATGATAACGAATTGTCAATTTAATTGTTACACTAAAAGTGAATTAACAATGGGGATTCTAGATTTTAACAATATATTTCATAAATTTAATAAACTCTTACTTTAATTTCTAGCATGTGATAAATTAGATATAGAGTTATTACAAATTATTATTGATATTCGATTAAGGTGAATTTAATTTTAACTTGATAAAACATGTAGTCTATTCATGAGTTTGACACTCTATTCATCACTTTATTACTTTTTCACAATCATGTTCACTTGCGGGAAATCAATCGATCAGCAAGTATTAATTTATAGTATATTTCAGTTGTTCATTTCGTCAATTGAAGTCCAATTTTGATCCTGTTGATTAAGCATTTTACGTTTAGGTTTGAGAAATTTCTGTTTTTGTGATAAGGAATTTAAGATGGTAGCACTGCCGGATATTCTTGCGAAGGCGAAATATACGGCATTAATATTTATATAGCTCATCTGAGTATGAGAAATCTGAGATAGTCAAGGCCAAGCTGGTGCTTGCTTACATAAAGCCAATTGGATTTAAACCATTGAAGCTTGCGGATTTTGGCGATGGTGGGGCCTTCCTTGAGATTCAATATGTGCAGTATCCTCTTGGTGTGGGAAGGAGTAAGGATCACAAGTCCAGGGTGAATATTTTTGCCCCCACGCTGGATGAGGTACGGGAATTTGAGATATGATGTGATTGCAAAGAAGATCGTGTATTCACGATATTATGATCTTGTACTAGCTGGAGTTAGGGATGATGCGAAAGACGAGAAACTGAGATTGATTGATGAGACAACACGAGAGACTAAGGCATCACTTCAGAAGATTTTGAATGTGAAATTAGACAAACAAAGCACTTTTGCATTTTTCTTGTTCCAAGTTTATCAAGAGGTCAGAGGCTAAGGAGAGAATTATTCATATTGTGGAAATGCCGGTGAATCCTTTGAAGCCACCTAGTGTTTAAGAAGAAGAGGATTTTAAAGGCATGTGGAACTCCTCCGGTGCTAGGTTGTATCTTCCACCTCTGCCAGTGATTGTAAAGGAGCAGCAGGACCGGAAGATTCCACCATGTATTTCTAACTGGAAGAATTCGAAGGGGTATGCAATACTCTTGACAAGCATTTGGCTGCTGATGGTCCGAGACTTCAAGATGTTTCGATTAGTGATAATTTTACTAAATTATCCAAGGGTTTATGTGTAGGTTAACAAGAGGCTAGAGAGGCGATTGCAATGAGGTCGAAAATCCAACAGGAGATGATGATGATGAAAGAAAAGGAGAGAAAAAGATATGGAGTTGCGTGAGTTGGCCGGGAAGGCAAGATTTGAGAGAACTAGTGGTGCTATTGCACCAATCTTTTCTTATGGAAAGGACTTAGGTGATCATATGAGTTATCAGGTAAGATATGCTCCAAAGGGTGAGCGGCAGAGAGGGGTGAGGAATTATACTGAGAGCGGGAGAGGGAGAGAAGGCTGGAGGCTAAAGATGCTTCATTGGGGAAGAAGAGCAAAAATACTCGGGATAGAGACCAGACATCAGTAAGAAAATTTCTCTTGGAATAGCCTCGACTGGAATAAGATCAAGGTTGTTCAATCATGATAAAGGGATGGATTCTAGGTCTGCCGTAGATGATGCTTACAAAATCTATGAAAGGGACCCGTTCAATACTAAATCCACTTGGAACATTCTGTACAAGTCGAAGAAAGACATTGAAGACAAGATGCATGCAGGTGCAGACAGACAGCTTGAGAAATTAATGAAGTAGTGGTCGCATTAATTTCGACAAAGCATTTGTACGGGGTACTTCTGAGAGGACAGTTCCTAGAGACAAGCCAGTCAAGTTTGAGAAGGGGCAACCGGAAGAGGCTGATCCATTCAGTTTGGACCAATTCTTCTTGGAGGTCGAGAAGGGTAATAAAGCCCTGGACAAAGTTGGCAGTGGACAGATCTAGTCGAAACAAATAGCCTTCAAGAACTGCACTGCTCTCAGTTTACACTAACTTAGGGATGGCAAAAAAGTTCGACGGCTCGGGCTCGGCTAGGAAAAAGCCCGAGCCGGGCCCGGCTCGGGCTCGGGGCGAGTCTCATTTTGAGGACTCGCCCCGAGCAGGGCCGGCCCGCAAAAAAAAAAAAACCAAAATTTGCCAACTTATTTCACTCATCATAAAACTAATAAACTAATTATAAGTGACAATTTTATCTCATAATGTATCACATAGATTATTTTGAAAAATGGGTGATTAGTTTATTACTGTTTTCATTTCTCTAAAACTCTAAGTACCTAAATATTTAAAGTAAACATTTTCTCATTTACACAAATGTTTATTATTCTATATTAAATGAAATTATTAGTGATATATATTGCTTAATTACATTTAAAAATTGAGCTAATTTCATCAATGGTTACTAAAATTTGTAAGAAAATTTAAATCGATCATTAAAAAGATTTCTTACTTTGTTATAATGGATAGTTACTCATTTATAAATCTAACATGTTATCCGACATAAGCCTATAAGGTGCCACAAAAAAAAAAAAAAACCGAGCCGGCTCGGGTCAAAAGCTCGGGCCAAGCCTCATTTTTTTTTGCCGGGCTCGGCTCGGCTCGATTCGGGCCCAAAAAAGCTCGGTCCAAAAAAGTTCGGGCTCGGGCTCGGTTCATTGACATCTCTACACTAACTGTAATCAAAATTTTACTTCTCTTGTGAATTTTCTTCATAGTTTATGCAGTGAACTTTTGTTTGTCATTGCGTAAAGTTTGAGATAGATAGTTTCTACTGATACATTTAGATATTTAGAGTTGTTCTACTAATTGCTTCAATATGGACTCAAATCTTTTTCGGATTTACTTTAAGCTTAGAAATTTCTATGATTCTGTGCATCAGATTTTGTGAAGGACATTTAGAGAACTTTTACTAATTGCTCAACAAATTGCTTCTGTTGAGAAACATGTTTGATGTGAACTTTGGAGATCGCTTTCATTATGTAGAGATAATCAAGAATACACGTATGGAAATAGTGTACATGTTGGGAATTTACTTAATCATGCATAGCGAAAAATAAAATAATTTTCAATTCCTATCAAGGATATGCGTTTTGTTTAGATAAAAACTGTAATAAGAATTATACATTTGATGAATTCCACAGACTTCTTTGCTTTTTATTGAACTTGAATGATCACGATCTGCAATCCAAGCTGTCCAGCCTCCAACGGTGATCCACACAGAGAACAAGAATGACGACTATAGTTTTCTTTCCTTGTGCTAGTAAGAATAATAATTTTTTTTTTCAGTTTTCAAACCCTAGCAACCTATTAATATAAGTCAAGCGGGATTGGCCCGTCTCATAAACTTGACCAGATTCAATATTTAATTAATCAACTTCATTAAATCTAGTCCATGAATTAATTAATCTAATTGATTAATCTGAGCCAACCTAATTAATTAATTGTCCAACACTCGGTAATTAATTAATTGGTGAATCTCATTTTTTTTTAATTCTCTTTTGTGTGTGACATATTAAGTTCTCAATCACGATGTCTAACGACGTGTATTATTATTCTGATTAAAATCGACAAATTAAAACACCCATTTTAATTTATTACTAATTCACATTTCTCGTCTCAGATTGACATCTAGCAATGTGTCAGGGCAATACATGAGGTGGGAAATGTCACGTGGTGTGACAACCCAAACTTGTTCATTTATCGTGAAATGTAATCATTTGTCAATATAATTTGATCAATTAAGAGATATGGATATGTATCAATCTCAATTATCAATCATATCTTTTATGTCACTGTTAAGTCAATGTAAGTTAAAAAAAACTCATTTTCGACTTATGAGTTCACCTTGGCTAAAGATTTCATTATCGACATATTAAAGTATTTACAACTTAAATCGATTGGGTCAAGGGCATAACACTTGCAATACAAATATGGAAACACCATAAACCCAATTGCACTGTTGCCTAATCTGCGTATTCTAGTCTATTTATTTCCTTTACAGCTTCAATCTGCACTCATGAATATCTGCTTCAGATTTCCTTTAGAAAATTCTCCGATTATGCATCAGATTTCAAGCTCACAAAATCTTGAATTGGACATTGGAAGAGTAAAATTCCCATTAATTACGAATTTATTACATACATACATTTTTTTTCCTATATAACAGGCTCCCTAATGCGTATCAAACATTCACTCTCTATTTTTAGCTGTATTTATGTGAAAATGGACCATTATCCTACACCAGCAAAGGTGTTAGTGTTCCTCCTGATTGTCATGTGCACATGTCCCATGAGTTTTCAGAAGGAAAATGCAGAAAATGAAATCCTTACACTTGCTCAAAAAGGAGGGTATGATCTTACGAAGCTGGAGCACTTTCATAGGAAGACAACTTTAGGCGGTCGTTCGTTGAGATTGGTGCCTAGCGGATCGAATCCTATACACAACCCGGGACCTCCCCGATGTTGTCTTTCGCTTAGTGAGGCACAGGGAGGATCAGATCCTATACCCAATCCAACACCATCAACTCCAGATCTTTGATCTGCATTTCTTGAGTGCAAGGCTAAATTTAAAATTTATTTCACCATCCTCTACAAAAAAGAGGCAATAATATCATCATAATTTGTACTTCCTTGTAAATCAAGGAAATAGATGTTATGGACTAAATAAAACTCCAGGTTTCATATTACTCTCCCTTTCTCACTAACTTCTCTTCAGTTGCAAAAGCTTTACATCTAACCTCTACTTACAGTACAATCTAATTGCAACATGTCAAATTTCGACCCATCAACTAGAGAGAAAGAGAAAGAGAGAGATCGCGGAATGAATGATTCAAATATCGAGGAGGAAAAAAGGATTTTGTATTTGAATACGTCTTTTTTGAGAATCAGCACTAATGACTAACTGATGCCAGTTGCACTAAAGACGATGATTCTCATAGATTCCACAGGGAAATTTATCATTTTTTTTTTCTGATAACAATTGTGAAAACCTAAATTCAAGATGGCTTCAGGATGCAAATTTATCATTTTATATGCGTGACTCTCTAACATCATTAAATTCTTGTGGAGCCCCATTCTTACTGTCGAAGTTACATACACTTTCAAAGCCCCACTGTACATTCCGTAGAAACACTTTTTTTTTTTCCATATTTTGGAATTTAGCTCCATTGATCAATATGTTACCGTTGAAACATAGAATAATTGAAATCTTAGAACAAAATACTAAGTAAAGATGGTATGAACAATCTAAACAAGAGTTCTTGATAAAATCTTTATTTTACAATCTTACTACGTGTATATTAACTTTGACATAATGGATGACATCCTCGTGAGTTGGAAATTTTTTATACATTAATGTTGACAACACTTTAAACAATTAATGATACATCCTCGTGAGTTGGAAATTTTTTATACATTAATTTTGATAACACTTTAAACAATTAATGATACACATGTTGACAACTCACACAATGTTAACAATAATCTCATCCAAGAATATACCTATAGTTTAATTCTTTGTTTTGTTTCGGTCCAACTCCCCTTAAAGCGACTAAAGGGTTAGGGTGCGGTGCCTATTCATTATTAACTTAATAGGGCAAAGGGTAACTCTAAATCGGGTGCAACACTAGGATCATTAGCCGTGCTGCACTACTACTATCCTTGAGATAGAAATAGGGCACTTCACTTGCCTTAGAGTTTGTGAAGATTTTTCGATCTTTTTTACCAGGTAATATAGTATTTTCACGCCTGAAGATAAAAATCAAGTATGAACTCAAAAGTCGCATCATCTGAAGACCCAGAAAAGAAAGAAGCCAACTCGAACCCCACGAGTGAATGCTACGAATGTGCAAGATAGTTTGTGAAAGATGATATAAAGTACAAGAACATACCCCAGAGAAAATAGTAAAGGCCTACAAGATTGGCGGGCACAAGGAAAGAGAAAGACTATAAAGGAAGGTCCCTTAGTGCCAACAATGGAAGGATGACTCTTGTATTGTGATATCACGCGAACAATGTCATTATAAATAGTCAAACAAATAAAAATAGCCTTAATTAAAGTAAAAAATCGCACAATAGTTATTGAAACTAAAATTAATCCAATTAATTAATGTGTGAAAATCAATTCAGAATTCATAACTCTAAAATAATTAATTAATCCCAACTAAAATAATGTTAATGTAACGGAGCCGACGAGAGGAACTATGGACATTTTAATTTTAAACTCTAATACTAATGACAATTCATTAATATGCCAATTTTATTAATCCCAAATTATTCCACTAAAAATTTGGAATTGCACTCTTATAATTATAAAACAAATTATATTTAAGAGATTTGAACTGTCCATTTGTATAGTCGTTTCATGAAGATCAATCCTCCATAAATGGTTCATAATTAAAGTTAGGTATTTATCCCTAAACCTCTTTAATTATATTTTTCTCCATAAGTTCCATTGATGCTCTAATTAATAATCTATTTTATGATCTAATCATAAAATTGAGCGCTCTTATGATTCAAATCCCGAACACTTATGGGAACTATCCATCTACTTTTCTACAAATGATTGGATTTCTTCTTGTATATTAATATTCCCGATTATTTATCTCATTGTATTTCCAATGAGCCAAGAATCTGACATTATTAATTTGCGTCATTACCCGGCACATCAAAAAACACAACTTAATAAATATGAGTCTATTAATTACTTGTGGTGTGCTGTCATAGACACCCAAAAATAGTCCTTAAATCTCTAAAACTAGTATAGTAGTGGAAGTAAGGGTTGATCCCACGAAGAGTGTGTAATTCAACAATTTATGTTTCGTATAACGATTGGGGGAGTTTTGTTTATAACGAAATCAATCTTATAACAAATAATAATGTAAATTAACGAGTGGTATTAAATCAATGAAACGAATCTTGATCAAAGTCAACTTCCACCATTGGAGATTTATAACCATTCATCAATCCACAAAGAATAATCAATTTACATTTACAATATTCATCGTTGGAATAAATTCATGTTTCTCCTTAATTTTAGTTAATTAGAAGTCAGCGTTCAAATTAACCCTAATTATCAAATAATCTCAGACCAGCGCTAAAGATTCAATTTAATAATAGCTTTAAACAATAGAGAAATTGATGAACTAAATAACACAAACACAGTCAGTTGCATTCAATCTATTTAAATATTCTTCTTAAGATTCAATAACCTCTATCACAGAAAATTAGCAAATCCTTATGCTTCACAAGTTAAATGATTCAAATAATTACAGATTTGAGATTCAACTTAGCTATAGATTGCAATATATGAAAAACTAATAGATCTCTTAGCAATCAAACATGGCAATCATAAAATTATGCATAGAAGAATATTCAATACTGAAAATATAAATTAAACAATGAAAATAGGTGGATCTCACAGTTATAATATTTTCCAAGGTTTCGGTATCCTTCAATCAAGCACCAAGAGTTAGTTACACATGATAGATCTAAGAGAAACATAGAGAGAAAGTAGGTTGGAGAAGTTCTCTTGTGTTTTGGCCCCCCTTTTCTAGGCTTCTCGCAGCTCAAACAATAAAAACCTAAAATCTGTGGCGGTGCTTGAGAGCTACAGGATAGCTCTTGGGCGCTAGAAATCTGTTGAAAATTGTGTTTTTTCGGCTAGTGAAGTGCCTGAGCGCTGAGTTCGTAGCGCCTGGGTGCTTGTGTCTGTTTCAGTATTTTCATCATAACTTCTTCTTTCGATATCCGATTGAGACGATTCAAGATGGTTAGAAAGATAACTCAAAGGGATACAACTTTACTTCAGATACCATCTTCGAATTAGATCATCTTAAATGTCAAAAATTGGTCTCAAGATGAGGCTGAAAATCGGTGCAAAATTTTTCAGCTTGAAAGTTGATATGTGATAATGTTTTGACTATATTTCATCCCTTTGACTCATTTTTTCATCCAATTGGCCTCTAACACTCTCAAGTCTTCATCATGAGGTTCGATACAACTTTTAAATATTTGCACTTTAGTCCCTAAAGTTTCACTTTCTTCCATTTTGATCTTTTTTCACCTATTTCTTCCAAATTACCCAATATCCATAGAATTACCACCTAAACCAAAATATGAGAATACTAAGTACATTTAGGTACAAAATAAACATACGAGCACATAAAATAAGGAGGGAAAAATATGCATTTTACATTCTTATAAACTTTTTTGACCTCTACTTTATATTTAACTTCTATGGGCATATTATCAACATATAATAATAAATATGTAGTCAATACACTATCTTCCTTTTTGAAGTACACACAACTATCAAAATTACATCCGAAGAAACCATTAGTAGTTATGAATGAATCAAACCTCTTATACCACTGGCTCAGTGACCGCTTTAGTCCATACAAGAACTTTTTCAACAAGCGCACATGGTCTTCTTTCCCAAAGACTGTAACCCCCTATGATTGTTACATGTAGATATTCTCCTCAAGTTCTCCATGTAAGTATGCTGTTTTGACATCCATCTATTCAAGCTCCAAGTTATTCTTAGCCACCACTCCAAGTAAAGCCCGAAAGGAACTATGCTTCACAACTGGTGAAAACACATATATAAAGTCAACACCTAGAATCTGACTGTAGCCTTTTGCCACCAATCTAGTCTTGTATATAGCATCTTCAATCCCTGATGTGACTTTATTTCTTTTGAACACCCATTTGCAGCGAACAAACTTTTTACCTCTAAGCAATTTCACTAAGTCGTTATTTTTGCTCAATAACTCCATATCTTCCTGCATAGCAATCATCCATCTGCTAAAATCACTGCAACTGATTGCCTCTGAATATGTAGCAGGCTTCTAAGTGGAATCAATGTCTTCAGCCATACACAATGCATAAGCTACCAAATGTTCTTGACCATACTTATGTGGAGGTCTAATTTGTATGCGAGGTCTTTCCTTAGCTATTGAATATTGTGGTGATTGTGGTGTAGGCAAAGTAGGCAAAATATTACCATCCGTCAACCCTGAATTTGACAGATCTGTAGTAGACTATTTTACAATCTCTGATTGTTCCTCTAAACCATTTTCCACTCCACCCAAGTTGAATGATTCTACTCCTCAGTTTTATTAGAATCTTCAAGAGGTGAACCACGAACCAAAGCAAGTTCATCAAATACCACATCCCTACTAACAACCACTTTTTTTGTCACATGACACCATAATTTATATCCTTTTACACCTAATTTATACCCAAGAAAGATACTACAACTTCCCGTTATCCACATGAGCATAAGCTAAATGCCCAAAAATCTTCAAATCAGAATAATAAGAAGGTTTACCGGACCATACCTCTTCTGCTATCTTTTCATCAATGGCAGCTGATGGTGAGAGATTAATTAGAAAATAAGCTATAATAACATATTCAGCCCAAAAAGTCTTAGGTAACATAAAATCTGAAAACATACAACGAACCTTTTCCATCAAAGTTCTATTCATTCGTTCTACCACACCATTCTATTGAGGAGTTCCAGATGTTGTCAAGTGTCTCAAGATATCTTCAAATCTGTAGAAGCTATTGAATTCATATGAAAAAACTCCAACGTATTATTTGTGTGTAGACATTTTACCTACTTTCCAGTTAGCACCAATGTTTTTACTCCTTAGAGATCCCAAATACATCACTCTTCTACTTCAAGAAGAATACCCAAACTTTCCTGGAGAAATCATCAATCATTGTCAACAAGTAATAATGGCCTTTTTTATGGTACCCTGACCGATCCCCAAAGATCTGTATTTAAGTGTTCCCTTCGTGTTGTTCTTCTTTTCGTGAATCTGACTCTCCTCTATTTCTCAAAGACACAATGTTCACAAAAATTTATTTTGCTGATCTTCTGCCCATCAAGAAGTCCACTTCTACGCAGCTCTGCCATGCCATTCTCACTCATATGCTCGAGCCCCATGTAAAAATTTGTAATTTCATCATCTGTCAAAGAAAAAGTAAAAACTGTTGCATCCCCTATTACTATGGAACTATGCAAAATGTACAATTGTGTAGAATTTTTACGTCCCTTCATGACAACAAGAGCATCCCGACTCACCTTCAAACTCTCACATTCATAAGTGTATCTATAACCCTTTAAGTCAAGTACACTCAAAGATATGAGATTCCACTTCAATTCTGGCACATGCCTTACATTTATAAGTATTCTAATAGCCCCATCAAACATTTTGATTCTGACTATACCAACTCCTATAATTCTGCAAGGCATGTTATTTCTCATAATAACTGCACCTCTTAAAACTTTTTCATAAGATGAAAACTAGTCCCCATTGGGACACATATGAAAAGTACAAATTGAGTCAAGAACCCATTCCTCGTATGGTTTGGAATCCATGTCAGAAATCACAAGAAACTTTCATTCACTTTGCCCATTTTCCACAACATCGGCCTCCGTTGTATTAACAAGTTGATTCACTTTCTCAGTGGCACCAACAACTTTATTTATGTTCTTCAAGGCATATCAATCAACTTTAATATAACCTTCTTCTTACAATAGTTACATGTCTTCTCAACATTTCTAGATTTTGATATACTTCTCATATTTCTGCTAAGATTCCTATCTTGATTTCCTCGCGCACAACCAAGCATTCAGCATGATTCCCAGATCTTGTAGCAAGATGTCTCATCTTCTCCTTAGATAGTAAAGTATCATAGACCTCTTCCACGGTGAGAGTATCCCGACTATAGATAATAGTATCTCTAGTAGTCACATATGATGGCGGTAGAGAACATGAGAACATCAACGTCAAGTCCTCTTCGTCATACTTAAGTAAACATGTTAAGTGATCATCCAATGACGCACCTTCAGACATCCGATGAGAATACAAATGATGTTTCAAGTGTAGCTTGGTGGTCAACCTCTTTGTCATGCAAAGTTGCTCCAACTTCAACCACAATACAGCGATACTTCTTTCCTTAGAACATCCTAGAGAGTTTGATTTGAAAGATGTAGATGAATTTGAGATTGGACTTTTCGATCCCTACGCTATTTTTCATCCTATGTCCATGTAGCAGACATCTTATCAAAGTCAAACAAGACTTCTTCCAAATCCATATGCCCTAGAACCGCTCTCATCTTCACTTTTCATAAGGTAAATCTCATATTTCTATCCAACAACGGGATATCATACTTCATTGTCGCCAGTGAAACAATTGATACCACTTGTTATGGAATAAATAAAATACCAAAATTACTCTGATACCACTTGTTATGAATTTACATCGCAAGATAATGATGATAATGAAATAAACAAAAAGAAAATAAACACCAAGATTTACATGAAAACCTAATACGGGAAAAATCACGGGCAGATGAGGAGAAATTTACTATAATCAATAGCAATTGTGTTTACAAAATCTTAATGCACTCAATTAAAATCTAAAGCTCTCAAGATGTTGTATGAATCTTTCTTTGTTGTGTTAACTTCTATACAAGTCGTACCATATAAATATGTAAACCCTAAGAACAAGTTGTAGAAGAATAGGAGTCCAAAATCGCGTCAAAAAACAAAAGAGGGACTGGTTAGATAAGCCTGTCGCTCGAGCAATAGGCGGGCGATAGGCGAACGACAGAGCAGCGCAAGGCGAACGACCAAGTATTAGGTTGTGTTCTACCAGGCTTGCTCCAGCGTTCAACTAGTGCCAAGCTAGCGAAAATGCGACGACTTTTTCCTTCGTTCCATAATTTTGATCTCTTCAAGACCAGTCCAATTTAGACTCCAATACCTATTAAAATTTGGGTCAACCCATAACATAGAATGTTTAAAAGAGTTTGCAAGTGTCATGGTATCATCCAAGAACATTCGAAATAATGAAGAACCGAGAAGAACAAGCCAAGACCACCATGCTGGAGGTGGCAATCGCCTAGAGCTTGTAGGTGATCTGATCACGATATGTAGGTATTCTTGCATACTTGGAAGTATGGTGGTCATCCAGGGCCCCAAGCAACCTACATGCAATGGAACTGTCGTTTCCCAGTGCATTCAAGAACAGATGCTAATCCAGCTGCTCATGTTTTCTTCCATTTTTCTCACCTCTTTTCACATGGGTCAGTTTAATGAACTATATTCATGAATAAATGTAACTCTTATGATATATTATAACTCTCTTGGGAAAGTGTATTAACATCTATACATAGATTTATATTTCATTTGGATATACATAAAAATCTTGCTTTCTTCCTCTTATACTTTGTTCTCTTATTATTCTTTAGTTCTTATTTTCTATAAAACCGTTCTTTGTGTCTTATATACAGCATAATCGGACATCAAAGACTCTCATATACATGCTTTTAATAAATGGTGTTCGGTTTGTAGTCGCTAGTGCATAAATGCCAACAAGCATCTACTTTGATTCCATTGTATCTTAGAAGCTTATTTGGATCCCATGAGCACTCATTTGTAAGGGACAAATAAAGTCTTAAGGAAAGCATCATCTCATGCTTTAGAATCTACTGTAGAGTTCTTTTTCACACAATTATATAGGAATCCCTTCTCCAACATTATGAATTAGAGTGATGTACTAAATTTAAAAAAAAATCAAAGTCTTCTATCTAAGAGCATAAACATTTAGGTGAAGTGTGATAAGTGTATTTTATACACTTAATTGGACCTAAAAATATAGAAATTTAATAGTTTTTAAGTAATTATAGTCTAATTAATTGTATATTTCGTTTATTATGTAAAACTTGATGATTGGAAGTTGAATTGAAAGAAAGAAGTGAAAAAGGGTGAAGTACACAATTTGGGGACCAAATTACAAATATCCAATAGTTGATTCGAACCACAAAACAATACATTGAAGATAGCTAAGAGTCAATTGGATGCAATTAAAAGTAAAAAATGAATGAAATATGATCAAAGTATTAACACAAATCAATTTCCAATCGCACAAGTTATATTCCAGATGTTTACCCAAAAATTAAAACACATGTTTAGCATAGTAAATGTTCAAATTGGAAAACTTTTATTTCTAGAAATGTTGTATTCATGAGTTAGATTTCCAATGTACTTTGAATTATGTCAATCGGATGTTAGGAGAGAAAGTTATGACCGAAATAGTAACGACTATGCAGAGACAAAGATGTGTGCGCATGAAAGCAACTTTCCTCGTTCGATTGGAACTCTTTTAAAAACTAATTTGGACATGATTTTCATCCAATTTTTGACTCCTACAAATACCTAACAACAGAATACATTAGAGACACCTCTCATATATCTCTCATATAAATCTCATACTAGATGTGGCAATCGAGCCGAGCAGCTCGTCGGTTCGGCCGCTCGGCTCGTACTATTTATGCCCACGAGCCGCCCGAGCTCGACAAAAAATGAGCCCGAGCATGAGCCGAGCAAGGCGGCTCACATGCTCGGCTCGTAATAGTGACGAGCTGCTCGTCGAGCAACTCGTGGGCTCATCTTAGACGAGCCTTTTTTAAACGAGCCACGAGTCGCTCGGCTCATGGCTCGCTAGAAAAATAAAATAAAACTCGAAAGTCAGTGACCATAAACGGTCGAAACAATCACTGAATTTATTTCAGTAACCATTTTGGTCCTTATTTTTTTTTCAATTTCATTATTCTTCCTCTATAAATACCCACCATAATCAACCATTTTTCCCACCAATATCAATATCTCATTATATACTATACTTATACTCTCTACAATTTACATTCTGCAATCTCCATTTATCAATTATCAACAATATCATTCCTTCATTCTATAATCATCTTCTACATATATTTTTTTTACATTATTTCTTGCTATTTTACAATTCATTTCATTATTTCATACACTATTACATAATCTTCATTCACTTCTCAATTCTACATTTCTACATTCAATTTCTATTATTCATAACAAATGGATTCACGATCATTTGTTGAAAACTTGTTTAGTATAGATAACAAAACACAAACACCTATCTCCGGTCTCAATGAATTACCAATTCCCGAAAATATTGAAGATTTCAATGTTCGTGATAGTCGTTCAATTGATTTGGATGACATTGATGTTGCAAGCTAGTGTTTCAATTAATTTGGAACAAGATGAAGAACCTATATTAAATATTCCCGATGCAAGAGAGAAGAAAAAGGGGAAGAAGCAGGCAAAATGTTGGGACCATTTCAAGTTAGTTCCCACTGGTCGTGTGGTCGATGGACTTCCAGAAACCAAAGCGGTATGTAAATACTACCAACAACAAATAGCATGGCAAAAAGGCATTGGAACCTCAACCGTCACTACAAATCATGTGCAGCCTAATATGGGCTTCTTCCAACTGGTCAAACGCAACTACAATTTGGTACTCCAGAAGTCAGCGCTACTACTACTACTACACCACTTTCTACATGGATGTATTCGGAGGAGGAAGCTCGAACGGGAATGGTGAAGTTCGTTGCCGCGATGGAGCTGCCACTAGAAATAGCGGACAACCAACATTTCGTAAACTATGTCAAAAGATATCTTCAATCGAGGTACCAAGGGGTAAGTCGAAATACTCTTCGTTCTGATACAATTGCATATTTTCTAAATGCAAAGCAACTATTGATTTTAGGTTTGGAAAAATATGGGGGTGTGATATATTTAACTTCAAATATATGGGAATGGATTAATAAGAGAGGTTATATGGCTGCAACTGCACATTATATAGACCTACTTTGGGTCATACATAAAAAAATTATTTCTTTTGAAATTGTTGAGTATCCGCATAAGCTCAAACTATATTTAATGCTATTATGTTAATAATTAGAGAATATAAATGCGAGAGTAAAACTCGTTCTTTTACGTTCGACAACGCTACTGTAAATAAGGTTATTATCGATAAATTCCATAGAGTACTTCAACCCGATTTCGGTGGCTATTTATTTCATATTCGATGTGTATGCCATATTTTTAATTTAATAGTATAAGACGGTTTAAAACATGTTAAGGATGAAATTAACTGAATTAGGAATGCACTTATGTATATCACGGTTACACCTAGTAGAAAACAAGGATTTGAGGATTTTTGTGCATAATATGGGATGACGGATACGAAAACATTTATTACTGACGTAGGCCATAGATGGAACTCAATGTACTTATTACTAAAATCATGTGAATGTTATGAAGCATTAATTACTAAATTTTATAACAATAAGCATGTTAGAGATGAAGACGATACTATCTTGAGTGAATTCGTTTGGAATATAGTTTTTAAAATAAAATTTTTTTGACAAGTTTTTATGAGTCCACAAATATATTGTCTGGTGTTTATTATCCCACTAGTTGTGTGGTTCTTGAACGTCTTTATATAACTGCTAGAGCTTTTGTGAGATTTCAAAATGACCTCAATTTTCATGCTGTTATATATTTCATGGAATTGAAATTTAGAAAATATTGGGGGAAATTACCTATGTTATTTCCTTTAGCACGTGTCATGGACCTCCGATATAATTTATCGGATACTAAATTTATAATTGATCAAATGTCAAATACTTTAACTTCTAATACACCTGTTACTTATAGGAATTTGAAAACGACATTTTGTGAAATATATGAATTATATGCTTCACGAATGGGTACATATATTAATCATGTACCTACTCATACTCCTCCTACTAATATAACAGATGACGATGTTGGAATTTTGAATTTATTTGAAGGCATGCACTCGTATAGATTTGATGCAACTCCGTATGCATGTGGTTCCTCTAGTAGTAGTAGTAGTTTAGCTTCCACTGCATGTACTCAAACTTCCAGTCGTAGTCCAAATCCAAATGCGTTGCCATATGAATTAATTGATTACTTTAGTCAACATTTGCCTAGTAACAAAGCAATTAGTAAAAGTTCAGAAGATGTCCTTGAATTCTGGCGAAATAATGAACGCCGATGGTCAGTAGTTTTTGCAATGGCAAAAGATCTACTAACACCTCCGGTTAACACTATAGCTTCAGAGTCTGCTTTTAGTGTAGGGAAGAGAGTTCTCTCTGAGGTCAGGAGTCGACTAAAAGAAGATATTTTAGAAGCGTTAATGTGCATGAAGGACTGTGAAGACGCTAATTATCGAATTCAAGATAAGTATGCCGAAATCACATGTAAGCATATAAGTGATATTTAATTTCATCACATTCATCACAATATTTTATTTTCATACCTCTATAATTTTTTTTTTTAAAATTGTACACGTAACAAGTTGTTTGTGTACAATTTTTAACTCTGCATACTCGATTAAAAGAAGTAGCCGGTCCCAAACCCGGATAAAGGATGAGGGTTTATCTTTTTTTAATCGTAAAAAATTAAAATGTTTTGAAAAATGTATATTTAAAAAATTGTTTACAAAATGTGTTTATATATATTTTACTTTAGGTTCTCATTTCTCAACAAATAAAATTTTGTTCTTATTATTTTAAAAATTAAAATTGTTTTGAAAAATGTATATTTAAAAAAAATTAAATAATGTTTGTGTATATTAATATATATATATTTTTAAATTTAGTAATTTAGTAGTTTATAAATTATATTTATTATTTTAAAAAAAATTGGGCGAGCCTAGCAGCTCGTTTTGGGCAAGCTCGGGCACGAACCGAGCTTAAGCTTGGCTCGTTGGTCACGAGTCACGAGCCACGAGCTCGGCTCTTGTGAGCACAAGCTCGGCTCTTGTGAGCACGAGCCGAGCTCGTGCGGGTATAAGTCGAGCCGGCTCAGCTTGACCCATTGCCACCTCTATCTCATATACTAAAACTTATCAATTAACATCATCAAAGAGAGGTCAATCCATTGTTCTTGTGATAATTAAAAGGCAACTACAAGTTTTCAAGAAATTGGATTATCAAACTTGATTTTTGGAGGCAGGGCAAGAAGATGTATTGAAGTTTTATTAAGAAACCATTGAAGAGATTTAAGATTCCAAGATCCATCTTCTTCTCCTTCATAAATCTAAAATCTGAGTTATATTTTTCCAATTAAATATGTTTTCTTGTTTATGGTGGGTCAAGGAATTAAAATATATTAGTAGAATTAATATGTCATGTCAACGTTTCTTAGTAATTTGGCATTCCCCGTAAATATCATATATGTGTGGGTGTCGGCCACAAATATATAATATCCCAAAATACTCATTTTTCTTTTTCTCCATCCATCATAATTCTTGAAGGTCCGACTCAAGGATTCCACTAATTAAGTTAAGTCCTCCTCACTAAATTAAAATGATTTATACTTAGTAAATTTTGAGTAATGGTAGTTGTGTAATTATATATGGTGAGAGTTGCAACCTATGTTTCAACTAATATTGTTATCATTCAGTTTGAGAAACTCTGCAACAAAATTATTGAGAGCTTATATTTGATTGTGAAAAAATTGTAATTATTAAAAAGATGATCCATTATTTAGGGTTGACTATGTGATTAATAGAATTATGAAAATATCACATTGTCATTGCCAAGATTGGAGTTCCTTGTCAATCATGTAATTTTGCATTATCGTCTCATGATGATATAACTTTGTTTCTTGAGAAAGATAAAGGGTTCGAAGAAGTCAATAATGGTTAAATTTGAAACAATGAGATAGTTTTGAGTAATGTCAATCTTAATCTATTGGGTAAGAAGCCTCGAGTAACTTTGTGCCAATAGGAGCAGCAAGACATGGGGGATGAAAATGGCTTTTTACTCGCTACATCCTCTGGTTTACCTCCAGTATTTACCCAACATTCCTTGCCCATCAAGAACTTTACCTCTTCACTCCAATTTACATAATTTTCACCATGTTGCTAAACATTATTTCCCAATATAAAAAAGGAATACAAGCCATACTAAACAGGAACGAGATTCTTTAAAAAGCCAAGGTTGAGAGTGGACAAGAAGGCCCACTTGGAGACTTGGGATCTCAGCAGGAAATGCGAAGGTTGCAACAAACCAATCAATCGATACGTGAAAGAGAATCAACTAGTTTAGTTCTAATTTGAGTAGGTACATAATAGGGAATACCCTAACCTTGGGAATTAAGGCCACATAGTAAGTAGTCATCATGTTAGCAAAAAATTCAACTGTTTTGGTTTTTTATTGATTTTCGAGTATCTGACCATGATTTATGCCATGATCAATATATAAATGTCCTTAGATTTCTTGTTTGGGCTAATCATATATTTACTGTAGGCTCAAACATTTCGTAGAAACATTTTTTTCTTCCATATTTGGACCTTAGCTCTATCGATCAATATGGTACCACTGAAACATGAAAGAATTGAAATCTTAGATTAAAATACTATGTATGGATGGTGTTGTGGTTTGCCCTAAATTCTAGTGGGTATTGGAGTTTGAATTGGAGGGTATTGAAGAGATCAAAATTATGGACCGGAGGAAAATTCGTCGCATTTTCGCTAGGCTGGCGCTAGTTGGACGCTCGAGGGAGCGTCGTGGAAAACAACCTAAGAGTTTGTCGCCCGCTTGTCGCTGACCCGCCACTCGAGCGACGGGTTTTTTTTGCCCAAGCCCATTTCGGTTTTTGACGTGTTTTTGGACTCCCTTTTCATCTACAACTTAAAATTGAGAGAAGACATTCTTGAGGGCCTAGATTTCAATTGACTATTGAAATCTTGATATTATAAACACAAAGCTATTGATTTTATAGTGGGTTCTCCTCCTCAAATTTCTTGTGTTCTTATTTTTCTTCATCTTTATTTCGTCATTGTAATTATCTTGTGATCCGAATTTCATAACAAGTAGTATCAGAGCGCAATGTTGATTGTTCCCCATGGAAACAATGAAGTATCATATTCCATTGTTGGATAAAAACATGAGATTTACATTATGGCAAATGTAGATGCGAGTGGTGTTGGCGCAGATGGATTTGGAAGAAGCCTTGCTTGGTTTTGATAGGATGCCAGCTACCTGGATGTAGGATGAAAATCGGCGTAGGGATCAGAAAGTCCAATCTCAAATTCATCTACATCTCCCGAATCAAATTCTTCAAGATGTTCTTGAGGAGAAGAGTGTTGATGCACTATGGTTGAAGTTGGAACAACTTTGCATGACAAAAGCTCGACCAACAAGCTACACTTGAAACATCGCTTGTATTCTCATTGGATGTCTGAAAGTACGTTATTGGATGATCACTTAACCATGTTCAAAGAAATCATGGTTGATTTGGAGACAATGGATGTTAAGTATGACGAGGAAGATTTAGCTTTGATGTTGTTGTGTTCGCTGCCACCATCATATGTGACTTTTAGGGACGTTATTCTCTATAGTTGAGAAACTCTCATCGTGTAAGAAGTCTATGATGTTTTATTAGCTAAGGAAAAGATGATGCACCTTGTTGAAGGATCTGAAAATCATAGTGAAGGCTTGATTGTGCGTGGGGGGAATCAAGATAGAAATTTTGGCATAAATATGACGGGCAGATTGAAATCTAGACATGTTGAGAAGACAAGTCATTACTGTAAAAAGAAGGGACATATTAGAGCTAATTGCTTTGCTTTGAAAATTAGAACAAAGCTACTGGTGCTATAGAGAAAGGGAAGTAACATGCTAATACAGTGGAGGCTAATGTTGTGAGGATAAGCAAAGTGGTGGAGAGTTTTTTTGTGATTTCTGACGAAGATACTAAATCTAGTGAGGAATAGGTTTTTAACTCGGCTTGTACTTTTCATATGTGTCCTAACAAGGACTGGTTTTCTACATATGAAGGAGTTTCAAGAGGTGCTATGATTATGGAAAATAATGCACCTTGCAAAATTGCTAGAGTTGGTACAGTCAGAATCAAAATGTACGATGGGGCTATTAGAACACTTACAGATGTAAGACACATTCCAGAATTGAAGTGAAATCTCATATCTTTGAGTACACTTGACTCAAAGGGCTACACATACATTGGTGGAGGTGGAGTTTTGAAGGTAAGTAAGGGTGCTCTTATTGTCATGAAGAGTCATAAAAATTCTACATAGCTGTATATTTTGCACGGTTCCACAGTGGTTGGAGATGCTGCAGTTTCTACTTCTTCTTTCACAATGATGAAGTTATAAAACTTTGGCATATAAGTCTCGGTTATATAAGTGAGAATGGGATGGCGGAGCTGAGTAAAAGGAGAGTTCTTGATAGGTAAAAGACCAGAAAAATGGAGTTTTGTTAGTATTAT
This sequence comes from Fraxinus excelsior, assembly GCA_019097785.1. NCBI lineage: Eukaryota > Viridiplantae > Streptophyta > Magnoliopsida > Lamiales > Oleaceae > Fraxinus > Fraxinus excelsior. The sequence goes on from CM032627.1 coordinate 5,695,528, forward strand.
GTCTTTTGGAAATAGAAGAGATTCAGATTTACTAAAGGAAGACACAACATGAAGGGAACACTTGAATATATTCATTCAGATCTTTGGAGACCAGTCGAGTACCATCTAAAGGTGGCTATTATTATTTGTTGATAGTAATTGATGACTTCTCTAGGAAAGTTTGGGTATTTTTCTTGAAGCAAAAGAGTGATGTGTTTGGGACCTTTAAGGAGTGGAAGATATTGGTAGAAAAGTATACTAGAAAGCAAGTGAAATGTCTTCACACTGATAATGGATTGGAGTTTTGCTCAGATGGTGTGGCAGAACATATGAACAGAACCTTGATGGAAAAGGTTCGTTGTAAGCTTTCAAATTCAGGGTTTCCTAAATCTTTTTGGGCTGAAGCTGCTACTACAACTTGTTTCCTGGTAAAAAGATACCAGAAGAGGTATGGTCTGGAAAACCTTCTTGCTATTCTAATTTGAGAATTTTTGGGTATCCGACTTGTGCTCATGTGGATAATGGGAAGTTGGAGCCTAGATCTAGAAAGCGTATCTTTCTTGGGTATAAATCAGGTGTGAAGGAGTATAAGTTGTGGTGTCCAGAGACTAGTAAGGTAGTTGTTAGCAGAAATGTGGTATTTAATGAACTTGTTATGGTTTGTGGTTCGTCTCTTGAGGATTCTAATAAAACCGAGGAGCAGAATTGTTCAACCTAGGTGAAGTTGGAAATTGGTTCAGATGAAAAATTAGAGATTGCAGAATAGTCTACTACAGATCAGTCTAGTTCAAGGTTGACGGACAATAATATCTTGCCTATTTTGCCTACATCACTTGCAGCACAATATTCTATAGCTAAGGATAGACCTTGTAGACAGATTAAACCTCCACAGAAGTATAGGAAAGCAGATTTGGTAGCTTATGCATTGAGTGTGGCTGAAGTCATTGATTCTACTGAGGAGTCTGCTACATATTCTGAGGTAGTCAGTTGTAGTGATTCTAGCAAATGTATGATTGCTATGTAGGAGGAGATAGAGTCTTTGAGCAAAAATAACACTTAGGACTTGGTGAAACTACCCAAAGATAAAAGGGTGGTTCGTTGCAAATGGGTGTTCAAAAGAAAGAAAGGCGCATAAAGGATTGAAAACGCTAGGCTAGATTGGTAGCTAAAGGCTACAGTCAAATTCTAGGTGTTGATTTTACAGATATGTTCTCACCAGTTGTGAAGCATAGTTCTATTCGGACTTTACTTGGAGTGGTGGCTAAGAATGACTTGGAGCTTGAGCAAATGGATGTCAAGACAACATTCTTACATTAAAAACTTGAGGAGAGCATCCACATGCAACAAACAGAGGGATTCATTGCTTCAGAAAATGAAGACTGTGTGATTATTAAAGAAATATTTATATGGATTAAAAGCAGCCACAGAGGCAATGGTATAAAATGTTTGATTTATTCATGACTACTCTAGTTTCAATAGATGTAACTATGATAGTTGTGTGTACTTCAGAAAGGAAAGTGGTGGATCAACTACATATTTGTTGTTATATATTGATGATATGCTCATAGCAGCCAAAGATAAAAGAGAGGTTAGAAAAATAAAATTACAACTCAGCAAGGAGTTTGACATGAAGGATTTGGGTGCAGCAAAGAAGATTCTTGAAATGAAGATCTTGAGGGATATGAAGACTGGCAGATTGTATTTGAGTCAAAAGGGGTACATTGAGAAGGTGCTTGTAAGATTCAATATGGTAAAAGTTAAGGGGTCAGTACTCCCTTGGCTGCCCACTTCAAACTATCATCTAACTTGTGTCCATAGTCAGATGAAGATATTGGTTACATGTCTCGAGTTCTTTACTCCAGTGCAATTGGTTCACTCATGTATACTATGGTTTGTACAGGACCTGATTTAGCACAGGCAGTTAGTGTAGTTAGTAGATACATGACTAATCCTGGCAAAGAACATTGGAAAGTAGTGCAGTGGATCTTCAGATACTTAAAGGGCTATTCAAATGCTTGTTTACATTTTGGCAGAAAATTCTGATGCAGTCATTGGTTATGTAGATTCAAACCATGCAGGGGATCTTGATAAGAAGAGATCACTTATAGGGTATGTGTTTACCATTGGTGGCTGTGCTATCAATTGGAAAGCTACATTGCAAAGTATAGTAGCTTTATCTACAACAGAAGTAGAATACATGGCCATTACAGAGGCATGTAAGGAAGTTATTTTGCTGAAAGGATTGATTGGTGAAATCAGTGAAGACTTGCAAATGTCTACATTATTTTGTGATAGTCAAAGGGCAATTTTCTTGACTAAGGATCAGAAGTTTCATGAGAGGGTGAAGCACATTAATATGAGATATCATTCTATATGCGATGTGATTGCTAGTGGTGATATTGTAGTGAGCAAGATTGATACCAGTGATAATCCTGCATATATGATGACAAAACCACTTCATATTGTTAAGTTTGAACATTGTTTAAACTTAGTGGGTGTTTATCATTGATTTAGTTTATTGGGGCTTGTTTAAAGAGGAAGAGTGGTATTTATTGATGGCATTGTGACTTGGAATCCCTTGTGTTGGAATTTGGCTCAAGGTGGAGATTTGTTATGGTTTGACCCAAATTCTAGTGGGTATTGGAGTTTGAATTGGATGGTTTTGAAGAAATCAAGATTATGGACAGGAGGAAAAGTTGCCGCATTTTCGCTAGCCTGGCGCTAGTTGGACGCTCGAGTGAGCGTGGAAAACAACCTAAGAGTTTGTCGCCCACCTGTCGCTTGCTGTCGCTAATCCGCCACTCAAGCGACAGGTTTTTTCGACCCAAGCCTATTTTGGTTTTTGACGCATTTTTGGACTCCTTTTTTATCTACAACTTAAAACCTAGGGTGTATATATATAGTTTACGACTTGTAATCATAATCATACATTCTAACATAGAGAGAATTGAGAGAAAACATTCTTGAGCGCCTATATTTCAATTGACTATTGAAATCTTGATATTGTAAACATAAAGCTATTGATTTTATAGTGGATTCTCCTCCTCAAATTTCTTGTGCTCTTGTTTTTCTTCATCTTTATTTCATAGTTGTCATTATCTTGTGATTCAGATTTCATAATAGATGGTATGAACTTTCCAAATAAAAATTCTTGATAAAACCTTATTTTACAATCTTGCTATATGTACATTAACTTTGACATAATGGATGAAAATCTTGTGAGTTGGCAGTTTTTTATACGTTGATTTTGACAACACTTTAAATAGTTAATGACATAGATTTTAAAAAATTATATAATGTCAACAACAATGTCATCGAGGAATATACATCTAGATTAATTCTTTATTTTGTTTCGGTCCAACTTGACTTAAAGTGACAAAAGGGTTAGGGTACGGTGCCTATTTATTCTTAACTTAATAGGGCAAAGGGTAACTCGGAATCATGTGCTACACTAGGATCAATTGCCCTACTATACTACTATAATCCGTGAGATAGAAGTAGAGCACTTCACTTACCTTGGAGTTTGTGATGATTTTTCAGTCTTTTCTACTAGGTAATCTAGTATCCTTATGCATTAAGATAAAAATCAAGTACGAACTCAAAAGTCGCATCATCTGAAGCATTGGCCTTGATTTGAGACCTAGAAAAGAAAGAAGCACACCTAAACCCCATGAGTGAACGCTATGAATGTGAAAGATGTGTTGACCTATGATTCAATATAACTCCACTTGTTTTGATTATAACAAACAATACTTTTGTGTTTCTAACAAATCTCGTTTCTTGAGTTTTTCATGTATAAATTGTCTAAATCATTCAAAAGGCTCAAATCGTCATTCGTCGCAAATCGCTCGAAAGTGATCCAAAGAAACCAAAACCTTTGAAGAATAGAAGTTTAGAAGATACTTCATCGAATCTTCAAAATTATGTGTAAAGGTATAACTTGTCAATTTCTAGCAAGTATAAAGCTCAAGTTAGTTTTTATACATCTCATCACTTGCATAAAAATAATCACGAATGAAAATTGATTTTGGAAAATGGCATTTATGATTTAAATCTCTTAAAACCAAAATCTACTCATTTTGGTCGATCGAGATATTTCGGTCGATCGAAAGTTACTCGATCGAAAGTTTGAATTGGTCTACCGAAACTCTAACGGTTTGAAAATTTTATAACGGCTATAATTGGATTTCGGTCGACTGAAATGTACCAGCTAAAAGTCCATGTAGTGGGTTGTTTTTCTCTATAAATACCAAACTCTTTTGCATTCAACCAAATGAACCTACAAGAGAATTTTAAAGAGCTTATTCATTAAAGACCATTGAGTTTACTTAGTTTTTATCCAATTCATTTATTACAAGATTCAACTTGTTCAAAGAAGTTTCTATCTTATCTATTTTCTCATTCTTGACTAAAGCTTTTCTTTGTCAACATTTTATTTAAGTGTAAATCTCTCTATATACTTAACTTTGTATTATTTATTAAGAGAGATTCATTGGTTGAAAACTTTGGTACATTGATCCTTACTATTGCATCATTTATTGTTCATCAAAGTTTTGCAACTTAAAACACTTGAGCTTAAATATTTGCTATCTATTGAAGTGTTATCATAACTCTCTAAATGCTTGACTTGGTTATATCATTTGTTTAGAGAGTTCTTTCAATTGTAAAATTACAACTTATACTTTGTGGTTTCGAGAGCCCGTGTGAAAACTCGATTGTTGTTAAGGATATATGCTCCTTGTTGTAAGTCACCTAAGGATAAGTACTCTTTGTTGTAAGTCACTTAAGGATAAGTGCTCCTTATTTGTAAGTCACTTAAGGATCGGTACTCCTTGTTGTAAGTTACCACTTTTAGTGAATTTGGCCTTGCTCGTGACGAAGAGCTTGGTAATGAGGACGTAGAATATTTTGTGTATCGAACCCCATTAAATTTGCTTGTTATCCTTACTTATTGTACTTTACTTTACATTGCCATTTACATAGTGCTATATTCATACTTGAATTAAGTTATCAAATTTGTATATTTACTTCTTGCATTATTTGCATTTATATCTTGTGTATTGAATTATTTTTGAGACTAAGTGTCAAAAAAGTTTCAAAAACCAATTCACTCCCCTCTAGGTTAGTTATTCTTGGGTTATCAATTGGTATCAGAGCACGGTACTCTTATTTTAAAATGATTTCACAATCTTGAGTAATGGCTAACCATATTTCTCAAAGTCTTGAGGGGTGTTCTACAAACCGTCCTTTTTTTTTATGGTACAAACTATAATTATTGGAAAACTAGAATGTCAATTTATGTTCAATCTATTGATTATAGTATTTGGGAAGTTATTGAACTTGGTCCTCATAAACTTACCAAAATGATTAAGGCGGATGGGAAACTGGATCAAATTATCTCAAAACCTTGGGAAGAGTATGATGAAGATGATAGAAGAAAATTGTCCTTGAATGCTAAAGCCAAAAATCTTCTGTGTTGTGCCTTAAACAGAAATGAATTCAATCGTATTAGCACTAATGATTCCGCATATGAGATTTGGCATGCATTAGAAATCACACACATGGGCACAAACAAAGTGAAAGAAACTAAGATAAATCTCTTGTTTAAAGAATTTTAGAATTTCTTCATGAAACAAGATGAATCCATTGCTAGCATGATTACTCGCTTTACCGATATTGTTAATGGTCTCAAATGCTTTGATCGAAAATTTACAGATGGTGAACTTGTTAGCAAAATGCTCAGGTCTCTTTCTGAAGAATGGAGTCCCATAAAAATGTTGATAGAAAACACCAAGGATGTAAGCACATATCTTTTGGAAGAGTTTTATGGAACCTTGATGACATATGAACTCAACAACGCCGAAATCAAGGAAAAGACAAGGAAAAGCAAAGAGGAATCAAAAGAGCCAACAAAGTGCCAAATTGCCTTAAAATCAGTAATTGAGGAAGAATTAACAAGCAACAACATGAGTGATGAAGGACTTGATGATCTTGTTCTCCTCGTCAAAAAATGGAGAGGCTTCCGTAACAACCGACGTTTCCAAAAGAAAGAAGAGCAAGGTGAAGAAAAGAACAAGAAGATTGTGTGCTATGATTGTGATAAACCCGATCACAAGAGAACTGAATGTTCCAACAAGAGAAGATTCCCCAAAAAGAAAGCTCTACAAGCTACTTGGGATGAAAGTGATGATGAAGAAGAGGAAAACGAAAGTCAAGATGAAGTTGTAAACATGTGCTTCTGGCCATTGAAGATGAGGTAAATAAAAATGACACTACTACTTATGATGAATTATCTATTTCATATGATGAAATTATTGAAACTTTTGAAAAACTTGCACTCAAACATTCTACTTCAAAAAAACATGTTTTGCTAAAAATCGAGACCAAAAAGATTTTGGAAACTCAAAATAACTTTGAAAAAGAAAATGTTGATCTTGATTCCCCAAGTAAAGAAAATGTCTCTAAAAGAAAAAATTCTAGATTTGACCAACATAGTGCATAAATTTACTCAAGGAAAGAAAAATTTTGATTTAATGATAGGAAAACAAAAATGTGTTTTTGATAAGGGAGGGATTGGATACAAACCTTTTCTAAAGCAAAAATCCCTTGAAAATATGTTTGTTAAAGCTTCCAACATCACATGTAGTTTTTGCAACAAATTTGGACATGTAGCATTTAATTACTTAACCAAAAAGAGACTACACTTTCAAAGTAATAAATGGGTTCAAGGATCTACTAGCACTAACACTAACTATCAAGGACCCAAAGTTAAATGGATACCAAAATAAAAATTTTGAATCAATTATTGTAAGTACCTTCAAAAGTAAAGAGCAATTGGTTCCTAGATAGTGGATGTTCCAAGCACTTGACCGGAGACAAAACACTATTGTCAAACTTCAAAAGAAAAGATGGAGGTCACGTTACATTTGGAGATAATGCCAAAGGAAAAATCATAGGCATCGGAAATATCGGTAATCATTCATCTCCTTCTATTGAAAATGTTTTATTAGTAGATAATCTCAAGCATAATTTGCTAAGTATTAGCCAACTATATGATAAAGGTTATCATATCAAGTTTGATTCTTCCAAATACTTTATTAAGGATGCTACATCGAAAGAAGTATTGTTCATAGGAAGCCAAAGTAAGGATGTTTATGTCATTAACATTGTATTTGAAAAGGAATTAAAATGTTTGTCAAGTTTTAAAGATGACACTTGGTTATGGCATAGAAGATTAGGTTATGTTAATATGGACATAATTTCAAAAATCTCAAAAAATTGATTTGTTAAAGGTTTACCAAATTTGAAATTTGAAAATGACAAAATTTGTGATACTTGTCAATTTGGAAAACAAACAAAAGTTTCTTTCAAAACTAAACAATTTTCTTCAACCACAAAACCTTTACAACTTCTCCACATGGATCATGTTGGACCATCAAGAACGGCTAGCCTAGGTGGTAAAGACTACGCCTTCGTTATAGTCGATTATTTCTCAAGATTTACTTGGGTCATATTTTTTAGTATGAAAGATGAAGCTTTAAAAGCTTTTAAACATTTTTGCAAGAAAGTTGAAAATGAAAAAGGCTACACTATTTTAACTATTAGAAGTGACCATGGTGGATAATTTGACAACCATGCTTTAGACGATTTTTGTAATAAAAACGGATATGAACACAATTTTTAGGCTCATAGAACTCCTCAACAAAATGGTGTAGTTGAAAGGAAGAATCGCACATTGCAAAAAATGGCTAGGACCATGTTAAATGAAAATAATTTGCCTAAGTATTTTTGGGCCGAAGCCGTTAACACCGCATGCTATATTTTGAATAGAGTTTTGGTTAGTCGTAAGAATACCGAAACTCCATATGAACTTTGGAAAAATAGAATTCCAAACATTAGCTACTTTAAAGTCTTTGGCTGCAAATGTTTTATATTGAATACAAAAGAAAATTTGGGAAAATTTGATTCAAAATGCGATGTTGGAATCTTCCTTGAATATTCACCTACTAGCAAAGCCTATAGAGTCTTTAACTGAAACTGGTCAACGATGGCTGTTCCCCTCTATATAGGGGTCGGCTGCTCTTCCAATGATGGCTGAAAAGTTTTCTTGTTATTCGTAGAGGGGTCGCGAAATAATATTGGGTTCGAATCCCATAGCCCCGATGTGGCGAAGAAGATTAGAAGATTTGCTTGGAATGAGATTTTTAATATTCATTATTCATTTAATTCGAACTTGAACCCGAGTCTCGCAGATGTTGGATCTACTTTTATTCTTTCTCTTTCCTCCCTTTTTCTAAAAAAGGGAAGCAAGCTCTTCAAAAGTGATGGGCCGTACACCTTGTAGATATACCGCCATGTCCGGTCGAAGATTGTTCATGTACATGCGAACTAAACATGTTACACGTGTATATATGACACATGTGTAGTATCAGGGTTGTCAACGAGAGAAGGGTAAGCTCTCTCTTAATCGGGCGTAGGATCCGGCTATTTCAATAGATTAGTCCCTCAATCATGCACTTATGATTTTATCTCTCCCGATGTTCACTCGAACTAAAAAAAAATAGGAACTCGAAATAAAGTAAATAATCACTGAAACTTAACAAAAGAACTCTAGTAGTAGAAGAATCCATAAATGTTGCATTTGATGAAACTAACTCTCTTAATCAAGAGAAGGGTATTGACGAAGATGTAGGTGTGGAAACTTCACTCAAACAAATGAGTATTCAAGACAAAAACGAAGAAGCATCAAAAGAAGATCAATCAAAGGAGTCCAGCAATCAAGAAAGTAAAGAAAAGTCACCCGAGATACAAAATGATCCCGCATCACCAAAAGAACGGAAATTCACCTCTTCCCATCCAAAGGAACTAATTATCAGCAATCTATCCAAAGGTATCACTATTAGAACTTCGCTCAAAAACCATCTTTGTAGTTGTGCTTTTATCTTACAAATTGAACCCAAAAACTTTAAAGAAGCCAAGTTTGATGAGTTTTGGATTCTTGCAATACAAGAAGAACTAAATCAATTTGAAAGAAATCATGTTTGGGATTTAGTTGATAGACCAAACGATTAAACAGTAATTGGTACAAAATGGGTATTTCGAAATAAACGAGATGAAAATGGAATTATTGTGCGTAACAAGGCTAGATTAGTAGCTCAAGGTTACAATCAAGAAGAAAGCATAGATTATGAAGAAATATTTGCACTGGTTCCTAGGTTAGAATCCATATACATGCTTCTTGCATTTGCTTGCCATAAAAATTTCACTCTTTATCAAATGGATGTGAAAAGCGCATTTTTAAATGGATTTATTCAAGAAGAAGTTTTTGTAGAGCAACCTCCCGGTTTCAAAAATCACAAATTTCCGGAAAATGGTTTTAAACTTAGAAAAGCTCATTATGGTTTGAAACAAGCCCCTAGATCTTGGTATGAAAGATTAAGTAAATTTCTCATTTCAAATGGTTTTCAAATAGGAAATGTGGATACTACACTCTTTATCAAAACCAAAAGGGATGATATAATTGTTGTGCAAATTTACGTTAATGATATTATTTTTGGTGCAACTAATGTTTCCCTTTGTGAAGAATTTTCAAAATGTATGAGCAAGGAACTCGAAATGAGTATGATGGGAAAATTAAATTTTTTTCTCGGACTTTAAATCAAACAAACTAATGAAGGGATCTTCATTAGTCAAACAAAGTACATCATTGATATGCTCAAGAAATTTGATTTTGAAGATTTGAAAATGATGAATACTCCAATGACTTCATCAATAAAATTGGATAAAGATGAGCTCGTCACTTCTATTGTCGTAACAAAGTATCGAGGTATGATTAAATATTTTCTTTACTTAACTGCAAGTAGACCTGATATCATGTTTAGTGTTTGCTTATGAGCTAGATTTCTATATAATCCTAAAGAATCACATTTGAGTGCTTTAAAATGAATTCTTAGATATTTATGTGGCACTAAAACATTAGGACTTTGGTATCCAAAGGGAACACACATTGATCTTATTAGCTATTTAGATACCGACTGGGCGGGTTGCTCTATTGATCAAAAAATCACAAGTGGAACTTGTTACTTTCTAGGCTTTGCCCTTGTATCATGGTTTAATAAGAAACAAAATTCCGTTGCACTATCAATCGCCGAAGCTGAATATATCTTGGCCGCTAGTTGTTGTGCTCAAGCTCTTTAGATGAAACAAACTCTAAATGATCATCACTTATCTTTTGAAAATATGCCCATTTTGTATGATAACACTAGTCTATAAATTTGTCTAAAAATTCCATATTGTACTCTCGTACAAAACATATTGAAATTTGACATCATTTTCTTCTAGATCACGTGCAAAAAGGTGATATTTATTTGGAATTTATTAATACCGAAAAACAATTGGCTGACATCCTCACTAAACCTCTAGCTCGCGATCAATTCTTTTACATTTGTAAAGGCTTAGGTATTACAGATGAATCTGATATTTGTGGCTAAATGTGTCTTATTTACGTGATTATGTGTGAATATTATTTTTGATATTTCGGTCAACCGAAATATGGCTTTTTGGTCGAACAAATGGCCAACCAAAACCATTATTTCGGTCGAACAATGATCGACCGAAATTACACTTTTGGTCGACCAGTAGCCTACCGAAAATTCCTGCAGCTACCTTTAAAATTTTTTTTGCAGAGTTTCAGTAGACCAAAGTGGCACGATTCAGGTTCTTAAAATCTCACTTTTTCTTCCCCAAATTCAAAACCCCAACCCTAAAACCTTCGCTACTTCTTCTCCCTCTCTAGAAATCCTCAAAATTTATAGTTTTTACTCAAATTTCCACACAAAATTGAAAACCCATCACACATTAACATCATTTTCCAAAGATTTTTCTTCAAATCTGTTCAAAACCTTTGAAAATCTTTTTTTTGGATCAAATTCGAGATTTCTTAATATTCTTGAAAAAATTCACTTCAAATCTTTTGTAAACACTTACCCACATCAAGAAGTTGTTACTCCCTTCTTCTCCTTCATTTTTACATTCATTTCTTACTTTTGGATAAGAAAACTCGACACCATGTCGCCAAAGAAGAAGTTAAAGAAAGGGAAATCAAGTTCGTCCATTGCCAAATGTGATGCACCAATGCCCGACCGATCATCTACCATCCCATTCTACGCGGAAAACTATTGATGTCTTCGAATTTTTCCTTAAGGTATCATCACTTAGAATTGAATAATTTTTTTGAAAATATTGGGTGGAAAAATATCATTTCAATCTCCGAATGTGCATATCCAAATTTTATTCGAGAATTCTTTCGTAGTGCCACATTTCACTCTCACTACATTGTTTGCATGCTCAAAGATAAATGCATTACCTTAGATAGACCTACAATTAGACAAGTACTTGAGCTAGATGCTTGTGAAAAATCGTGCCTGTATGCAACATTTCCCGATTCCTTTTGATGGCTATAATGAACTTGAGGCATGTTGTCGTGTCACCGACCGACAATTAACCACTACCATGACCTTGACCTTGAATCACCTCACTATTCCATGCAAGGTTCTTCATCGAGAAATTGCTCACATTATTGTACCTCGTAGTGGCCATTTTGAAGAAATCCATCATCTAGACATATTTCTCCTCGACTCACTTCTTGTTGGGTGAAAATTGGATTTCTCACATATTTTCTTAAAACACATTCATTATGTCAATTCATCTCCTAGAGTTTTAGGCTTGCCCTATGGTATGATTTTCACTAAAATTTTCCAATACTTCGATGTGCCTTTAGAAAACAAGCTCATTATTCATCCTAAACACACCGACATCATTAACTTCAACACTCTTAAGCGTTTGAAAATTGTTAGAGGTCAAGGATAAGGGGTGTGTCACACTCAAGGTTTTAACGATGCTTCGGGGCCTCCTACTTGGCCATTCACCTGAGAAGAAGTAGAGGAAATGGGTAATATTGGTGATATTGGAACAGATGATGGTGATGGTGGTGACAATGTTGGTGATGATGTTAGTGGTGACGGTGATGGTGATAGTAATGATCCACGTCCACCAAGGCGTAGAGTCTTTCCTCCACGTGTTGCACCTACTTCTGAGAGACTCATGCCTGAAGAACAATTCAACCTCCTACAAGGTCAAATTGAGTCTCTTTCTATTTCCATCAATACTCGATTTGATTCGCTTGAGCAACAAATGGAGCAAATGCAATTGTCACAAGAGGCTTATTACTCTCACATGTATTCCATCTATCCTCGTGATCCTCCTCCACCAGTGGAAGAATGAAGCCTTGCATCTAGCCCTTTTCCAAATTATCTTACTTTTGTTTTACTTTGCTTCTTTTTAGACTTGCTTATGGTATGGAAATATAAAATCGTTCAAATGTTATTATGCAACTTGAAACTATGTGTGGTTTTTATGGTTATCTACTTGTGACCTATGATTAAATAACTTGTTTTCTTTCTTTTTATTGCACCTATGGCTCAACTAAAAAGGGAAATTTTCTTCTCCCTTCGAAGCCCCCCATCTTTTTGATGATGACAAAGGGAGAAAATACAATGTGAATATGATATGAATATGTGAGTTAAAATGTAATATATTGTGATATGACTTATAAACAATGAATGGCTTGAGAACTCTATGTGATTTATCTCATATCATTGGTGAAAGTAGGAGGAACATATTATAAATCTCTATACATTCCTACTATCACATATTGTTTGTCATAATCAAAAAATGGGAAAATTGTTGACCTATGATTCAATATAACTCCACTTGTTTTGATTATAACAAACAATACTTTTGTGTTTCTAACAAATCTTGTTTCTTGAGTTTTTCATGTATAAATTGTCTAAATCATCCAAAAGGCTCAAATCATCATCCATCGCAAATCGCTCGAAAGTGATCCAAAGAAACCAAGACCTTTGAAGAATAGAAGTTTAGAAGATACTTTATCGAATCTTCAAAATTATGTGTAAATGTATAACTTATTAATTTTTAGCAAGTATAAAGCTCAAGTTAGTTTTTATACATATCATCACTTGCATAAAAATATTCACGAAATGAAAATTGATTTTGGAAATTGGCATTTGTGATTTAAATCTCTTAAAACCAAAATCTACTCATTTCGGTCAATCGAGATATTTCAGTCGACCAAAACCTTTCGGTCAACCGAAAGTTACTCGACCGAGAGTTTGAATTGGTCTATCGAAACTCTAACGGTTTGAAAATCCTTACAATGGCTATAATTGGACTTCGGTCGACCGAAATGTATTAGCCGAAAGTCCTTGTAGTTGGTTGTTATGCTCTATAAATACCAAACTCTTTTGCATTTAACCAAATGAACCTACAAGAGAATTTTAAAGAGCTTATTCATTAAAGATCATTGAGTTTACTTAGTTTTTATCCAATTCATTTATTACAATATTCAACTTGTTTAAAGAAGTTTCTATCTTATCTATTTTCTCATTCTTGACTAAAGTTTTTCTTTGGCAACACTTATTTAAGTGTAAATCTCTCTCTATACTTAACTTTGTATTATTTTTTAAGAGAGATTCATTGGTTGAAAACTTTGGTATTTTGATCCTTACTATTGCATCATTTATTGTTCATCAAAGTTTTGCAACTTAAAATACTTGAGCTTAAATATTTACTATCTATTGAAGTGTTATCCTAACTCTCTAAATACTTGACTTGGTTATGTCATTTGTTTAGAGAGTTTTTTCAATTGTAAAATTACAACTTATACTTTGTGTTTTCTAAAGCCCTTGTGAAAACTCAATTGTTGTTAAGGATATGTGCTCCTTGTTGTAAGTCACCTAAGGATAAGTACTCATTGTTGTAAGTCACTTAAGGATAAGTGCTCATTGTTTGTAAGTCACTTAAGAATCGGTACTTCTTGTTGTAAGTTACCACTTTTAATGAATTTGGCATTGCTCGTAACAGAGAGCTTGGTAACGGGGATGTAGAACACTTTGTGTATCGAACCCCATTGAATTGGCTTGTTATCCTTATTTATTGTACTTTACTTTACATTGCCATTTACATAGTGCTATATTCATACTTGAATTAAGTTATCAAATTTATATATTTACTTCTTACATTACACTTTGCATTTATATCTTGTCAATTGAATCGGTTTTGAAACTAAGTGTCGAAAAAGTTTCAAAAACCAATTCACCCCCTCTTGATTAGTTATTCTTGGGTTATCAAAATGATTTGTAAAAGTTGATATAAAGTATTAGGGCATACCCAGAGCAAATGATGAAAGACTTACAAGACTAAAGGGCAAAAGGAAAAGTGATACTCTCTTCGTCCCATAAAAATAGTCTTATTTCTTTTCTTTTTTTCCACACAGATTAAGAAAATCTAATTAATATAGTTGAAATAATAAATTTTAATATCAATTTCTCTAATATATCCCTACATTAATGCAATCAATATTAAAGATAATTGAATTATTCTTGGTACTAGGCATTGTTTAGTGCAAGAATCAATGTAATTGACATTCCAAAGTAATCCAATATAAGTAGAAATGAATAAATGTCATGTACAATGAAGTGGTTTTTTTTTTCTTTAAATTACAATTAAATAATTGAATGAATTATATTTGTGATAAAGAAAATGCATTAATTAGGGGCTTATTAAAAAAAATTAATCTATGAACTACACTCTCAAATAAAAAACAAGAGGCGAAAAAAAAAAAAAAAAAAACATGACTATCTTTACGGGACGGAGGGAATACGATAAAAGATTTTTCCTTACTTCCAACAATGGAAGGATGATTCTTGTATTGTTATATCATGCCAATGTCCTTATAAATAGTTAAACAAATAAAAATACCCTTAATTAAAATAACAAATCGCACAATAGTTATTACATCATCAAGTGTTTTGCACGCTATATTTCTAATTAGTGATTATTCATTAATTTTTTTTCTTTAAAGGATTTTTTCTATGAGAGTTATAAAAACTTATTAAATTCATTTCTAAACTTTAACATAAAAAAAATAAAATAGTATGTTAATAAAATATTAAGAAAACTATGAAATACTTCACTAGGTTCTTCTAACATTTGAAAAACAAATAAAAATATAAATTGGTATATTTAAATTAACAAAACTTGTTCAATAAATAAAATACTAAAACAAACAATTAAAATAATTTTTGATATCAGATGTTATTTTTGTAGCTATAGTTAATTTCTTATTCATTTTAAGTTGGGATAATTTTGAAAATTAAAATATTGTTAAGAATGAATGCAAAATTCATTGGTATCTATTGCTCATTACTATATATATATATATATATATATATATATATATATATATATATAATATTATTTTATTTTTTGATGAAAATGTTTCATAAAAGAGAAGAATCTATAATTATAACTAATAAGATATACAATTTTGTGTATAAATTTAAAAAATGAAAAAAAAAAATTATGTAGATGATGAAGTGAGAAGACACGACTAAATGTTAACTGATGCATGTATAAATAAATTAAAAAAGAAAAAAAAAATTAGATGAAAATAAAATAGCGATTGGATTATTGGAGAATAAAAGAATAGTTAAAAATTTGGATATGTAAAGTGTCATATAATGTAACACAAATGCTGTGATTTTTTATTTCAATTACAAGCATTTTGGTCTATTTAGCTACTTTTAACAAAAAAAAAAATTGTAATTGTTTATGTCGTGGAACGTGCTCCAATGGTCGTCAAAATGGCGATTTTCAAGCTAATTTTACGTTACTTTTCTCTACCAAACAACTCCAACCTACAACCAATATATATTCACATCGATTACTCATCAATCTTACCCACAAAGGACAAGATAACGGTGAGATTTGTAACCACAAAGGTAAGAAGAAAAAACAACGAAAGAAAACAAAAGAGAAGACTAAAAATCGAAGGGAGCTACACATTTTTCTCTCTCCAAAGTAGGCTGCTAAATTCTCTATTGCATACATACGGTTTCTTTATTCTTTTCTCACACAAATCATACACACTATACAGTTAGGGTAAAGACACCATATATATATAGACTATGTTAGGCATTAGTTGGATCAATAAAAGGTTTAAATGGGCCAAGCTTCAAAGTAATCCTAGAGATAATATATATGGGCCGTGAACAATATTAATTCTTTAAGCTACTTTTAACGGCCCATGTTATTTTTGGGTCGAGCCCTTGGAATTGGTTGTTGGTAACAATTTAGTCCAACATTTATATCATAGCTCGGGATTAATTGGGTATCAAACCCAACAGTTTAGCAAAAAAAAAAAAGGGTTTCTATTACCATATTGTAAAATTTAGTTTGTAAAGTGTAAATTTAGAAAGAATGGTATGCGAAGTATATGTTAACCTATGGTTGATCTCACGTTTTGATTATAACAAACAAAGTATTTTTATATCTAACATTTGTGTTCGAGTTTTCATTTTTTACATGTTGCGAACTTGATCAAATTGAAGCCAGAACAATTGTTACCAAATTACATGAAGGTGACAATCAAGAAAGTTCAAGGTGGAAATCGAGCACTTGCGTCAAATTCAATATCGAGCAACAAATCATGCACTCGTGCCAAATCAATCAAAGATATTAGAACTATATTTTTGAACTCACTTGTAAAGGTAAAATAGTTTAATCCCTAGAAATGACTCATTGAAAAGCTCAAGTGACGAATTTGTTTATGCACAATAAAGATTCACTTCGTTAAACGTATTCACAAAAATTATTTTTCTAAAGTAAGAATTTCAACTTAATTTTTAATTATAGTAGCATCACTTATTTTGAAAAATCAAGTAATAACGTTATGCAAAAAAACTTACCAATTGAAAACAAAACAAAACAAAAAAAATAACTGGGCAAAAGTTTATGGCCATCTGGACATCCGTATGGCGAACCGAACGTTCGGTTCAGTCACAATGGTCGATTTTTTGACCGTTCTGATTCTAACATGCAACTGCTCTTTTTCAGTTGTCCTGTACTATTCTGAACGTCCGGATGATCATTCGGTTTGGCAGAAAATTTTATATTTTCAACTACTATAAATACCAACTCACTTACCATTTATTATAACAACTTAACAGTGTTCAAGTGAGATTCTTTGAGTAAAAATTGTATTGATATCTAATCTCATTTATTATCACAAAATCATTTTTGTTTTGAAAAACTTTTGATCAAATTAACTTTCAAAAATCATTTGACGCATCAAAGTTTTCAAACCTAACACTTGAGCTTCATTCATTGCTATTTATTAAGGTTTTGGCCTACTTCTCTCTTAGTACTTAATTGTGATCATATCATTTATTAAGAGAGAAATTTATATATGTAAAATCAATTTTCTTTAAACTTTTGGTGTGTTGAGGTCCTGTATAAGAATCGGTGTTTCTTGTTTGTAAGTCACCGAAAGCTTTGTAAAGGGTTGGATTGTACCACAAATCAATCAACATAATGAAATTTCCCTTGCTCGTGCCAAAGAGCTTGGTAACAGATGACGTGGATCATTGCATTGGATTGAACCTCCATAATTATACCGTTTGCATTTTATATCACTCTTTACATATTGATTTCATATTCGTGCTTAATACTTGAATTAATTTATCTAGTTATTACGTGCTTGATTTTAGATTAAAATTTTGAAAAAAATTTAAAAACCAATTTACACACCTCTTGGTTAACTATTCTTGGGCTTTCAATTGGTATCAGAGTAAGGTGCTCATTTTAAAATTAAGATTTTATAATCTCGAGCAATGGTTAACCACAACAATCTTCAAAATCTAGAGGGATATTCCACAAATCGGCCTCCCTTCTTTGATAGCACACGTTATAATTATTGGAAAGCTAAAATGATGATTTACATTCAATCAATAGATTATAATATTTGAGAAGTCATTGAATATGGTCCTTACGTGCCTACCAAGATTATTTAAATTGATGAAAAACCCGATCAATCTATTCCTAAACCTAGAGAGAAATATGATGAAGATATTAAAAGAAAATTGTTCTTAAATGCTAGAGCCAAAAACCTACTTTGTTATGCATTAGATAGAAATGAGTTTAACCATATTAGTACATGTGAATCTGCATATGATATATGACATGCTTTAGAAGTCACTCGTGTTGGCACAAGGTAAAAGAAACCAAGATTAATCTCTTGGTCAAAGAATTTGAGAATTCTTCATGAAACAAGAGAACCCATTTTTGACATGATTACTCGCTTCACCGATATTGTTAATGGACTCAAAAGCTTTGATCAAAAATTTACTAACGGTGAGCTTGTGAGTAAAATGTTTTGGTCACTTTCGGAAGATTGGAGCTCATTGTGGATGTTGATAAAGAACACCAAAGATGTCAACACTTATCCTTTGGAGGAACTCTATGGAACTTTGATGACATACGAGCTCAACAATGCCTAAACCAAGGAGAAGAGCAAGGAAGAATCAAATGAGCCTCATATGCGGCGTCAAATTGTTCTAAAATTGGCAATTGATGAAGGAACTACAAGTGAGCATATGAGTGATGAAGAGCTTGATGATCTTGTGTTTTTTGTCAAAAAAATGGAGAAACTTTCGAAATAATCTAAAGTTTCGAAAAAAAAAGAAGAGGAGAGCGAAGAAAGAAGCAAGAAAATTGTTTGCTATGATTGTGACAAACTCAGTCATAAGAGAACCAAGTGTCCAAATAAAAAGAAAAATTTCAAGAAAAATGCACTCTAAGCAACATGGGATGAAAGCGACGGTGATGGTCGCGATGAAAATGAGAGTCAAGAAGAAATCACCAACATGTGCTTCATGACAATACATCATAAGGTGAATTCTATTGAGAAATTCTCATATGATGATCTATCTTCCTCTTATGATGAAATTCTAGAAGAATTTGAAAAACTCGCCCTTAGTCATTCTATTCTTAAAAAGAAACATAAATGATTAAAAAGTGAAATGGAGAAAATTTTGGAGACTAAAAAGGAAAATGTTGATTATTATTCATTGTACAAAGAAAATTGTTCTTTAAAAGAAAAGGTTGAAAGTGTGACATAAATTGTTTTTAAATTCACTCAAGGGAAGAAGAATTTTGATTTAATGCTCGGTGATCAAAAATGCGTTTTGGATAAAATAGGCATTGTATATAAACTATTTTTGAAACAAAATCTCTAAAAAATTTATTTGTCAAAGGCTCAAACACAATTCCCTCAAAAAATACTTGTAGCTTTTGTAACAAGGATGGACATATTGCCTACAATTGTCTAACCAAAAAGAAGCTACACTTTGAAAACAAGTGGACTCAAGGATCCACTAAAACTAACTACCAAGGACCCAAACTTGTATGAGTACTAAAAATCAAAAGTTGAATTACTATTGTAGGTACCGAAGAAGATGATGAGCAAATGGTTCTTAGATAGCGGGCATTTAAAGCACATGACCGGAGATATAACATTACTATCGAATTTCAAAAGAAATGATGGAGACTATGTCACATTTGGAGACAATGCAAAGGGAAAAATCATCAGAATTGGAAGCATTGGTAATCATTTCTCCCCTTCCATTGAAAACGTACTATTGGTAGATAACCTCAAACATAATTTACTTAGTATTAGTCAATTATGTGATTAAGGCTATCATATTAAATTCGATTATTCTAAATGTCTCATTAGAGATGCTACATCTAAGTAGGAATTGTTTATAGGAAGCCGAAGCAAAGATGTTTATATCATAAATATCAATTTTGAAAATGATGAAAAATGTTTAGTGAGTTTGAAAGTGGATACTTGGCTATGACATAGAAGACTAGGTCATGTTGGCATGGATCTCCTTTCAAAAATCTCCAAAAATGGTTTTGTCAAAGGTCTACCAAATTTGAAGTTTGAAAAAGACAAAATTTGCGATGCATGTCAATTTGATAAACAAGTAAAAAGTTCATTTAAACCCAAATTGCAATCATCAACTACAAAATCACTTCAATTGCTTCACATCGATCTCTTTGGACCATCAAGAACCTCTAGTTTAAGCAGAAAACACTATGCTTTCGCTATCCTTGATGATTTCTCTAGATTTACTTCGGTTCTTTTCTTAAGTCTTAAAGATGAAGCTCTAAAAACCTTTAAACATTTTTGCAAAAAGAATCAAAATGAAAAAGGATACTCCATTATAACCATTAGAAGTGATCATGGTGGAGAATTTGATAATCTCACATTTGATAGTTTTGCAACGAAAATGGACATCAACATAATTTTTCGATTCCTATAACTCCTCAACAAAATGATATAGTAGAAAGGAAGAATCATACACTGCAAGAAATGGTTAGAACCATGCTAAATGAAAATAGCATGCCAAAATATTTTTGGACCGAAGCCGTTAACACCGCTTGTTATATTGTTAATAGAGTTTAAAAACCAAAACTTTATATGAAATTTGGAAAAATAGGATTCCCAATATCGGTTATTTCAAAGTCTTTGGGTACAAATGCTTTATCTTGAATACAAAAGAAAATATGGAAAATTTGATTCAAAATCCGACGTTGGAATTTTTCTAGGATATTCATCGACTAGTAAAACTTATCAAGCTTTCAACAAAAGAATTGTAGGAAGAATCCATGCATATCACTTTCGATGAAACTATCTTTCTTGATCGTGAGAAAGGTATTGATTTTGATGTAGGATTGGAAACCCCATTCAAACAAATGACTATTCAAGATCCACACAAAAGAAGATCCACAAAATAAGAATCAAGAAGGAGAAAATGTTCAACAAAGCGAGGAAGGCCAACTGAAGTCCAAAATGACTTACCTCCACCAAAAGATTGGAAGTTTGTTTCTTCTCATCCTAAAGAACTAATCATTGGTGATCCATCAAAAGGTATCACTACTAGAGCCTCCACTAAAAATCATTTAAGTAGTAGTGCATTGATTTACAAATTGAACCGAAAAACTTTAAAGAGGTCAAGTTTGTTGAATTTTGGATTCTAGCTATGCAAGAAGAACTAAATCAATTTGAACAAAACCATGTTCGGGATTTAGTTGGTAGACCAAATGATCAAACCGTCATCGATACTAAATGGTTGTTTAGAAATAAACGTGATGAAAACAAAAAATTGTACGTAATAAGGCTAGATTAGTGGCCCAAGTTTACAATCAAGAAAAAGGCATCGAATTGTTCAAATTTATGTTGATGATATTATATTTGGTGCTACTAATATTTATCTATGTTAAGAATTCTCTAAGTGCATGAGCTTGGAATTTAATATGAGTATGATGGAATAACTTACATTCTTTCTTGGTCTCCAAATTAAGCAAACTTGTGATGGAATCTTCATCAATCAGCGTAAATATATATTGGACATGCTCAAGAGGTTCGACATGGATGACTTGAAGCCAATAAACACCCCTATGAGCACATCCATAAAATTGGACAAAGACGATCAAGGTATGTCAGTTGATATAACAAAATATCGAGGTATGATCGAATCCCTTCTTTACTTAATCACTGGTAGACCCGATATTATGTTTAGTGTGTGTTTATGTGCTTAGATTTCAATCAAATCCTAAAGAATCATATCTTAAGGTCGTGAAACAAATCTTTAGATAGCTTAGTGGCACTAAATTTTTAGGGCTTTGGTATCCTAAGGGCACTTACATTGATCTACTTAGCTATTCGGATGCCGATTGTGTTAAGTGCACAATTGATCGTAAAAGCACTAGTGGAACATGTCATTTTTTAAACTTTTCAATTGTATCATAGTTTAGCAAGAAATAAAATGTTGTCGCATTGTCTACCTCCGAAGTCGAATATATCTCGGCCGCTAGTTGTTGTGCACAAGTTCTATGGATGAGACAAACTCTTAGTGATTATCACATACCCTTTGATCACATACCCATTATGTGTGATAATACTAATGCCATAAAGTAGTCTAAAAATCCTATTTTGCACTCTAGGATGAAGTACATTAAAATTACACATCACTTCCTAAGAGACCATGCTCAAAAGTGTGATATCATGTTAAAATTCGTAAACATGAAAAATCAATTAGCCGATATCTTCACAAAACCTCTAGATCTTGATCGTTTCTTACATATTAGAAGAGGTCTAGGCATTATCGATGAGTTTGAAGCACATGATTAAGTTCAAAAACTACGTGCACTTACATCTCATCATTTCATGTGCACCATATTTACATAATTTAGTATGTTTATTAATATTTTTTTTTTAAAAAGGATCTGCACGAGGAACCAGATGTCCAGATTGAACCGGATCGTCGGTACAAGCGTCCGATTTGGCAGAATCTTTTTTTGCCCATTCGGATGTCCGGTTCAGCGACGGGCAGTTCCTTTAAACTTGAACTGCCCCCCTTTTTTTCTTCCATTTTTCATCCCTCTTCTCACTTTTCTCTTCCTAATGATCTTCTCCATCACTCAATATTTACTTTTATACAACTTTTCAACAATCAGCAACAGTATTTGGAGAAATCAGATATGGTTTGAACCAAAAAATGTTTGGCACACATCCCAATGCACTAGTTTCACCTACTTCGGTTCAGAACTTCTTGATGGGACAATTACCATTGATTTTAGAATGCCCAAAAACCCTTGGGCTAGTGTCGGCGACGACCAATTTGGCTGAAATCAAAACTTTGAATTTCGTGCAAATCGTGACTAATTTCTAAACTCCTCATGTTGTGGATCCCAAAGTGCTACACATTCTTGATATTCTAGTTTCCCATGAAGTGACGATACTTCGACAGAAAAATCAGCCACATCGAAGTTTGAATGGGCCTGGAATCACCCCAAACGTGAACGCCCAACATGTCGAAAAAATGCAAATTCCGGCCAATCCTGACCTCATCTCCGGCGATGAACCTGACTGCCGTGTTCAGCATGAAATTCTGCACTACCCTGTAAGAAATCATCAAATTCTAAGTTTGAAGGTTTGTGGCCGCCAGACGCAGCCGCCGACAGCCGGTCGGAAGCCCACTGGTGGTGCCCCCAACACTTTTTGGACAGAATGTAGCCCCAGTTAATCTACGCACAATTCCATCGACAGATTCGCCGATCGAGATCCCTAACTTTCCATATCAAACTCGGACTAAGCTGACCAGAAATGTGCATAATAGACCTGTCTCTCCCTTGCTAGCTCAAAACTCAGCTAAACCATCTATTCATCCATATGGAGTTGCGGGAGCTTCCCAAGCTCCTTGATCTTACGCTGCTGCACTCAATTGCAAACCCATGATTACACAGGTCGATAAGAGTCAGAAGTCATTTGCGCACGTCCTTCGTGCCCTTGAGGACTCCAGACATCATAGTTTGGTTGCCAAGGAACCATATATCCACCATGGTGAGCCTGTCGTATTCTTTGATGAATTAGATGAGCAATTCTTAGCTGAGGCCTACAGATTTACACTTGTTGGTAATTTGTGCATCGCAAACCCCTCCATGCATAAGGTACGTGATTTTTTTTTTCGTTTTGGCTTTATTGGTGATTATGAGATTAGACTTATTGATGATGCACACATTATTATTCATATGGAGCACGAAGATGATTATTCAAGATTATTCATCAAACCCACTTGGTATATTGATGGCTACTATATGCGTATCTTTAAATGGACTCCTAGTTTCAGTCCACATTATGAGGTTCCTATTGCTCCTGTTTGGGTGTCATTTCATTTACTTCATATTCATTTTCGGGCTAAGAGTACACTATTCGCTATAGCCAAGGCTATCAGACTTCCACATCGCATTAACGAAGCTACTTCTGATCTTCGTCACCCTAGTGAAGCCAGGGTATGTATTGAGGTTGACTTGTAATGTAGACTCTTGACAGAGTCTGGATTGAGAGGGAAAATAGGGTGGTTATTGGTAGCCCATTGTTTATGATACGGTTTCAAACTTTTGTTTTCAATATAGACATTTTGGAGATATGGAGGAAAAATGCTCCAGTAACTTACATCATCCTCCACCATCGGCTCTCCTTTTTGTTGTTGATCATGCTCCTAAGCCTCCAGCAGCGTCGGTTAAGGATAAAGAGAAGGGGAAGGAAACTATGATTGCGCCTTACCAGAGATGGACGCCAGTTAAGCGCAATCAGAAGAGACAAGTTGGGCTATCCGATGTGAATTCTCATTCCACTTTCGAGAATATTACTTCTAATCCTCCTATTATTTCGGGCACCACTATTGCTACAACTTAGACAGTTACTACTTTTACTGCTCCACATGTTACTAGTACCACTGATCCACAAACTACTACTTCTTTGCCACTAAATCATCCTACAGTTGCTTCTCAAATGGTTGTTCCTCAGAGTCTACCTGTTGTTACATCAGCTGATCATTCAGGTATTCAGTCTTCGATCCCCATCAACTGTGCTTCTATGCCAGTTACTCCTACATACTTTGACCCTCTGTTGATGGATATGCTCGAGAGGCCGTAGGGTCTTAGTAGTACGGATGTGCCCATTGCACAGTGTCAGCATAATATGGAGGCTCCTCTTTCTACAGAGTAGTCGGATTCAGGGGGTTTCTTTCAAGTTGAAGTTCATCAGTAGGGTCCTTTTCATATATCTTCTTTTGATGATTTGACATGTCTAGATGGTAGGACAGATGAGGATGGTTTTGTCCCAGTAGGTCGGAAGAGACAGTCGAAAGTTACTAACAATTAACTACCCAGGATGATGACCAGGAGTCGGTCGCAAGATACCTCTTCACGTACATCCAGATGAGTGTCATCATCTAGAATGTCAGAGGTGTAGCTAGTGTAGCTACTCGCAGGTGCTTAAGAAAACTTATTCAGCTTCATCAAGTTTATATCTTAGTTATTTTGGAGCCTATGGTTTTAGATAGTAGGTTTGATTTTGTTCGTCGCTAGGTGCATTTTGACACTGGGGTTCAGAATGAGTCGAGTAAGATTTGGATATTCTGGAATGTGAGTACTACCGTTACTGTTATTGATGATCATATCTAGTTCGTACATGTCAGAGTTGTGGATCCCAGATTAGCACGACCTATTTACTTGACTTTTGTTTATGTTGCTTGTCAAGCCTATGTTAGGAGGGACTTGTGTGCGGGTCTTCACCACATTTCCCTCTCTATGGATGATCATTGGCTTGTTGGGGGTGACTTTAACGTCACCACACATGATGGGGAGTGTACTGGTCATAATCGTCAAGATCGTGGTTCTACTTATTTTTCAGATATGATTTTGGACTGTGGCTTAGAGGACGCTGGCTTTTCTAAGTCAGTTTACTTGGACGAATGGCAGGGTTAGTAAGAGATTGGATAGAGTTTTGATTAACTCTTCGCAGTAGACTTTTGTAGACAGCTTACCGTGACTCATCTGAACTGTACTTCATCTTATCACTCACCTCTACTTTTATAGTAGATTTCTGGTGATGATTCAGGTCCTAGAATATTTCGATTCCTCAATGTTTGGACTAAACATCATGACTTCTCAGCCTTCATTTCTCAAAACTGGTCACTCTTTACTCATCTTAAATAAATGGTTGACCTTTGGGAAAAATTCTTTAAGCTGAAACAGGGACTTAGGTGGTGGAATCGACGGGTATTTGGTGATGTACTCCAGAGAGTTAGATATGCGGAGGAAAAGGTGGACCAGCCAGAGATTGATTTTGAGGTTGATCCTACACCGGAGCATCGTGTCTCACTTCATCACGCACAGGCTGAACTAAACCGAACCTTAGCTATTAAGGAAGGTTTTTGGAAGTAAAAGGCCAACTCTCGTTGGGTATGTGAGGGAGATTGCAACACCAAATATTTTCATGTGCTGGTACATGGAAGACGGATCAAATCTCGTATCGGACCATTACGACTCAAGCGGGGGAAGTTCTTACTACTCCAGTGGATATTTGCCCTGATATCATACCTAGGATACAGATGGAAGCAGAAAATATGATACTGAACATGCTTCCTTTGATTGATGAGGTACGGGAGACTGTTTTCAGTATTGATGCTAATAGTACTGCGGGTCCTGATGGATTTTCATCTCTGTTCTACCAACACTGTTGGGATATTATACAGGATGATGTATACAATGCAGTCACTGATTTCTTTGAGGTGGTCATTTACCGAGAGAATTTGCTGCTACATCAATTATTTTGCTTCCGAAGAGGGTGAAAGCTTGTAGATAGATGAATTACCGACCTATCAGTATGTGTATGATGTTTAATAAGCTTATCACAAAGCTATTGAACAACAGATTGAGTTCATTTCTGCCTTGTATTATTTCCTCTCAGCAGAGTGGATTTGTCCCCGGTCGACATATGCGGGACAATGTTTTGTTGACCCAGGAACTTCTACATACGTTGGATAATAAAATGCGTCGAGGGAATGCTATGCTGAAGCTTGACATGGCTAAAGTATATGACCATATGGATTGGGGTTTCATTTATTCTATTCTGGAGGCGTTTGGTTTTGACTAGTTGTGGATTGATCAGATCAGATGTTGTATATCTGAGTGTCGATTCTCAGCACTTCTGAATAGGTGACCATGTGGTTTCTTTTCTTCATCGCAGGGACTCAGACAGGGAGACCCTATCTCTCCATCCTTATTTATTATTGTTACGTATTACTTTTCTCGATTGCTTACTCAGAGGTTTCAAACATATCCTACTATGCAGTATCGACATAAAGGTAGTCTTGTCTCTCATCTTGCTTTTGCTAATGATATGATTATATTTACCAATGGTCAGAAGAGATCTATCAGAAGGGTCATCGATTGTTTGGAGCACTACAAAGGGGTCTCTGGCCAATTAGTGAATAGAGACAAGAGTGGTCTTATATTACCTAGGTAGGCTTCTGATATTAATATACAGAGGTTAGTGATTTTGACTGGATTTTCACATCAGAGACAGTCGTTTACATATCTGGGAGTCCCTTTGTTTAAAGGAGCTAAGAGGAGCTTTCTGTATGATGATCTCATTATGAAGACCAGGAATAGGATTTCTGGTTAGGTTGCACGCCTTCTTTCTCCTGGTAGTAGGATTACTCTCCTGAGGTCTGTTCTTTCCTCCATACCACTGTATCTATTCCAGAATATGAGACCTCTTAAGGTCATTCTGAAAAAGCTGGAGAGCATATTTGCGTGATTCCTATGGGATTCTAAGGATCATGTGCGTCGTCTATATTGGCAGAGTTGGAAGGCCATTTTCCTTCCTACTGACAAGGGATGTCTGGGCTTTAGACATTTAAGGATACGATGGACACATTTTCATTGAAGCTATGGTGGTTGTTCAGGTCTCAGAGTTCTCTTTGGGCCCAATTTTTACTGGGTAAATATTGTAGAGAGACACATCCGTCGCTTGCATCAGTTCCTCACTCAGCCTCTCCTATTTGGAAAAGACTGAAGAGATTTGGACCATGCACCGAGACACATATTGCATGGCTCCTTGGGATAGACAGATCTTTTTTTGGCATGATTGTTGGATGGGTGATTCTACATTAGCATCCATTTTCCCACACAGACAGCATACATCTACGAGGGTGTAGGTCTTTTTCGATGAGTTTGGATGGGATTTCGGGCGATTACTACAGACTCTTCCATCAGCTGTGGCAGAGCAGATCGCGACTATTCCACTATGTCTTGATGTCTCGGATCACATTTTCTGGAGGGCCACATCAGATGGCAGATTTAATACTAAATCAGCGTGGCAGCTGAATCCGCTCTAGCTGGCCTGTAGGATTCATTTCGCCTACTGTGGAGCCTTATCATAACTCCTACCATTTTGTTCTTCTGTTGGAGATTATGGCAGGACTTGATACCAGTTGATGTCATTATCCAGAGGAGGATCGGCAGTCAATTGGCTTCTCGATGTCAGTATTGTTCAGAGATTGAGACCATCACTCATCTTTTTACTAGTAGCAGTATTTCTGATCATGTTTGGCAACATTTTGGGGTTTTATTTTAGATTACCATGAGTACAGAAGAGAGTGTTAGACAGAGATTTCTGAGATGGAGGTATTCTAGCCAGTTTGCAATGACCAGACACATTCGCATCATTATTCCTGTATTGATATTTTGATTTCTTTGGATTGAGAGGAATAATGCAAAGCGCGAGAACATACGTATGAGCTCGAGATGTATTATCTGGAGAGTTTACCATATGGTATCCTTCCTCCATATTGGTGGATTATTCTGATCGTTACATTGGCGTAATGATAGGCAGCTTGCTATACTTTTTGGTATTTCTTTGACTCCCTCCCCCCATCTCTTACCCCTATCATGGTTTGGTAGCGTACTCCATTATTTGGATATGTCTAGATCAACACTGATGGTTGTGTCAAGGATGGGTTTGCTAGTGGGGGACGCATCATCAGGGACTACGCAAGAAATTGTATCAGGGCTTTCTCAGCTTCATATGGTCAATGTATGATATTAGAGGCGGAACTAAGGGCTATTCGTGATGGGATACTACTGGCTAGAGATCTTGGTTTGTCAAATATTTGGGTTATGACAGACTCGATTGTTTCCATTCACTATATCACTAGAAGTGGTACTCAGACAAATTGCAAATATCATTTCCTTTAACAAAGATAGGGTTTCCCACATCTTCGGAGAGGGGAACCAAGTTCCAAATGCACTGGCTATCGAGGGTTAGCATCAGCGTAGATACCAGGAATATGGACCAGCCAACCTACCAGACATGTCAGGACGCTTGTTCAGATTGACAGATATAGTTTGCCCAACACTAGAGTTTAAATATTTGTATTTTGCTTTTATTTTGATTTTTTATTTAACTTTTGCTTTTTGTAAGGGATGTAGTACTCCGTTTTTACTACTTTCCTATTATTCTTTACTTTCACTTTAAGGGAAGTAATACTTCCTCATTTATTGATTTCATTGATATCATTTGTAACCACGGTATTCTTCCGCCACAAGTGATGACATATTAATAAAATCTCGGAGGTACCGCCCTCATTCTCTAAAAAAATATTCACTCTCAAATCATCAATTACCCATCAAAATCAAAAATCCATTACTTCTACATCTCTTCAAAAAGTTCTCAATTTCATCAAATACAATCCAAAATCAAAACCCTAACCTTACATATTCCTCAATCCATCTCCATTTTAGATTTTCACCAATGTCAGGCTCAAAACGAACGGGAAAAAGGCTCAAGAGCATAGTAAGACAATCTTCCTCTCCTTTATCCAATGAAGAGTTTGACATGGAACCCGACGCGCCGGCCAATTGAAAAATCTCCCATTTTGATAGGTAAAAATGTTGATTATGCGGATTTTAATGTTGAAGCACCCGCATTTCATATAGGAGAATTTTTTGAAAATATATTTTGGATTTCTATGGCAACTTTAGAATAACATGCATATCTATGACTCATGAAAGGATTTTACAAAGGTATGTCTATTTTCCGTTCTGGTGACATTTTATGTTTGATTAAAAATAAACGCATTATCGTAAACAAGGCTCCCATTCGTAACATTTTAGAACTTGAGGTGTGTTCAACACAATATTTTCTTCACAAGACACATCCCACATTAGATGGCTATGATCCTATCGAGGCTTATCGTTGAGTCACTGGGAAAATGTTTGAAAATATCACAAAAGTTAGTGCAAATCAATTGACCCTTCCATGCAAGGTTTTACAAAACATCATTGCCAATATTATTCTACCATCGGGATGAAGTGAGTTTGTTTGATCTCTTTCTTCTCGACTCTTTTCTTGTTGGTAGGAAACTTGATTTTCCCACCATTACATTAGGACTCATGAAGATTGTTCATTCATCACGACACGTTAAAGCCTTACCATACGGCATGCTTCTCACTAAAAAACTTAAACACTTTTACGTTTCATTGAATGATGAGACATTTGTCCAACTTCGACCCATCGACACTATAAACATTAAAACTCTTAAACGCATGAAAATCACCAAAGAACATGGTCAATGGGTAGCATATACCAAGAGTTTCGACCCCACCTCACGTCCTTCGACTCTACCATTCGAGGGGATGATAATGGTGGTGGTGATGATGACCTCGCGGAGGCTCCTATTTCTCTTCTCAACATTCTGAGGTCCAATATTCCTCGATCTGTGGGTAGTGGCTTTACATTTATTGAGGATCACTACAATATGTTGAATGCCCGCATTGACTCTCTCACATCCTCGGTTGATGGCCTCGACAAAATGCTCAAAGGACGTGAAGGTGACGATCAAGAAAGTTCAAGGTGGAAATCGAGCACTTGCATCAAATTCAATATCGAGCAACAAATCATGCACTCGTACCAAATCAATCGAATATATTAGAACAATATATTTGAACTCACTTGTAAAGGTAAAATACTTAAATCCCTAGCAAGGACTCATTGAAAAGCTCAAATGATGAATTTGTTTATGCACAATAAAAATTCACTTCGTTAAACGTTTGCACAAAAATTATTTTTCTAAAGTAAGAATTTCAACTTAATTTTCAATCCTATTAGAATCACTTGCTTTGAAAAATTAAGTAATAACTTATGCAAAAAAACTTACCGGTTGCAAACAAAACAAAAAAAAAACATGGCCAAAGTTTCTGGCCATCCAGACGTCCAGATGGCGAACGGACAGACTTCCGGTTTGGCCACAACAGTCGATTTTTTGACCGTTTTGATTCTGACATGCAACATCTATTTTTTAGTCTCTAGTACTTAGTCTCTAGTACTGTTCTGGACGTCCAAATGATAGTCCGATTCGATAGAAAATTTTATATTTTCAACTTCTATAAATATCAACTCACTTGCCACTTATTATAACAACTTAACAGTATTCAAGTGAGATTCTTCGAGTAAAAATTGTATTGCTTTCTCATCTCATTTATTATCATAAAATTATTTTTGCTTTGAAAAACTTTTGAAAATCCTTCTACACATCAAAGTTTTTCAAACCTAACATTTGAGCTTCATCATTGCTATTTATTAAAGTATTAGTCTATTTCTCTCTTAGTATTTAATTGTGATCATATCATTTATTAAGAGAGAAGTTTCAATTTGTAAAATCAATTTTCTTCAAACTTGTAGGTCATGTTGAGGTATCGTAAAACTTAACATTGTATAAGGATCAGTGCTCACTGGTTGTAAGTCATCGAAAGCTTTGTAAAGGGTTGGATTACACCTTAAGTTAATCAACATATATAGTGAAATTTATCTTGCTCATGTCGGAGAGCTTGATAATTGAGGACGTAGATAATTACATTAGATCGAACCTTCATAATTATACCGTTTGCATTTTTTTTTATCTCTCTTTACTTATTGCTTTCATATTCGTGCTTATTACTTGAATTAATCTATCTAGTTATTACGTGCTTAATTTTAGATTAAAATTTCAAAAAAGTGTTAAAAATCAATTCACCCCTCTTTTGGTTAACTGTTCTTGGGCTTTCAGTATAAATGTGTACAGAGATGTATTGTTAAATTTCATAAATAATATTAAATTAAAATCTTGATTAGATCGACAAATCACACAAGTTCTGTCATTTCCTCCATAAAAAGGACTTAACGTTGTATGCTATTTCTTGTGGTGCTTGAATTTCCTTTTTGCTATCCATATTTCACTCGTGTTTTATGAAACATAGGAAGAATGGATAATAGTATCATTTAAGGTTAATTTTGATGATATGATACTTAGTTTGAATGAGATTGTTGGGAAGTATAAACAAATTCTTGCATCGTTTAGAAATGACGGAGCAATTAGTTTTTTATTGTAGGATTAAAAAATAAGGTTTTTTTTTTTTTTTTCAATTTGAAACAACTTAACTCTTAACAATGGATTGAAACTTAAGAGATGGTCTGGTGACAAAATATTTGTGTTATTTGTCGGCATCGAAAAGTTGAGCAGTGTTGGGCTTGGATTTTTAGATGAAATTCACAAACTCTATATACTAGGGAGGAATGAAAAAATAATTATTGATTTCAAATTCGGGCATTTAAGAGAATCTCCAACAATGCTCTTCATTTCAAAGAGCATAATTCTGAATTCATAGAACATCTTCGAAAATAAAGAATAAGACTTTTTAGTTGTATTATAAAAAATGCGCCTAGACACCACCTAGATGGGGAATCCAAGCTTCATGGCTAAGCCAAGCTTTGCACTTTTTTATGCCTAAGTTTTGCATAACCGTCTAAACTCATAAAAACTTGAAACTTGATCTTGCTGTCAAAAATACTAGTTACATTTATCTTTATTTTGAATTTTTTTTCATAAGCAAATTTTGACTAACATTTACCCTCTTCATTTTAGTTGGTTCCCTCTAAAGAAAGTGCATGAAAAGTAGTGAAACTCACTCTACGTGCAATGCACGTTCATTCTTCAAATTTGCTTCACCATTTCCTTCCACATGCATACGTGCAAGTAGTAATTTATATATTGTAGTTGTTCAGTTCATCAATTGAACTCCAATTTTGATCCTGTTGATTAATCATTTTACGTTTATGTTTGAGAAATTTTTGTTTTTGTGATAAGGAATTTAAGAGGTGGCATTACAGGATATTCTTCTGAAGGCGAAATCTATAGCAGTAATATTTTATATAGCTCATCTGAGTATGAGAAATCTGAGACAGTTGAGGTCAAGCTGGTGCCCACGTACATAAAGCGAATTGGATTTAAACCATTGAACCTTGCGGATTTTGGCGATGGAATGGCCTTCTCTGCGATTCAATATGCGCAGTATCCTCTTGATATGGGGAAGACTAAGGATCACTAGTCCAGGGAGAATATTTTCGCCCTCATGCTGGATGAGCATGGGAATTTGAGATATGATGTGGCTGCAAGGCATAACGAGAATACGATGAAGATTCTATATTTCCAATATCAGGATCTTGTTCTGGCCTATGTTAAGCTTGATACGAAAGACGACGAGCAGATGGATTTGTGACAAGTATAGTTTCTACACTTTTCTAGTTCCTAAATGATGATATTTTACTGTTCTCTAGATAAAATACTACCTAAGTTGTGTTATATTTCATTTTGTAGGTAAAACTCAATGACTAATGAAATACAAAGTATCAAATACAAAGTTTGGAGACTGAAATACAAATATTCAAAAGTTACGTCGAACCTCACGATGAAGATTTGAGAGTGTTGGACATCAATTAAATGAGGAAAAAAGCCAAATGGATAAAATATAGTCCAAGTACTATCACATATCAAGTTCCAGCCGAAAAAGTTATACTTCGAATTTTAAGGCTCACATTGAGAGCCATTTTTGGCATAGGAAATGTTCAAATTGGAAATATTATATTTCTGAAAGATTTGTAGCCCTAATGCACTTTGAATCACATCAATTGGATATCAGCAAAGAAAGTTGTGACAAAAACACTGAGAGTTGTTCAGCTGTCGAAAATTAGATGAGGTACACCCTCGCCTATAGGAGAGGCGCGCAACTCAAGGCTAAAAGGAAAAAATTCGATTTTCCTTATTTTTATTTTGGTAACAATTCGCTGCAATTGTTTTGGCATCCTTAAAATATCAAACTCGACCAGAACGTGGGGACCTCCATTCGACCTAAATTTTATCATATTCTACATATATTGGAGGTGAAGAACAAGACTATACATCAATTCAAGGCGAATCATACAATGATTTTGAAGATTCGTGGCCCGGTTTCAAGATTTGAGCCAAAAACGTGGATTTCTCCTACTTCTTCCATCTTTCTTATTTCTGGGTGTTGTTTTTCCAATTATTCTTGTGTAATTTAATTATAAGAATGTTAGGCTTAGTTTTCATTGTATTGGATGAATGATGAACCCTATTGTTTATTTATTTTAATTCAAGACATTAATTTAGTATTTCTTGATTTTTCTTGATTGGTTTCGCATTCCTTTTAAACTATTTGATTGCTTGATCACCAATTATATAGTAAGTTGCTTGTTGTAGTGTAGGAATACTCACAATAATCTAGAACGCGACAAAATCAACATGTGGACAATAAGTATTCAGAATAATATTTATGGCGTGTGCAATCATGTGTGATAAATCATGTGATTCAGTGCATGTTTTTCATATGAATCCAGACTAGTAATAGTGAATATTTTAGATTATTTAGATCCACGTGCGGGATTACACAATTAAAAGCAGCAACAAATCACTTTTTAATTATTTTAGATGATTAGGTCAAACAAGTCAATTTATCCTAAATTTGAATACCACAATCAATAATTAAAGCAGTAAAGAACACCAAAGATGATCAAGGAGAAACTCCAACTGGGTAAAAACTCTGGGCACTTTGCCATCAATAATCCACTATAAATCGAAACATACTTACAGTAAGGTCCAGACCCATCTACCCCGTATAACTTTTGATCTCAATTCATGCAGTCTCCCTTGATCCTACTGGAAGTGTGCTGCTTCAAAACAAATCCTGACTCCAGGTTTATACCTTAGTCCTCCTGGACTACGTGCTCCTGATGCCATATCCCGACTCCTGGTATCTCACCTTAGTCCTCCTGAATTTGTGCTTCTTCAACAGCTTCTGATCCCTAGTATCGATTTATCTCCGATGGATTAAATGGTTTGGTCTTTGATCAAAAGATCTTGTGTATTTTTATCTGTAGTTTAATATGAAACAATATGACTAAATCAACAAATCAAAATTTGGATGAAATTATAGCACAAATAATATGGTGGTTGAATATTTGAATCAATGAATGTGTTTTGAATTTTCAAATGAATAACCTCTATGGAAAATATAATTCAACTAAAATTAGGATTTTATAATTCATATTTTGACTTTGATTACAACTCGATAAACTCCTAATACAATTCAACTAGAACTTGCTTTTGATAAGGAAATTGACAATTATAATTTGGACTTAACAAATAGGATTGGGTCGTGTTAAACATAGGTTTAATATATCTTGAAAAAGAATATGGAATAATAATGGATTATCGATTTTCTTGAATGCATGAATTTACTAGATTAAGAATTAAGAATTGAATTAAATAGAAATAGGGGGATCCACAATTCCAATACAAACATTCACATATTAAATAAATACTTTATTTGTTTTGTTGGTTTAGGATTAGTATAGAAAACATATAAACCATATCTTTTGATATCACCACATTTCGAATTTAATAATAGCTATTGAACTACAAATTAGATTTTATTCCTTGTGGGAACGATACTCTTAATTCAAAAATCTTATTACTTGTACAACGATCCCGTATGCTTGCGGGTTTTATCCGAACAATTTTTTTGACATCGTTGTCGGGGAATAATGGATTTAATTTTAGTTTATTAGTTTATATTAAATTTCGATTTTTAACTTTTTTTGTTGATTTTGACTACCCCACCTTCATCTTTCTTTTTTGATATTATATCAGGTGTCATTCAGTAGTGCATCTAAGATTCTGACGTTGGAATGGTAATACGATTTTTGCAATAAATAATCTCAACATAGACTATGTGGAAGAAGATATATATTGTGAATTATGTTATGGGATGCATTATACTGGCTACTGCGTGAATATATGCACAGAACCCTATCAACTCAAGCTCCTGCGGTTTAAACAATATTTAAGATATTGAAGACTAGCAATCGACACATTTATTCAAGCCTACATGCCTGTGGGCAAGTGTATCCCTTCCAACACATTTGTGGAATTTGTTCCTTCCATGTTAAACGAGGAGGCAATTGCAAAAATACCACACTGATCTTGTCAAGTTGGATGAAAATAAACTGTGTATGGGAGATGGCATATTCTGATATGAATTTAAAAAGTGGGGATACAATCTACTCAAAAAGTTTGAAAGAAAAGACTTTACGTTGCCCTGTGAATCAGCCATTCAACCCGAAAAGATATCAATTATGGAAGACGAGTACAAAGACGATGAAAGATCAATTACAAAGGAACGAAACGAAGAGGAGGCAATTAATGAAGAAGATGTTAACCCATATTCTGTTGACTTCATTGATTACCCTATCATTGAATTTGTAATTAAGCCCGAAGAGAAAAAAGAAGTCTACGTAGTTGAATTCAAATCGGAGGAGATAGGCATATCATATCACATTGGAGAGGGCAGTGTTAAAATTTTTAGAAGCAAATTGAGCAAGGCATCAAAAGCATTCTTCAGAATTCCATGATGCCGAAACAACAAAGTCAAGCTAAATGACTTTAAACGAAACGCTTATTGGGAGGCAACCCAATTTTTCTTCCATTTTATTTAGTATGCGTTCTAGTACTATGATAATTTAGATTTTTTTTATTATTCAATTTTAGGGACTCATTATCCATACCATGTTTCCCCTTAAATCTCCAATATGTTAGTAGTTTATTAGATGTTAGAGCTAAGTAACACTTGTTCCAATTTTTTATCTTAATGCTTTATTTAACTATATTGCGCATGAATATGATGTCGCGGAACACTTAAACCAACCAAGATCAAGGAGCTAACGGGAGCAATAGGAAGCTAGCCATTGGATTACAGGTCATATCAGGGGAGTCTTTTTCTTCATTTTCTTCCACACCCCTTTATATGCAGGTTTAGAATTTAAGACATTGAGGACAGTGTCTAGTTTAAGTTTGAGGTGGAAAACATGATTTTTCATTTTTTTTTTTGTTTGCATGTTTGTGGCATTCTTATATTTATGTGCTTTTGTGTGCTTTCATTACACTATCTTCGATTAAAAAAATAAGAAAAATTGAAAATTTTAAAAATTCTAAAATTATTTTCTTTCTGTGTGCTTGTGTAAGTTAATTTGTATGGCTGACAATGAAAAATATATTAAATTTTACATTTTTAGATCAAATTTTTAATTGTTTGGAGGGATTTCACTATTGTAGGAAGATGTTGAGATAAATGAGAATTACATGTGTGAAATTAAAAATCTTGTGTGAATTGTCTAAGGGCAATAGGATGCAATTGGGTGAAAATCTCAAGTTAGATGTCGTTTTACTTGTATAGGTGTTTAATGATGAATATTGCACTAATCAAGGCATAAAAAACACATTTATTTGAAAATTTATTTTCATAGCCTTTATGACTCGAGATATTAAGCATGTAAGGATGTTAAAACATGTTGCCCAAAAGTCAATTGACTTAGGATTCATCAACCTAAAACTTGTTACATGGGTCATTTAGAAAATTTAAGGGAGAGAATACTGCAAATAAATGAAAAAAGAGCGTTGAAAAAAATTGAGAAAAAAATATGGAAAAAGGGAGGTGCATGAAACAAAAGACACACCAAGTATCTTGGTTATGTCTCAAACACTTGTTTAAAAAAATTTAACTTTTGATAAGAGATTGTGAATCTAATTAAGTCATATGGATTGAAACAGTCAAACTTAATAGAGAATCTTTATTCATTGACATATTGACTTGCAATTAGTGAGATTTACTTAAACTAGAGAGGTGATGATAGTATAAAATTCAACATTAGTTCACACACTTGAAAAGAGGGAAAAGAATCAATTTGGGGGTGTGTGAATCTTACAAGTGATGAAAGAATATATTTGACTTTAAGGGTCGGGAATTGAAACAACTCATGAATTCACAATGATCTACTTAATTATTTGCATACACATCGATTTTATATTGGAGAAGTAGATTTTAATTTCGGTATTGTAATTTTGAAGCTGTGCATAGATCTAATATTATAATTTCAATTTTGAAATAAAAAGTCATGTTAGCTAGCTAAATTTTTTTCTTTACTTGATTGACTGGCCACCAATTAGGTAATTACCATTGAGTGTTTGTTAGGTTTTAGTTTTGTTTGAGGACAAACAAAGAATCAAGTTTAGGGGTGTGATAAGTGTAGTTTCTACACTTATTCTAGGTCCTAAACAACGATATTTTACTGTTCTCTGGATAAAATACTACCTAATTTGTGTTATATTTCATTTTGTAGGTAAAACACAATGTTTGATGAAGAATTGGTAAAAAGAATGCAAAGATAAATGGCTCAATTGTATCAAATACAAAGTTCAGGAACTAAAATGAAAATACTCAAAAGTTACGTCGAGTCTCACGATAAAGATTTGAGAGTGTTAAGCATCAATTGGATAAGGAAATAAGCCAAAGGGATGAAATATAGTTCAAGTACTATCACATATCAACTTCTTGCCGAAAAAGTTATGCTTCAGATTTTTGGGCTCACATTGAGACCCATTTTTAGCATACAAAATGTTCGAATTGGAAAACTTATATTTCTGAAATATTTGTAATTGTCTGGGTTTCTTTCTAATTCACTTTGAATAACCTCAATTGGATGTCGGGAGATAAAGTTATGACAAAAATACTGAAACCGGTCCAGCTTTCGAAAATTAGGTAAGACACGCGCCCTCGCCTGCAAGAAATACGCGCACCCCAACCAAAAAAGCCTCACCTAAGGCTGCCCAAACCCTCAAGGTGTGCGCTCTATGTTGTACTAGGCGCACACCTCATGACTAAAAGGAAAAAAATCCGATTTTCCTTATTTTTGTTTTGGTAACAATTCGATGTAATCTTTTTTGAGTCCTTTAAATACTAAACTCGACCAGAACGTGGGGGACCTCCATTCGTACTAAATTTCATCATATTCTACATATTTTGGAGGCGAAGAACAAGTCTATACATCAATTCAAGGCGAATTATACAAGGATCTTGAAGATTTGTAGCCTGGTTTCAAGATTTGAGCTAAGAACGTATATTTTTCCTACTTCTTCCATCTTTCTTATTTTCGGGTGATGTTATTATTCTTGTGTAATTTAATATTAAGAATTTTAGCCTAATTTTTTCATTTTATTGGATGAATGATGAACCCTATTATTTATTTATTCTAATTCAAGACCATTAATTTAGTATTTCTTGATTTTTTTTTATTGATTTTGCATTCCCATCGAACTATTTGATTGCTTCATCATCAATTATATAGTAAATTACTTTTTGTAGTGTAGGAATACTCTCAATAAATCTAGAATGTGGGAAAATCAACACATGGATAATAGGTATTCAGAATAATATATATGACACGTGCAATCATATGTGATAAATTTTGTGATTCAATGCATATTTTTTATATGAATTCGGACTAGGAATGGGATCGGGTCATATTAAATGTAGGTTTAATATATCTTTGAAAAGAATATTGAATAACAGTATATTATTGATTGTCTTGAATGCATGAATTTACTAGATTAAGAATTAAGAATTGAATTAAATTAAATTAAATAGCAATAAGGGGATTCACAATTCTAATACAAACATTCACATATTAAATAAATACTTTATTTGTTTTGTTAGTTTATGATTAGTATAGAAAACGTATAAACCATATATTTTGATATTACCACACTTCGAATTTAATAGTAGCTATTGAACTACAAATTAGAGCTTATTCCTCGTGGGAACGATACTCTTAATTCAAAAATCTTATTACTTTTACAGCAATCTCATACGCTTGCGAGTTTTATCCGAATAATTTGGACAAGAAACTGAAATTGATTGATGAGACAACACGAGAGACTAAGGCGGCACTTTAGAAGATTTTGAATGTGAGATTGGACATACATTGTACTTTTGTAATCTTCTCATTCCAAGTTATCAAGGGGTCACAGGCTAAGGAGAGAATTATTCATATTGTGGAGATGTCAGTGGATCCATTGGAGCCACCTAGTGTTTAAGCAAAAGAGGATTCCAAAGGCATGTGAATCTCTTCCGATGCTAGTTTGCATTCTCCACCTTAGCCAGTTTTAGCACACTTAAATCTTGGCTCTTAGGAAGGAAAAGGACAGAGTGAGTGTCCAAACTTGGAAAGCACAAACACTATATCAAGTGATTTTTACAGGAACTTTACACAGCATAATTGGGTATATCCCTAATTGAAATTCTATAGTGAAGTGATTCGAAACATACTTTAATATGAATTTTAAGTCAAGTTTCTTACTTGAATTCAAGATCCTTATGTGGTTGAATCACCTTGCATTTCAAAACTCCAAAATTTCTTTTTCTTGTTGTCCATGGTTACAATTTCGATCACAATAGAAGGGATTATTATGCATAATCTAAATGCCTAATTTTGTGAATTTTCATGCCGTATATGTGGTTCTCGGAATTTTTCTATTTTTGAGTGATTTTCCATACGAATTTCACTTATTTTTTACCATTTTTTTCTCTTTCCATTGCTAGACAAAATTGGAGATTTTTTTATGCAAGTTATGG
The DNA here is from genome assembly GCA_019097785.1 of Fraxinus excelsior. Classification (NCBI taxonomy): domain Eukaryota; kingdom Viridiplantae; phylum Streptophyta; class Magnoliopsida; order Lamiales; family Oleaceae; genus Fraxinus; species Fraxinus excelsior. Next base: position 5,735,641 of record CM032627.1, read on the forward strand.
AAGGTTACGGAGAGTTGTAGATTTGAATTCCAAATTCAAATCACTCCCTCCAACCCTTTTAATATCTTATGGGTCGAGTCACCCGACATGAGCGATCCATGGCCTATATTTTCTAACATCTCTCGCTCGCACATGATGAGCTTGCTTCGAACCACAAAAGACAATGAATATAACACGGTAGATTCTTCTCAAGATCTATTTCACAAAAACTCATACGACAAATAGATCGTGCGACAAATGAGTAATATTAGAGCTCACGGTACTATAAACCTATTAGGAATACATAATAGCTCCACTAGAATAACATTACATCTCGATATATCCCAAACTTATTTTTCAACATTAATTCAAGTATTTTCGATCCCTCAATATTTATAGAACATACTTGAACCCCACATCTTATCATTGTATTCACAATTGTGTCATATACCTTAAATGTTTAAATACAATTATCTGGCCGGTGAGTACAAATATAAATTCCTCTGACAATAAAATCTCATAATTCATCTGTCATATTCTTGTCTTCTTTTATTATTTTATTCTTGATCAAATACTTTATTACTTTTCCATATAACTTCAACATCTCAATCCGAATTGGTGCACAACAAGTGGTATCAATCCTAACACATTTTTTCTTGAAAATGGTGGATGATTGTTGGAAGATTTTCCAACAAAGTTAGTTTTTGACATTGAAGGATGTCTATAAGAGTTAGCAAGCATCAGAGTATCATCTAAGGAAAGTTTGGAATGATGGATTACTGAGTAGAACGAGCAGAGATCACCATGGTGGTGGCAGCAGCCACCTAAAGCTTGTAAATGATCAGGTCATGACATGTAGGTATTCACAGTTGCATACTCGAAAGCTGCCACCCACATGCTTAGGGTGGCCATCCACGGCCCCAAGACTGTTGCCTACATGCAATGGAACTGCCCTTCGAGTGCATGGAAGAACAGATGCTAATGCACATGTTTATGTTTTCTTTGATTTTTTTACCTCTTCACATAGGTTATGTTATTGAACTATATTTATGAATAGATGTGACTTGTGATATCTTGCAACTCTCTTGAGAAAAGTGTGTTAACATCTATACATAAGGATATATATTTCATTTGGATTTACATGAAAATCTTGTTTTCTTCCTCTTATATTTTATTCTCTTATTATTCTTGAGTTCTTATTTTCTATAAAACCATTATTTTTGTCTAATATACATCATAATTGGACATCAAAGACTCTCATTTACATTCTTTTAATCTATGGTGTTCGGTTTGTTGTCGTTAGTGCATAAATGCCAACAAACATCTACTTTGATTCTATTGTATCTTAAAGGCTCGTATGAATCACATTTGCACTCATTCGTAAGGGACAAATAAAGTCTTAAGGAAAGCACTATCCAGTGCCTTAGAATCTACTGGAGAGGTGTTGTTTCACACAATTGTAAAGGAATCCCTTCTCCAACATTATGAATTAGAGTGATGTACTAAATTTAAAGAAATTGTTGTCTTCTATCTAAGAGTCTAAGCATATTTAGATGATGTGCTTTGATAAGTATAGTTTCTACAATTATTCAAGGTCCTAAACGATGATATTTTTTTATTATTTAGATAAAATACTATCTAATTTGTGTTATATTTCATTTTTTAGGTAAAACTCAATGTTTGATGAAGAATTGGAGAAAGGAATGCAAAGATAGCAGAAAACTGGTCAATTGTATCAAATAAAAAGTTCGAGGACTAGAATGAAAATACTCAAAAGTAATATTGAACCTCACAATGAAGATTTGAGAGTGTTAGGCATCAACTGAATGAGGAAAGAAGCCAAAGGAATGAAATATAGTCCAAGTACTATCACATGTCAACGTCCAGCCGAAAAAAGTTATGCTCCAAATTTTTAGTCTTACATTGAGACCCAATTTTGGCATAGAAGTCTTTCGAATTGGAAAAATGATATTTCTACAAGATTTGTAGCCCTATGAGTTATATTTCCAATTCACTTTGAATCTCCTCAATCGGATATTAGAAACGAAATTCATGACAAAAATACTAAAAACTGTTCAACTGCCGAAATTTAGGCGAAGCGCGCACCCTCGCATGTAGGAGACAGGGGCGGAGATAGGGTTGGGTTGGGTTACGCTGGGCTATAGCCCACCCTTGCCCAAGCCCAGCCTATGTTAAAAAATTTAAAAAAAAATGGTTGAAGCCCAATTTAGCCCACTCCAACCCAATAGCCACAATCCAAACCAATAGCCCAATTCCCCCCCTCCCTCAATTTGAGAAACCCAATTTCATCCAACCCTCTCTCATTCACTTTACCTAAACTCACCAAACTCTATCACTCTCTCAAACCAACCGACAAACCCAAAACAGGACCTGGCTTTGGCGTCCTGCTCCAGCTCCAGCTCTGCCCCTACCAGCTGCCTTCGAGGTCCGTCTGCCTCCGCTGAACAGCCGCGACCGGCGACACCAACCAACTGACCAAGGTAAGGTATTATAAATCTAGAATATAGTCATATAGATGAATCCATGATGTATTGATGTAGTAAATAATAATAAAATGATTAATAAATAATAATGAAACGCTCAAATGCTCACATTAATGTTTAATAAATAATAATGAATGTTTAAAGTTTAATTAATATCTAAAATCTGAAATTATGAATGTTTAATAAATTATAAATCTCATTGTTTAATAAATTATTATTAATAATCTAGAACTCACTTTCAATAATAATGAAATGCTTAATAAATAATAATGAAATGCTCACATAGTCACATTAACGTATAATAAATAATAATTTTTGAAAGTGAGTTCTTGCTTAATTGATTTGGCTTTGATTTCTTAGTTAGCTAACCAATAGATAATAGATTACTCAATACTGAATACTGATAATTTGACATTTTTGTGAAAACATTTAGTGTTTCTATTTTTTTATTTGGCATTGGTGGTGGTTTGGTTGGACGTGTGTCTAGAAAGAAGTTGGGGTAGAACTAGAAAGAGAGAGTGAAGATGCATATTTATGAATTATGATGGCATTGTTTTGAAGTTTTTTTTTTATATATTTATGCTCTTAGGTTTAATATGGAGGAAGATCAACCCTTTTCCAAGAAATGAAGAATTTTGTTATCTTTCTTTTCAAAGAGTAAAAATTATCAGGGTACTCCAATTCCTACAATGTCCACTCCAAATCGAATTTCATCCCTTGAAGTCGAACGATCTTCACCTTCTAATCTTAATGTGGAACCATTTGATTCTATTAAACGAGACCCAGGAAAAAGAAAGCAAATATGTGAACATCCATTTAATGAACACGATCAGATTAGGCGAGCCTATCTAAATGTTGGACCTTATCAACCAAAACGTTTGGACTATCAGAGTAAAGAATGTGAAAAGTAGAAACGTCAATTTCAAGAGCGTTGGTACAATCAGTTTCCTTGGTTGGAATGTTCACCTTCAACACACAAAACATATTGTTTTTATTGCTTCTTTTTTCTCAATGATAGTGCTCCATCTATTATTTCATCGTTGGTTACAGTTGGATTTGACGGTTGGAAGAGGGTTAACCAAGGAAGTAAATGTGCATTCCCTATTGATGTTGGTACAACATCATCATCATATCATAATGGTTACCACTATTCAGAGTGGGAATTTCATTGAAATGGTAGATGCATTTGGAAAAATGAATACAGAAGTAGGAAAAGTTGTGTTGGGTAATGCTCCCAAAAATGCTACATACACGTCTCCAGACATTCAAAAAGAGGTTTTAAACATTATGGTCAATAAAGTTCGACAAAAAATTTGTGACGAAGTTGGAGATGCAAAGTTTTGAATTCTAGTTGACGAAGCAAGGGATGAATCTTCACGAGAACAAATGACCATTATCTTGAGGTATGTGACTAATAATGGAATATTGACAAAACGATTTTTTGCAATCAAAAGTATTAGTGACACTACTTCATTAACTTTTAAGAATCAAATTTCTGACGTTCTTGTCCGTTTCAACCTTCAAGTGCAAAACATGAGAGGTCAAGGGTATGACGTTGCCAATAATATATTTGGTACTCGGAATGGACTGCAGGCATTATTTCTTAGAGATTGTCCATATGCATACTATGTCATTGTTTTGCCCACCATTTACAACTCACATTAGTTTCTGCAACTAGGGATGTCTCAGATATTAATGATTTTTTTTTCTCAATTGAATTGTGTTATTAATATGATTACATCATCTCCTAGGCGAATTAATGAGTTGAAAAGTTCTCAAAGAAAAGAAATTGAGCATTTATTGGAAATTGGAGAATGAGAGTCAGGAAGTGGGGCTAATCAGATTGGTATGTATGCTGCAACTTCAAGGTGCTTGAGTATCTTAGTGATCATTCTCCAAATGCAAGATCTCAGTCCGACGTTAGTGTTGTATACAAAAACATGACAACATTTGAATTTGTATTTATCTTGCATTTAATGTGTAGAATATTGGCAATTATGGATGTACTATGTGAGTCCCTTCAAAAGAAAACTCAAGACATCTTAAGTGCTATGAGATTTGTCCATACTACAAAAGGTATCTTTCAAACATTGAGAGAAGATGACTGTGAAGAATTTCTTCAAGAGGTGAACCTTTTTTGCGGAGAAAATGATATACATATACTTGACTTTGATAGTTCGTATATGGTTGGTCGTTCTCGTGGTCGTGAGTATCCTACCATTGAACATCATTACCACTTTGATATATTCAATGCAGTCGTAGATTTTCTGATGGTGGAGTTAGATACAAGATTTAATGAGACATCATTAGAACTCCTTTATCTCAGTATGGCTTTGGATCCAAAAATTTCTTTTGAATCATTTAATATGGATAATATTTGTAAGCTTGCAGGAAAGTTTTATCCTTAAGATTTTTTGCAGCAAGATATTTATTATTTGAAAATTGAGTTGCAACATTATCAGAACGATGTGATTTCTGAGCCTCGATTTCAAGTGCCTACACTTTCTGATTTATGTCGAGAATTTGTTGCAAGTAGAAGGTAGGAGAGTTACGTCATTTTGACTAAGTTGATTTGTTTAGTACTTACACTACTAGTTTCAACAGTGACTGTGGAGCCAACATTTTTAGCAATGAAACATGTGAAGACGGAAATTCGTAACAAAATGGATGATGGTTTTCTGGCCGATTGTTTAACACTAAACATTGAACGAGAATTTAGTATGAATTTAAATCTAGATTCTATTATAAATGAATTTTATGCTATAAAATATCGTCGGGTACAACTGTAATAAGTAACATAGTGTTATAATTTTCCTTGTTATATATAAATTTTATTCGTACATTACGTTTTAAAAATTTTAGCCCCCCATATGATGAATTCTTGACTCCGGCCCTGACAAGAGAGGCGCGCGCCCCGACCCAAAAAGCATTGCCTGAGGCTACCCAAATCTTAAGTTAAACTCTTGTTGTATCCCATTTACGAAAATTGTGCGCTCATCAAGCTTTTGATGAAAAAAGAATCTGCTTGCACAAAGGGACGTGTTGGAGAGAAATTCGAATGAATAAATGTTGGATGAATAACCTTTTAGTCCCGAGCTTTCAAGTTTTTTGCTTTGCCAAAGGAGAAAATTAAAACCATTTCACTCAGGCAGAAAAATAAAGAAATTAGCAGGAATAACATCGCCAAATCTAAACTTCAAAGTGCAGAGAAATAAAGAAATTAGCAGGAATAACATCGCCAAATCTAAACTTCAAAGTTATTTCTTGGTATGGAAAAACCATAAGTAACTTCGATGTCGAAAAAATCAAAATTTGAATATAACAAAGTCCATCAGAACTGGATAAAATTAAAATGTTTTGGCTAAATGATAGATTGAAACCAAAATAATACAGGGGAATGCTTCAATCAAATGATTTGTCTCCTTTTATCTCCTGCTGGTTTTTATCTCTTTCCTTGCCCTTTTCCCATGTGTTTCTAAATCAAGAAAATAATTACTGAAAAGCCAAAACTATTTTACTCATCTCATAATCTCAATGCGAGCTCCAACTCACTCAATCATCTCGTCTGAAAACTTAAGCCATTTGAAAATTATTGTTGGTATGTTATTCAGTATCACATACCAAACGTGGGATTAGAAAATTCTTAAACATGAATTTGAACAAAGTAGTTGATCGAGTTTTGAGGAGTTAAAGATCCTGAAAAATAATAAACTTTTTACTCAATTAAATGCACAAATGTGTAGTCAATCAACTTATCTAATATGTTGTTTTTGTCTCCGAAGCCTTGACTCACAATTGCTTCAGATTTGCTCTAAAATACTAGGAAGTTTCTCTGATTCAAGTTACACAAAATCTTGAATTGCTTTATTAAATCAACTTAGGACATTCCATTAACTATGAATTTACATCTTATTCCTATATAAATAGCCCCAAGGGTGCATCAGATAATCAGCCTATGTTTTAAGCTGTTTTTCTGCTAAGAATGGATTATCCTACACCAGCAAAAATATTATTCTTTTTCTGATTGTCTTCTGCATACTTACCAAGAATTTGAAAGTACTTTCCCATAAAAGAGGGCATAATCTTACTAAGATGGAGCAGTTTCAAAGGAAGAGAACGTCAGTTGGTGGTTAGATGAGACAGTTACCCACCGGAACAAATCCTTGACACAACTTGAGAATTGCCACCTCCTGGACATTTAAGTTATAATTTATTTCACCATCCTATCCAAGAGAAGCAATAATATGATCAATTATTGACGAAATGTGTGGTTCCATTTGTAAGTCATTGATTTGCTTTGATCACCAGGATTTTATGATGTATCTTGAAAGAAAAGAATAGACTTATTGGCAATTTAAACCAAGTAATAACGTACTTTTTAAGCCAAATCATCATTTTCTTCATTAAAGTCAGCAAAAGATTAAGTAAACAATTTAATTGGTTAGATTATATGGTCCATGTCAACTAAATTACAATAAAAATCTAACTATTAACATGTCAAATTTCAATCCTTCGACTAAGCAAAAATACATAAATGAAGAAATGATTGTTTCGTATATCAAAGGGGAAAATAAAGTTTTACATTTGAATGCGCATTATCTGAAATTAACTGTGCCAATTCTAAAATTGAGACTCTGTATCATCGTTAAAATCTTGTGGAACCCCATTCTCATCGTCAAATCCATGAACTCCATTTTCTGTTTCATGTTGGTCACTTGTCACATTTTTTCCTTCCACTTCTAGAGCAAATTCGTGTTCGTCCTTCTCCTTCTTCTCCTTCATTTCTGTACCACTTATTCCCCAACCATTTTCTATCTTTTTCACGATTGTCTCTGATCCTTTCCCACTGTTGGCCAAAGCGCTTTTCAGAGAACTTTTATGATGTCCCTTGTACGAAGAGATCTCCTTTCGTCTTTCAAAATTCTTGCTATCATCTCTCTCATCAATCAGAGAATTTCCCTTTCTCTCGATGTAAAAAATTTTGTTCTTGGCTCTCTCTCTCGGTGTTTTAGTTAACTCGTTAGCTTTAGCACTGGCATCATTGTTTTCAGATTTCGTCATGAAGTTTTTCGCCGACTCGGGATCACCTCTACCAGTTAACCATCCAAAATTTACTTTGCACCCCAAAATGACAGCAACATGTTCTTCACCGAGCTTTCTTTGAAAGTTCTGAGCATAATGTTCTGTCTCATCATGAGAGCAATTAATCCGATACAGCAACCAGATGCAAATAGCTAAGAGTAATGCATACTGAAAGCCACGCTTAACCTTTAATCCTCTTGGTCTTTGGTTTTGTCCCGGGAGACGATAATTCATCACAGCTGCAATCCTCCTTTTAAATTTTGGTTCCTTGAAAAAAAAAGTAAACAGTGAGCGTCCAACTTAGGATAATACAAACTCTGAATCAAGTTATTTCTCACAGGTACCTCGCACTGAAAATAAATTGAGGAAGTCATACTCATAACGATAGGAATCAAGGGATGTTATACGCTAAACAGTTTCTTCGAATTTCATGCCTTGAGGGAAAAAAAAAATTCCAATCAAGAGAATAGAAAACTTTCTATCTTATTTTCCAACTATCATAATCTTCTCCTTGTCCCTTCTTATAGCATAACAAAAGGGTAATCCCAAAGCAAGAGGAAAGTATCAAACTTAAAGTTTCACCTTACACTAAAAGTAATACAGAATCGGAGGGCAGGATCCAATAAGCACTATAAGAAAAAGCAAAGAACCTTAGTTCAAGCCTCTCAGACACCATTTGTGAAAACATTAATAGTGTTGAGCATTTGGTGAAGAAATGAGTCCGGACCAGACATAAAGGACGAGTTAAAGGCTAAATTTAAATAAATAAATGAGTTTCTTCTCGAACTTTTAGACAAAGCGATTCAACGAAAGACGAATGAATTTGCTTATAATCCTTTCATAAACTAACACAAATAACATCACTAAATTCCAAACTTCAAACATCTTGAGAGTGTAAAAGAATCCATATAGCTTTGCTATTGATGTCGAAAATTAAAAAATTCCAATCCCGTCAGATTATAAGTAATAATAACACAAAATTCCCATCCACTGCATATTCTACCAATCACTAACAGGAAAAGATTATGAAAGCAGAATTAGATCAATGGATCAGATAATTTGGCTCCTTTAATTTTAAACATAACCAAACAAAAGAAATACTGAAAACTCATTTCATTACCTTATTAGCAACTCAAGACCATAATCCAAGCCAAATAATTCTCGATCACAATTCGCAACATATATCATATCAAATTCACTTAATTAAATACATGGAGAAAAAAAAAAAGTCAAAATCAGAATTAAAAAGCGGATATAAAAATGAAAAGGGCCGATACTGTACCTTGGAATTTCCACAATTGAATGATTAAGAGCCCTACAAAGAATTTTCTGCAAATGTTCAATTCTGAAATTTCGACAGAGACGGTTGAAAACGGAAAAAACAGAGGTTTTTTTTATGCATTTCCGAAAGTACCCCTGTAAGAGATATTTGGACTTTGGTAATGTGATTGGTTTAACAGTAAATTAATAAGGTAATGTGCATAGTTTCCATAATGCCCCTATGACGGGTACATCCATAATGTCCACGTGGCTGCCCCTTATTGGGGGCCGCCGAAGCGCCATACAACCCCCAATAGGAGGCCGCCATGTGGGCATTATGGATGTACCATTAGAATTTTCCATTTTTATATCTTTAAACTTTTAATTACATAAAATATCTCTAAACTTTTCGTATTTTTAAATAACCAAAATATATAATAAATGCAAAAGTTAAACAAAATATTTACTCATCTTTTCAACAGAATACTTGGATGAAAATCGTGATTAGAGACAAAATATGTTAATTAATTGTTGGTTAAAAATGACAATGCAATGAGGAAAAAATGGAGATAAAAAGTAAGAAAATATTAAAAATCTTCCTTTTAATTAAAATGTGATGCAAATATATATAAAATAAAAATAAAAAAATTGTTGTGTGAATATAATTTTTTTTTTTTTTTTTTTTTTATTAGTTTAGGCCGCCAAATTAGACTATTTCGTTTGGCACGAATTTCATCACCGAAACGTCGTCGTAGAAATCACTTGACACAGAGGTAAGAAATCAACGTGGAGTCCACACATAATTTATCTTTCTCACCTTTTTGGTTTGAAATAGGACAGAGATAAATTGTAAAATATTTATTACTATTTTTTTGGTTGGTTATTTTTTAAAAAAATTAAAAAAAAAACAAAAAGAAAGAAAGAAAATCGGTAATGTATAATGAAACCCGAATAGCAACTGACAGTTCCGATTTCAATTAGGTTCCAAGATTACACAAAATCGGATGATTCCATTTATAAAATATCGAAAGTTTAATCGATTATTTCAATTTTTGAAGTAACCAAATCGATCGACTCAATGCCAATCTCTAATTAAAACCCATGTCACCTTCCTCAAATTAACCACCCCAAAATTTCAAAACCTCACCCACACTCTCTCTAAAGATTAACCCCAACGATTGGATACGTTCCACCTCAAATCTGAAGCTCACCACCACCCAAATCCCAAATTTGACTCCCGCAACTTATTACCCCTACCATCCAATTTGAAACGCCACCACTGTCACCAAGAAGGGCTTAAAATCACCACCGTCAACAGTTTAAACTTCTGAAAGTACATTTTAAAAAGATTACACTATGTGACGCAAATTGTAAGTTACAAACATACAATTACAAAGGAATTGCCTCCAATGTATCAAGATTTAAATGTGAAATGTAGGTTTTTTTTTGTGAAAAAAAAAATTAAAAAAAAAAAAATCTTATGCCCGTTAGAAAAATTACAGAAAACAAGTGAGATACAAATTACATATACATCATAACAAAAAATAACACGATTGAAAATGGACCTTATTTTTTAAAAAAATAATTTCATTCAATTTTTTAAATGGTAAAATACTTATTAAAGCATAGAAGGGAGACCCATTTTCTCGAAGGCATCCATGGTTAGTTTGTCTATGCAATTTGTAGGACAATATCCGCTCTGATTCCCAACTTTGAATTATGGTGGAATTATTGGTTTTTTCCCTTTCTTTTATCATCCTCTTTTTTTAACCTTTTGAACAAGACGTTTTTTTACTTATTTCTGGACTCCAACAAACGAAGCTCTATTCCAAATAAATGTAGGATCTGCCAAACTTGTACACTTCATCTAGTTTGTGGTGTTCTGAGGAGCAAAGCTTGTAGGTTTATGCACTAAGTATAGGATCATTTAAACCGAACGAGCAAAGAAAGTTACATATTGTTGGATTCCTTCAAGCATCTTGGATTTTCTTTCTATAATTTATTGGGTTAATGTCTTCCTTAACCAGGGGCAGAGATAGGGGTCCACCCTTGCCCAAGCCCAGCCAAGAAAAAAAAACAAAAAACAAAAAAAAATTTGGTTGAAGCCAAGCGCCAGCCTACTGTCACGGCCCAAACCAATAGGCAATAGCCCAATTTCCCCCCACCCTCAATTTGAGAAACCCAATTTCATCCAAGTCCAACCCTCTTTCTCACTTTACCTAAACTAAACTCCCCAGACCCCAAACTCTCTCACTCCTGGCGACCTTCTCCTACAGCCCTGCTCGGCTGCTCCAGCTTCGTCTGACCGTCTCCGCCACTGCTGACTGTCGTCCGCCTCTACCCTCCGCTGAATGCTTGAACCGCCGACAGCCGCGACACCGTCTGTGTCACACCACCAAGGACTAAGGTAAGGTTTTGTAATTTGTAATTCGATAAATCTAGAATATAGTCATATATATGAATAATGAATCCATGATGTATTGATGTAGTAAATAATCGACAAATGCTTAATCAATAATAATGAAATCATTGAAATGCTCAAATGCTCACATTAATAAATAATAATGAATGTTTAAAGTTTTATTAATATCTAAAATTGGAAATTATGAATGTTTATTGTTTAATAAATTATTAAATTATAAATCTCATTGTTTAATAAATTATTATTAATAATCTAGAACTCAGTCACTCACTTTCAATACTAATGAAATGCTTAATAGTTAATAAATAATAATGAAATGCTCAAATGTTCACATTAATGTATAATAAATAATAATGAATGTTTGAAGTTTAATTAGTATCTAAAATCTGAAATTATGAATGTTTAATAAATTATTATGAATAATCTAGAACTCACTTTCAATAATAATGAAATGCTTAATAAATAATAATGAAATGCTCACATAGTCACATTAATGTTTAATAAATAATAATTTTTGAAAGTGAATTCTTGTTTAATTGCTTTGGCTTGGATTTCTTATTTAGCTAACCAATAGATAATTTGACATTTTTTGTGAAAACATTTAGTGTTTCTAACTTTTTATTTGGCATTGGTGGTTTGGTTGGACGTGTGTCTAGAAAGAAGTTGGGGTAGAACTAGAAAGAGAGAGTGAAGATGCATATTTATGAATTATGATGGCATTGTTTTGAAGTTTTTTTTATATTTATGCTCTTAGGTTTAATGTGGATGAAGATCAACCCGATTGTTTAACACTAAACATTGAACCAGAATTTAGGACCTGTTTGAAACCCATTTTGGGAGAAATATAAATTTTGGAATAGTGATTGATGTGAGAATGTGTGGTGAAACAGTGATGAAAAGTTTTTGATTTGTGTGTAATATTATTTTATTTGGAGAATGTGTGGTTGAAATGAAGAATGAAAATGAGAAAGAGAAAGAGAAATAAAAATTAATGGGTGTCAAACAGGGGCTTAGTATGAATTTAGATCTAGATTCTATTATAGATGAATTTTATGCTATAAAACATCGTCAGGTACAACTGTAATAAGTAACATTGTGTTAAAATTTTCCTTGTTATATATAAATTTTATTCGTACATTACGTTTTAAAAATTTTAGCCACCCGTATGATGAATTTCTGGCTCCGCCTATGTCCTTAACTTCGTCTCTACTATGAAGAATTGTTGTTCAATTGAGGTGTTGATTTTAGAGCGGTCGCAACATCTCAGCAAGCCTTATCTGAAAGATTATCCTTCACGGGTGTTGTACAGGATTTGAAGAGAAAAGGCCGAATTGGTTTCCTTAAACCAGGCACCTTTTACACATGAGTTCACGACACGGAATCTTATTCCAAAATAATTCAATCCTACTTAGAGGTGTGTTCAGTTCAGAGAAAAAAACTTTTACAGTTAAAATTACCATTATAATCAGTTGTACACTTGCAGTAATAATATCTTAAATTTTCATCTTAGCTGATAACAGGATCAATGAAAGCACACAACCTTAAATATACAAAACTTAAGTCATACACGGCTCCTATCAGCATTAAACAGACAAATACTGTAGAGAATGTTCAGTAAAGGGCTGAATATGTTAGGTCAAAAGAACTCAACAATGGGGATACATTATTGTTTGAACTTATTGACGATGACAATGATGACATCCCTGTTCTTAAGGTGTACAAGACGTTCCTTTGGATAATTTGGTGATTGTTGGTTTCTTCTCATTTATTCCCCACTACCAAACAATATTATGCTAACAATCTTATTGTCCACATAGTTTTAAAATTGTTTCAGTCTTAACAATATGTATTTAAAATAATTATTGATGGAAATTATTAGTTATTTGATGTAATTAGCAAGTCTGTGAACAAAATGGACTAAAATTAATATGTTGTAAAAGTCAAGGAGTTAGTTGCAATTAGTTAAATTTGTGTTATATTAGGTTTAGGGTTCGAGAATGGAAAATGAGAAAATGGTGCCGGAATTTCGCTAGCTTATTATCAAGATTTGGCTCGAGCGTCAAAAAATGAAACTGTGTCGCCCGCCTGTCGCCAAGACCTCGCTCAAGCGACACACTGTCGTTCGACTGTTGCTGAACTTTCTCTCAAGCGACAGGGATACCCAGGAATTTTTTTAATCGAGATTCCAAGGCTTTGTATCCAACTCATTCAACCCTAAACCTAGAGCGTCATCTTTTCATCTTCCAATTTATTAAGAGACTTCAACCTTCATTGATTTGATTATACTTGGCGGAGAGAATATCAATTCCAGTTAATCGAAATACCAAACTTACTGAGGAACACGAAGTTTTTCAAGAATCCACAGAAGATAGACGAATCCACAAAGTCAAGGTAGAGAATCCAGGAGGGCTTTGATATTGCAGTCAGTGATCACATACATTTGGTCCTAGATTTATCCTTGCATGTTTTCATTATAGTGAGTTAGGACACATAAGACTTAGTGTCATCATTTCCTGAACAGAAATAATAACATGAGCTTAAATAGAAATAAGAATCAGATGTTTGTTGGTCAGATTAAATTTCTTACTAATCAGGTGAGTCAATTGACCGAGTTAATGACACAAATGACCGAAAATATTCCTGTCACTAGGCATGTTTAGATGGAGAGAAGTGATCTGAATTTTTTTTAATTAAAGCATGGTGCTCTTAAAGGTAAGAGTATTTGCATATCACATTGATTAAGTATTTTTTGGTGCAAGCTAGTACTTTACCACTGTGTGACATTGATTTATGCATGTATCATAGTTGTTGGTTTGATTTCTATAAGAACACTTGTGTGTATTTATTACTTATTATTATTTGCTTTTATTTTTATTTTTGTGTGTTTGACATTTTTTTGGAATACTTGGTGCATTCATACTTTCAATTACAAAAAAGGGGGTTTTATGCGGGACATTTCTTTAAAGCTTAACATACATTGAACTTGATCTTGTTGATTGTGATCAAACATGAGTTTATTTGATGAGCATTAACATAATTTCCATTGATGGCTTTTGTTATTTATGGAGTACTAAGTATAGGTATTTTCATATAACATCTGCACTACACAGACTATGATTTTGTTAGTGGGACTCTACCGTGTGTGTGAGATTTGGAATGGCAGTCACATGTTAGTAGAGTGACTTTGAATATGAATTAGCCTTATTTATTAGACTTCATCCCATGATTATCCCCGAGATAAATAATATGAAAAGAAAGGGCTCAATATCTTATGTTCTTCTTCGAAATCTATTTGACTCGAGCAATTAACCCTGAGGGGTTTTTCACAACCTGATGCCTAGGGTCAATTGATTTGGGATAACCAACATAACGCTTGCTACATGGGTCATTTTAATCGCTTAATGGAAAAGAGTCTGCACTTAAGATTTGATAATTGTTATGAGCTTAAAATATTTACAGCTGAAAGAAATGTATGCTAAAAGTTAGTGGAAGAAAAGAAATTGCTCACACAAATGAGCTTTACTATATAGGTTTTCACGTGATCTACTTAGTTTGCCTTTCATAAGTAGAAGGATATCCTTATTGGCAGTAATGTTATGCAAGCCCTTTCTTACAAGATTAAGGTTTGGAATCCTATTACTAGTGAATTAGAGACACTTTAAACTTACAAGCCACTTATACAATTTACTCCATGATTATCTTGAGTCAAATATGTGGGAAGGTTCATTTTTCATTGCTTATACTTATGCATGCTAACACCTGCATTGTTGGGTTATTGTATGTTATTTCTTGGTCCCTTATCATTTTGTAACAAAAATGAGAGTAGAAAAGACGCTTAATTTCAATAATATGATGTTTTCTTTTGGCATGATATATAAATTTTTTTTACTCAAAAGGCATTAAATGATAATTTCAGCATTGCTTGATTAAGTTTTGATTATTTGTAATATCAATGTATCGGTTTGATATGTTGGGTTGCATTGATATTACGTCTTACTTTAGCTTATGACATGAAACTGAAAAGATGCATTATGAATTATTAGTTGTTGGTTTGATTTATATAAGAACACTTATATGTATTTTTTATTTATTATTATTTGCTTTTATTCTTATTTTTGTGTGTGACATTTTGTTTGGTGTACTTGGTGCATTCATTCTTTCAATTACAAAAAGGGAGGGTTTATGCGGGACATTTCTTTAAAGCTTAACACACATTGAACTTGATCTTATTGGTTGTGATCAAGTATGAGTTTATTTGACGAACATTAACATAATTTCTATTGCTGGCTTCAATTATTTATGGAGTACTTAGTATAGGTATCTTCATGTACCATCTGCACTGCACAGATTATGATCTTGTTAGTGGGACTCTATCGCGTGTGTGAGATTTGGAATGACAGTCACATGTTAGCAAGGTGACTTTGAACTTGAATTGGCCTTATTTATTAGACTTAAGCCCATTCAACCCTAACCCTATCATATAAATCGTGATTCCAAGACTTTTTAATCGCTCGAGCGACAGGGATAGCCGGGAGCTTTTTAATCGCGATTCCAAGACTCTTTATCCGGCCCATTCAACCTTAACCCTATCATATAAATACCATAACCCCACATAATGTAAATTCTTGGGTTTAAACATAGAGAGAACTTGAGAGCTTCATCTTTTCATCTTCCAATTCATTGAGAAACTTCAACCTTCGTTTATTTGATTATACTTGGAAAAGAAAACATTAGTTCCGGTTTATCCAAATACCAAGCTTACTGAGGAACACGAAATTCTTCAATAATCCACAGGAGATAGACGAATCCACAAAGTCAGGGGTTACAGAATCCATGAGGGCTTTGATATTGCAGTCAAGGAGTTAGTATAGGAGCGTGCAATCCAGGAGGAATGTCAGATTACAGTCAGGAATTGGTGCGGGGGCATGCAATCCAAGAGGGCTGTCAGAATCTTAGTGAGGAGTTATTGCGAGGTATGCAATCTAGGAGGACTGTATTAACTTCAGTCAAGAGGTCAGAAAGTTCGTGTCGTCGTCTTATCTGACGAACTGTAAGTTTGATCGGTTATAGTGGATTTTGACTAGCAAACCGCCCGGAGTTTTTGTTAGCCCAAGAATAACTAACCAAGAGGTGGTAAATTGGTTTTTGAAACTTTTTTTTTACAATTAGTCTCAAAACTATATAAACTCAAGAAATAAATGCAAAGTGTAATACGAGAGATAAATATGCGAATTCGATAACTTAATTCAAGTATAGATATAACATAATATAAATGGCAATATAGAGTAAAGTACAATAATGTAAAAATAACAACATAATTTAATGGGATTCGATACACAATGTGTTCTACGTCCCCATTACCAAGCTCTCGGTCACGAGTAAGACCAAATTCACTTAAAATGGTAACTTACAAACAAGGAGTGCTGATCCTTAAGTGACTTACAACAAGGAGCACTTATCCTTAGATGACTCACAGCAAGAAACACATATCCTTAAGTGTCTTCCAACAATGAGCACTTATCATTAAGTGACTTACAACAAGAAGCACATATCCTTAACAACAATTGAGTTTTCACAAAGCTCTCGAAACCACCAAACTGTAAATGATAATTTTACAATTGAAGAAACTTTCTTGACCAATGATATAATCAAGTTAAGTATTAGAGAGTTAGGTAAACACTTCAATAGATGGCAAATAATTAAGTTCAAGTGTTTATGTTGTAAACTTTGATGAATTGTAGATAATGATATAGTTTGTATTTTTGTATCAAAGTTTTCAACATATGATCTCTCTTAACAAATAATACTAGTTAAGTATGAAGAGAGATTTACACTTTAATAAAAGTGTTGACAAGGAAAACTTCTATTAAGAATGAAGAATAGATGAGATTAAGAAAAGTTCTCTACAAAATAGAATTCTTGATAAGATAGATGAGATATGTTTGATCAATCAAGAAATTCTTTTGTAATAAATGAAATAGAATGTAGAATCAAGTAAACTCAATAATTTTCAATAAATAAGCTCTCTTAATATCTCTTGTAAGTTGTTAAAAATTGAATGTAAGAAAAGATGAATATTTATAGAGCAAATGAGGCCCAACCAGTAACTTTCGATTGACCGAAAGTGTCAATATAGCCGTTGGAAAATCAAATCGTTGGAATTTCGGTTGATCACTTCTGCACTTTCGGTTGACCAAAAGTTGACTTTTCGATTGACCAAAAGTTTGAGTTTTTTTTTAAAAAAAAAAAATTTCAAAATCTATTTCATATTATGCATGAAAAATATTTTTATGCCGGTGATGGATTATGAAAATAATTTGAGCTTTATGCACTTGCTAAGAATCGATCATTTAATACCTTTACATTTAAGTTCCGATAAATAACTTCTAAACTTTAATCTTCAAAGTTTTTGTTCTCTCTTCAACTTGTATCTTAATTTGAGTCTTTTGCGAATCTTTAAATTCCAATTCAATCTTTAAACCTAGGTCTTGTATGTCCCAGTACGCCATAATGATGACAAGTGGGAGTAAACCTAGGTTCAAACCTGCTCGGAGGTTGTTGATGATATATAGGACGATTGACCCTACGTTGTCTAGTAGGTTGTGATCCTAAGACATTCTTGCCCTTTGGTTCAAGATAAATAATATTCCAAGCATTGTTGGTAGTTAGGACGAACTTGGTCTTGGATGTACTAGCAGTAGTATTACCATTTTGAACGTAACACAAACCATGCCTATTTTCAGCAGGTTTGTTCATCCCTAATAGATTATCGAGTTTCTGTATACCACTCATGAAAGAATGAAGTTGAGTATTAGATTTTCAAGATCACTTGTTAAGGATTTAACTTTGGCTTCCAAATTCTCATTAACAAGTTTCAACTCATTCGGGTTTTTGGTAAGGTCCTGAAGGTCACCCATAAGTTTCTCTCTCTCTTTCAAGTTCATTTACCTTTTTCAGCACAACTTTATTGACATTCTTTATTTTAAGACTCTCCTCAAATAATTCACAATAAGACTCATGAATATTAGTCTCATCCTAAGAATCTTCCTCATATTTTTCACTATATTCTTCACTGTCAACCTTTTCATTTTTCTTATCGAATTCTATCGTAGCTATAGATGTGAAGGTCATAAAATTTTGTTCATCCTCACCTCCAGAGGTATCACTCTAAACACTCAAATCTGATTCATCATCACTCAAGGTCAGTGCTAATGCCTTACGCATTTCTTTATTTAAGTTCTTTTTCAAGTTAGGACATTAATTCATATAGTGACCAAAATCATGGCACTCATGGCATCTAACTTATTGGGTTTTCTTATTAACAGTCCTAAAATTATTCTTCTCACATTTATCTTTCAAGAATTTACTAGGGACATCATTTTTCCGTTCTTTAGGCTTTTCCTATCATCATCACCTTCTAGAATTTTTTAACAAAATAAGTTATTTCGTCGTCCCTAAGGGTTTCAGCATCAGTTGACTCACTCTCTTCTTTCCTAATTGTGTTCATGGCTATGAATCTCACCTTATTCAATTGAGATACGATAAGTTCATAGGTTTGAAGGAATCCTATGAGTTATTCTATCTTAACTGTATCTAAGTCCTTACTTTCTTCAATCGTGATAACTATAGGTCTAAACCTTTCAGGTAGGGATTTAACGACTTCTCTAACGATTTTGGACTCAGGAATCTTTTCACTTAGGTTGAAACTTGAAATAACAATGTTATTAAGCTTCGCATAGAATTCATGAACAATTCATCATCGTTCATTCTAATTTCTTCAAATCTAGAGGTTAACATCTATAATTTAGAATTTTTAACAGTTTTAGTTCCCTCGTGTGTGGTTTCTGAGATGACCCAAGTTCTTTAGCAGTCTCACACATCGAAACTCCCCTAAACTTTTCTGCAAACACAGCCATGAACATGGCATAAATGCCCTTACTATTCCAGTTACACTCAGTTAAGTCGTCTTTAGTTCAAAGTGAAATATTAGTGGGTATAACTACACCAACAATACTAGTTGAAGGTGTAGTCTACCCAATTTGAACGCTCATCCAATGCTTTAAGTAATCGAACTTTCCAATAAACAAAGTTTCTTCCGTCGAAAAATGGAGAAACGGACAAGAACTGACTCGTCTAGAATTAATTAAGGGTAAGGAATCGAAATAAGGCTATAATATTAATTGAAATAACGATATTCGACCCAAACTACACCTAGAAGGGGATGAATGGTGTAAATTAAAATTTAATAATTAACCAGCAACAAGTCACTAATATCTCTAGATGGTTAAGCATACAATTCGATTATCCTATATTTGAATACTACGAAAGCAGTAAATAACATGCGGAATGATCACGAAGAAACCCTAACTGGGTAAAAACTCTAGACACTTTATCGTCAAAATCCACTATAAACGATTGAACTTACAGTCCGCAAACAAGATGATGTCACAAACATTCTGACCTCCTGACTACAATTTCCACAACTTTCCTGAATTTTGTACTCCTGTACCAACTCCCAACTGTAGTATTCAAAGCCCTCCTGGATTGTGTGATCATGTAGCAACTCTCGACTTCGTCAATTCGTCTATCTTCTATGGATCAATGAAGAACATTGTATTCTTCAACAACTGGAACTCCAGTCACTTTCTATTGATCTTCAGAACTCTAACAGATATGTAGGAAGCAGCAATTTGGTATTTGAATTATGGATGTGATGTTTTTCACCACCAAGAACAGATCACAATATGAAGGTTGAAAGATAATTGATGAAGAGAATATGAAAACTATATGTTTGCACAATGATCAACCTTAGAAAATTACATTCTGTGACATTCTGGTATTTATATGATAGGGTCAGGGTTGAATGGGCCGAATAAAAAATCTTGAAATCGCGATTAAAAATTTTTCGGCTAACCCTGTTGCTAGAACAAAAGCTTAGCGACAGTGTGTCACTCGAGCGAGGTCCTGGCAATAGGCGGGCGACGCAATTTCTGTTTCTAATGCTTGAGTCAAGACTTGGCAACAACCTAGCAAAATTTCGGCGTCGTTTTTCCTTCTTTTCCATTCTCGAATCTCAGACCTAATATAACACAAATTTCACTATTTGCAACTAACTCCTTGACTTTTACGACATATTAATTTTAGTCCATTTTGTTCACAAACTTGTCAGTTATATTAAACTTCAATTCAAGTGTTTAGTCAAAAATCACATCAAAAAAATCGAGTCGAGAAGCCAAGGCACGAGCAGCAATGAGAGGCAAAAGAGACATGAGGCAAAGGAGAATTTTGATCACTAGGTTTTTGGTTTTAAGTACTAAGTTTTATTTAAATATATTTTATTGGGTTGTGTTGGGTTTGATTGAGTTTTAATAGATAACCCGGAATCCAACCCAACCCGACCTAAAATTTGATTTCCTAACTCGAACCCAACTCAATTGAACTAAAAAACCAAGTTGGTTGATCGGTTTGACTGATTCGGATTGATTTTTATAGTGGAGTGAAAAAATTGGATGAAAAAATTGATTATGTTTTAAATTGGCAAATGGCAAAGTGACATGAAATTATGTAATTCATTGTGTAAATCTTGATATGCATATAGCAAGATTCTTTGAAAAATCAATGATTTGTCGATTTTGTGCGCTTCAATTCTTGTACACTTCCATCTACGTTAGCTTTTAACTAGATAATATGTTTCTCAATCATGCAACATCTTCAAGATTTGGGTTACGACTTTTAGTTTTAAAATTTGCTGAATCTTGGCCAACATCAGTATTAGTAACCTTATCCAGATAAATGATTCTTATTAATCATAAAGTTTATTCTAAGAACAAAAATAATTGCAAGTTGGATAGGACTTCCATATGCATTACTACCCTATAAATCTAAACCGTAGTTTGGTTTAAATGAAAATCAAATATTTACTATATTTTGATAGAAGTTGATAGAAAGTGTGGTTGAAAAATTGTGGATCCATGAAATGTGTGGTAAAATTAATTGTTGACTGGCTTAGATTTAGTCCAATCTTTAAGTTGAACTAAACACGGGCTAATTAAGAAAAATTAAGCCTCCAAAATAATTTCGTCCACTAAATCTTAGCCCTCGAGGTCCTTTTAATGACTTATAAAAGAACACCACAACATATAACTATTTCACTTTATTATTATTTTAAAATTTGCCCAATCTAATGGACGTCCCATTTGGTCGAACTTTTGAAAGTCAAAAGTTACTTATGTGACTAAGAATTATTATTAATATATTTGGATAATTTTCTAGAAGTATTTTGTATGATCGGAAGAACTTCTAAAAAAAAAAAAACCTAACGTAACTTTTTCAGAGAACTTTTCTACAAGAAACAAAAACCCTAGTAAATGACATGTAAGCATGTTTAAAAGATAATAGAGATTGAGCAAGTCTTTGAGAAATCCATGCCTATCTTCAAATGTTGATAAGCTGGTACAAAGAGAGACTTTGAGCTTTAAAAAATCAAGAAAATGATTTATTTATGTTTGGGCTCCATTTTATTCAAAATATATTTTTTCTTTTTTTTTTAACTGTACATTTTTCAATAAAATAACATTACACGTAAATTCAAAAAATTTCCTTCTTTTTTAATAATACATTTTTCAAAAAATCACTATTTCAAAATATATTTTTCTCCAAAATTTGATTTTATTGGAGCCCGAACAAGGGCTTGATAATTACATCTTATTAACTAAACACCAATAATTTAGGACTTAAATATTTAAATAAAAGTCATAGATGCTGTGGAAAAAAAATAGTCAAAAGTGGTTGGAAATGTGGAAATAGATGGCTCATTGTGGGGATCTTAACATGTTCGAATTAATTGATGATACAATTTCAAAGTAATCTAAACAATTTCTTCTTATAATTTCAAATTAGTTATCCAATAAATTTGATATTGAATTTTCCACAATGTAACATAAAGCAATAAAATTTCACAATATCACACTTTGTTCTGGTAAAAAAGAATAGATATTAAAACAAAATTAATACAACATTTATTAGAACATGTTTGATTACCTTCAATTCGACTCATGATTAGAAATTACAGACAAGAAAAACACACATTAACATATTAGTGCAGCTAGGTTTTGTGATTATTTTATGTAAAATTTATACTTTTTTTTTTTTTTATTTCGAAGTTTATTTTATTCTAAAGTAGTCATTGAGGTTTGCCATTTTGTCAATAGTACTAGAGATTTTATTTTATTTTAAAAAAAAAAAAAAACTTGTTTACCATTTTGTCTTAACTCCTAATGATTTAGAGTCTGTTTGGTACAGCTTAAAATCCAATTAAAATTAAAAATATGACCGTTATTGGGTCACACCCGTCTAATAAAAATCAACAATAACAACTATATTTTCAATTTTAATCTCTACCACACACCCTCTAATCTCATTCATCATAATTCGAACTATTCCCCAAAGATTTTACAGATCAAAAATTCAATCAGATTGATTTATACCTTCATTCAAGGATCATGTGTCAAATTTAACATGATCAAAATCATGGAAATGATATAAAAAGGGGAAATTTTAAGTATAATCAAGAATCCTGCAGTGAATGGAATGCCCTAAGCCAATCCCCATTTTCTGCCATTTTGTTCTTTAGCGATTGGGGATTTCAAAACATCGATATAAATCCAACCCAAACGAGTAGAATATTTGATAAAAATTGGTAGGATAGATTTTTTTCTATTTGATTAGAAGGCAATATAATTATGTCGTGATATTAACATATTGAATTCTTCAATGTCGGCCATCTAATCATCCCTTGCAAATATTTAACTGTAAAAAGCAAACTTCATCAATCATTTTACATGACAATAAATAAAGTTTGATGACTGACTATCAAACTTGACCATAAGTTGAGTGGTTGACAGTGTTTTTAACTGGACTACTTGGAAATTAGAATGCTTAGTAATTGGATATTTTTTATGGACCGTGCTATGCTACCCGAATGGGTTACCAAATTTTTTATCGAATCGCCAGATGGCGGCCCCCTATTGGGGGGGCGCCTGGGCCTTTTTATAGATCGTGCTATGCTACCCGAATGGGTTACCAAATTTTTTACCGAATCGCCACATGGCGGCCCCCTATTGGGGGGGGTGACTCTGGCGGGGGCGCCTGGGCCTTTTTATAGATCGTGCTATGCTACCCGAACGGGTTACCAAATTTTTTACCGAATCGCCACATGGCGGCCCCCTATTGGGGGGGCGACTCTGGCAGAGGCGCCCCCCCAATAGGGGGCCGCCATGTGGCGATTCGGTAAAAAATTTGGTAATCCATTCGAGTGAAGTAGAATAATCCATTTTTTATTGGGGCCCACTTTTAGAGGCTCACTCAAGAATCAACCACGATGTGAAGGAAAAGGCAGAAAATTAAATAAACAAATTATTTACGTCGTGATTAGCTTATTTTTGGCATTGCTCAAGCGACAAACTAATTGCCCATCAAATCAAGAAATGTCACGCGCTTCAAGATTAAACGCTCCACTCTTTTATATGACTAAGTATGGAGTCAAATTTGAATACCATTTGTCAAGAATAGATTCCATTGTAAAAGTCTTAAATTTACAAATGATTTATAAGTTTAGTTAAAGTTAAACATTAATTCAAACCATACATCACAAATACTATTCATCATTATCCACACATTTCGTGAAATCTACAGCTATTCCTATCTGTAAAACTACTTATGAATTTTCCCTATGGAGGCTTAGTAAAGCGACACAAATATAATAATTTCTTTTTTAGTTGGCAATGGCTCCCCCTTTCTTTGGATACTTTATGGGATTAAACCATGTGTACAGAAATTTTTTTGCTAGAAGTTTTACACCAACTCACATGTGTGGGGCCCATCTGAATAAAAAATAGAAAAAAAAAACCCACCCACCCCACCAGCACTGCATGTATATGTTATTCTTATATGAAACTATGATTCTGTACGTGAAGTGTGGTTCTAAGGCACATTGTCCCTTAGAAGAGTTAATACCCTAAATAGTCACTGAACTTTGCCAAAAGTTCCTCGGAGGTCACCAAACTTCAAAACTTTCCTAATTAGTCACTGAACTTTACAAAAAGTTCCTAGGAGGTCACTGAACTTCAAAACTACCATAAATAGTCATTGAACTTTGCTAAAACTTCCTAAGAGGTCACCGAACTTTGCAAATTGGGACCCCATACATCAATGATTCAGTGACCCCCTAGAAATGTTTTACAAAGTTAGGTGACTATTTAGGGAAGTTTTGGAAACGTTCAATGGCTATTTAGGGTAGTTTTAAATTTTGGTGACCTCCTGGGAACTTTATGAAAAGTTCAGTGACTAATTAAGGAAGTTTTGAAGTTCAATGATCTCATGGGAACTTTTGATAAAGTTGAGTGACTATTTAGGGTATTAACCCCCCTTAGAATTATGTCCTATTATTCACCCTCGACAATGAGGAAAGGGACCTTTTTTTCTATAATATAATTTGTTTTGGTAGTTTACAGATATCAATTTATTGTGAAATTGACCGCTATATATTTGATAGATCACTTCTAGAAGCATGGCTTTATAATTGTGGTTTCATTTGAAATCAACTCCAAAAAATAAATTAATTAATTGTGAACAACTGACAATTATCTCTGTTGCAAATCGACTTTGCTCTATCAGTTTCACATTTACCACACATAATATTTTTCTTATTTTCCTAAGACTTGATGAATTGGATAAGACAATTAGAAGATTTAAAAATCATATTCTTATTTAATGTACAATATTATTCAATTTATCATTCCAAACACGATTATAATTAATAATAATTATTTTTCAAGACAGCGAGTCGTGATAAATAGTATTTTCTCACTAGATTTATATACTCGTATTTATATTCAAATGTTTTCTATATCAGGTAGTGAACGAGTTTTGGCAACTTTAAGAGTGCGACGATTTCAACTTAGTCACAAGACATGTTCGGTTTGTAGGACTCTTTTGAGCAAGCAAACATGTACACATGCATTCTTTAGAAGTAAACCAATAGACAACATCACTGCCCATTAAAACCACAAATTGTTTTCCTGGTATCAAGAATCAAGGTGTCTATTCCTTTTTCTTTTCTTTTTTTTTTCTTTGTTATTGTATTAATAATTCAACGTGTTAAAGAAGAACAAAGGAAAACAATATCCATTTTTTTTTTCTTTGTTATTGTATTAATAAATCTCTTTGGAAAATGATCTCATTTTCAATGAGATTTTTGAATAATTTATTTTTTGTTTAAGAAAGAATATTTACTCTTTTATAAAAATTTAATGAAACAAGTTTTTGTAACTTAAAAGGCAATTTTTTTTTTTTTTTTTTAGATTGAAAGTTTATCAAAGATTGCCAAATCTTAGGAAGTTCTTGTTCATACTGTTAAGGGATACAATCTCACGTTGAATAAAGATGAAATCATAAATCAACTTATAAAAAATTGAATTACTGCTCTTAATAAGGTTGATCTTTTAAGATGAAACCACAAATCTTAACATGGAATCAGAACCCATTAAACTCCAACGAGTAATTCGATTCGATTAAGACTCAAAAAAAAATAAGCATATGGATTTCAAGATTAATCTGCTCGAACAAGCCACTATCTTGCGGGAATATGTTAAGGGATATAATCCCACGTTGAATAAAGATGAAATCATAAACCAACTTATAAAAAATTGGATTACTCCTCTTAATAAGGTTGATCTTTTAAAATGAAACCCCAAATCTTAACATGGTATCAGAGCCCGTTAAACTCCATCGAGCAATTCAATCCGATTAAGACTCAAAAAATTGAATATACGGATTTCAAGATTGATCTTCTCAAACGAGCCACCATCTTGCGGGGATATGTTAAGAGATATAATCTCACATCGAATAAAGATGAAATCATAAACCAATTTATAAAAAATTGGGTTACTCCTCTTAATAAGGTTAACCTTTTAAGATGTAATCTCAAATCTTAACATATACTTTGTTTATTCCTGCATGAGCTTGTTCCATTTCTTCATCACCTCCATTTTTGCAAAAGTACTTGTTTTAAGTAATTCATATTTAAAGGATTTTCATTTAGGACACTGAATTATTTTTGATTGATCATTTGTGGGATGTGATAAATAATTGGGATAATGACAATGAAAAAACCAAATATCTTACATCTCCATTGATATTATAGAAGAATGATCTAATTATTAATTTTGCATTTCAGAAGGCAAGAAAAATAAATTTTATCCTAAATATTTATTGCTTCTCTCTTTATTAATAAAACGATATTTCCGTCAACAAAAGTATTATTTTCCTCAAAAGGTCCCCTCAAAATATTTTGCTGAGGCCCCCGAGTGCCTTGAGCAGGCTCGACAATGGTGTCATCCATCATCTACGGCACATGTCAAGATTTACAATGGAATTTAACTGCAGTTCCATGTTCGAACAATAGTTGTTGCAGTTGATTCTAATCAAACCTATCTGTTTTCAATTATCCTACATGTACATTCATTTTGTACAACTAGTTGATCGATTGGCATTCTTAATTCTATATACTATATATAGACCGTGCAATAATTTCTTATAGGGGCCTATATACGTATATACATACACCCATATATAGCTATATATACACCTACCTCTCATTTCTCCCTTCCAAACCATTCAGACATCTCTCTCTCTCTCTCTCTCAAGGGTTCCAAAAAAAAATGGGAGTTGAACCAATCTGTCCACCATTGATAGCCAAGAAATTATGGAGCGTAGTGAGAATAGTGTTCCACATGATGAGAAAAAGCATATCAAAGAGTAAGCTAATGTTTGATCTCCATATGCTCTTAAAGCGTGGAAAAATAGCCATCGACAACCTCTTGCTCCACCACCACCACCACTATTACGCCGCCCTCACCTGCCGCTCCAACGACGGCAACATGTCGTTCGTGACACCTCGAGAGTACGAATTCAGCTGCAGCAATACCCCGGTTTACCACTCCAAGAGCAAAAACCGCCACCAGCGCCGCCACAACCGTGTGGAAAAAATAAATGTGGTTGTGTTTGATATGTTGAATCATTACGATGCGGTGGAATTATCTCCATTGACGACGCTCCCAGGATTCGGGGTTAGCCCGGTGGTGAGGCAGTTGAGGGTGACAGATTCACCATTTTCATTGAAGGATCCAGAGGAGTATAACCACCAAGTGGATACGGATGCTGAAGAGTTCATTATGAAATTCTACAAGGATTTGACGAATGAAAAGAGAATTGCTGCCTTGGAATCACCTTCCCCATATCACATAAGGGCTAGGATGAAAATATGAAATAAAAAAATAAAAATCGTGATGTATTGTGAATTTTCGACTGGGATTTGTGACAATGTGCCATCTTCCACATGGTAAAAAGTCACGTGACTTGGATATGATAACGTTATCTGTATCAATTTCATGGAGTTATTTATGAGATCGAAGGTACCTTGTTGGCTTTCACCCCAAATTCCACTAATAAATCTAACAATGGGTTTCGAGCACTTTTATGTTTTTTTTTTTTTTTTTTTTTTTCCTATACTACTCAAATTCTTGCGTAGTACAATAAAGAAATATATATATACCAACGCCACATAAGCATGTGGACATTATAACCCTTGTTCACTGTGGACAAAAGATCATTTTATATATATATATTTTGTAAAAGAAATATTGTTACATATCAAAAGAGACCACCTTGTTGCTTTAACGTTTGATATGCTAATTGCCTTTAAAAGTTGGTGCATTACAAGGTTAGTAAGAATTTTCTCTTTGCAAAACGGTCATCTTAGCTGTGTTCCTTATTTGCTTGGGTCCATAGGTTGTCGGGAGGTCACGTTTCATTTATAATGGAGAGAGCAAACAAAGAGTGACTATATGTTGAACACAATATAATAATTATAAGCTAAACATATAATTATACGTACTATCCTCGATCACAATTGTGAATGCAAATCATGCTAGGGCCCAATTCTAAGTGGACAATACATACGCGTGCTACACGGTCCAAATCCAATAGACGATATAGATAAGTGTCCTCATTATATTTAAGGATGTCAATGATCTAATGAGCACCGATAATTAGTTTGACATATCAATTTATTGATAGGCAACAAAATTAATTCAAATAATGAGACTTGTCATAAATTTATTCACAAATGAATTGATGTGATATATTATCGGTGATTGATAGATTATTGTGTGTGTATATAAAATATAAAAAAAAAATGTGAAAGTATTTCATCAGTGCTTCTAATTATGTACAATTTGTAAATTTAGTCAATACCCACATACGATAGTTTTTTAATTTAAAAAGAAAAAAACCCAATATGACTGAATACACATTACAATATTTTTTATTTTTCTCGACTTTTAACATATTAAGTGCAAGTTCATAATTGATTATAGGAAAAATCTCCTCGTACATGAGAATAGGTCCATATCCCCTTGTATTGACCTCATGAAAAATAACATGTACCTATAGTGCTTCTCTTGATTATAATTGTGGGACCTATGAAACGTATACACAATAAGTGTTATGGATTTCATGAAATATCTGGATAAAAATAGAGTTTGGTCAAATTATAAGTAATTATAAACTTTGCCAAACATGCTATGATTATGAGTAGGTGTATAGAATATTGGGATATAGTACCGTTCGTCTGGACGCCAGTAGGATACCTTTGTGGGGTATGCAAGTAGTGGAGAATCTTGGTCGCTAGTCGCTTAGGTAATCGGTCATCTTCTCTAGGGGGGCGGACAAGTTTTTCGGTCTTAATCAATTACATGAGAATAGGTCCATGTCCCCTTGTATTGATCTCGTGAAAAATAACATGTACCTGTAGTGCTTCTCTTGATTATAATTGTGGGACCTACGAAACGTACACACAATAAGTATTATGGATTTGATGAAATATTTGGATAAAAAGAGAGTTTGATCAACTTATAAGTGTTAAGAAATATAGTATTATTTTATTTTATTGTTTATTAAGGGTAGAATAGTCTTTTTAGTTTTCCTTATTTTAGACTATATATAGTCTCTCTATATGTAGGTTTTGTATTCACTTTTCATTATGCAGATTTAATGAAACCCTAGCCTCCCTTTTTCCTTTTCTTTTCTTTCAATTGTTTAACATGGTATCAGAGCTAAATTTCATGGGACAAAGTTTAATCTCAAACACAGCGTTCGCGGATCCAACTCCGCGGTGAGTTTGGTGAATTTGTGACGAGAAACTTCCTTAAGGGTAAAAAGATGTGGGGATACATTAGTGGAACTTTTGTGAAACCTGAGAATTCCGATGAGGATTATGCTGGTTTGGTAGATACTTGGGAATCAAATAATTCGAAAATCATTACTTGGATTAACAATTCTGTTGAGCATTCCATAGGCAGAGAGTTGGCGAAATATGAGACAGCAAAGGAGGTTTGGGATCATCTGCAAAGGTTATTCACTCAGTCAAATTTTGCGAAGCAGTATCAATTGGAGAATGACATACGAGCTCTTCAGCAGAAAAATATGAGTATTCAGGAGTTTTATTCTGCTATGACAGATCTTTGGGATCAATTGGCTCTTATAGAATCGGACGAATTAAAGGCATGTGCACCCTATATTGCTCGTAGAGAGCAGCAACGGTTGGTGCAGTTTTTAACTGCACTTCGCAGTGATTTTGAGGGACTTAGAGGTTCAATTTTGCATCGTTCTCCACTTCCTTCTGTTGACTCAGTTGTTAGTGAGCTATTGGCTGAAAAAATACGTCTCAAGTCTTATTCTGAAAAGGGAATCCTTTCTGCTTCTAATCCTTCTGTGTTAGCAGTGCCTTCTAAGTCACTCTCTCATAATCAGAATAAGTTTTACGGAAGGGTTGCCCCCGATGAGTGCAGTTTTTGTAAGCATAAAGGTCATTGGAGGGCTCGGTGTCCTAAGTTGAGACAGCAGAATCAATCACAGCAACATTTTCAAGCTTGGAAGCCTGGCAACCAGTCACAATCGAATGCTCATAGACCACCTCATGGCTATAGACCACCACAGTCTAATACTGCAGCAGCAGCTTCATCAGGTCTCTTTACCGATCCTAGTACTCTGGCTGAGCAATTTCAGAAGTTTCTCTCCTTACAGCCACAAGCTATGTCTGCTTCCTCTCCTTCCGTAGGTCAGTTGCCTCATGGTTCTTCAGGTATGTCACATTCTGTATGGGTCTTGGATTCTGGTGCTTCACATCATATGTCTCCAGATTCTTCATCTTTTGCTTCTGTGTCTCCTTCGTCTTCTATTCCTGTCATGACTGCTGATGGCACTCCTATGCCTTTAGCAGGTGTTGGTTCTGTTGTCACACCTCACTTGTCTCTCCCTAATGTTTATCATATACCGAAACTCACATTAAATCTTGCTTCTGTTGGTCAGTTATGTGATTCTGGTAATTTAGTCACATTTTCCTCTTCTTCTTGTTATGTGCAGGACCTGCAATCTCAGAAGCTGATTGGGACAGGCCGTAGGAAGGGTGGACTATATATTTTGGATGAGCTAAAAGTGCCAGTTGCTGCTTCTACTACTAGTGTTGATTTGTCTTCTTTTCGTTTGAGTCTTTCTTCTTCTAGTTTTTATTTATGGCATTCTCGTTTAGGTCATGTTTCGTCTTCTCGTTTAAGATTTTTGTCTTCCACTGGAGCGTTAGGAAATTTGCAACCTTGTGATATTTCTGATTGTAGTGGATGTAAGCTGGCAAAATTTTCAGCTTTACCTTTTAATCGAAGTGTTTCTGTTTCTTCTTCTCCTTTTGACTTGATTCATTCTGATGTATGGGGACCTTCTCCTGTTACCACAAAAGGAGGGTCTCGATATTATGTTTCCTTTATTGATGATTATACTCGTTATTGTTGGGTTTATTTAATGAAACATCGTTTTGAATTCTTTGAGATATACTCAACATTTCGTTCTCTTGTCAAAACTCAACATTCTGCTGTTATAAAATGTTTTAGGTGTGATTTGGGTGGGGAATACACTTCTAATAGATTTTGTGAGCTTCTTGCCTTAGATGGAACCATTCACCAAATTTCGTGTACTGATACTCCTGAGC
The DNA here is from genome assembly GCA_019097785.1 of Fraxinus excelsior. Taxonomy (NCBI): domain Eukaryota; kingdom Viridiplantae; phylum Streptophyta; class Magnoliopsida; order Lamiales; family Oleaceae; genus Fraxinus; species Fraxinus excelsior. Next base: position 5,766,989 of record CM032627.1, read on the forward strand.
AAAATTGTGTTGCTGAAAGAAAACATAGGCACATTGTTGAAACTGCTAGCTCTCTCTTGTTGTCTTCTTCTGTTCCTAGTGTATTTTGGGGTGAAGCTGTTCTTACTGCTGTAGGTCTGATTAATACAATTCCATCTTCTCATGTTTCAGGTCTTTCCCCTTTCGAAAAGTTGTATGGGTATGCCCCTGATTATTCTTTCTTTAGAGTTTTTGGTTGTACTTGTTTCGTTCTTCGTCCTCATGTAGAACGTAGTAAGTGTCATCTCGATCTGCTATTTGTGTCTTTCTTGGTTATGGTGAAGGTAAAAAGGGATATCGTTGTTTTGATCCAACAACTCAGAAACTTTATGTGTCTCGTCATGTTGTTTTTCTCGAGCATATACCTTTCTTTTCTATTCCATCCACTACTCATAATTTGACTAGATCTGATCTTATTCGTATAGATCCATTTTCTGACGATTCTAATAGTTTGTCATCTCAGGTTCCCAGTACCTCAAATACCTCTTCTCATGTTCTTACCCCGTTATGTTTACAACCAACTCGTATTGATCATTCTGCAGGTACTGACACTTTACTCTCCGGTACACCTGGAGGTCCCTCTTCTCCTACGGTCCCTCAAGCTCCGTCTGAGATTGTGGATCCACCTCTACGTCAATCCACACGTACTCGTAAGTCTACAAAGTTACCAGATTTTGCTTATTCTTGTTATTCTTCATCTTTTACTTCATTTTTAGCTTCTATTCATTGTCTCTCTGAGCCCTCTTCCTATAAAGAGGCAATTCTTGATCCTCTTTGGCAGCAAGCTATGGATGAGGAACTTTCTGCTTTGCATAAGACTGGTACTTGGGATTTGGTTCCTCTACCTCCTGGTAAGAGTGTTGTAGGTTGTCGTTGGGTGTATAAGATCAAGACTAATTCTGATGGATCAATTGAGCGATACAAAGCTCGGTTGGTTGCGAAAGGGTACTCTCAACAGTATGGTATGGATTATGAGGAAACATTTGCTCCTGTTGCAAAAATGACTACTATTCGTACTCTTATTGCAGTAGCTTCCGTTCGTCAGTGGCGTATCTCTCAACTTGATGTTAAAAATGCTTTCTTGAATGGAGATCTTCAAGAAGAAGTTTATATGGCACCCCCTCCTGGTGTTTCACATGATTCTGGGTATGTTTGCAAGCTAAAGAAAGCGTTATATGGTCTCAAACAAGCACCTCGTGCTTGGTTTGAGAAATTTTCTGTTGTGATCTCTTCCCTTGGATTTACTTCTAGTAGTCATGATTCTGCTCTTTTTGTTAAGTGCACTGATGCAGGTCGTATCATTCTATCTTTATATGTTGATGACATGATTATTACTGGTGATGATATTGATGGTATTTCAGTTTTGAAAACAGAGTTAGCTAGACAGTTTGAAATGAAAGATTTGGGTTCTCTACGATATTTCTTGGGTATTGAGGTAGCCTGCTCACCTAGAGGTTATCTTCTTTCTCAGTCAAAATATGTTGCAGATATTCTTGAGCGGGCTAGACTTACTGATAATAAGACTGTTGATACTCCCATTGAGGTTAATGCAAAGTATTCTTCTTCTGATGGTCTACCTTTGTCGGATCCTACTTTATACCGTACTATTGTTGGGAGCTTGGTATATCTCACTATTACTCGTCCAGATATTGCATATGATGTTCATGTTGTTAGTCAGTTCGTTGCTTCTCCTACTACAGTTCATTGGGCAGCTGTTCTTCGTATTTTGCGGTATCTTCGGGGTACAGTCTTTCAGAGTCTTTTACTTCCATCCACATCTTCCTTGGAGCTGCGTGCATACTCTGATGCTGATCATGGCAGTGATCCCACAGATCGCAAGTCTGTTACTGGTTTCTGTATTTTTTTGGGTGATTCTCTTATGTCTTGGAAGAGCAAGAAACAATCTATTGTTTCTCAATCTTCAACCGAAGCAGAATATCGTGCTATGGCATCTACTACCAAAGAGATTGTTTGGCTACGTTGGTTACTTGAAGATATGGGAGTTTTTCTTTCTCATCCTACTCCTATGTATTGCGACAACCAGAGTTCTATTCAGATTGCCCACAACTCGGTTTTTCATGAACGGACTAAGCACATTGAGATCGATTGTCACCTTACTCGTCATCATCTCAAGCATGGCACAATTACTTTGCCTTTTGTTCCTTCTTCTTTGCAGCTTGCAGATTTCTTTACTAAGGCGCATTCTATTTCTCGTTTTCGTTTTCTAGTTGGCAAACTCTCGATGCTTGTAACTGCCGCATCGTGAGTTTGAGGGGAGATGTTAAGAAATATAGTATTATTTTATTTTATTGTTTATTAAGGGTAGAATAGTCTTTTTAGTTTTCCTTATTTTAGACTATATATAGTCTCTCTATATGTAGATTTTGTATTCACTTTTCATTATGCAGATTTAATGAAACCCTAGCCTCCCTTTTTCCTTTTCTTTTCTTTCAATTGTTTAACAATAAGTAATTATAAACTTTGCTAAACATGCTATAATTATGAGTAGAGGTATAGAATACTGGGATATAGTACCGTTCGTGTGGACGCCAAGTAAGATACCTTTGTGTGGTCTGTAGCTAGTGTAGAATCTTGGTCGCTTGTCGCTTAGGTAAACTGTCATCTTCTCTGGGTTGGTCCAGGTTGTCCAGTTATAATTGGATATATTGGAATATCCGGTTTTCATAAATATACAGTACTAAACAGACATTTATCATCATATTAAATTATACTTACCTTAAATAAGTATCTAAAAATCTCTTTCTGATTTGAATTATTTAGCACGTTTGACAAGAAAATTGGTTATCTGACAGATTGTTTTGACGTTATGTGGGTAATAGTACTTGTCCATTTTACTTATTCTTCCTTTTTTATTGATGGAACAAAGTTATTAAAAAATACAACTTAAACGATGCATTTACGGAGATTCATCATTCTCAATTATAAAATCTGTCGTTAATATCTAACAAAAGCAGGGAAAAACCCGATCTGACCTAACCCTAAGGTTCTTATAAAAGATTAGTAGTTGACACATGCGTTGCACGAATTTTGTATTTGTTGTGTTTTTATTAGTGTAGAAATTGTGGATATTTAAAAAAAAGTTGTTTAAAATTTATTGGATTATTCAAATCTTGGGCCTAAATAAAATTTGAAAACACCGGACGTACATAAATATGTACCGTACGGTGATATGGAACAAAAATATGGGCATTCATGCTTGTGATTTGTATTGTTATACGAGAGATGCATGCTGGTAGTCCTTCGAGTTCTATAGGCGAACCATAAGACAATGTGAAATGTTTTATAGAAATTGGTACAATGAGGTGAAGAAGGAAGAAGCTAATAATGGTGGTATGGGTCATAATGAAGGTCCAAATCCTGAAAATAATGAGAGTTCGAGGAAAATGGGTGTGAAAAGGACAGGAGAGAGTGTTGATGACGGTTTGGGTTCAGATGATTAGATTATTGGCTCTTGTTCTAAACTTTGGTTGATTTCAAACGTAAGGTGTGATGGTTTTAAGAAATGTGTGTTTTCTTATGTTTATGAGACCGTACATGGTAGACAGTGTTGAATAAGGGGATGCATGTGTCTATTTATGAACCAGTTGACTTAGGAATGTCACTGTTGTCTGTTGATTTAGAATATTCATATAAGTCAATGGATTTGGAATCATCGGTTGCTGCTGATTCTAATTCTGATGATTCACGAATGTTAGAATCAAATTCGAGCAGTGAAGAGGAGAATGATAATTATGATAAGGCTAATAAAGTTAATATTTTATTGACCTTAATGGATTCGAAAGCATCAGATATTGATAATTCTAGGATGTTAGAATCAAATTCGAGCAGTGAAGAGGAGGAAGATGCAATTTAGAATCAAATTGAAGATGACACCGATAATATGAAATCGAGCAAGAACGAGAATGATGATTTAAACAAAATTAGTTTAAAGAAGAGAAAATCTTCGACGTACAAAATTGTTGTCGGACTGTAATTATTGCTCCCCGTGGCATGCTCCTCACCTGGGAAGATAAATTCTGAAAATGGAATGTTTCAATTCTAATTTTCACAATTTGAATAGCATGGAGTTGTCTGCTGAGGAAAGTGTCGTTTCTCTATAAATTATTAGTGAAGTAGGCAGTCACAGGAGGATTGTAAACTTGAAGATTTAGGTGATATTACGAAGCCTGATAATGGGGTGCTTTGGCAAACTTGTTTATGGTATTCCTGGTGCTGAAAATATACCGAAAATTCCTCCTATGGTGGCTCGGTTAAGTTGCTTAACAATGACGATGTTTCAATTCATCACTTTAGTTTTTCCATGTTCTTGAATTAAACAATATTTTGAAAGGTACTCGTGTTATGTGAACAAGCATTTTCTTTTAGCTCTACTATTCTAAATATATGGGATTATAAACGAGAAGAAAAAATGATGCAAGGAATAAATACCTAATTATTTAAGTATGACGTCATTTTTTTGAGCATATACACAAGAAACCAGCTTATATACACATAAAATCTTGTATCTTTATATTCGATGATAATTGAGTTTTGGTGAAAAATTTAGAGAGAGAGGGGCAGGACCAATTGACATGCTTTAGTGAATTTTGCATCGTTTTAACTTCCAAGCTATTGGGCTTCACAGTCCTAATATATGACTAAAAAGAGTCCAATTTTTCACTAATTGAAGACAAGGTCAAAATCAACAATTCACGAAGAAGGAAATACACATTGAATAGGGGGTTAAAATGGAAAAAAACAGAGTTTATTTGATTTGATGCATAAAGTACAAAAAATTAACAATTTTTTCATAAATTATTTATTTGTTTTATATTGTTATGCAAATGATCTTCCTCACCGCTTCGAAACGAGATCGACATGTCTAGGTCACAAGGCTAGAGGGCAACTGCCCGAAAGACGGGGATCAACCTATCCAGTCACGTCGCAGGGGTTCGGTGGCAACGTCTCCAACGGAAATTGACCTGACCGATCAGGTCGTGGGGTTTGGGGGGCAACGCCCCTCAGTGAGGATCAATCCGACTGGTCAGGTCGAAGGGCAGCGCCCCTCGTGGGGGTTAGGGGTAACGCCTCCGAAAGGAATTCTAATTTTCATGTATGAAATGAAGTTGTGTTTTTTAATGAAATAGTCATTTTTTTGCAAAGAAATAAGATTTTTTTTCCTTTTTTTGGTTTTTTGCTTTATTTTTAAAAAACGTACAGGGCATGAACCCATAGCAAAAGGAAAAAAGGGAAAATCGTCTTAATTGTTAGCATTTAAAAAAAATCCACACTATGTCCGTGTCTCCGCACAACATAGAGACACAGACATGGTGTCTCCATGCTGCGCATAGACACACCATGTACGTGTTTCCGTACGGAGACACGGTGCGCGAAGATACAAACACCATGTCTACACACTGTTCTTTTTTTCCTCTTCTTTTCTTTTAAATGTTTAATCCATCTTTTCACAAAGAACACAATCTAGATGAGTTAATGACATGGGTTAAAAGGCGAAAATAAAACAAGATTTTTTTTATTTATAATATCTTTTCGCTGCCATTGTCGGTGCAAACTATCTCATTCCCCTGCCATTGCCGATAAAAGTAAAGAAGCAAACTATATATTTAAGCTAATCTTTAAGCATAAAAGCAAAAGCAACTCCTCAAATCCCTGCACTTCATTATAAAAGCACGAAATGTGCAGAATTACGAAAATTTCATATTCAGACATCGCAATCTGAATCAACACTACATTCACGAAATCTGTAGACTAACAAAGATTTCATTCAATGAACCTGAATCCACATTACCTTAATAGAAATAAACGACAGCTAGAAATTACATTAGATTCAAATAACCTCTGCAACCAACAATAAAGATGCTATATACTCCTCATGTTGATAATAGCACTTCATGGCCTTAAATAAAGTCAGAAAATATTCTACATCCAAATCAAATACTCCAATGTTTTTATTGTTGTTTTGGAACCACAATTAATTCTATGGATCATTAGGATTGGTTGTGCTTGGTTTTTTTACACCCAAGAATATGGAAATTGAGGAAATTATAAAATTGGAAGACACATGAATAAAATAAAATTGGAGGACCGAGAAGCTAAAGACTAGGAAAATTAACAGTGTTTTCTCATTGAATATTGTTGCAACTACAGTGGCTTCAAAACTTGTCTTTTCATATAGTGGGGAAATAGAATCACTCTCAAATAGGCCGTAAATCTCCTATTGAAAACGACTCTAATTTAACACAAACTAAAATCTTTTCAAACCAATCAAGCAAATACTAGTTTAAGGAAAAAAAAAAAAAAAAAACAATAAAAGATCAAAAAATGAGAAAACGCATGTATTTCGATCTTGGAAACATTTTATTTTTAATTTTAATTATTATAGCAATACAATCAGGAAACTCCAAAAAAGAAATTTAAAAATAAATAAATACAGTAGAGAGATTGTGGTGATAATTCTCCATATTAAATAAGAGTCTCTCTCGTCCATTTAAGAGCATCGCCTGGACAAGCCATACATTAATATATATCCGACAACTAAAATTGTGTGGTATTCAAAGGTTGAGATTTTTTATATTGAATAATCCTCAATCTACATTTCCTCGTCATTAACTCTACTATTATGCTCATGTTTGGTTTGGATTAAAATTTGAAGTCAAAATCAATAATTAATTTTAATCATTAATTTTATTGAACCCACAACTTTTCAATCACATATCTCATCAACTTTTATCAAAATCTACTATAAATCTAATTTTAATATCTACCAAATAGGATCATTATCGAGCTTTCCATTTATGTGTTTGATACAATAAAATTCAGTAGAATAGACATATCATCGAGTCTTATTAGTTATTTCAGCCAATCGATTATCTTATGGATGACCAAGCAACAATCATGCCAAGTTGGTCAAATGCGAAAGAAAAATGACTATAAATTGAGTTTACAACACGATATATGTTAATGTGTAAGATAGGTTGTCTACTTTATGATTGATGGGTGATTTATCTTGATTATATCATAAAAATGTGTCATTTATTGGCTGGTTTAATATTCCAGTTGATTTTTAATTGTCAAAATCGTGAGAAAAGTTTACAGGTCCTATCAGTAGTCAATATTGGCTGACTGGATGATAAGTATTTCGAACAGGATCTTTAGACTGTGTTTTCTAGAGTTTTTTTGTATTGAATAAGATATGATTTCTTGTTATAATATTACAGCTCGTGTAAAATATATTACTTTCCATTCTAGATATTTTCAAATTAGTTGTGAATTTAATGTTAGATTAAATTAACATTGTCTTTCCTTATATTAGTCTATTAACAAATCACTAAAATTTTATCGTATTCTAATGACTGCTGTTTAGGTAAAAAAAAATTTCTATATTTGACAACTGTTTTACCTATAAAGTGAAGTAATTAATCAAGAGAGGAATTAAGCTTTGAAAAACATATTCTCTTCCGTTATTGTTTACAAGCAAGTTGTGGGGAAATATTGGCACAATGATGTTGTTGGGCCTTTATTTAAAGAGATGGGCTGAAGAATGTGGACTATTGGGCTTGACAACTTAATATGTGGTGGCCTATTTTCTCTGTCTTCTAGCAGCTTCCCATATACGTTTTGAGGGTTGGAATTAGATTAGAAGATTTCATTTTTTCTCTCGCCAGAACTCTCTGCCTCTCTCTCTAAATTCCAAATTTTTGTTTTAGTTCAAAATAGAAATTCTTTTGTGACTCTATTTTGGATAGTCCTAATGCATCTCTTGAGTGATTTGTTGTGGGCTATTATTTTGTATTCTTGAGTGGATACCGATTCAAGTGTTGGAGAGGGGTTTCAAGACTGTTGATGAATCTTGTGTGATTCTTTGCAAATTGGTGGTTGTATTGAAGAACAATCATTTATACTTGGTTAATGAAGTTATTTCTTCCGGTTGGCGGAAGCTCAAAAGAGGATTAGGATTTTTAATCTGAACCTCTTGCCTTAGGGCGAAAAATCTCTCGTGTTCTTTCGTTATTTTCAGTTTCTTGCATTTATTTTTTGTTGATTGAATGTTTGTTGTGGCTAATTTTGGAGTTGTTGAATCTCTACAGTGCTATTAGAGCGTTGGTCGTGATTCTTGGTTCTGGAATTTGGGCGACAGTAACCAGCTCATTTTTTTATTCAAGTGTTGATTTAATTTCTTGAACCCTAACTTAGGACCTTTGGTGAGTTCGTTCCAATTTTACATTTGATGCACTGATTAATGATTATGCTATTGACCATGGTCCGCAATTGTGGCTTAAATCTTGGTTTTTGGTTTGGCTCTTGATTTAAAACGTTTCTGTATTTTTTTTTAAATAATGTATATTGAAATTGTGATCATTAGTGCAAAATCTTGTAAATTGTTACATGAATTGTTGAGGTTCTTGCATGAAATTGAATCAGTGAATCATTGAATTGAGTATATATAGTCTGTTGGTTGTATAATTCATATTATGTGTCTCTGAAATGTTGACATTTTTGAATTATACTCACTATATACCTTGCTGGTTGCTCTACCTAATCTGATTTAGCCAGTCATTCAAACTTTCATTATGCCTTCTTCTAAATTTGAACTGGAAGTTTTTAATGCTAAAGGAGACTTTAGTCTCTGGCGTCAAAAAATGAAAGCTCTTTTATTTCAACAAAATTGTGCAAAAGCCATTGATGAGTCATGGCCTGATGATATGGATTCTGATAAAATGACTGAACAAAATGAAATTGCATGGAGTTCGATTTTTCTGCATTTGTCTGATAATGTGCTTAGAGAAGTAAGAGAAACAAAAACTGATGATGAGTTGTGGAAGAAATTGGAGACTACTTATTTGAATAAAACATGTCAAATAAGGTTTTCTTCTAAAACATTTTTTTGGTTTTAAACTTGATCCATCACTTGACCTTGAATCTAATATTGATAGATTCAACCGATTAACCCGCGACATAGCCAACTATGACGAGAAACTCTCAAGTGGACAGATGGCTGTGGTTCTATTAAATTCAATAGGTGATAAGTATAAAGATGTTAAAAATGCTATTGAATATGGTAGAGACACTCTAACTACTGATTTTATCATTAATGCCCTTAGAACTAAAGAGTTAGAGTTAAAATTTGATCTGAAAGAGTCTTCTAGTGGTCTGAATTTGATGGCTAAGTCTAAGTTTAATCCTAGAAACAATAATATCAATAAGAAATTTGGACACAAGAAAAAGGGAAATCAAAAGGATAAAATGAAAATTAAAGGTAAAAAATGTTTGTACTGTCAAGAAGAATGTCATTTTATCAAGGATTGTCCTAAAAGGCTTAATGATAATAGGAATAAGTAGAAAATGGATGGGAATGCAGCTTTAGCTTGCAACAATGAAACTGATATAGATGAAGTCTATGTTAATGTTGCCCATCAACCCAGCCAAGAGTGGATTCTTGACTCAGGTTGTATCTATCACATGTGTCCTAATAAAGAATAGTTTGGTGATTTTGAAAATGTAAAGGGTGGTTAAGTTTTAATGGATAATCATATGGCATGTCAAGTTAAGGGCATAGGAACCATTACTTTGAGAGTAAATGATAATAATGTGCTTATCTTAGAAAAGACTAGATATGTTCATGACCTTCAAAGAAATTTGATTTCTTTAGGTGTGTTAGATGACCTAAACAATGACATTATAATCAATGCGAGATACATTAAAATCTTGAGGAATTCACACTTGATAGTGGAAGCTCCCAAGAGACATGGACTTTACATTTTGCAAACTCAAAACATTTTTGACTCCACTTCAGTAGCACTTTCTGTTTCTAATGATAAGTTACAAATATGGCACAAGAGATTGGGTCATATTAGTGATAAATGGTTGCAGATTTTGAAAAAACAATGTGCCTTTGGAAAAGATAACATTGAAAAACTCAGTTTTTGTGATTATTGCATCCTAGGAAAGTATAATATATTACCATTTTTGTATGGAATGCATAAATCTGTGTCTATTCTTGAATACTTGCATGCTGATCTTTGGGGACCAGCTAATGTTCCTACTCATACTGGTTTTAAATATTTCTTGTTAATCATTGACGATTTTTCTAGAAAGAATTGGTTGTTTCTGTTGAAATCTAAATCTGATACATTTACTACTTTTAAAGACTAGATGACTTTGATTGAAAACCAAACTGATAAAAGGGTAAAAGTATTAAGAACGGATAATAGACTTGAATTCTACAATTGTGAGTTTGATTATTTGTGTAAATTGCGTGGTATATTGAGACACAGAACTGTTACACACACTCCACAATAAAATGGCTTGGCTGAAAGAATGAATAGAACTTTACTTGAAAAAGTTAGACGCATGCTTTTAAGTTATGGTCTTCCCAAGCTATTTTGGGGAGAAGCTGCAAAGACTGCTAGTTATCGTATTAATAGAAGTCCTGCTAGTGCTATACACTTTAAGACCTCTGAAGAAGTGTGGGATGGTAGACCTATTGACCTTAGCAATTTAAGAGTGTTTGGGTGTGCAGCCTTTGCACATCAATATGAAGGGAAATTAGATCCTAGGGCTCTTAAATGTGTCTTCTTGGGTTATGGTGAATGTGTAAAAGGGTATAGACTATGGGTGAGAGAAACCAAAGGGTACAAGATCATAATAAGTAGAAATGTGGTGTTCAATGAAGATGATCTACCTTGTTTGAAAAATGATAGTGACCTTTAAATCAGACTGATAGCATAGAGAGAGACTAAAATTGAGGTGGAGAAAGTTGATGATGATAGTCAATCACCTAATATTCAAAATGGAGAGGTTGATGTTGAATCACATAGGAATGATGAGATTGAACATTTTGATAATGATTTAGAGACAAATCAAACTTTAGGTTATTATCAACTAGCTCGTGATACGCAAAGAAGACAAATTAGACCACCTGTGCGGTTTGATGATGAAGTGTCTTTGCTTACTGTTCAAGGTTTTATTGAGAGTAAACATGTTTCATATGATGAGGCTATAAGTAGCAAAGATTCCAAGCATTGGCTTGAAGCAATGCAAGATGAGATGGAATCTCTTAAGAAAAATAAAACATGGGTGTTGATTAGTAGACCTAAAGGGAAAAGGGTTGTGGATTGTAAATGGATCTTTAAGATAAAAAGGGGGAACAAAGTGAGAATGACATTAAATACAAAGCTAGACTTGTGACTAAGGGCTTTACTCAAAAGGAGGGAATAGATTTTAATGAAATCTTTTCTCCAGTTGTAAAATTTACAACTGTTAGAGTGATTCTAGCCTTAGCAGCTCAGTTTAATTGGGAATTGGATCAATTAGATGTCAAAATTGTCTTTTTAAATGGAGATCTTGATTAAACTATTTACATGGAACAACCAAAAAGTTTTGAAATGAATAAAAATTATGACCTTGTGTGCCTTCTTAAGAAATCCTTAATTAAACTATTTACATGGAACAACCAAAAAGTTTTGAAATGAATAAAAATTCTGACCTTGTATGCCTTCTTAAGAAATCCTTATATGGTTTAAAGCAAGCTCCAAGACAATGGTTCAAGAGGTTTAATACATTTGTACTTAGACTTGGTTTTAAAAGAATTAATTTTGATACATGTCTTTATTGCAAAGGAAATGGTGGTGAAAATTCACTATATCTTCTTCTTTATGTTGATGACATGATTTTAGCTAGTCATGATATAAAAGAAATAGAGTTAATTAAAACCAAACTGAAATCTGAATTTTAAATGAAGGACTTAGGTCCTGTTCGAAAAAATTTGGGTATCGAAATTAAAAGGAATAGAAAGGAAGGCATACTTAGTCTAAGTCAAAAATCCTATTTTTTGAAATTATTGGAAAAAATTTCTATGACTAATGCTAAAAATGTGAGTTTACCTTTAGCAAATCAGTTTAAACTTTCAAGTGATCAATCTCCCAAATCTGAAACTGAGTTCAAAAGAATGGCAAGAGTGTCTTATTCTAATGCAGTTGGGTCTGTTATGTATCTAATGGTTTGTTCAAGACCTGATTTGGCTTTCTCTATAAGTGTGTTGAGTAGATTTATGTCAAATCCTGGTGAAACACATTGGGAAGCTATGAAGTGGCTTCTTAAATACATTAAGGGAACGTGTGACTTGGGGATTCATTACAAGAAACAATCTGATGGTGTTATCTTGAGGGGTTACACTGATTCTAATTATGCAGGCGATAGGGATAATAGGAAGTCTACTTCTACTTATGTGTATACTTTGTATAATTCATGCATTAGTTGGAAATCTCAATTACAGAAAATTGTTGCATTATCTTCAACTGAGACTGAATATATAGCTGCAACTGATGCTATAAAAGAAGGTATTTGGTTGAAGGGACTTTTAAATGAATTTAGCTTTGTGAAAGATGTTGTTTTATTTTCTGATAGCCAATCTGCTATATATTTGAGTAGAAATCATGTTTTGCATAATAGATCAAAACATGTTGATGTGAAATTTCATTTTATTAGAGATGTTATCTCACAAGGTGTTGTGAAACTTGAGAAAATCTCTACTCATTTTAATCATGTTGATGTTGAAACTAAAGTGCTGCCTTTAAATAAGTTTTTGGACTGTTTAAAGCTGCTTAACATTGATACTTGCTGATTTGTGTATTAGGTAATAAGAGCAAATGATGCCATAATGGAGAAATCACTTTAGATGAAATGATCATTGTACCAAGGTGGAGATTGTGGGGAAATATTGGCACAATGATGTTGTTGGGCCTTTATTTAAAGAGATGGGTTGAAGAATGTGGACTATTGGGCTTGACAACTTAATATTTGGTAGCCCATTTTCTTTGTCTTCCAGCAACTTCCCATATACGTTTTGAGGGTTGGAATTAGATTAGAAGATTTCATTTTTTTCTCTCGCCAGAACTCTCTGCCTCTCTCTCTAAATTCCAGATTTTTGTTTTAGTTCAAAATAGAAATTCTTTTGTGACTCTATTTTGGATAGTCCTAGTGCATCTCTTGAGTGATTTGTTGTGGGCTATTGTTTTATATTCTTGAGTGGATACCGATTCAAGTGTTGGAGAGGGGTTTCAAGATTGTTGATGAATCTTGTGTTATTCTTTGCAAATTGGTGATTGTATTGAAGAACAATCATTTATCCTTGGTTAATAAAGTGATTTCTTTCGATTGGCGGAAGCTCAAAAGGGGATTAGGATTTTTAATCCGAACCTCTTGCCTTAGGGCGAAAAATCTCTCGTGTTCTTTCATTATTTTCAGTTTCTTGCATTTATTTTTTGTTAATTGAATGTTTGTTGTGGCTAATTTTGGAGTTGTTGAATCTCTACACAAGTTCATACAAATTTGATGTTTCATTAATTAATTCAAAGCCAACGTCTTCTTCAAGTATTTGGAGAACACAAAATAACTCAGGTTGAATATTCAATTTTATTTATTGATCAAGCTACTTGGCGTGAAATTAATAATGATGATTCTTAATTCAAATGGTAGTTGCGATCGAATATAATAGGGAAGTGACGGTAAAGTTAAAATCGGTGAGTTTTATTCTACTTCATCAACAAGTCAAAAAAAGAAGATACAATGAAGTTTGAAAATTACGGATCGCCAAATTAACGGCTACTAAGTTATCGAATGGTTATAATTATTCATTTTTAATTTTGACCCTACGTGCGAAATTATTCTATTAAAAGCAACAAGTTACTTTTTAATAATTTTTAAATGATTAAGCATACACGTCCAATTTCTCTATGTTTGAATATCGCAGTTTGTAATATGGAAAGCAATAAAGAACACCAATACTTGTTGACGAAGAAACCAAACGTGGAAAAAACTTTGGGACCAAACCAGATACCTCCACGGCAAAAGGCTTGTGACGACTCTTCTATTTCTTGCGCTCGAGCGTGAGTCAAGCGAATGCCTAGTGAAATTCCGGTGCCGCGTTTTCCTTGTTTTCAACCTTTAATGCTAGCATAAATCATCTATACAAAATTGCACCCAAGTCCCTGACTTTTTATAAGTGTTCAATTAAGACATTTTTGTTCACAAACATGCCCATTACAATGTTGGATCTAACAATATCCCCCTTTGAAATTTTGTGACAAAATCATACAAATGAAGTCAAGGAAATAAAATATATCAAACTAAACTACCCAAGTTACTCAAGTTCTTTTACTTCTTGCATTCCTTGGTATACCCATTTCTTGAAATCAAAAACTCAATACACAGTATAAAAGTACGTGATACAGGAAATCAAACACTCATGAATACAAATAAGCATGCTAGTTTGAGACTTGTCAATCAAAACACCAACCGAAATATTAACATCACAAAATATCAAAACTCAAACAGTTATGTGTATGATATGCAATGCACATTCTCCCCTCTACTGGAAACTCTCAATGTTTCTATGCAGTAGGAAAATGTATCTATGTCTCTATCCAACGACCACTCAGACATAAAATGCAAATCTCAATTTCATTCAATGCTCCACTGTGTAGTATATTCTCTCTAATCTCCCTCTTTTTGTCACAAATGACTAAGGTGCAATTTCAAATCAATTTTAACCATAAATATTCAACAATCCAAAAAAAATTGTTGTTAGCATGCCCAAGCATAATTTACAAGTAGTAAATCTCCCCACATAATCAGTTAGGTCATAATGGAGTAATTTGTATAAGTGGCTCATATGTTTAAAGTGTCACTAATCCAAGGCAAACAGGACTCCAAACATTAATTGTGTGAGAAGGGACATGCTAAACATCCCAATAAGGGTATCCTCATACTAATGAAAGTCAAACCATAAAGCACAATATGACCTATAAATTAATGCCTTTTTTATATATATCAGTTTTTTTAAAAAATTTGAGCATATATATTTGTTCACATATTTCAAGCTCATCATGTTTTTCACATATTCCATATTTTCCAATCTCATTGATTTTTCATCTTAAGTGCAAGTCCTTCTCTATTGAGCAACTAAGATAACCCTATAGCGAACTTTATGATGATTAACCCAAGTCAGTTGACCATAGGCACCAGGTTTTGAGACACCCTGCATACTTAATTGCTCGAGTTAAGGAGTCTCGAAGAAGAACATTAAGATATTGGGCTTATTAGGGGATATACTTAGGCTTAGGTCTACTAAAAGTGGTCAAATCATGTTCAAAGTCAACTTACAAACAAGTGACTGTCATCTCAAATCTCACACATGCGGTTATGTCTCATTTACAATATCATAGTGTGTGCAGTACAGATGGTACATGAAGACACATATACTAATTACTTCATATCAACCCAAGCAGAGTAATTGAAACTACGTTACAACTTATCAATTAAGTACATACGTGATCACAACATGCAAGTTTAAGAATGTCATATATTATACTGTAATAAAGTTACAATTCCCATTTTTTTGTTTTTCAATTTTTCAAATATTTTTTAAATTTTTTTTTTTTTTGTGTTTTTCTTTTTTGAAAAGATGAATGTGCCACACACAAAATCAAAGCAAAGCGTGCATGTACCAACGCAAATATGACTAAAAATGCACATGCATGAAATTAAATCCAAAAAAAAATGTGATGCATGCAAAAGTTAATAACACCTAACAATTAAGCACACAAATGCACCAGAAATACCTAATCAGCTAGGTATATGAGTGATATTACCTTTAAAAGCAACATGATATGTATCAAAGTTTTTAAGATCACCGTTTTTCACCCAGACTTGCCTAGTACGAGAACGATTCCCAGACAATTGTGTCACCAACTTGGTCAAACGACTCACTTGATTAGTAAGGAATCTAATCTGACCAACAAGCTCCTGATTTATATTCCTATTAAAGATCTTGATTCTTTGTCTATTTAGGAATTGATGACATTTAGGGCGTATGTGTCATAACTCACTGTAGTGAAAATAGGTCGGGACAAACCTAGGACCAATGTTATGTGGACGCTAACGTCTTTCCTAGGTTGACGGGTCATACGCTGTATAGTAGGCCTCTGTCTAACAAGTCTCTTATCCTTAAGATTGGGGTTAGTCACATGTTTGGGTTGGTCATTGGCAAGGACAAACGTGTTCTTAGAAGTACTAGCATTTTTCTCTTAAAACCTAGATCTCCCTTATATCCAGTCGACTTTCCCATTCCTAAAATGTTATCTAACTTTTTAGAACCACTAGAGAAGGCAAGCAGTTGAGACTTAGAATATATTCTAGATCGCTCAGAATGTTCTTAACTTGGATTTCTAAGGTCTCTTTCTCAATGGTCGACTCGCTAACTCTTCTAGAGGACTTCTCAAGCTCACTGGTGAGGTTCTTAACCTAAGCCTCTAAAGTTGGATATCTTCCTCACTCATAGACTCTTCATTAGAATCTTCATCACTATCAAAATCTTATTTAGAATACTTACTACTACTTACATTCTCAGCCTTCTCACTCCCCTATCAGATTTATTTCTAATTCTAGCAGTAAAGGCAACATATTTTCCACTTTCCTCATAAGTAGGTTTTTTCACTCTGATTGTCCGAGTTAAACTCGTCATCATTGAGAGTAGCATTCATAGCCTTATCCAAATTTCTCCTACTGTTAGGACACTCACTCCTAACATGACCAAAACCTCAATAATTATGACATCTCACGAATTTAGAACTCCTCCTAAACTCACTTGGACCACTTCTATGTTTCTTTTGAAGTTTTTGTTTATTCCTAAACAGTTTTCGAAATTTTTTAGCAAAGTATGCTAACTCCTCTTCATTAGGAGAAACTGAATCCGATGACTCTTTTTTACTATTCATCACAATTTTTAAAGCCAATGACTTATCGTTTGTGGGTTTATCAAATGTCAACTCCTAAGTCTGGAGAGATCCTACCAACTCTTCGATATTAATTGAATCTAAGTCCTTGTTCTCATCTATAGCCGTGACTTTAGGCCTAAACCTTTCAGGAAAGGATCTAAAAAATTTCTTAAAATTTTAGGCTTTGAGATTCTCTCACCTAGGTTGAAACTAGAATTTACTATGTCGTTTAAGCTCGCATAAAACTCATCAAAAGTTTCATTCTCTTTTATCATAATCTCTTCAAACATAGTGGTCAGCATTTGTAATTTCGAGTTCTTAACAGCTTGAGTTCCCTCATGTGTGGTCTGTAAAGTATCTCAAATCTCTTTGGCTACCTCACACATAGAACTCTCCTAAATTCTTCCGGGGATACCGTCATAAATAAGGCATGTGAGGCTTTACTGTTCTAGTTACATTCATCTAAGTTCGTCCTAGTCCAATTAGCAATGAGAGTGTGGATTACTTCATTATTAATCGTAGATCTAGGTGCAGCCCAACCATTCACAACACCCAGCCATATACGCTCATCCATATATTTCAAAAAGGTTATCATCCTAACCTTCCAGTAGGCATAATTACCACCATCAAAATAAGGCGGGACGGATGATGAATTACTCATCTAGATAATACCAATTGAAAATTATGGATTACCAAATTAATGGCTACTAAGTTATCGAATAGTTATAATTATCTGTTTTTAGTTTTGAACCTACGTGTGGAATTATTCTAATGAAAGCAACAAGTCACTTTTTAATAATTTTTAAATGATTAAGCATACACATTCAATTTTCATATGTTTGAATACTACAGTTTGTAACATGGAAAGCAATAAAGAACACCAATACTTGTTAACGAAGAAACCCAATGTAGGAAAAATTATGTAACCAAGCCGTTACCTCCACTATAGACAATATGGATTACAGTCTATTTCTAGCCTATCAAATTCCGCTAATTCCTGCTGTTGTAATTCATGTAATCTCCAAAATCTACTGTACCCATTAGCTTCATAACCTTCTATAATTGTCTCTTTCAAGTGGAATTTCAAGAATCTCCAATTCTTGTGTTTTTCCTGCGCTTGCAATCCACCTCTCCCAATACCCGATCGAGAGAGTACTTTCTTCAAAGTGTTAAGGAAGTCGGGTATTTTGGATTTACAAACCTTGATGTTTTCCCAAAATTTGGTTTTCAGATCTCAATAATGATATGAATTATTCCATCAATAAATTGTGTTCTTGGCTCTGTCAAAAGATGATATGAATATGTTATACCAATAAGGCACAAGGAGACAACCTTCTGAAATTCGTCACACAAATCTATATTTATAATTGGGGATGCTTAGGTGTTATGGGCCGTGTAAAACTCTTCGAAATCACGAATTTGGTCAGCCTCATAAATATGTCGCTCGAGGCGAAAGGCGGGCGACGACTCTTCTATTTCTTATGCTCAAGCGTGAGTCAGGCTAACCGCTAGCAAAATTTCGATACCACATTTTCCTTATTTTCAACATCTAATCCTACAAAATTGCATCTAAGTCCCTAACTTTTTACAAGTGTTCAATCAAGACCTTTTTGTTCACAAACATGACAATTACAACATTGGACCTAACAAAGTTGTTCTTAGTTCTTTTGATTTTTTTGTTAACTTTGTGAAATTACAATAATGGATACTGTTGTATTTTTTATCAATTAATTAGTCAGTTGTTTGACATATCACATGAAGGCTTGTGCATGTTTTTCTTTGGGGTCTACCACATTATATATGGTGTTCGCATCTTTATTATGTTAATTAAATTCTGCACTCAGTTAAAATTGTTCAAACACAGTATCAACATGCCCCATGCAGTCAAAATCGATAGAAATTAATTGTATGAAATTATGACCGCTTGTTGTCTAGAATTACAATAATAAATTAAAATTCATTTTTAATTTATCTAGATTTTAGAATTTACATAACAATGACGTTTTCAATAGGTGGATTTGGGACCAATAAATAACATGATTACATAAAATTTAGTTTAACGTAAATCAATTGAAATAATTAAAAAGTTATTGGTCAACAAAACTATTCATCGCAATATTAATATAACGAATCTTAATTGGCAACTCAAGCTCTTTGTGTTGAAATTTGTCATAAAACTTAAACTTTATAAACTTGCCAAGATCTTCATGTCAAACCATCAAGAACTTTAAATTAATGCGGAACATATCTTGATCCATAGAATTGTATCTTGAACAAAAAATCTTGAATCTTGATCTTTTGTTCTTCAATTTAATTGCTCCAAATCTTCTTATTGATTCTTGATTGTGGGTTTATGGACCTTCCTCTTCAATATATTTTCTCTGATATTTTTATATTGATGGGATGGTACAAAGAATGAGAAATTTACATATGAATTGGGGACCATAACCTTATATATAGTTTCCATATGTATTCGGCTCATCGTCAAATACAAATTTTAATGGATATGGTATCTACACTTATAGTCCTGCCCACACTTTATTTAGATACCCAAAGACCAATTACTTAATTCTTTATTAAATCATTTTAAGTTTGAGCTTAACTTTAGGATAGCATTTATACACAATTAATTACATATGTCGCCCACTTGGAAAATTAAATAATCCAACAATCTCTCACTTAGGCCACATATGTTACCATATAAATGTGTATAACCTTATAAGCTCAAAATTTTTGCTATCATAACCAAAAGTACCTCCGAACAATCTCATCCATTGATTATATCAATATATGATCAAAGTGATCTTCATTACAAGTATCATAACTAAACCCTCAATGGTCACGTACATCAATACAATCAAATGACATAGATTAAATGTGGATGTGTAGCATGAAAATTACATGTAATGTGATCCAGACATGCCTATTTCCAACTGGTCCTGCTTTATTCTTTAATACTTTATGAGATCAAACCAGAAAAAAAACTTTAATCATAGTGAACTGAACTGAATACTTTATTATTGAAATAAACTTGAATGTGCACAACCAAGATTATGTGTCAAAAAACAACATCCAAAATTACAAACTCCCACTAAACTAGCATATCATCAACATTTACAACACCCATGTGAACGATGTGCTCATGAAAGACCTTGGGTGGTAGACCTTTAGTGAATGGCTCTGCTATCATGGAGTTTGTTCAAATATGTTCTATAGTAACCTGACAACTCTGAACTCTTTCTTTAACAACTAGGAATTTGATGTCTATCAATTTAGACTTTGTTAAACTCTTATTGCTGTTTGAATACAAGACTGTTGACTTATTATCACAAAATAACTTAAGTGGTCTTTCAATTCCATGTATAATCCGTAGCCCAGTAACAAAATTCTGCAGCCACATTCCTTGATTGGATGCCTCATAACATGCTATAAACTCATCTGTCATGGTTGAAGAAGCTAGAGTGTCTGCTTAGCACTCTTCCAGGATATAGCTCCTCCAGCCAGCAAAAAGACATAGCCTGATGTGGATCTCCTACTGTCTTGACATCCAGCAAAATCAGCATCAACATAACCAATGATCTCCAATTGGTCTGATTTCTTGTATGTGAGCATGTAATCTTTTGTTCTCTGTAAATACCGTATAACCCGCTTGGCTGCCTTCCAATGATCCATCCCAGGGTTATTTAAATATCTGCCTACCATTCCAACAATGAATGCTATATCCGCATGCATACTTGAGCATACATTAAGCTCCCAATTGCTGAAGCATAGGTAATTTTCTGTATTTCCTTTACTTCATGGTCATTCTTAGGGCATTGGTTGAGGTTAAACTTATCTCCCTTAGCCACAGGGCTATCACCTGGTTTACAATCCTACATCCCAAATCTCTTAAGTACAGTATCGATACAGCTCTTTTATGATAATCTAAGAATACCCCAGGAACGATCTCGATGTATCTGAATCCCTAATACAAAAGAGTAGGCGTCACCATGATCTTTCATCTCAAAATTCTTTAATAAAAATCTCTTGGTTTCATGGAATAAGCATATATCATTGCAGGCAAGCAGTATGTCATCGACATACAATATCAGGAATATGTACTTACTCCCACTGAACATGTGGTATACACAATCATCAACCACATTCATCTCAAAACCAAACGAGATGATTATTTGATGAAATTTGTAATACCATTGACAGGAATTCTGCTTAAACCCATAGATGGATTTAAACCATTTTCTTTAAGTCTCCTGACACAAATCTTTTCGATTCCACCATATATATCGTCTCATCAATGTCACCATTAAGAAACGTCATCTTTACATCCATCTGATGTAGCTCAAGGTCAGAATGTGCCACAAATGCAATTATAATCCTGAAAGAGTCTCTCGTTGAAATTGGAGAGAAGATCCCTTTGTTATCGATGTCTTCCCTTTGAGTAAAGTCATTTGCAACAAGACAAGTTTTATATATTTTCACATTACCCTTCGAATCCCTCTTGGTTTTAAATATCCATTTGCAACCAATGGGTTTCGTGTCTTCAGGCAATGGGACAAGTTCCCAAACATCATTGTCTTTCATGGACTTTATTTCCTCATCTATAGCATCAATCCACTTTTGAGAATTATTACTTTTCATTGCTTGATGAAAGTTCATAGGACCTTCTTCCATCAATCCAATGTCATCCTCATGTTCTTGGAGAAATACTATAAAGTCATCCGAAATTGCATTTCTCATTTCTCTAGTAGATCTCCTTAATGGCATTTGTTCTTAAGGTTGTCGAGTTTGTTCTTCTGGAACAGTCTCTTGATTGTTTACAGGGGGTTCTGGAATATTGTATCGATCCAAAATTACTTCTTGAATAAAATCTGGAACAAGAATTTGTTCATGGTCCTGATCGTTATCAATTGCAATAAGAGGGATGTTTATACGTTCATCCTCAAAGACAACATCCCTAACTTTATCTCTCCCACAAACTCCACATCCTCAAAGAACTGGACATTTCCCGTTTCGAAAATTGATATGGTAGTGGGATCATAAAATTTGTAACCCCTTGACCTTTCAGAGTATCCAATAAAATAGCAACTGACAGTTCTGGAATCCAGTTTCTTTTTCGATGGCCTATAAGGTCTTGCCTCAGCTGGACAACCCCAAATGTGTAAGTGCTTCAAACTAGGCTTTTTGCCTGTCTAAAGCTCATAAGGAGTTTTGACAGTTGTTTCGCTTGGAACTCTATTAAGAATATAAGCTGCAGTTTTTAATACTTCTCCCCAAAGAGATTTTGGTAAGGTAGAATGATTAATCATACTCCTTACCATGTCCTTAAGTGTTCCGTTTCGTCTTTCAGCAACACTATTCATGCTAGGAGAACCTGACATGGTATACTGTAGGACAATTCCACATTCCTCTAGGAATTTAGCAAAAGGCCCTGGATGTTGTTCTCCTGATCCGTCATATCTACCATAGTATTCACCACCACGGTCAGATCTAACGTGTTTTATTCTTTTACCGAGTTGATTTTTAACTTCAGCCTTATAAGCCTTTAACACGTCCAATGATTGGGATTTCTCATTAATGAGATATAGGTAACCATAACGGGAATAATCGTCTATGAACGTAATAAATGACTATTGACCATTCCAAGAAACCAAAGGGAATGGCCCACAGATATCCGTATGAATTAGTTCTAAGACATCTGAAGTCCAATTGGCACCTAGTCTCTTTATGTTTGTTTGTTTTCCCTTAATGCAATTTACACAAACACTTAAGTATGAAAAATCAAGGAAATCAAAGTTTCTTTCCGACATAAGTTTTTCAATTCTCTTCTGAGAAATGTGACATAAACGCTTATGTCATAATGAAGAGGCATTCTCATTGTTTAATTTATGCTTAATTCCTCGTGAACTTACATGCAAGGTTTCATTGTAAGAGGCAACTGAATAAAGCAAATACAGATTATCATATCCAGATAAAAAATCGGTACCCACAAGATTTGAATCAAGAAAAAGACTAAATTTATTATTTCCAAATGAACAAGAATAACCAAAATTGTCCAAAACAGAAATAGAAACCAAATTCCGTCTAAAAGATGGTACCACAAAAGTCTCTTTCAAATCCAAATAAAAATCGATCTTTAATAATAATCTAAAATGCCATATAGCCTCTACTTCAACTTATTTGTCGTCGCCTACGTAGATGAATCTTTCGACGCCATTTGGCTTTCGGTTGTTCAAACAACCCTGCATAGACACACTTATATGAGTAATAGCATCGGAGTCAATCCACCAAGTATGTCTAGGTACTGAAACTAAATTAACCTCGGAACAAACCAAAGTGAGAAATGTACCTTTCTTTACACGCCAAGCGTGGTATTTGGTACAATCCCTTTTCAATTGTCCCGGGATTCCACAAACATAACTGCCAGATCATTCATCATTTTTAGCCTTTTGCTGTTTCTTTTGAGCCGGACCGGGTGCAGTGATCGTTTGATTTCCCGCAAGTGAACGAGATCGTGAACAAGTAATATAATGATGAATAGAGTGTCGAACCCACGAGGACTACGTGTTTGATCGAGTTAAAATTAATTGCAATTTTAATCGAATAGCAAATAGATTTTGTGATTTGGTCTATACTAATACCTAAATTATTAATTAAACTAAAGAAAATAAGTAAATGTGTTTTTCAAATCATAAGATGCATTGTTAAGATGTCGAATCCCCCTTATTATTCCATTTTTAGCGTAACAATTAAATTGACAAATTTGAAATCATTCATGTTGGTCAATGTTTCTAATTTAATTGAAAGCCTCTCTCGATAGCGATCAAATCTATTCCCCTCATGTGACCCTTCTATCTCTCGATGAAAGATACAAACATGATAAATGCATTAACAAGTACTAGAACATCTATTGAAACCATATAAAGCATAGAGGTATATCTCTATCCTCTATCGAACCTTACAATATTTATTATAATGTGCTTAAACCCTATTTCTCTCTCGATAACAATAAAATTCGTTAACAATTCAATTGGTGAAAAGAACGATAAAAACGATAATAAACATCCACAAATCAAATCAAATTAAAGTCAAAATAATTAATTAAGAACTGAAAATATCATAACAAGGGTTCATTTCATCCTAGCAATGTATAAATTTAGCCTAGCATATTTGAAATTAAAAGAATTCATATATAAGTGAAAAGATATAACTCGATTTTGATAAATTGAGAAGATGAAGATAAATCTTGAAATCTTGAACCTCTTCAATGATTTCCTAATGAATCTCCACTTGCACCTTCTCTTCTTTGCCCAAAAATCATATTTGAATCTTCGTTTGATTGGATTCTTGCAAATTCCCTTCAATTCTCTCACAAGAATTATGAATTATCCTCATTTGATGATATTAATTGATGAATATTGGAGTATAATATGTATATGAGAGCTCTCTTATATGTATTCTGATGTTCTCTATTTGTAGGAGTCGAAAATTGGTTGAGAATCACGTCCAATTTGATTTCCAAAAGAGTTCGAATCGAATAAGGAAAGTTGTCTTCACGCGCGGATTTTTTGGTCTCTGCACAGTAGTCAGTATTTTGGCCATAACTTTCTCTTCTAATATTCGATTGATGAGATTCAAAGTACGTTGTAAAGATAACTCAAAGGGCTATAACTTTGATAGAAATTTTCCAATTCAGATGTCTACTATGCTAAAAATCAGTTTCAATCTTCGATTAGAAATCTGGAATATAACTTATACGATTGGAAATTGATGTTTATCATATTCCATTCCTTTTTCAATTCTAATTCTATCCAATTGTCTCATAAAAATCTTTCAAGTATCATCTTTTGGTCCAAATCAACTATTGAGTATTTACAATTTGATCCTCTGACTTTGAATTATGCCATTTTTCGCTTATTTCTTTCGATTCCTTATTCAACCATTGAGTTTTACCTATATAACAAAAAAATACAACAATTTAGGATATATTTTGTCAATAGAACTACCAAATATCGATATTTTAGGACCCTAAATAAGTGTATAAAATACACTTATCATGCAGCTTCCTTATTCTTTCTTTTCTTAAACTTGTCCTTAGATGTACTAGCCAAGTGAGCACTTTCATTCTTTTCTTCTTCTTGCACACAGTATGAAATGAGCTCATTTAGAATCCATTTTTCCTTTTGACAGTTATAACTGACCTTGAATTGATTGAATTATACAGGAAGAGAAATTAAAACCAAATGCATGAGAAAATCATCAGATAGCTCAAGCTTTAGTGCCTTTAATTTTGAAGCAATATGAGACATCTCTATTATGTACTCCCGAATATTTCCTTTACCTAAACCTTAGTGAAACTAAGTTTGCCAAAAGTGCACTAGTTTCAGCCTTATCGCTATTTGCAAAGCGTTTTTCAATTTCAGCAATAAATTCCTTGGTAGTAGTTACCTTATCGGACACAGTACCCCTAAATGATTCTAGAATACCATGCTTCATGATCATAAGACTTATGCGATTTGAACGATCCCACTTATCAAAGTCCCTTTTTTCATCAACGAAATTTTTATCCGTAAGTGCAGCGGGTTGTTCAGTTCTTAACGCAAGGTCTAAGTCCATTCAGCCAAGAACGATCTGAACGTTCTCTTTCCAGTCCTTAAAGTTGGTTCCATTTAGCACCGGAATAGAGTTGATGTTTGCAGATATTGTAGAAGTATAAGAGTTAACTGAATAGAGAACAAAGCTTAAGAAATATGTTCACGTTAGAATCCGTATTAAGAAATTAATTAATTAATTCAAATAATGGTAAATCTCATCACAAGAGACCAAGCACAATATTGATATTTAGTCTTTGGACAAAAATATCAACTTGCAAGTGGTACTCTTGATATAGTGATCAAATATTGACAATAAACTATGTCAAACAATAAACATATCTTTGGATCGATTTATTGTTCACATAAAACAAAATCTTATAATTTTCACATATTTATTACCACGGGTATGTAAATAATTCGGCCAAATATTAACCTTCCTTTGGGTCAGTCAATACCCGCATGAATTACGTACACACAACCTTCCTAATATTCCAAATAAATTAATCTAGGCAAGAGAGGTCACTTTGGTAACATGTTGCTTCAATTAATTTATTTAGGAAAATTAGTAATCCAAAAGAAATTCTAAAGACCAAAATTTTAATTTTAATTGTTAATCCTTAATTCTGTAATTTTATTTTGAACTTAGGGGGCCTAAGAGTTAATAATTCAGAACTTTATGGATCGAAAATTAATTATTCAAAGCTTTAGGGAGACAAAGTTTAAAAATTTTAAAATTTTGGGGCCAATTAGAACAAAACAGAAACTTTGAGGGCTTTAATTACAAAATCTAGAACTTAATTGGCCCAAATTAATAAATTTTAAAACTCTAGGGTTGAATTATTAAAACTCATAACCTTAAGGCCCAACTTGAATGAGTTTTAAACTTTAGGAGCTAAAACTTAAAATTTAACCATAATCCTTAAATTGCAGCCAAAGACCTTAACATATCAAATTTACACAAGAAGCCCCCGCCCCCAAAATTCACCTAAACCCTAACAAGTGATCGCCCTGCTAGCTATTGCAGGTTCATAGCACCACGCGGTGCTACATGCGACACACATCGTGCGGTGCCGGTGCAGCGAGCGTTGCACCACTCACTGCAATTGTCGAGCCAGACGGCGATGCTGCCTCGCTGCAGCCCGCTACTAGTATTTTTTTTAGACTGAAAATACTGTGATTCTTGAAAAAAATGCCGGAAAAATTTTCAAATTTAACAAAACTAAAACCGGATTTGCTAAATTCAAAAATCATAAAATTATTAAGAACCTAATTTAAAATTTCGATTCCCAATGACTTAACATGAATAGGCTCTGATACTACTTGTCGAAACTTTTATGAAACTTAAACTTTATAAACTTGCCAAGATCTTCATGTCAAACCATCAAGAACTTTAAATTAACACAGAACATACCTTGATCCATAGAATTGTATCTTGAATGAAGGATCTTGAATCTTGATCTTTTGTTCTTCAATTTAATTGCTCCAAATCTTCTTCTTGATTCTTGATTGTGGGTTTATGGATCTTCCTCTTCAATATTTTTCTTTGATATTCTTGTATTGATGGGATGACACAAAGAATAAGAAATTCACATATGAATTGGGAACAATAACCTTATATATATTTTTCATATGTATTCGGCACATCGTCAAATACAAACCCTAATGGATCTGGTATCTACACAAATAGTCTGGCCCATACTTTATTTAGATGCACAAAGCTCAATTACTTAATTCTTTATTAGATCACTTTAATTTTGGACTTAACTGTAGGATAGCATTTATATATAATTAATTACATATGTCAGCTCACATAGCAAATTAAATAATTTCCTAACGCTTTGAGCATCAACACTTTCTCCCAAAATCATTTTTCCTCTAAAATATCTTCTTCCATAGTTAGTTTTACGGTATTTCATTTAATTTTTTTACAAATTGCATGCTCTCAAAAAGATTCAAGTTTCATTCAGCAATGACACCAAGAAGTAGATGATACTGAAAACTAAGACAGATGATAATTCAGTAACTTTAGTAGATAGTGTTTTCAATTGTTGT
The DNA here is from genome assembly GCA_019097785.1 of Fraxinus excelsior. NCBI lineage: Eukaryota > Viridiplantae > Streptophyta > Magnoliopsida > Lamiales > Oleaceae > Fraxinus > Fraxinus excelsior. Next base: position 5,794,446 of record CM032627.1, read on the forward strand.
TATTTGAAAATTTGTATCAAACTTTTCATATATGCAATTGATAAGCCAAATTCCGTACAATAGACACATCATCGAATTTCATTTTAGCCATTCGGTCATCTTAGGGACAACCAAGCAACAATCTCTATCAAGTTGGCGAGGATTTCTACATACCAACATCCAAAATCAACCTCCACGGAGACATGATCAACCAATTTTGACCAAATACAAAATAAAAAGTCTTTATGAACTGAGTTTACAACAAGATCTATGTTATGTTATTTTATGTCAACGGATGAAACGCTTGGGGTATATATTTACGTCATGAGTGTTGGGTTTCTTTACCCAATTTAAGTTGGATTTCCAAGATAATATTTTTTTTCCTTCTTTCCACGTGTTTTTATTGGCAAAATATTATTTCCTTTATTTCACGTAATTTATTATCTTGTTTCCATCTTTACGGTATTTATAGGGTTTGGCATGCACCCCTATAAATACTGTACTTTTTTCACAAGTTTTGTATTATTGAAATATAAAATAATAGTGTATACATAATTATTTTATTTTATTTTTATTAGTCAATTAAATAAAATACTTCGTTCATGTATCAATTAATTTTTTGCATTTTATCTTGTTGTTTGTTTGCGATCATATACTTCATATCATATTATATATATTACCTCAATGAGTATTTTTTTTTAATTACACAATTGTTGGCTCAATTTTAACAATTGAAAACACACAATTTGATTTTGTTGACATCCGACATCCAAAGTCGTTAAATACAGTTTGTTGTATGCATTAAGCTTATGCTAATGTAAGCTCAGATATTTGAGATCAGCTTGGATTACATTATCGTATTGTATAAACAGTCAATCGACAAGTGACATATGAAAGGTCTTACATCAGGACCCACCAATTCCGTCAATCACATGCCTTAGCTTCATTATCTAAGTAGTTTATTAATTGTTGGGGACCACGTGTAAGGTTAATTCATTATGATCTGACAAGCAGAGATCATTAACCAATCAAAATGTGTCAATCATGTACTTTCTCAGCTCGGTACTGTAGATGATAAGACAGAAAAATAAAAAAATACATGTAAACCTTTCCCTCTAAAATGAAAGGATGGGAGCCTTGATAAGGGGGGAATTCAAGAAATACATCATATTTCAAATATCTCCTTCCAAAAAAGTGGAAGCATTTGTAGTTACAACAGTTATTTGCAAATCACTATCAATAAAAATTCTCATTTACATTTTAAGTTGGCTTGAACCTTGTTCATACAATTTTTTACGTCAACAGATTTTATTCTTGAAAAGGAAAAGAAAGTGAATTTGAAGATTAATTAAAATAACAATTATGAAAGAGAAGAAAATTTGGATTATAAATCAATTGGGATTTACAATGTCACTTACCCGTCATTTCTTTAATATCATAATACACTGGAAATGCAAATTACCAAGTTATAATGTTATACCCGCTTTTTCAAATTTAGTTAATTATTCATCTAGAGCGAAATTAACCCTAATCGAATAGTTTTAACCATTATATCTCTATGTTGATTAAAACTCAACCAAACGCATTAAATTGTAATGAAATAATTGAAAGGATCAGTTAGGGTTTAAAGTATATTTCTATCTCCTAAAAAACCTAGGGCATTAATTATTTTGGTCAAAAATGCACAACAATCTTTCAATAAGTACACAAACCACCTAACTCAATCATTTATTGGCGACATACACGATGAAAATTTAAGCACGATAATAAATGAGCAATAACTATACTAATTAAAGTGTTAAATGATGAATATTGACATTAATGAAACTTAAGTCAAATTATACCATAAATATCAATATTAAACACTTAGTCCATTGCAAAATAGAAACACAAAAACAAAATAAAGAGAGAATCCATTACAAAATTGTTGACTTTGAGTAAAATTAAAATCTAAATTTTAATCAGTACCAAACAAGGGCTAAGTTAAGAACCCATAATACACATGACTCTAGAGAAGCCAAATGGAACTAAACACAAAACCATTCTCAACCTCAGTTGTAGAGGAATAATACATCTGAATTCTTAACCCCTATCTCGTAAAACGTAACCTTTCATTTCTTGCATTTCCATCTTTTGACTGTAGTATCCATATTCAACCATCTCATCTGATTACTAATTAATGTCATCAAACTGAATGGATACAATCCCAATGGTCGGTGCTGGATTACTTTGCTATGGAACTTCAAGTATCGATTGTTGGATTGTATTGGTTCAGTTTCTTATGCAAGCCAAACAATTGTTAATTTATTGCTCATGTTTGAAAATAAGTTGCATCACGTGGCAACAAAAATAGTTTTGAAATTAGATTTGAAAAAATAGATGGCAGGCTTTTTTCTTGCTTTGGTGAACTATATATACATAGAATGCAAATTTCAAGAAAAGATCTACCTCAAAGGGTTTGCACTTTACTTAACTTCGAAATTCCCTCGATGCCCTTTTTCTCGGGAGGTGAAAGGTGAAAAGTCAAAAGTTGGCAAGCCGAGAATGTAAATAGTCGTCATCTAAATTACATTGGATTTGTGATAATTCAAGAAGCAATCGTGTTATTGCGTGTACGCTAATGCTATTTATCTCTACTGTAGATGATCTTGTTGTTATGTGATATTATATGATACAATCAATAACCTAACTCTCGTATCCTTGCACTTAATTGACCTTATGATATGATATCTCATCAAGTACCACATTATATGAAGATAATATGTTCCACGCAAGCAAGTTAGGCTAGTAGAGATCTCTTTCCTCCAAAAAACGTTGTGCGAGTAGGCAAAACCTGTAGTCAAAGCTCGCTAGAAAGACTAGATCTATATACAATTGTTATAAACAGTCAGTGCGGGGAACCACGAGGGGTTCTTCTGAGGGTATTATTTTATCAATTCTTTTCTTTCACATCCTGTTCTCGAAGAAACATGGACTGGTCATAAGTCATTGTGATTATCACTTGTTCACATTTTGCAAGACAAATATCTTGAAACTGAGCCAGAACTTGTGCAAGGTGATGCCGAAGAAGAATGGGTAAGCATGAATGCTGGAGAAAACGTGGAGCAATTGATAATGTTCTTTACCTACCAGAATAGAATTTGGATGATACAATTTCGCTACCTTATCCATTCGACGATTAGTACAAAACGGAACCCAAGGATTTTTAGATATACAACCAAAATATACTATTTATATTTCACTTTAAAAAATGTTGTTTCAGAGATGGAATTATGTGTCGCTGAAGCCTAAAAATCCGTTGGTAATAACGTTCAGAGACAGAATCCATATGTCGGTACATCAGACATTAAACACCCTTGCGTGGTAAACACAGCGACAAATTTATATTGGCCATCGGTAATAGCAACGGGAAAAAGTGTTGTTGTTCATCATCGAAATTTGTCATAGCTAATTAGTGACTGAAATTTCGTCACTAATCCGTTTGTGATTAACTGCGGCTTAATTACTTGTTCCTAAAATAGCTACGGATCTCCGTTCTTGTTTCCGTCCCTAACTACTAACATATTTCCTACAAAGCTAATTGTTCCTAAATATCTACAAAACTTTCGTTTTTGTTTTCATTGCTAACTACCTACATATTTCTTACAGGACTATCTGTTCCTAAATAGCACAAATCTTCCGTTTTTTTACTTTCGTCGAAAATTTGGATTACAATTAAAAAAATTCCATTAATTATTATATTAATATAGTTCTATTATGAATTAAAACTATTTAAAAAGTTAAAATATATAAAATAAAATCGTAAGTAAACAAATACGAAGTTACAAATGTTTGCATTCCATTAATTCAAGGTTCAAAGTAAAACAAAATTAGATCAGTTTTGCTTCCATTCAAAAGTCAATACTAAAATTATACACTTGATCAATTAACAAAAGGAAGTTATGCACACATTCAATGGTAATTCTTTATAAACAAAATAAACATTTACTATGCCCTACCATTGAAGATCATTGTGCTCAAATGACTAATCTCATGATCCATTCCTTTCTCGCAACATTCAAAGTATGGTATATTGGTGAAAAACGCAAGTTCGACCCTAACAATACCTAGAGAGGGTGAATAGGTATTTAACGCGGAATTAAAAAACAATTACGAATTAAAAAGCAACAATTCACTTTTAATTCATTTATAGATGATTAATCATGCAAATCAAATTTTCTTACGTTGAATTACCGCAATTTGTATATCATATACAATAACTAATAAAGCAGTAAAGAACACAAGAATTGTTCACGGAGAAACCCAACTGGAAAAAAACTCTGGTCACTTTGCTAGTCAATCCACTATAAACGATTCTGTACTTACAGTCTACCGGACTAGACGATGACACGAACTATCTGATCTCCTGACTGCAATTCTGACTGCTCTCCTGAATTCTGTGCTCTCATGCACCAATTCCAGCTGCAATAACCAACGCTCTCCTAGAACTCTGCTATCCTGCAGTAGCCCCTAACTTGGTAGAATCGTCTATCTACCGTGGATCACAAAGAACAACCCGTTTTTCACAGACTGGAACTCCAGTCGCCTTCCTTAATCTTCAGCACTCTCTGACAGATGTGTAGGAAGTGGCAATTTGGTATTTGAATATTGAATATGATGTTTTTTTGACCAAAACACTCAAACAAGATGAATGTTGAAAGAAGTAATCAATAGATCTCTCACAGATGAAGCTCTCTCAATTATCAACCTTCAAAATTTCGTTCTGAATGTGTTCTGGTATTTATAGATAGGTTAAGAAAACCATGGGCTAAGAAAAAAGCCTTTAAAATGTAAAAATAAAATTTTTCGTATAAAGCTATCGATCGAGCGACAGGGTGTCGCTCAAGATAAGAAGGGGCGACGGTCCAGCGACAGTGTTTCTACTTTTGTAGCTTGAGTCATAACTTTACGATAGTCCAACAAAAATCCGCGTCGTTTTCTCTTTTATTCCAAACTCGAAACTCTAGTCATATTCAACTAACTTTTGACATATTTGCACATTACTCCTTGAACTTTCATCAACTATCAATTAAGTCATTTTGTCTACAGAATAAGTCAATTACAAAATCAACTAAAACCTAACAAACTCCCCATCTGACATCTGTGACAAAACACTATACTGTGTCAAGGCAATAATGAAAAATAAAGTTACGCACTCAAAATAATGATACGCCTATACTACAATCTATCTTGAACGAATCAACAGTACCTGTTTCCTGAAACAGACAACTCAAATACCCAGTATAAAATGTGTGGAAAACAGGATCTACAATAATCACAGTTCAAATAGTTCAATTGTAAGTGTCATTTGAGCAAATGTAACTCATATAGCATATTATTCAGTTTTAAATCACAAGCTAAACTAAGACACAGTATCAATGCAACCCAACATACAAAATGAAACATTGACACTACTAAAATATCAAAAACTTAATTTAGTAAAATTGAATCAAACAAATATGCATGTGCTCCCCCTAACTGCAAACTCTCAATGTGTTTAAGTAGTAGATAAATGTATCTATGTCTCTCCCCAACTACCCCTCTAGACATGACAAAACTGTAAAAATCAATGCAATGTATATCAAGTCAAATGTCAATATGTATTTATGTCTCACCCCAACGATCCCTAAAGACATATAATGATGCAAATCACTAAATGCAAGTCAATTTGAAAAACAGATTATTAGATATCCAGGCAAACTTAAAGCTCAAAATATCACATATATATCAAAATGATAATTAATCCAGATTTGCAAATAACATACATCATGTAAGCTCACAAATCTAGATATCACAAAGAAAACAAAATGTACAAGTCAACTACTCCCCCTCAACTATACAGACTGCCATATATCAATAATCATACTCCCCCTTTTTGTCACAAAATGACAAGGGATACAGCGAAATCACACAACGTCTCAATAATGTAGGTATAAGCAATCACAAGTATGTGCAATGAATAGTAAACGTTCCCACAATCCAACTTAAAGCACCCATAGAGTAAATAATATAAGTGACTCATGTGTGTTGAGTGTCACTAATCATTGGCAGCAGGAATCCAAACCTTAAATTTGTGAGAAATGACACACAAAACATCGTTGCTAATAAGTATATTCCTCTACTTATGAAAGTCAAACCTGAAAGCACATTAGGACCTACATATAAAAGCTTATTTTAATCAAATTGTTCTCCATTGGCTTACAGTATAAACGGCTTTTCATTCTGCATTACTTGCACCAGGAATGCTCACATATATTTTTCAATCTTAAGTGCGGGTTGCTTTCCATTAAGCGACTAACATGACCCATGTAACGAGCTTTAGGCCGGTTAACCAAGTCAGATGACCATAGGTACCAAGTTATGAGAAACCCTGCAGGCTTAATCATTCAAGTTAAGTAGGCTTCAAAAAGTAGCATTAAGATATTGAGCCCCTCTAAATTATCACTTCTCAGTCATACATTAGACATGCATGGGTAATATCAAGCTTATGTCTAATAAAAATGGTCAATTCATGTTCAAAGTCATCTTACTAACATGTGATTGTCATCCCAAATCTCACACATGCGGTAGAGTCTCAATATCAAAGTCATAGTGAGTGTAGTGCAGATGATATATGAAGAGGCTTATATTAAATACTCCACAAGCATCCTAAGCTAGGAATGGAAATTATATAACAGCACACCAAATAATCTCATTCTTGATTAAAACCAACAACATCAAGTGTAGTGTATATCAGGCTGTTAAACCAATTTCCAAATTAAAACTCTTTTTGTTCTCATTTTTTTCTCATAGACACATGAATGTAACAAGCACAAAAAAAACTGACAAAACACAAGATCAATAAAAATAAAATGCATGAGAACGATTAAATAAAATATGATACATGCATATCACAATAGCAATTATTAGTAGCATACTTGCATGCATCAAATAACCTCAATCAGTAAGGAACACAAATACCAATAGTTGTACGAAAAGACTCAAACCGAAGACCATCCAACGGTTTAGTAAATAAATTGGTTTTCAGTGGAAACATGTTCAAGAGTCACAATTTGAGTTTCCACAAGCTCTCGAATGAAATGATGTCTAATGTCAATGTGTTTAGTTCGGGAGTGTTGAACATGATTTTTAGAAATATTAATAGTGTTTGTATTATCACAAAATGCAGTCACAATACCCTGCTCAATCTCATAATTACTCAACATCTGCTTCATCCAAAGCAGTTGAGTGCAGCAACTACTAGCAGCAATGTACTCGGCCTCGGCAGTGATCAATAAGATAGAATTTTGTTTATTACTCATCCAAATTACGAGATTAGCCCCAATATAAAAACAACCACCCGGGGTACTCTTTCTATCATCAGCATTACTAGCCCAATCAGTGTCGGAATATCCAGTAAGATCAAGAGTGGAATCTCTAGAGTATAAAATACCATAATCAACCGTACCATTGACATATCTAATAATACATCATACAACACTCAGATGAGACTCCTTATGATTAGCCTGAAAGCGTGCACAGACCCCTATACTAAATGCAATGTTAGGTCTACTAGCAGTAAGATAAAGTAGACTACCTATCATGTTCATGTAAAGTGTTTGATCAACATTCTTACTTGTAGGATCTAGACCTAACTTGATACTGGCGCTCATAGGGGTTCTAGTGTGTTTTTTATTGTCCAACCCAAATCGTTTGACAAGGTTCTTAGCATATTTTGATTGGGAAATAAATAACCCCCCATTAGTCTACTTGACTTGAAGACCAAGGAAATAAGTTAATTCACCAATCATGCTCATCTCAAATTCTTACTTTATACACTCTGCAAACTCATGAGCAAGAGAATCAAAAGGAGAACCAAAGACGATATCATCCACATAGATTTGAGCTATGGTAATGGTGTCCTCAACACGTCTTATGAACAAGGTTCTGTCAACACCACCTTTCGTGAAGCTAAGTTCTAGGAGGTATGCAGTAAGCCAATCGTCCAAGCTCTCGGAGCTTGTTTCAGCCCATACAAGGCTTTATTCAGCCTATACACATAGTGTGGGTATTTAAGATCAACAAACCCTTTAGGTTGTTCCACAAAAGCTTCCTCCTGAAGAATATCATTCAGGAACGCACTCTTGACATCCATTTAATATAATTTAAAGCGCAAAGTATAGGCAACTGCTAGAAGAATTCTAATTGATTCAAGCCTAGCTACGGGGGCAAATGTCTCATCAAAATCAACATATTCAACCTGAGTGTACCCATGGGCAACCAACATAGCCTTGTTTCTTATAATGGAACCTTGATCATCAGTTTTATTGTTGAATATCCACTTGGTACCAATAAAATTGCAATCATCAGGCCTAGGTACTAAGTCCCAAACTCTGTTTCTAACAAACTAATTTAACTCTTCATGCATCGCATTCACCCAGCATTCATCCTTAAGGGCTTTCTCAACCTTTTTTGGTTCAATCTGAGACACATAGCTCGAATAAGACAGGTTGTTCAGAACCTTTCTGCAAAGTCTCATACCTTCTTCGATCTCTCCAATCACATTGTCCCTAGGATGATTCAATTGTACTCTTGACGAAGGCTCTTCAGTGGTTTAGCTTTATTATCAGATGTAATATCCTTAGTAGAAATTACCAACTCATTAGATGTCCGTAGGGGATCAGGAACTTAAGCTTCCGTAGGTTCAGTTACCTCAGCTGGTTCAATATTCAACTGTTCCATGCATCGCATTCACCCAGCATTCATCCTAAAGGGCTTCCTCAAGTTTTTTTAGTTCAATCTGAGACACGTTGCTCGAATAAGACAGGTTGTTCAGAACCTTTCTGCGAAGTCTCATACCTTCTTCGATCTCTCCAATCATATTGTCCCTAGGATGATTCATTTCACTCTTGACGAATGCTCTTTCAGAGGTTTAGCTTCATTATCAGATATAGTATCCTTAGTAGAAATTACCAACTCATTAGATGTTCGTAGGGGATCAGGAACTCAAGCTTCTGTAGGTTCAGTTACCTCAGTTGGTTCAATATTCAATTGTTCCAGCTCAAAACACTCTCCACCGGTCTCCCCCTCACAACAAGCATCATCATCCACCACATTTATAGATTTCATCACAACACGTGTACGATTATTGTATACCCAAAAGCCCGACTATTCTTGGAATACCCTAAGAATATACCTTCATCACTCTAGGAATCAAACTTTCTCAAATTTTCCATATCTCTCAAAATGTAGCACTTGCTACCAAATACACGAAAGTACTTGACAGTTGGTCGTTTACCCTTCCAGATCTCATATGAAGTTATGTCAATTCTTGGTCTAAGATAAACTCTATTGACAATGTGACATGCAGTACTTATGGCTTCACCCCAGAAATGCATAGCCAAATCTTTACCATGAACCATAACTCTCGCCATTTCTTGAAGCACGCGATTTTTTCTCCCAACAACCTCATTATATTGTTGAGTGATCGGTAAGGAGAACCCATGCTGAATTTCCTCATCTAGACAAAAGTTCTCAAGATTTTAATTTCTGAACTCTTTACCATGATCACTCGGATTCTGAAAACTGAATAACACTTCTCATTCCTAAATCTCCTATACAGCGAGATAACAAGACTAACCACTTCAGTTTTATCTCTCAACAACTCAATACACGTGAATCGAGAAAAGTCATCCACCACAACCAGAATATACCTTTTATCTCCAAAACTTTCGATCATCGATGATCCCATAAGATCCATATGAAGCAATTCAAGGAGCTTGCTTGTCAAGATCTTAGAAGTCTGCTTGTAAGGTACCCTAAGCTGCTTACCTTGTTGACACGGACCACACACAGTGGTATTAGTAATATCCAGCTTAGGCAGGCCATTGACAATCTCCTTCTGGCCAGTTTAGACAGACTGACATGATTTATATGACCCAGTCTTTGATGCCACAACTCAGTGATGTCGATCTTGGCATTGCTACAGAGATAGTTTAAGTCGGGTAAGACTCCGTAACAATTTTCAGATGTTCTTACATCAAGAACAATGTTACTCGTCGAGTCATACACAGAACACCTTTTCTGAACAAAGATTACCTCAAAATCAGCATCACAAATTTGACTATTGTTCAACAAGTTGGACTTTAAACCTTTCACATACAACACATCCGAGATGGCAGGTAGTGCAGCTATACTCACAACTCATTTACCAAGAATCGGTGCAATGGCTCCATCCCCAAAGGTAACTACACCGTCATTCTATTCATCAAGGGATGAGAAGAGGGCATTATCACCACACATGTGTCTTGAGCATGCACTGTCAAGGTACCACATGGAATGGTTTTGAGCTTTAAGGGCAAGGTGAGCAACACGACAATTCAGCCCATCTCCAATTCGTTCACTCTCAACCTTCATTTCCCTTGTCTCAATCTCAGAGTCAGATTCAAAGTCAGCAATTGAGGTGAATGCCATATAACCATGGTCATCCTCACCCCCAGATGTCTCATCATGCTAACTGGAATCTGACTCATCATCTTCCTTGGTCACAGCTAAAACTTTACGCCTTTCTCTTCCAGAACTCTTCATCAGGTTACAGCATTCACTCCTAATGTGACCAAATCTCTTGCATTCATGGCATTAGACAGACTCAGATTTCATAATGGGAGTCCTAGAAGTATTCTTCTCATGTCTGTCTCTCGAGAGAGTATTGGGGACATCACTATTCCACTCCTGAGGTTTTCTCCCATTCCTCATCACTTTCTCGAATTTTTTAATGAAATAAGCAATTTCGTCGTCCCTAAGGGTCTCAGTGTCAGTGGACTCACTCTCAACTTCTCTAACAGTGTTCATGGTGATGGATTAACCTTTTTAGGTTGTGAGACAGTGAGTTCATAAGTCTGAAGTGATCCTACGAGTTCTTCAATCTTAATAGCATCTAAGTCCTTACTCTCCTCTATAGCAGTGACCTTGGGTCTAAACCTCTCAGGTAATGATCTAAGGACTTTCCTAACAACTTTGGTCTTGGGGTTCCTCTTACCTAAATTAAAACTATAGTTTACAATATCATTCAATTTAGCATATAACTCATTAAATCTCTCATCATCAGCCATCTGTATCTCTTCAAACCTAGTGGTAAACATCTGCAATTTAGAGTTCTTAATAGTCTTAGTTCCCTCATGTGTGGTTTCTAAAATATCTCAAACTTCTTTAGCAGTTTCACACATTGATACATGCATAAACTCTTCAGCAGACACAATTATGAATAGGGCATGAAGGCCCTTACTATTCCAATTACACTCATCCAAATTAGTTTTGGTACATAGAGAAATATCAGTGGGAGTAGCTACACTATTAACAATTGTTGTAGGTGGAGTCCACCCATTTTGCACACAAATTCAAATATGTTCATCCAATGCCTTAAAAAAAGCTCTCATTCGAACTTTTCAGTAGGCTTAATTACTGCCATCAAAGTATGGCGGTACAGACAAAGAACTACTCGTCTAGATAAAAACAAATAAGGGTCAAGAATCGAAATTAGGCTCTGATACCAATTGAAAAATGCAAGTTCGACTCTAACAATACCTAGAGGTGGGTGAATAAGTATTTAACGCGGAATTAAAAAATAATTACTAATTAAAAAATAACAAGTCACTTTTAATTCTTTTCTAGATGATTAATCATACAAATTAAATTTTCCTACGTTGAATTACTGCAATTTGTATATCATATACAATAAGAATAAAGCAATAAAGAACACAAAAATTGTTTACGGAGAAACTTAACTGGGAAAAACTCCGGGTACTTTGTTAGTCAATCCACTATAAACGATTATGTACTTACAGTCTATCAAACTAGACGACGACACGAACTATCTGATCTCCTGACTGCAATTCTGATAACTCTTCTGAATTTTGTGCTCCCATGCACCAATTTCAACTGCAATAACCAATGCTCTTTTGGAACTCCGCTATTCTGTGGCAGTCCCTAACTTGGTAGAATAGTCTATCTCCCTTAGATCATGAAGAACAACCCGTTCTTCACAGACTAGAACTCCAGTCACCTTCCTCGATCTTCAGTACTCTCTAACAGATGTGTAGGAAATGGCAGTTTGGTATTTAGATATTGAATATGATGTTTTTCTGACCAAAACACTCAAACAAGATGAATGTTGAAAGAAGTAATTAATAGATATCTCATAGATGAAGCTCTCTCAATTATCAACCTTCAGAATTTCGTTCTGGACGTGTTTTGGTATTTATAAATAGGTCAGAAAAACCATGTGCCAAGAAAAAAGCCTTTAAAATGCGAAAATAAAATTTTATGTATAAAGCTATTGCTCTAGTGATAGGCTAGCGACAGTCGAGCGACAGGGTATCACTCGAGCGAAAGAGGGGCGACGGTCCAATTACAGTATTTCTACTTTTGTAGCTCGAGCCATAACTTGACAACAGTCCAGCGAAAATCCGCGTCGTTTTCTCCTTTGTTCCAAACTCAAAATCCTAGTCCTATTCAACTAACTTTTGAACTTTTTGCACATTACTCCTTGAACTTTCATCAACTATCAATTTAAGTCATTTTGTCTACAGAATAAGCCAATTACAAAATCAACTAAAACCTAAAAGCTCGAATTCAATGAGCTTCTTTTCTTCTCGCCTACCATCTTCCATTTTTTGAAGTAATCCATCATAATCCCTTGTAATTTGATCTATCTTCTCAAAAGCAAAACGAAATTTCTCTAGTAAAGTGATGAAATCAGCGTGTCCATCATATGGTGGTAAACCAAAGGAGGTGACGTCTTTTTGCAAAGATTTTCGTTGAATATCAAGCTTTTATTTATTTTTTTATTTTTTTTAGTTAAAAGAGGGCAGGACCTCCGAGATTTTATTAATTTTCCCTTACTTGTGGCAAAGAAATATCGTGGTTACACGAAACTAATGAAAGCAAGAAATGAGGAAGTACTACTTCCGTACATTGAAAATAAATGATGAAGATTAAAGCAGTAAACGAGAAAGTACTACTTCCTTTACAGTAAGAACAACTACAAACTTAGGCAAAAAATAATTGGAAATAAAATCAAAATTAAACTCTAACACTAGGCAATCCATGTCTGTCAATTTGTACTAGTGCCATAATATGTCGTGGTAGGTCATGTGGTGCATATATCTAGTATCGTCGATGATCATAACCCTCCGCAGCAAGAGTATCTGCAACCTGATTTCATTCTCTGTAAATGTGAGATATTTTATCTATGTCGAAGGATATGATGTATGTGATACGTCTGAGTATGCCTTGAATAGCCCCGGTCATCATCCTCTAGTGATGCAATGAATAGCTACTATAGAATCAGATTCTACCTCAATCGTTGAAAACTCAAGGCCATGAGCTAGTAAAATCCCATCAAGAATAGCCCGGAGTTCTGCCACTAATATCAAGCATGGTCCATACGAAGTTGAGAAAGCCCTAATACAGTTTCCTGCGTGGTATCTGATGATACCTTCTCCACTCGCAAAGACATCCTTAACGCATCCATCAGTATTGATCTTGACATATCAGGCTGATGGAGTATGCCATCAAACTAGAATATGGGAAGATGAAGAAGGAAGGTCCATAAAAATGCCAAATATGGGTGCAGTGTCAAATCCCCACGCCAATGCATCACTTGAAGCAATCCTCCCATATGAAAAAAGGATATCATGCGATAAACCCTTCAAATGATATGTTTGGCTACAATGCGAATACCTATATGCTTCGTATCATTCCTTGCAATCCATAGGTACTAAAATATCAGTAGGGGAACGATAATGTGAATGTGTCCGCAACGAACATAATATCCCGAATACCTTCATCTTTGAAATCTATGTCTGACTCCATCTCCTGAATTCATAAGTATCTAAAAAATATCTCCAAAATGTTGTCATACCTGATTAGAGATGCTACTGTCAGTGAAAATATGATTGATAGTCTCAATTTCATAACAACACTGACAGCGAGAAGCTATCAGGCATCCAATCCTCCCCTGAATAACCACATCTACTGGAATAAGGTCTTGCCATAGTCTCTTGCAGAAGAATGAGACATTGACACACAAGATGGAGCTCTATAGTAATCGCTATGAATCTTGATATTGGCTTCCCGACCATACGAGCTGCCACGTGAACTAGGTAGCGAAGCTACCATCTAATGTATTTCGCCAAACAACTCGATCGAGGGTATCAGCACATAAAGGTATAGCCCCTATCTGCTCCGCTACCAGATAAGGGAGAACCAGTAATAAACGTCCAATATTCTACCCGATATCATCAAAAAAATCCTGCACCCTCACAGAAGTGTGCTACTAGTGTGGGAATAGGGATGCCAAGATGGTCTCATACATCCAGCAGTCATGCCAAAAGAAAGTCTGACCTATATCAAAGTGCCAAGCAATGTATGGCTCTGTACAAGCGACCATCCTTACAAGGACCTTGAGTTGCTTCATACCATACTTCAATGTCAATTTCAGGTTATGACACATTTAAACCATATTTTTCATGAATTGTAGTGTCATATTTTTCTCGTAAAACAAGAAGCATGTCAACTTTATAAAAGGAAAAAGGGCATGAATTCTTGTATATTAGAAGTGAAACTAGTAACGTTGCTCAGCCAATTCTCAGTATCACGGTAGCTAATGTTGTTGTCCTTGCCAATGGCCAGAATGCAGACAACCCAAAACCATAAGAATTGAAGGGTCATTCCAGCCAAAACTATAAAAACATGTTTTGTACATCGCCAAGGAGTTCTAGATACATGTTGATTTACATCGAATATCAATTCCAAGGAATCAAAATGGATTAAACAATGCTATCAACCAAATTTCTTTAAACCCGAAATCGGAATGGATTAAAAGTTATTTAGTGCTACCACAATATATAACTTCGGTCCACTGGAAGATATAATATAAAGTTCTTTATTACACATACATTAGACCCTAAGAAAACCAACAATATATAGAAACATGATAGAAGAAATGAAGTGGCGACACTATTACTTCTAAGATGTTTGTGAGTAACTTAATGTACTTGAGCATATAATGAGTCCATGAAAACTCCAAAAAGAGAATCACTCAACCACCATTTAGTGTCTAGGATTAGCTAGCTAATAACATGAAATTTAGAGTGTTACTTACCCACACAATTCGTGACTTGTTGTCTACAAAGTTTCCTTCTTCTTTGTTTCGATGATGTATACATTCGAATAACTGTGAAGTTTCTCATGCTGAAAACAAGCAATAAATGAAGGGTTTAGTTTCAAAGACTCTTGATTAGGAATAAATCAAATAACACGTCATGCATAATGTACATAAATTCCTCATATTGAAGTCATGATATCTCTATCATTATATGGATAAAAAAATTGACATTTAATTCATGTATATGAAGCACTGACGTAGACAAAAAGAATTTGTTAAAATCTATATGTGCAAGGAAAATGTGTAGCAGCCACAAATAAGGATTTTGGCGCATCTAAAACAGTGATTTGCCTCTATCAAGTGAATTAGGACTCACTGACAGATCTACAGTGGGGCCTAGTGGGACACGTGCCCCACTAGATTTTTGAGGGTTTTTTTTTTGTGAAGAAGGAAAATGATACTCGGCCAAGCTAGAATCCAGAGTCTCGGAGTTCCCATGGTTCCCATTTTTGTCAGTGTGAGAAGATATAACTCCTTGCCTTGCTCGAAGACGGGTCTGAAATCCTTACCCTGTTTTCTCCTACTTTACTAGATTTGAACTATTTTTTAATATTAGAAATGTTGTTTGAATTAATTGCAATTGCTAATGTATTGGGGTTTTCCCATCTCTTCTGTTGAATTAATTGCAGTTGCAGAGAACATTGTAGTTTTTTGAATTATAAGATTATGATAGGTTCATTCTCAGATTAGTTGTCTTTAACTCTATTATAAATGGAGTCTATTTACCACAATCTGAATACCTACTTTAATGATGGTTCAAAATGGAACTATAAATTTCAAACTTGTTTAATTTTCTTGTGCCGGGAGTTGAAATCTTGGGTTCACCATTTGTATTCATTCATTATTTTAAACTTATTTATTTTCCTTTTTGTGTAATGTCTGTTAAACTTTGATGTGAAAATTTAAATGGATTTAAATGGAAGCTATTTGGATTGGCTTATTTTTTAGGAAAATGATGGAAGGTTATTATATGAATTTGGAACTATAATGCATAAATTTAGTTAAACTGAACAGGCTATTAAATAGGGCAAATATTGTCCTATATGGTGCAAGAGAACTTGGTGGAACTGACGAGATAAGGTTTTACTATTTAGGTTGTGCTTTGTTGCTTTCTAATTGTCACTATCATAGCTATAAATAAGGTGCACTGGATAGAAATGGATTATCATGTATTTCTTTGATATGTGTTATATGGCTTATTTGCCTACTCTTTTAACTTATGATGAATATTAATTACATTGGACTGAAGATCTCCTATCTGACTTAGTGGAACTATGTATGTCTTTGATGTGTTAGGCAAGCATGGTAGGAACTAGGCACCAAGCCTCTGGAAGAAGTCATGCGCAAGTGCATTTTGATATGCTCCAATACTTGGTGCTGCTTTTTGGTCTATGAGGAAGAATTTTTCACTTCTCTTCTGTAAATTATCTAGTGTGGGAACATTGCAATTGAGACATTATTGAAGGAATATCCAAACTGCTGTTGGTACCCATTTTGTAGTGCATAATGCTCCAGATTAACAATCTTGTGGCCTTGTGATTCATGTAATTCAGTGGTCGTGTTTGCTCCTCTATAATGAATTACTGCTTGCTCTCAGTCAGGCAAAAGAGTTAGTCGATGCTCCTGACAAGTGGCTTTGGTATAAGATCTGCAAGAATGAGTACATGTGATGTGCGGTTATTAAAGTTTATGATTGTTTGAGGCACTTCTTACTTGTAATTGTTAAATATGATTCTGAGGAGTATACCATTATCAGAACCTTCTCTCAAGAAATTTTTTGTCACTTTACGAAAGTTTGATTGTGCCCCCCAGAGTAAAAAGTCTGTGTCCGCCCCTGTGAGGACTTGCACCAACATGCCGAATAAATATAAAGATAGACGTGCTGCTTTTTTCTCAACTTAATTTCAAAAAGAATTTGCTTAATATAAAGACAAAGCATGATGATTTTTCCCATATTGATTTCAACCAGAAAAAGCTGAAAATAAAGACAGAACATGCTGATTTTTCCCAAATGAAATAAAGATAGAGCATGTTGTTTTTTCCCACATCTAACATATAATGGATAGAAAAAAACTCTTCTAACAAATGAGATTTTGGTATAAAACAAACATAATAGATAGAATAAGATGCTCATATATAACATGTCAATCATCTATTAAATTTTGTCATGCAAGTTAAACATTACCAGCCTCAGCTTGTCGGCAGCAATTGTTATTGAAACAGCAGTGTGCTTAGCAATGGCTCCTGACTTTATAGTCAATTGGTTATTAAGGCCAAGTTTAGACTTCTTCTTCCAACCTTCATTGTTGTACTTTTTTCTCAATTATATCATTCCAGTGCTCTACACTTAACGACAATGGTCTATATCCCTTCCAATCAATTATATTTGCACCTACTATTTTGTTGAACCTTCTTCCAAGCCAAACAAAATATATCTTGAAGTCAATCAGTTGAGGCAGTATTTCTTTCATGTCTTCTTCACCTCGTTATCTTTATTTTTTGGCCATGAGTATCGTAGCTAATGTAGTTACTAACCATTAGTATCCAAAAAAAACAATGAAAATTTGTAAGGACAATAAGTATATGCAGAAGAAACTTATATTACCTGAAATCTTCCCACGAGAACTTTTTTGTGTCAATCGGTACCAAACTAAACGTAGGATAAGTCTCTTCCAAGCAAGCCTTCAAATTGGCACTTTCAGCACGTGATGCCAAGGTAGTAAAGCATAAAAACTCAAGATGACCATGACTAAAAAAAATTAACCAGAAAGGCTGAAAATACATATTTGACTTGAAGCAGAGAATGTGACTTCAAAAATGGGTGAAAAATGTGACAAATGAAATCATATTTTCGCAGAGAACGGACTTAAAAAAATGTTAGTCAAAATATCACACCCCTTAACTTCAAACTCATGTAATGAACACTTCATTAGAGAGAAAAAAACAGGTACAAAAGACCATGGTTTAAAAAGGCAGTAGTGAGGTCCGCCTCACCGTGAGGCTCATGTGGTATGCCTCGAGGTGGTAATTTTTTAGGCTAAAAATATGATGCTTACGTCTCTAAATTTGAAGCGCACGCCTCACCTCATTTAAAATTTAATTTTTCAATTGTATAAAAAGAAATCATAAATGAACATTCTTAAACAAGAAAATGCCCATTTGAAAAG
Source organism: Fraxinus excelsior (assembly GCA_019097785.1). Classification (NCBI taxonomy): domain Eukaryota; kingdom Viridiplantae; phylum Streptophyta; class Magnoliopsida; order Lamiales; family Oleaceae; genus Fraxinus; species Fraxinus excelsior. The sequence continues at coordinate 5,812,836 of CM032627.1, forward strand.
GTATTTTGGGCCCAAATAAAACAATAAAATGAGGTCACATTGCAATTGGTGGATGAGGAAGAAGATTTTGTAGAAATTGAGAGTGGCGAAAAGGAAGATGATAGGAAAATTAGATTTGATGATGATTCCATTAACGTGCTAGTAATAGTGATGATAGTGCAGACTATTCGACTTTTTTTTTAATTTAAGCTAGTTCTTTTTTTTTCCATTGCAAATGGAGGGAAATCTAATTTCTGTAATGCTTTTTTTTTTTTTTAAATCTTTTTTCTTTAGGTGCATTATATCTCAATATGCTAATGGCTATATATCATATTTACTATATGCTCCAACTTTGATTTTTTAAAATTTTTGTATTATTTTATAATTCTTTTACTTCAATTTTTTGTTTTTAGTGAGGCTTACACCTCGACTCAGAAAGAAAAATCGTCTAAATACTTAGTTTCGCCTTTTTAAACCTTGCAAAAGACTAAAAATGTGTTACAGATCATATCTATGAAGTTCATTAGAAATCAAAGGTGGTGGAATCATTCATATCAAAGGGATAATTTTTTATTTTTGTCAATCATGCAAATTTTTATTTTCTTTCATTCTAGCAATCTTTTCAGTTCCATAAATAAATTTGAAGATTCGAAAGTTAGATAATGGTGGATAGTGGACAAATGAACTCAACTAAATATCATGAGATTTAGATTGACCCACATGCGCTAGAGTAAATACAAAGACCAATCACAGAGTGCCCATGATAAAACAGAAACAAGTTTTATTTAACTTGAATTGGAGTCCAAAAGTGCAACCGAATTGACAAAGGGCTACAATATTACCAAGAAGAAGAAATGCTACACCTACAATGATAAGTTGGCACTCAATGCAATCTTTCTTATCATCGCCAATTTCTGATCATTTACACAGTTTAATTGGTAAGTATAAGATTTTATATGCTATGCTACCGTAAGTCTAGAGGTGGACACAAAAATGTTACCCTAGAAAAATTAGAGAAGGAAAATGAAAGGTCTCATCCACAATTCACTAAAACTGAAACAAATAAAAACATGATTCAGACATTTATTGGACTCACGTGGAAGAAAAAAAAGTATAAGAAAAAGATGAAAATGACAACTACTAGGCTAAAGCATTGTACTAGAGCAATCATCTCAATAAAAAACTCAAGTCCCATTTTTTATGTAACCCTTGCAATCATATTTATCAGATAATGCTTAACAATCACTCGACCTCAGCCACACTTTTGGGAGCAACTTTAAATTGTGAAATATCAATTATTACTAGCTTTCTGGACTTATAAGACATTGATGCATTACTCATGGAAAACAAAAAATGTGTTTAAATCCAATTTTCTAGGGTAACTTCATTAAAGAAAATCCACAAGAAAGAACCCAAAAATGCATACATTTTACTAATATAAAATCCAAGGAAATCCAGATTCTTGTGCTTCTTCAAGTTCAACAAAGATAAACCCAAATACTCTTTTCAATTTCAAGTCTTTCTCTAAAAATCATTGGAGAAATTAAGAATAACCCATGAAATTGCTGGCCATCTAAACCACAATACAATGGTACTTTAAAATTGCAAATGCAGACATAAATGTCTAAAGAATAGACAAAATTTTTGGACTCTAAAAAGGACAATAAAAATCATAACATGGAACAAAATAAAAAAAAAAAAAACATTTATCCAAAATATACATGTTAACAAGAAGATGGACATGATAAGCCAAAGTATACTTCATATCTCCCACAGCCATTCAGTGCACTTAAAAACAATGATACCATTTTGCATTCAAACTGAAATCTCCAAAAAAAAAAAAAAAACTTTTTCTACAATCAAGTCCACCATTACCATCTGTGGAAAGAGACCCATCAACATCCAAAAATCCATTCTCAATCCAGTCATTATCCTCCTCATCTTGTAATCTGGGAACCCTAGGCATGGAACCCTATCTTACTATAGTAGTCATCTTCAGTTGAAATTAACGTCGGCATGAGTTTTAAGAAGGATCAAATGGTTGAAAAGTGGTGAAGATGTTGTAAACTCTACATATGTTGAGTATGAATGAAGGGGGAATGTAATATATGGGGAGAAATGATGGAAGAATGGGATATATGGGGGAAAATGAGGGAATGAATTTAAAAACTTTGGGGAAAATTGGAGGGAAGGGTTGAGATTTTGCAAGCGATTGGCTAAAGAAATTTTGGAATTAGTGATGATATTTTGAAAGTCAATTTTTTTTCTAAAAAATAAAATATAAAGGTTAAAATTGAGTTTGTTTAGAAATAAATTATCCACTACGCAGAAAAAAGTATTTATTGATGGTTAAGGTATGATATTGATAAAAAAATGATGTTAGTTTATAATTAATTTAAATGAAATAATGCATTGAAATTAATTCTTCCCATTGGCATGAATAGTTTTCCTCTTTCTTCTTCGTATATATGAACCTTAGGACGATTACAATAAAAATCCAAATCCTTCCTAACCTTGAAGTTGTCTCTTGTTTTTCCTTTTATATCCATAATTGTGTTGGATACATTTTCGAATACATTCTTTTCAATGTGCATCACATCTAAATTTTGAGTTATAAGATTTTTATCCCAATAAGGCAACTCCCAGAAAATGCTTCTCTTCAACCAATTATGGCTATGACCAAAACCTTCGATTTCTTTTCTCTTATCAACTCTGTCACTTGCAATGTGTGTGTGAGGTTCTCCACTATACTTTGCAACTCTTCACTGATTAGCCTATGGTGTGTCATATTCTTCTCAACTCTACATTTGTAAAACTTGTCTCTTTATTTTCTAAATGCATGGTCGGGTGGTAGGAATTGATGGTGACAATACAAAAAGATGTTTTTCCTCTATTTTTAAGCCTAAAAGATTTAGTTTGACCCAAATAATATGGACAAGACTTTAGACCATGTGTACTTCATCCAGATAACATGTCATATCCCAGAAATCACTAATAGTACACACCAATGCCGCTTTCAACTGAAAATTCTGCTTCGTTTGTATATCAAACATTTCAATACCTTCATCCCAAAGCATTTTTAGTTCATCAATGAGACGACGCAAATAAACATCAAGGTTTTTCCCTGGACTTCGATCCTGGGATAACTATACTCAAAAACAAATTGTCTTGTTGCATGCATGTTCATGGCGAAAGATTGTATATAGTAATGACTACTGGCCAACATGTGTATTGCACATTTGACATGCTAAAGGGGTTGAACCCATTCGTAAATAAACCAAGGCGTACACTATGCAGTTCAAGGGAAAATTGAGGAAATTTCTATCAAAGTGCTTCCATGCCTCACTGTGTACAGGGTTCATTATCAGTTAACTCATTCTTCGAATGCCATAACATGTACTCTGCGGTATGCCTCGACATATACAATCGTTGAAGCCTAAGAGTTAGAGGTATATTTTTGCCATCATTGCCAAGGATTGTATTTGAGTTTAATTTCATTTATCGTGGCACTAATTCAAACCTCTACTTGTATTCTAGTATTTTTAATTTTTTTTCTATTTTAGTTAGTTTTTTCTTTTCTCGTTTTCAGGATATAAAAAAAAGATTAAAAAAATAACAGGATAAAAGATCGTTATGATTGATTTCAACAAAATGTTCATATGGACTTCATCATAAGACAATAACAATTGACAACTCAAGAAATTGATGAGAGAGATGTGATTGTGGGAGATTTCATTATAGGACAGTGACTAGGAGATATAAAAGCGGAATGTGAACTTGATGAAACCGTCGTGGGTGAATTACATGTTGTAATATTTCTCTCGCAAAAATTTGACGTGGGTGATTTGCCCGTGGGATTATTTTTTCCATGAATTATTAATGAACATCAATTAAGAGAATCAGATTCACCGAACTTCCAACAAATACAACAAGATGAGGAAACTTTCCATGAAAATATCATTGTTTCTTTTCCAAAAGTTTTGGATACAAACGCTGAACTCGAGAAAGATCCAATTAAAGAAGAAGAGCATAAAAAGACGAGAAATTAATCATAACGGGTCAAAAAGAATCATTAGCATTCAAAGAAGAGGAAATTAGCATGCAATCCCTCGACTTTATCGTCTGCTCAAAAATTGAATTTGTGATTAACCAATGTGAGGAGATTGAGATGTACATTTTTGAGTTCGAAATGGGTTATGATGAGAAGTCATACTACTAGGAGCGGAGAAAGGTTAAAATTTGGAGGAAGGTTGTAATATGTGACAAAATCAAATTGAGCAAGTTAAGCAAGACCTTCAAAGCCATATTCAAAGTGCCCTCAAACACTTGTGCAAGAATTTAATGGGAGGCAACCCATTTTTCTATCCTTTTTTTCCTTATTTTGATTCACAATTGCATTACAAATAGTTTTAGGGATTGGGTTAATTTAGAAATTCATGCATTTAAATGATTCTTAACATATTTTAGGCAATACTTAAGACTTGCATTAGTAACTTAGGCATGTTTTCTGTTCATTTTATTTCGGCTCGTCGTTAACATCCTAACATTATATTGAGCTTATATTAATGTGACAGGCATTCTTAATGTTGCACCTAGATTTCAATCTTTTTAATGTTAGAAAATTAGAATTCTTCTTGGTGTGGCTACATTACAAATATTTAAACCTTATTTGCTATCATTAATTATTTTGGATTCTTGAAATAGAAATTGAAGTCTAGCAACAAAGAAAAGTGGTGGTTTTCATGACGTCTACCAACCGGACCAGCCTGATCCTTCTATCTATCTACATCTACCCCGGGAAGTTTCTGATCCTTACTATATTTTGATTATTTTTGTTTTTACTTTGAGGACAATATTTTGTATAAGTTTGGGGATGGTGGCAGAAGAATAGAAGAATTTTCATAACACCATAGTTACTCATTAATATATTGGTAAAATTTATCATTTTTTGTATGATTGTTCGTGTGAAAGAAATTAGTAGTTTTTATTTATCTTCTAGTATTTGTCTATTGTTTTGTGTGTTTGTGTGTTGTATTTTTTGATTCGTAAGAGACTCACATAATTATCAAATTATTGATCATGTAATTTGAATGCATTAAATCCATAATAAAATCAACACATAAATAAATAAATCACAGATACTTTGAAAAGAAAAATAAAGGATAATAAGTTAACTACATTGTTTTCCCTAATATAAAAATTAGTTATTCATATTGGAAAAATAAAAACACGAAAAAGTGGAAAGATATTACCAAAAATTGATGAAACGTGAAAAAATCTGGTGTTTGCAGTTTCTTTTCTTTTTTCCTTTCGTCTTTCTCTATCTATTTTCTGTATTTCTCCATTTTTTTCATGTTGCTTTGACTCTCTTCCCTTTCCTTCTTCTTTTCTCTCTTTCTTTCTTCTTTCTTCTTTCTGCTTTTTTCTTTCCTGCAGCAGTTTTTCTTCTTTTTTTTGTTCCACATTTATTCTCTGTCTTTTGTCGCAGTCTCTCTCTCTCTCTCTCTCTCTATATATATATATAATCTGGACTCCAATTAAAACTTTCAATACAAGTATATTGAGGCCTATTTAAATCCAATCCATTTAATATATTATTTCTCTCCAAGGAATTCACTTTTGTATTCTTTTCTCAAATTTTTCATTAAACATAAAATTTTACCTACAAAACACAATATAACATAAATTAGGTAGAATTTAACCCAAAAGGTAATAAAATATCATGATTTAGGGCTACAAATAAGTGTATAAACTACACTTATCACACCCCCAAACTTAAATCTTTATTTGTCCTCAAACAAAACTAAAATATAACAAACACACAAACAAGCAATGTTAATTACCTAATTGGTGGTTAGTCAAACAAGTAAATCAACAAGATTTAGCTAGCTAACCTAACTTTTTATTCCAAAATCACAATACAAAAATTAAAATCCACTTTTCCAATATAAAATCAACGTGTGTGAAGAATTAAGCATAGCATTATGAATTCATAAGTTGTTTCAATTTCCGACCCTCAATGGTCAAATGTGTTCTTTCATCTCTCGTGAGATTTACACACCCCCAAAATTATTTTGTTAACTCTTTTCCAGTGTATGAACTAAGGTTGGATTTTTTTTAAACTATCCTCATCTCTCTAGTCTGGCGAAATTTCACCCATTGCAGTTTAGCATTTCAATAAATAAGGATTCTACATTAAGTTTGATTGTTTCAATCTATAGGACTTAATTAGGTTAACAATCTCTTATCAAAAGTCAAATTTTCTTAAACAAGTGTTTGTGACATAATCAAGGCATTTGGTGCGTCTTCTGTTTCATGCACCTGTTTTTTCTGATTTTTTTTTTCAATCAATTTTTTTTTTTTTTTGATAATTTTTTTATTTTGAAGCATTCACTACCTTAAACTTTATAAATGACTCATGTACCAAGTTTTCGACCGATAACTCCCAAGTCAAATGACTATATGGTATCAGGTTTTAAAGATCATTACATGCTTAATTGCTCGAGTCATAAAGGTTACGAAGAGAAATTTTCTAATAAAATATTTTTTATGTCTTGATTAGTGCAATGTCCATCATTTAACATCAATTCAAGTAAAGCAACCTCTAACTTGAGATTTTCACTCAATTACATCATATTGACTTTAGACAATCCACACAAGTTTTAATTTCACACATGGAATTCCTATTTATCTCAACATCTTCTTACAACAGTGAAATCCCCCCAAATTATTCTAAATTTGGTCTAAGAATGTAAAATTTAGTGATTTTAGGTTTAGCATCTATGTTACACTATTTCAACTTATTCAATTATGAAATCAACTAATTCCTACACAATGCTTAACTTAATTCATGTGCTCATTATATATCAAATTTCACATGAAAAGGCAAAAATTAATCTAAGCATGCAACTTATTCTCATTCATAGATCAATTTATGATTCAATATATTCGTTATTGTCAGTCAGGCTAACTTACTCACATAGAAAGAAAATCTTTTTATTTTTTTACTATTTTTTATTTATTTTTACTAAAGCAATAAAACACATAAAAAATGAAAACTCGTCTTTTCCACCTCAAAACTTAAACTAGACATTGTTCTCAACGTCTTTAATCATAAATCTGCATATAAAGGGGTGGGGAACAAAATGAAGAAAAGACTCCCCTGATATGGCTTGTAATTCAATGGCTAGCTTTCCTATTACTCATGTTGGCTCCTTGGTCAATATTGGTTTAAATGTTCTGTGACGTCATGTTCCTGAAAAATCAAATAAAGCATTAAGATCAAATAATTGGAACAAGTGTTACTTAACTCTAATATTTAATAAATTAATGAACTTATTAAAGATAAAAGGGGAAACGGGGTTGGGTGATGAATCATAAATAATTTAAAATAAACAAGACTATCCTAAAGCTCAAAAACAAAATAAATAAAAAGGAAAAAAAGCTTAGGTTGCCCCCCAAGAAGTGCTTATTTAACGTCATTAGCTTGACTTTATGTCATGTTTGATAATGGTGGCTCAAACCAAGTTATGTCATCATTGCACTTTGTGCAATTTTCATTTATGCACCCCTTTTTTGCTATCCAAATTTTGATATTTCCATTTTAATCTCTACTAAGAAGTCCACCAAAATTTGATTTTCTATTCTGACAACTTCATTGATTAGGTGTCTCTTCTTTGTCAATTCTACAACAATTATTGTTGTTTGAAGATTTCTCAAGTAGGGTATAAATATTAAATATCTCTTACTTGTCTTCCACCCTCAATATTAGCTCATCATTTTCTATGTCAATTAGAGTTCGACCCGTTTCTAAGAATGACCGACCCAATATAATTGGAATGTCTCATTTTTCTAGTATGTCCAACACAATAAAGTCCGTCGAAAATATTAAATTTCCTGCTTTTATGAGCACATCCTCAACTTTGTCACGTAGCTTTGACATTGTAGTATCAGCTAGTTGTAGCTTTATTGATGTTGCCTTGACTTCACCCAATCCCAATTTTCTGTAAACAAAATATGACATTAGATTTATACTAGCACCCATGTTACACGATGCATTAATAGCACAAGAATTTCCAATTGAAATAGGCAAAGTAAAACTCCATGAATCTTTCAACTTGAGAGATAATTTGTTTTACACTCTTGCATTACTTTCCTCCGTTAATGTCACAATTTCAAACTCTGAAAAGCTTTCTTTTCTTTGTCAACATCTCTTTCAAAAAATTTATGTAGCTTGAAATTTGTAATATCACATCAATAAACAGAATATTAATCTGGAGTTTCTTGAGAACATCAAAAAAATCTTCAAATTTTGCATCTTGTTTGTTCTTCTTGAGCCTTTGAGAAAAAGAAATGGGAGGAATGTAAGCTTTGACTGGACTTGATGCATTGGCAGTGAATGCTTCAGTACTTTCTTCATTCTCAATTGAGGCATGGCATATTTTTCCTTCATTATATCTTCATCAACATCTTCTTGGTCCTCTTTTCTTTTTTATTGTTTCAAAGTAATATCTGGTAGTTGTACAGCACTCCTTGTAGTTATAGCATGAATATTTTCTACCATTGACTTCTTTCGAAGTCTTTGGGGGAATGGAAGTTGAGGTACATATGCTTTAACTTTTATAGGAGCCCTGGTGGATCGTTTTTCACTATCTTTATTGACATCACTTGCTCTTTAGGATTTGTCATTGTATTGCTTGGCAATTATCCTTGTGGATGTTCTAGAAGTTGTTGAGCTATCTGACCAATCCGTGTCTCCAACTTCTTGATGGATGCTTGCTAATTTTGAAAATTAGTATTAATCTGTTGGAATACTTTGTTTGTTTTCTGCACAATTGATGAAACATCTTTCCCAAACTTGGTTTGTACTCCTACTGGACACTATTTGGAACATTCCTGGGCTGATTATCAGACCATCTAAAGTTTGATTGATGTCTCCATCCTGAGTTATACATTTGCGAATAAGGGTTAAAATTGCAAGAGCCGTTCTGAATGAAGTTGACATGTTCCTCGGGAAATCCCATAGACATATAGTTTTCAGTTGAATGATTAGCTCCACAATTTTCACATGATGGGCCATTCGTCACTGTATGTACTCCTCTCGTTTGTGATTTTACCAACAGCTCTACCTACTTTACCAAAGTCACTATCTGTGTATTCGTAGATATGGTACTATCCAATTCATACACCTCAAGTGTTCTTGGTGGTACCACTCTTTCTGATGAAAATATTGAGTGTGTAGTGGCAATTAGTTCAAATAGATCCAATGTTTGTTGTACTAATTTTCCTATGATCGATCCACCTGTAAAGGAATTCACCTATGATTCTGACAGTGATGAGAGTTCGGTGTAGAAGTACTGCACTTGATTACCAATTGGGATTCCATGATTTGGACACTTTCACATCAGTTTTTTAAATCTGTTCCATGCCTCGTGATAGCTTTCTCTATCCTGTTGTTGGAAGGTTTGAATTTCTAGCCTGAGTTTAGGTACTTTTGTCAGTAGAAAGAATCTATTACAGAATTTTATTGTAAGGTCTTCCCATATAGTAATACTTGCATGAGGTTCGGCATCTAACCACTCCAATGCAGCATCTCTAAGTATATATGGGAATAACCGCAATTTAATAGTGTCTTCATTGACCACCGCAGCATGGAAATTTTGATAATTTCTGAGAAATCTGGAGAGGTGCATATTTGGATTTTCTTGAGGCAACCCATAGAACTAAAGAGTATTGCTCGTCAAATTTATCCATTCTGCCCTTATCTGAAAATTATTTACTCCAAAATCTGGGTACACAATATTCGAGCGCACAGGTGCAACGATGGTGTCAAGAACACTGAAACGGGCACATTCTCTTCATTTATCTCTCTTCGCTCTTGCTACTGATTTGGTGGTACAGCTACTCTTAAGGTAGCTTGTCCAATTGGTTGAATATGAATCGAAATATTTTGATCATGTGCCATTTGATGTTGCTATTTTTGTTTGTGTTCTCTACGTCTTCGTCTGAAGGTGCGTTCTATCTCCGAGTCAAACGGTTCAAGTTCGTCGCCTTGGGCACGGAGCATGCAACGAAACACCTTTTTTTGTAGAGAAAAGAAAATAAACAAATCAAATAACAGTTAAAAATATAATAAACTAAAAGTAAAAGTAAATAGTCCTCGGCAATGGTGCTAAAAACTTGTTGCGTTTTTTATATCGCACATGTACGATATTGTAACAAGTAATATAGTAGACCTTTGAGTCCGGATTATCGTTCCCACAAGGACTATACTTTAGACATTAATCTAATTTTTCTAACTCCTATATGACAAAAACAAGTAAATAATTATGATGATTTTTCCTAACTATTTTTGACTAATTGAAAATAAAAGAAATTGCAAACAATGGATAATTGAAAATTCAAATATGTAATGAATATTAGGGTATAACAATTTCATCTATTTATCACATTTATTCTTAATTCAAAATTCATAACCTAATGTAGTATTCGGTCGAATTCTTCTATTGTATTCAATTTACCCCTCTCGGATTCTCGTTGAGCCTATTTAACTAATTAAATTTCATATCTCTATGCGAATCAATTTTAGTTAAACGAAACACTAGTTCTAAGAATTCATATTATGACCACAATAATTAGTATAGGTATCTCTACACATTATATTAATTTATCGAATTTTATTATATGGTCTAAACCTCAAACTCACCTCTCGATTCGTAAGAGACTCACATAAGCATCAAATTATTGATCAGGTAAAATTTAATTCATTAAACTCATAATAAAATCAACACATAAATAAATAAATCGCCGAAATTTTGAATAGAAAAATAAAGGATCACAAATCAACTACATTGTTTTTCCTAATATAAAAATTAGTTATTCATGTTGGAAAAATAAAAACACAAAAAATGGAAAGATATCACCATAAATTGACGAAACGTGAAAATTTCGAGTGTTTGCAATTTCTTTTCTTTTTCCTTTTCTCTTTCTCTCTCTTTTTTCTCTATTTCTGTGTTTTTTTCGTGTTGCTTTGACTTTCTTCCCTTTTCTTCTTCTTTTCTCTCTTTCTTGTTCTCTTTCTTTCTTCTTTTCTTTCTTCTGCTTTTTTCTTTCATACAGCAGTTTTTCTTCTTTTTCCCTTTCGTCTCTGTCTGCCATCTCCTCCCCTTTTTCTATCAATAATCTATATATATATGTGTGTGTGTGTGTGTGTGTGTGTGTGTGTGTGTGTGTGTGTGTTTAATATATTATTTCTCTCCGAGGAATTCATCTTTGGATTCTGCCATTTTTCGCTACTTTTATATTCTTTTCTCCAATTATTCATTAAAAATAAAATTTTACCTACAAAACACAATATAACATAAATTAGGTAAAATTTAATCCAAAAGATAATAAAATATCATGATTTAGGGCCACGAACACTTATCAATAAGATTAGCCAATACTTGTTTATGTGAAACTTGACATTCTTTGTGCACAAGACTCCTGTTTTACACATTAAGTTGGTGATTTGACTCATTATTTAGAGAAGAGTTGAACATAGTAAGTTAAACATGAATAACCTCTATTGTATTAATCCATAATATATTTATAGAGTATTTTGGGGGTGGTTGAGCTATTGCAAGGGAACATTGAGATGAGTATGGATTTCATGCATGAGATTTCTCTTGTGTGGATTGTCTAACACTAATGAGACGAAGATAAGGTGAAAGTCTTAAGTTAGGGGTTGATTTTAGAGGTTGAATGTCTAAAAGAAAGAAAGTAGGGCATAATTTTATGTATGACTAAAATCATCTTTTCGAGCATGTATAACTCGAGTGAATAAGCATGTAAAGGTTTAAAACCTGGTGCCTTACGATCATCAATTCATCGGCATAAAGCTTGTTACACAAATTATATAGAAAGCAAAGTAGAAGATGCTTGACAAAAAAAAAAAGCAAAATTATATTGATTAAGCCCCAAGACATTTGGTTGATAGGACTATATCTGATGCGAACCCCGTAGCAACGGTGACTACAAAACTCACAACTAGATTGATGCGGAACCCAAGAACGCCAATTAGATCCGATTTTGGACTTGAACCCAACGAAATAAACCAAAAAATCCAACGATAATAAAGATGCGTTGAACCCCTTGATTACACAATGAAGAACCCAACAATCCAATGTTTTGAACGCCATAAGAATCATATAGATCTTGATAAGTTCAGTATGTCCATAGAAGAACACAAGATTTTGAAGCAAAGCTTCAAAGGAGAAAACTCTCATTAATTCATCATCAAAGGTTCTATTACAATAATGAGATAAAATCATATTTATACTAAAGCTAGAAAACCTAGGGAAATAATTAAAAACGTAATTAAAGAGTCCTAGAATAGGAAAATTTACCAAAATTAAGCAATTCTACCAAAACTAAGAAATTCACGAAAATTAGAAAATCTCGCAATAATTTAGTTCTATGCGGTCGCATAGAACAACTGTTCTGTCTCTGTTTGGTCTCGGTAATAGGTTATGCGGTCGTATGCATGCGGCCGCATGGTTCAAAACCACTCATCCGAACAGCTTTCAGTAATTTGGTCATAACTTTCTTTACTGATATCCGATTGAAGTAATTCAAAGTGTGTTGGAAAGATTACTTAAAGGGATACAACTTTGGTTTGACATAATCCTCTAATTCGACCGTTTACCATGTCAAAAACAGGTGTTGATATGAGACTGAAAACAAGTGAATAACTTTCGTGTTGATCCAATTGATTTCCAACCTCGCCCCCTTCACCAAACTTGTTCATTGGCATGTTAACTTCGATATTATGAACTCCTTTGCTCGAACATGTAAATGTATATCTTTTATCATCTCTTTGAGGTCTCGGACTTGGTTCAAGTCTCTCTCCAACATGCTTCGAATTCTTGATAATTGTTGATGCATCCCGGATATCTTACTTTCCCTCTTCAAGAGTATTCGTCCTCGAATCCATGTCTTGTGATTGCATAGGAGATGACCAACATGTTACAAGTTTAATCACTGCACCACCTGAATCAAATGGAAAACTTATTTCTTCCAGGTATAGGATCAATGCATTCAGCCATATCTGTTGCGGCATGAACTCCCAGTAACCATCACATAGATTAAAGTGTGCTCGCCTTGACTGCTTGATCTTGCAAGTTTGGAGTGCTCCAATAACAACTCCATTTGATAAATTTCCATGCTTCTTCCTTGATTTACTTGGCCCCCGTACTTGAAACAATATCTTTACAAATATGTCAACGTTGCCCCTCAATTCATGTTTATCAATCTACCATCTGCAAATGTAGTTCATGCAGTGCCTTTGACACTCCTTCGTCTCCTCGGGAATCACAAAGTCAACCTTCGGTAATATGGAAACTTCCAAGTGATGATGTTGTAGTTCAATTTCATCCACACCTTGATAGTCAATTTGAAGCTCAATCTCGGGTTGGGTGGTATTCCAATGGGATAGTTTGATGGAAATAATTCTTCAATAACCTGCAAAACATAGGTACTCAAAATAAGGAGGGAATTGTTAGTCTCCACCAACGCCTCCTCTACTTCACACTCCTCTCCATTTAGGCTCACTTCTAACTCTTCTTTTGCCTCCGAAGACTCTTCTTCATCCTCTTTTTGTAGCTCAACTTCCCTTGCACTCTTTTGTAGCTCTCTCTCTCTTTTTCTTCACAACTAACCACCTCACAATTTTCTCTCTTACTCTTCGCTCCTTCCTATGATTATTCTATGAGTTGATCAAGTCACGAATTTTTGAGAACTCAAGCTTATAATCCAACCTAGTCTTTCTACTTGATGTATTGCCAATATGTTCCACAAATGGTGTTTTCTCTTCTCTCGAATATCCAACTCCACTATATCTTCTAGGCTCCTCTCTAAATCCCCAATCACGTCGATCCCTTCTACAAAAATGATTAGGTGCATATCGCTTCCTCATAATATTCTTCAACTCAGCCTAAGTTTCAATACGCCTCTCACCATTCCTCCGCCTAGATTTTATTAACTGATCCCACCAAATAATTGCATAATCCACAAATATGTTCACAGTCAACTCCAATTTTATCTCCCCGGAGTAATCATGGGAATTAAAAACTAATTTTATCCTTTCTTCCCATACCAAACATGCATCGGGATTGTTCCTTCCCTTAAATTGTGGAATTTTCAACTTCATATGTCTCAACCTCCTATCAATATCGTCCCCAATAAAATTTCTACTCCACCTTTCAAGCCTATCCAATTTATTTTCCACATCCTCCATTTTCACCAACAACATCTCCAATCGCCGAATCACCCTTTCATTCATATTGAATTAAACTCTAATTGGGTGGTGTAAGAATTTGGACTCAAAGACTCAAAAGGATTTTGAATTGGACAACCTTGGTTGGACTTTTATAAATTCAAGAAAATTGTTCTTGAATTGGAATGAAAGAAATAGATTTTTGGAATTGGAATGGATATTAGGATATTGAACAATTTCCAAGAAATCAAAAAAAAAATCAGACTATACGGATGAACAGTAAAAAATTTTGATTTTTTTTTATAAACTCAAAAATTGACTACAAGATCAATGAAACAAACAAAAATTGATTTGGATGCTAAATTAGCCCAAAAACATCTTTTGACTCTTTTTTTTGAATTTTGTGGATCTAAGACTCAAAAATTTTACTAGACACAAGAACATGAAGAAACTAAGGAAAATGGAATTAAATGACTCAACAAAGAAAATAAAGGATATAACCTGATAGAATTGGAGTCAAAGCTCTTATACCAACTGATGTGAGCCCCGTAGCAATGGTGACTATGAAACTCACAACTAGATTAATACGGAACACAAGAACGCCAATTAGATCCGATTTTGGACTTGAACCCAACGAAGTGAACCAAAAAATCCAACGATAACAGAGATGCGTTAAACCCCTTAATTACACACTAAAGAACCCAACAATCCGATGTTTTGAACGCCACAAGAATCATGTAGATATTGATAAGTTTGGTATGTCCATGGAAGAACACAAGGTTTTGAAGCAAAGTTTCGAAGGAGAAAACTCTCATTAATTCATCATCAAAGGTTCTATTACAATAATGAAATAAAATTCTATTTATACTAAAGCTAGAAAACCTAGGAAAATAATTAAAAACGTAATTAAAGAGTCCTAGAATAGGAAAATTTACCAAAATTAAGAAATTCTACCAAAACTAGGAAATTCGCGAAAATTAGAAAATCTCGCAATAATTTAGTTCTATGCGGCCGCATAGTAGTGTTCTATGCTGTCGCATAGAACAACTTTTCTGCCCTTGTTTTGTCTCGGTAATAGGCCATGTGGTAGCATGCATGCGGCCGCATGGTTCAAAACTACTCCTCCGAACAACATTCAGTATTTTGGCCATAACTTTCTCTACTGATGTCCGATTGAAGTGATTCAAAGTGTATTGGAAAGATTACTTAAAGGGTTACAACTTTGCTTCAGAAATAATAGTCCAGTTCGACCGTTTACCATGTCAAAATCAGGTCTCAATATGAGACTGAAAACCAGTGAATAACTTTCGAGTTGATCCAATTGATTTCCGACCTCGCCCCCTTCACCAAACTTGTTCCTTGGCATGTTAACTTCAATATTATGGACTCATTTGCTCGAACATGTAAGTGTATAGCTTTTATCATCTCTTTGAAGTCTCGAACTTGGCTCAAATCTCTCTCCAACATGTTTCGAATTCTTGATAATTGTTGGCGCATCCCGGATCATATCAATATCTTTAATACAAGGCAAGTAGCTTAGTTTAGCCTTAAAGGTTGAGGCAGTAAAAAATATAGGAGAATGTTGACTTGTTGAAGTTTGAACTTGTGGTGGTGAGACACATCCAAGATAAGAGAGGATAATAAGTAGAGTTAAATAAATTCAACCTAGGATGCAACCCGGGAAAATTAAGTCAAAAGAATAAATTTTGGGGGATCTGTATCTCTCGAGAGAAGAAATGAAATACTTGACTACTATGGGTCGGGAATTGAACCAATCATGAGTTTGATACGTTTACACCCGCACATCAAGTTTTGCATGTAACTGGTAGATGTTGATTTGATTTTGTAATGTTTAAACTATTCATTGTGTTGATAGTTAAATTCCAATCATGAGATACAGCACGTTGTCAAACAATGTTTTGTTTGGAGTTAAGTTACAGTTTGTTTGAAGACAAACAATTGTTCAAATTTGGGGGATTTGATAAGTGTGTTTTTACATACTTATTTAGGCCATAAAACATGGACAATTGTTGGTAACTATATCACAATATGGTTTAATTCTATACAATTTGTGTTTTGTAGGATAACATTGATGGACTTGGTGAAATTTAGAAAAATGGAGCGAAAAAAGGGCTAAAGTGGAAGAAAACTAAAGTTCGTGAACTAAAATGCAACATTTGGATTTTGACATAAACTATGCAACCGCATAGTATAAATACCATACGGTCGCATGGTCAGCTTCAGAGAATTTCAGTAATGAATTTTGTTGAACTATGAGGTCGCATAGTATGTTTTCAAATGAACTTATTTGAATAAAACTTTTATGAAAACAAATTTTGGAGTGTCTTTTAAAGACCTAAGGCCATCCAGAAGTAGTAACCATGCATTAGAACACATTCTAAGAGCTTTTGGGAGCAAAGAAGGAGACACGAAGATCGATTCCAAGACTCGAAAATTCATTTCAAGCATTATTTGGGCGATGTTGATTCTTCAATGTTTCTTTTGTTTTCTTCGTTCGAGGAAAACAATGAACCATGTAATATGAGTTTTTAAGTTTTAGTTTTATATATTTGACATTAAAAACACGTTTTTCAATATTGAATAATTTATATGATTTTCTTTTCTCCAAAATTATTGTGTACGGTAGTTGTGTGAATTTTGTGGCTTATTTTATACATTCAAAAGAAGGAAAATATGTTCAACATATATAAATTGTCATAGGGTCTAATAGGGGGATAGAAATATACTGTGCCTTATGTGAACTTTTAAGCGTTCATAAAAATTCATGCACTTGTATCCATCATAGAAATATAGTTGGGTCATATATAAAAGTATGTTTGACACTACTTGAGAGAGGTTGTTAAATAATATAAGAACATTGATTCATCAAAATTCAATCGTGTTGTCAACATGTAAAACCAGGATTTTATTGCATGGGAATTTGGGATCCTAGTACGTATGTTATTTATTAAACACATTAATATGTCTTTAAAATAATTTACATTTAAGTTAGTTAATTTACTCATAATTGCATAAGCAGATTAATTTAGTTATAATTTTGTCACAAACAAACCCTTCACATTGTTCTTGTTTCGGTTAAAGTCTTAATAATTAAAATTGAACTAAATCAATCTCTGTGTGACAATACTTGGACTCAAAATCCACTTTTTTACTTGTTAACGAACCGCACACTTGCGATAATTTTAATTCAAAATATATTTTTGTGAACATGGATATCGTAGTACCTTATGAGGTACCATATGTCCAGATCGAGACATCTTCTCATTGTATTGTGGACTAAAACACGCAGGACATTGAGTCATGCTCTCAGTTTCTTTGTCATGCATGCAATTATTCACACAAACATGGATCTTCATAACATCAAGACCAAGACTAGATAACACCTTCTTTGTTTTATAGAATGTAGCTTCTAATCGATCACCTTCAGCATAATTTTTTTTAATGATAGACAACATATGATCATAACATGTTGTAGACATATTAAACTCAGACTTCATATTCAAGAGTCGTGCCATAGTAGAAAGGTTGTGTGCTTACTACAACCAAGCCACACAGGTTTGTCAGCTTCTTCCAATGGTCTAAAGAAATTTTTTGCATGTTAATTTGGGACTTGTTCCTCATGAGCACAAACATTAGGATTGATGTAATTATTGTATATTTCAAGGCCCATCGCATCTATCACCATTGCTCCATGGCTTTCAATGGTTGTAGCTTGTGCAATTGAGGATTCAGTCAAATCTAGACCATTGAAACGGAATGGTTCTCCATGTGCGTTCACATCATCTCCTTTTAGAAACCTTGTGCTCTTACATATAGAACGTGGGCATTTGATCATATCTCCATCTCTTGTTCGAGATATGGCAAATTTAATGAACTCTTCAATACCTTCAATGAATCTATCAAAAAGAAATCCTTCATTGACCGATTTAACATCGAACTGCAGTCCAATGCCATAATGTTCAACAACAATTCATAGAATTTTAATTGCATATCCTTCATGAATTATTGCATGGACCGAATGTTAAACTTGCAAAATGAATCCAATTAATTCTCTTTCTAGAAATTAACAATTGAAATCAATTTTAAAATAATCATTTAGACAAATTAAACGAGCAGTTTAGCAACAACAAATTTCAATTCAAATTAAAAGTCAACTATTTCAATTCACGATTTCCATTAATAAGCAATGATCAATCATAATTACATTCTTAATTAACGATTACATATTTAACATCTTTCTAAAAAATCAAAATAACACTTTCCAATCAAGAATCTCATTTAGTTGAATCCTTAATAGTTTAGCATAAAAGCAGCAATGGTTGATTCCAAATTGTAAAGGTAAACAGATCACTTAAATGGAACTGTTGGAAAATATATCATTAGTAGAAAAACTCGATTCACTCAAACAAGTAAAGATCGTAAGAAAAATTAGTAAATCTGAAACTAAACTAGTAAAATTTCTCATAGTATTAAATAGCAAAAAACAAGAAATCGCCAACAAAATGAAGCAACTCTCTACTCACGATTTAATATTTGTTCCCAATCCCAAAACTAAGCAAGTATATATCGCACTCTACAAGGTAAAAATAGATGTCCATCATTCTTCCACGCTACTCCAAATTTCTACGCATTTTCTCTAGTCGAAATTCTCCTAACACTCTCCTTGATATACTCACCCGCAGGGGCGGATCCAGGAAGTTCACACTGTTAGTGTACATCGAAATAACCTTCCCACTCTATAATTGCAATATAGCCTACATCAAAATAACCTTCCCACTCTATAATTGCAATATAGCCTCAGTCTTAAATTAACAATGGAGTATAATATGTCAGTCAACAAAAATCATGCATTCTAATCTCAATATTCAAAGGTTGTACTTTGCCATTTACTAATTAAAAGCTCATTTAAAGCAAGCCTAAAAAACCTGATCATCCACTACAAATGCAAACTCACTGATATATATATATTGTAAGATTATTAACCTTTGATTTCGCCAAAACCAAGCTCAGATAAACCAAATCAACACCGCAAAGAATAACCAATCTCCAAAACCACAATACCCAAAACCGGTTGCTTCAAGGTTCCACAAAGGAGTGAGTTGAATGATCTTTGGCAGCCCAAACTAGCCACTAAGGCTAAGAAAAGAGAAGGAGAAGATAGCACAAAGCAAGAACCTCTCTTCTCTCCACAATTCTCACGGCTCCAAGAATAAATTCACACTAGGGTAAGACAACTAAAGTTGACCCACTTATAAGCCAAGCAAAGTGGTCTTCTAGGTCAAACATTAAGTGGCCCAATAAGTCACAATAAATGGGCCTCCAACCAACAAAGCCGTCCAAGGTGTTTGGGTTGGACCATGAGCAACTCTAATTAATTAGGTTACTTCCAATGGCCCACTTATGTTGTCGGAGTGGTTCGTTCAATGTGGTGTCAACATTTCACTTCAATTATCAGTCGAGGCCTATGAAGTCTAATCCAAACTATAAAATCGGTTTAACATCATCGCTCGGATTTATTAGGTATCAAAAAACCTAACATATATAACTGATCTTCCACTACAAATGCAACATAACCTAGTAATCCTAACTTAAAATCGAAATAGGATACTAACTATCAACAAAAATATGAATTAAAATGGATTATGCTTTACCTAAATATAAGTTCGCCCAACACTGTCTCTAAAGCCTCCATTTCTAGTAGTGTTTAGATTTTAGTTCCTTATTGACATGACATCGCTATTTCGATGCACAACTAGTAAGACATCTATCATCTAGTCTCTAGTTTCTTTCTCTGTTACTTAATGAAGGATTTATTTTTCAAATGTAATTCCCTCATTGGCAACACTGATACGAAAAGCTTTAATGCAATGTTGAATATAGTGATGTAGACATTCCAATGATGAATTTCCTTCCAAAAGGGAGGACACTAGTTAAGTTATCTAACAGTACCATTTGCATCGATTTTTGTGGGACTGACACTTGAATAATTGGTTGCTGTAAGTTTTGAGATTAAGAAAGACTTCACTAAGTTAATGAACTACAAAGCTTTTTGAATCATCGGAACTTCAATTGGCTCTAAATATAATGTTACTTTCGAACCATTCCATTTGTTGCACATTGATGTCAGTAAACTTTTCTTGACTAGCTATGCAATCAGGGCTGGCCTTGAGATTTTGGATGCCCCGTGCAACATTTTAAAATAGTGTTCCTTTCATGAAATTAAAAAATATATAAATATTTCAATAATATTATATCATCGCAAAATTATAATATTTAAATACCGTTTATTTTTTTAAATGTCATGAATAAGCAAAGTACAAATAAAGTTCAAAAATACCTCCCAAACTTCATCAAAATTCATGTCATCAACAAAAAATCATCCAAGCTTCTAAACTTTTCGTGCAATTCCATATGAGAAAACTTTGAGATCAGAAACATCAAATACTACATGTAAACTTTGAAATACAGCAAATCATGTAAAAATATTTCTTCTCTCATTTCTAGAAACAAACTAACTAATTCAACTTTCATTTCTAGCAAATATTGTCCAATAGATATTAAAGTTAGGTCATTTAATCGTTCTTATAGCATGATTGATTGTAAATAAGATTTAAATAACCTCAATTTTGAAAATTTTCGTTTAGTAATATTTTATAAGTAATAAATGTATTTAAAAAGCAATCCAATATTTTCAAATAAGTCGATATATCAAAAACTGTCTTTATTCCTTTTGGTATTTCAAATAAATTAATATATCAAAAATTATCTTTGTTTCTTTTGGTAAAAGATTTCGCAAAATTGTTAACTCTTAAAGCAAATCTTTGTCATTAAGATCACAAAAATTTACATGTCTTAGAACAATGACAAGATAGTCACAAAATGCTTTCAAATCAACATCATATAATGTGTTTAACTTGTCAAAAGAAAATAGAAATCCATTTTTTTCATATTCATTGAATTGATTGAAACTTCGTTCAAGTGATTCAATTGTTGAATCTACTATATAAAAGAAATAATTAGTTATGAAAGAATTTTCAAGTGATTGTGCATCCTCTACAGTGGCATTTTCATCAAAATGTTTCTTCCTATGAATAATACGTTTTTTCTCTTTTCTCTTTTCCTTGAAATTATTTAAAGCATGATACTATTTAAAAAAATTATAACTAATCAATTACATTATTCTTAGTTTTGGTATTTTATGCAATTGCATATCATACCAAGTCAAATGTATACAATTAATAAGAAAATAATTCATAAATAAAATAGTTAAGCACAACATACTGAAATTAGCTATGAATGAGTCTAAACAATTCGAATAATTTCTCATTGCTTTAATAAAAATGTCTTATTATGATATGTATTTAGGAATAAGAAATACAACAATATTAAATAAAAAGCTTCATTTGTCTATCTTTTAACTCATTTTTCATAAATAATGTGCCATTTAATTTAACATAATTATTAAAATTTTAATCTTAAAATTAATAAATATTTTAAATATATAATTATACATATATATATACACAAATAACAATTTTTTTTTTGATGCCCCTACAATGATGAGGTCATGTGCAGTCGCTCAACTCGTGCACCCTCAGGTCTGCCTCTGTCTGCAACATTACTAATTAAATTTGTAGTTTCATTCAAAAACAACTTCATCTCAAGAGACGAAAAAAGTTTTCACGTTATCACTTACTTCGAATGTTTATTTAATTTGCCCGCGTCCAAATGAATGTGACATGCTTTTAAATGTTAGAATGCAGCTATTATTAAGATTTTGTTAGTTATGTCAACGAGCCGAGCTCGAGCTTTTTTGAGTCCGAGATTAGCGGAGCCCGACCAAAAAAAATAAGGCTCAGCACGCGCATTTGCGGGCCGAGCCTGGGCCAACCCAGCTTGGATTCTTTTTAAGTCCACATTTTTTACTTAAAGAATTTAAATTTTGTACAGTTTATACATGTTATAAATTAAATAAATTATAAAAGTGTAAACTCTCCGCCTTTATCCGAGCTTAGGACCGGCTACAATTATCGTAGGTGGAGTTAAAATTGTACGCGAATAAAATATTTCGTGTACAATTTTTCTTGAACCAAAAACATTTAAAAATTACGTTTTTTTTTAAACTGATCAATTTAAAAACTTACAATATCATAACTGTTTGAATTTGCTGTAACTCTTCGACTATTATACTGTCAACGTGTTCTTGAAGACGTAATTACGCACATTCTCAATCCTTCAAACATATTAAAGCTTCCAATATATCTTCTTTTAGTCGTGATCGTTCGTCACGTAAAACTCGACCACCTAAACTAAATGCAGCCTCCGATGCTACCGTAGATATCGGGGGTGTTAGTAGATCACGAGCAATTTTTGATACAATTGGATAGTAGCCTTTCGTTACACCTCCAACATAATAAAAGATTAAATTCCTCTAATTCTTGTGGTTGTAACATACTACAAACATCCACGCACGTATACCTAGCTAACTCAGAGGGAATTTCAAGATTTGTACCAATAAATTCTATATGCACATGTGATAATTCTACATTCATGAAATTTGAAATTCCCTTTTACGGTAGCTTTTGTACCAGTTAATTTAAGTCGAGGGTCCATCACCGAAACTACTAAAAATAAAGAAGGTATATCTTCCCAATATTTACAAAATTTTGCCTCCATAGAATAAATTACATTAACAAAAATTGACAAATTCCTATGTTTTTGAAATGCTTGTGAAATATAGAAAATGTGTTGTAAAACAAGTGCAGATGTATGGTAATAAATATCGCTACGTTCCTTTGTGGTAGCGAAAAAAGGTTTTTAAGAATTTTTTTCATGACAAATGCAAGAGACCATTCACAATCTTCTAAATTATGTTCGGGTCCATATGTATGTCTACCAATATAATACATTGAAATAACATTATTATAATTTTCACACGAGTGTAACATAAGATATGTATAATTTCATCTATGTGATACATCAGTGACAAATGATTTCTCTTCTAAGTCATACTATGCACATAAACGGTTAAATGCTTGCTCTCTTGCTAGTGATATAGTAATAAAATTAATTATTTGCCTAATTTTATCTAAAGATGATTTTATATGTTCTAGTCTATCTTTTACAATCAAATTAATAATGTGGTATAGACAACGTTGATGAAAAAATAAATCTCCAAATGTAGGGTTCAAATCATGAATAAATGTTTCGACAACAACTTTGTTTACACTAGTATATGTTAGTCGCTTTATGAGGATATTCTACACATATGAATGCAATAATTCTTTTATGCATAATTCATAAATGATCAATGTAATGAGCTGTATCAACAAGATAACATTTTTTATTAACATCGGTCCATAAATCAGAGGTAAATGATATAACATAATTAAAAGTTTTTAGACTTTCAATAGTAGTTTGTTTTCTTCTGTTATATAATTTTAGAGCATCCAAACGAATAGTATTTCTACAATAAGAATTATACTTGGGCTGGAGATAATTATGCCTAAGACGAGTAAAGTGTTCTGACTCGATCATTGTTAGCGGCATATCTACTGCAGCCACGTATGTGGTCATTCCTTCACGAAATTTTTCATATGAATATACAAAAGTGGAAAGAGTAGAATCGGAACCGGTAAATGTTAGTTCGGTTTGTTTCGGATCAAGATCGATTGGTTTTCGTTTTGCAACTTCTTAATATGTGTCTATTTAAATGCGATGTGCTGGAACTGGGCTTCCAACTAAGTTCTTTACCACAATAATTGTAACATAATTTCCAAATATTAACTCCATTTTGAATCCCAACTTTTTTACGAGTCATAAGTTGCCAACAATCCGCAGACTCTTTTTTCGACATTTTAACCTCGACTACTTCCTCCTCTTCGATATCTTCCAAATCAATTGGAACATTTTGAGATGCATCGTACCCCGATGGAGTACTCGAACCACCTTTAAACTGATTAATATCATCATTGATAAAATTCATGTGTAAGTATTATAGTAAAGAATATTGATTAATAGAGTAAAAGAAATTGGAAAGTGGAATATTGAATATTATAGTAAAAAATATAGCCAGATATGTAAATTGAAAATAAGACTTAAACAATTGGAGAGTGGAATATAGATTATTGCGTAAAGAATTAGAGATAGAGTGATATGAAATTGTAAAAAATTTCCCGTATTTATGGACAAAAATATATCTGTTTAACTATATTTAATTTTAAAATTCAAATTTCGACAAGACACATGCACGAATTTTTCTAAAAACTCTCTTTTCTTTAGTTGCATGCACACGAGATTTTTCTTGTGTGCACGCAGCACAGCAGCGCTCGGACTTTTTTCGAGCCGAGCCTGAGCCCCAAGCTTTTTTGTCACCTCTAGATTCCGTTACTGAATTCACGTCGAAGGAGAGGACTTTACTATTTTCATGGATTTTGTCAAGTTGTCACTTTAAGATTTTTTGCTTACTTTAAATTCAAAGATCAGATTTAAAAAAAAAAAAAAAAATACAACCATATTAAAATCCAGCATTCTAAATCCATGAGGTTGGTCTTATCCATAAATAAAGTTACAACTACATAATTTATTATGTAAATGAGAGATGTCTTCAAAACAAAAAAACATGTGTAAATCACTAAATCTAAGTATTTTTTAGTAACCGTCATTCGAGAGCAACGCAATGATTTAAAAAAATCATATCATCTTATAGTGAACTCTTGTTACAAGTTCGATTGATAATGTTACACGGTCTCGATCAGTGGAAGTGCAACCCAAATAACGTCACAATTGGACAATGAGTTACTTTTTGTAGCGTGTAGATGATTAATATCTTTGCAATTTACATGAGTTTTTGAAGTGTACTGAAACTTCTTAAATAGTTACTTGAGAGACTTTGAACTATGTGTTTCTATCACCATACTTCCTGAATCTTGATCAAACAATAGTATCCCTGCCTTTGTCGTGGGTGATTATATGGGATGTCCAATAAAGTGCACATTTTTGCTAAAAAGGACAAATTTAGACTTTTCACGTGTCATTTCAGATTTATTTTTTTTTATTTTGAATGGTAGACATTTTTATTTTTCACCGACAAAAAGAACTTCTATCAACTTTCCCCTATTTAAAAAATAGTCGTAGTACTCTTGGAAGAACAAAGCTGCAGTTACAGAAATTTTATTTCTATAAAAATACCAGAATATACACATGGGGGGATGGGGGCATGTTTTATAATAATATTTTATTCACATGAGGCTCACCCCCATATGAGTATTCTGTCATTTTAATAGAATGAATAGTTCTGTACAAGTGAAATATTCTCTCTTGGAATTGTTTTTCCGAATGACGAAAACTTGGCAAACATTAAAGGAAAAAATTCATATCTAAGGTGTATTCTTTACCTCAATTCAAAAATAAGGTAAAATAGTTTGAAAATTCAAAAATCAGGTATGCATTTAATTAATTAAAAATATTTATTAAATAAAGTCACATTTTATGATTAATGGTCACAGATTCATAATTATAAGTTACAAATTTATTATCGGTCACATATCATCAAATTTTGGTCACAGATTCATAATTATAAGTTACAGATTTATTTACTGGTCACGTATCATCAAATTTTTTTATTACAGATTATTTCGAGGTCACAGATTTTTAAATTAATTGGTGACGGATTATTTTTGAGTCACATACATTGGTCACAGAGTCACATATTGTCAAAATTTTTAGGTCACATATTCAATATTTGGTCACAGATAACCAAATACTTGGTCACACACCACCAACAATAACCACCAACGTCGACGCCCCCGCCACAAAATCGCCACCGCCTCACAACCACCACCCAAACCACCATAGATCCACCAACGCACAACAGACCACTCAATAAGAAAAAAAAAAAAGACAGCGAACCAACCACCAGCAGATCTGTCGCTGCCACCTCCACCGCACACCCACTGCACCACCACCGCTCCACGCAAGAACAACCAAAAAAAACTGATGCTACTACCGACAGCAAGCAGCAGCAAGCAGTTACTGCTGGCGGCAGCTGCTACCGCTGCCGGCTGTCGGACCAGGGGAGGGGAGGGGCCGAGAGAGAGAGAGAGAGAGGCGGCTGCTACCGGAGGGGGAGTTGCAGCAGCTTCAGCCGCTGCCGGCTGTCGGACCGGGGGAGGGGAGGGGCCGAGAGAGAGAGAGAGGCGGCTGCTGCCGAAGGGGGAGTTGCAACAGCTTCAGCCGCTGCCAGCTGTCGGACCGGGGGAGGGGAGGGGCCGAGAGAGAGAGAGAGACGGCTGCCGGAGGAAGGAGAGAGAGAGAGGAGGGGGAAGTGAAAAATTAGGGTTAGACATTTTATATATTACCTGAGTTTTGAAAAATAAAATTTGGTCCCTGATTTTTGAATTCTAAACTTCAAACCCCTGATTTTTTGTAATTTCCCAACATTAAATAGCTCATAACTTATTGATGGGCTAAAAAACGACACTCAGGCCCAGGCCCGAAGCAGACTCAACGTGGCGCGTAAATAGTGGGTGTTTATCTTGGTTGTATTTTAATTATGCTACACCTTATAACATCGTAACACTCTCTCATTCTTCTCTCCATTGCTTGTAATTCACACAGCGTCCACCGACCTGTTAATTCCAGCGATCAAAAATCAAATTCTTACTTGAGTTTTTTTCAATCAATTCCAAATATTTTTTCTTAAAAATTGTGCATAAAAATTTAATTTATTGGCTCATAATAACACAAATCACGTCGTAAAGTCAGTTGCATTTTGCCCTTTTGTTTGATGATCAAAGGTTAGGGCAATTCGGTTGATTCATTCAATCAATGGCATCGTGGCTCAAAGCCGCCGAAGGTACGATTCTTACAGTACCATCTCTAATTTTCTGAATTTTTTTAGTGGATATGTAGTCTGATCTTGATTGTACATTTGGGTCGATGCAAGTTTTAACACCAATGCTGGTCTGTATTCTAATACCTCAGTTCGGAGCTAAACACACTGGACTAAGAATGATTATATAAGGAAAAACTTAGTGCATTATGTAAAGATTTTGTGGCATGTATGGACAATACCGTTCGCTTGTCGTTCCACTGTTAACTTTTGTACTCCAAGATTTAATTGGCTGGAGAAGGAGTTCATGCTAAGTTAGACGTGTCTTTCTAAATTTGATTATTTCGTGTCAGATTTATTTGAGGTAGTAGATCGAAGAGCCAAGCTTGTTGTTGGCGAGAAACCAGATGAACTGCCCGATGTTCAAACCCTAGGTATTGTTCTCAGGTTCCCATTTATATCTCTTTCTTCTTTCTTTTTCTTTTTCGTTCATAGGGGGTAGGGGGATTCAGTAACAGTTAATATATAAGACTCCATCTTTGTAAGTTCTCATATTCAAAGTCACCGCTTTGTTTCTCTTTTTTCTGAAGTTAAGTGAATCAGCGCGTGGTGCGCCATTTTATTTTTGAGTTTTTGGAGATGATCTGATGGGAGACTATGACACTGCTTTCGAATAATGTACTACACGTTTGAGCATCTCATGGTGTCTTTTAATAATCCCCCATCTTATCAATTACATTTTATGGGTAAAAGGAATAACATGAGATGGAAAATGCCCTGATATATAATATTTGTTTATGTTCCCACTAATTGAAATAGGTTGTATAAATCCTTTTTTCACCAGCTTCTTTATCCCATTATGAAGCTTCCAACGGACAAGGATCTCCAACAAAGAGGGTCAGGCCTAGAGCGAAGGTATTTCATGGAATTCTCTACTCTTGGGTATTAATAGATCTATTAATCCTGTATACCATACTTCTTATTTTGATCTAACGGGAGAGTTATTTGCAGTCCAAAAAGAGACTTGCTAACAAAGAAGCTCCAGTAGATGTTGCAAGGGAGAAAACTTCACCAGAAACAACTCAAAAGCATGTAGTCCCTAAAGTAGATATACCTATGCCATCAATTGAAAATAATGAGAGTAATTCTGTTATTCCTAGACACACTGTCAATGACGAAGAGAAAGGCAATGTCGACGGAGATGGCTCCATAACTGAGCCTTCATTATCTAGTACTATATCTAATGATGAGGCAAAACCTATTGCTGACCATCTGAATGCAGCAAGTGTTGCTAATGTGGAATTAGTGCCTTCAAATTCAAATGATGAAATTGGGAGTGAAGACCCTTCAGGTGTTCCATTGGGAGCTCCATCAGGTGCTTCTAAAGGAGCGGAAATTGTGCAAGGTATTTCTCCTACTGACTCCAGTCAAAATATCATATCAGAAGATGCAGGGTCTTTTAAAAATCTGGAACAAGTAGAGTCTCAATCTCTACATGCAAATGGACCAAGTAAAGTTGATGCCCAGTCGGCCCATGTGGATTTAGTAGTTGAACGTAATTCTGAGCAGAAAAAGCATCAAGAACAGAAAAATGTTTCTTCAGCCATGAAAGTGCAAGAGCAACTGGATGAGGTATAGTGTGTATTATCTGAGAACTTGGTTGGCTTTCGTACTTTAAATTGTGTAAATGTTTGGAACAATGGTTTCTCAGCTTTTGTGTAGACTATATCATTTCAGTTTTGCAGGCTCAAGGACTACTCAGCAGTGCGATTTCGACGGGTCAGTCAAAAGAAGCTAGGTTAGCTCGGGTAAGAATTATCAATTTCCATGATTGGTTGTACTTACTTTTGGAACGCAATTCTATCATCATTTCTTTGTTTACATCTTTTAACCAAGTTTCTTGTGTGATATGACATTTATGACATCGCCTTCAAAATTGAATTTTACGATTGTGGATGACTAAAATTGACATGGCAAATTTCGATCAACTTTAGGGGAGTTAGATGAGATAAAAGCACGTTATTGCTGGAATAATAGTGAAGTACATGTAATTTTCATTGTGTGAGGTTTTGTAGTGTATTACATAGAAAAGCTTGACTTGGTTCTTCTAGTTTTGCCTTTGCTTCAATATGTAGGCTTCAAGACAGAGGCTTACCGCTCCTTGTCTTGTCATGCTAAAGTGTTCTCGAGTTGCATGCCACCACCTTGCTCGAATCAATTTCATTGGATGAGAAGTTCGGTCGAGTCAAACCATCATAACACTTAGGTCGTATCCTGTGATTAAGTCATTATTGTATGCAACCTAGGCACTCATTACTCTCCTAATTGGTAAACATGTAAGTGCTGAGTCAAGGGTGACACCTTCCTGTTTCTGATTGGTTGTAATGGTGGTGTTGTTATTATTGGGGAAAACTCCTCCGGTGTACTCGTGATGATATTTCCAGACGAGGGCAACTTTTGCTGTTCTAACTAGGTGAGCCTTGTGGTCCGATTTCATCTCACATATATGGATTTCGGGTAGCTAAGCTTCTTTAATCACTTTGAAGTGTGTACACGCTTTATGTTTGAGTTGCCTCTTGAGATCGGATACAAACAAGGACGGTTGATACAATGTCTGCATTTGCAAACAACATTGCATGTAGAATAATTATGGCTGCTAAATGCCTCGTATTCTGAGCGGTTCTTTGTTAATCAAAACTTTTTCAAAATTCAATTCAAAGATTTATATATAACTGAACAACTCTAATGATTAATTTTTTCTAATAAAATCTTAGACTATTTTGTTAAGTTTTCAATTGTATGGTTGCTGGTGGAGGCACGTGCCATTTGTCACCCAGGACAAAGGTATTACCTTATCGGATGATTTTTTTCCTGTCAAGGGAAGGAGGTTTAGACTGAAATTACGTGGTGATGCTTTAATTATTCTGTTTGTTGAGATTTTCACATAAAGCAGTACATAACTAAACTGTTCAAACCTTTTCTTTTTCTTTTGATAAATCAATATACATGTACACGTAGTTATGCAATTACCAAAGTATTTTTTCTTGTCTTTAATTAATAAAATTTAGAAAAATGTAAAGAAAGTTGTTTACAATCAAATCTAGGATGACCATAAACAGTTGTTTTGATGACAAACTAAGCTTTATTCCCAATTAATTTGGGTCTGACAACTTCGGTGCATCGCTACATCTATCAAATGCAATAAGATGATTAGCAGTCATGTCAATATGAGTTGACATTTTCTTCATCTTAGTTGTTTAACTAACATCGAATCACTCTCGTGAACTTAAGCTTCTTTAAGTTTATAAAAGATATGTCCCAACAACCTTAGTTGTCATTACCTTAATTTATCATCTATTGGCGCCACCTCTGCTTGTTAATGAATACTTTTATTTATTATCTTATCAACTGGAGTATGGTCAAACATCCCATCTTAACTTTTTCATTCTGCTTTGGTCATTTTATGGACATTTTGTCCTTGAACAGCCTGGTGCATGCTGCATAGTACCACTAAGGATATCAGGTCAAATGTCTGTTTTAGACAACCTCGTAGTGATTCCAATCACGTACACTCCGTGTAGAAATTCCCGATCATCCAATGCATCACATTCTATTCAAGTCCTTTCTGAAACAATGACTCCTCAAGAAAGCACTATCATTTTTAGTAATTCTATTATCATTATTATTATCTTTAATACTTGTTGGATTTTAAGCACAAAATAATAGGGAAATCAACACAATTATTTAAAGTGTTTCGGCGATGTGGCTACGTCCACAAGGAGCGAATCGGAGATTTTATTCAGTATAAATAATAGGATTACATTATTAGTATTTATACTAACCCTAGCCCAAGCCCATACAAGACTTTAGGGCCTTTATAAGAAAATACACATGTAAACTTGTGTTCCATGAGCCACAATACAACACTACTAGATGATTTTCCCATGCACTCTTAGTTCTAGTTAATCTAAAGTCTTTTGATTCCAAAGTACTCTAAAGTGTAACTTATGATATTTCCTCCTAGTATCATGTACTAAAACTATGTCATTGGTACAAAGCATATACCAAAAAATCATCTTGAATGTCCCGTAAGCTCATTCATGAATAAAGTGAAAATAGACGGACTAAAGGCAAAACTTGATAAAAGCCGTCAGTGATAGGATCTTCTTTATTACTACTGCCATTTCATCTCATATACTTTATTTCTCCATCACACACAAATTTCTTCCTCCTTTCATAGCATTTCTTTAGGAAGTCTATCCATTTATATTTAAAATATATGCAAATCTTGTTTTTTCTTAATACTTCATCAACTTCTGAACATGTAAATGACTTTCATAGTAAACCTATGGCACATAGCTGAACAAGTTTTCTGAGAAGTGAAATGTAATTTAAGTTGACTTCTCTCATAATTTCATGTATGAATAATGAGCTTTATATCGCTGTACAAACTAAAGGTTAAAGCTCCAAAAAAAATTTGCTTTTCTGGGCTTTGTAAATGTATTATCCAGATCGAGTCCCACTTCTCCAGAGATACAAAATGCAACATGAATGATAAAATTGGATATCAACTACAATGAAAAGAAACGGATGATTATTAGTATGAAACTGAAAGAATGCATGAAAATTATCTATGAGGTTCTAGTTTGCCACCTAAAAATAGGCTGAATGTATTCTGGTGAATAGATCCGACATGGTTTGTGTATGAAATAGATGGTTTTTCCTTCTCGAATAAATCATTGTGATGGGAGGGGGAAGGACTATGTTATGATATAAGATAGCTTTTCTTTAAGATATTCACATGGTATTTGCCCAGATTGAATGCTAGCTCGTTTATCAATGAACTGGAAGAGCTGTCACATTCAAGCCTCAAATAACCAAAAATAGAAGAACTCAAAAAATTAATGAATAGAAGAGGTATTAATTATCCACTGTCCCATTGTTGTTGCAACATTGCTACAGTACAAAGTCAAGCTACAAATTATTTTTAATATTTTATTAACTTTGTTTTAATGTTTATGTTATAGAACTTCAAAATGGCAGTATTTATTACCTAGTTTGATATTCCTCAATTTTTCTGTGATCGCACTTAGTTATATCATAGTATTCTATAAAGAGTCAATTGGCAGTTACACAAGAAGATGTTGAAATAATAATGGGACAGAGGTAGTGTAATGTTTTTGAATACTTTCATCCTCTATATTTCTGTAGGTTATATCGTTCTACAAAACTATAAACTACCACTTTTGCCATCAATAATTTTGTCCTTATGCAGGAAAGTGTTTTTTATGTTGTAGTCCATGTTTTCCTCTTGTTTATCGGATAAAGAGAGGAGATTATGTTTAGCATGAAAAGAGAATTAATTTGGAAAGCATGTAACAATTTATATCATTCCAGGACATGCATTCCTGAAAGAAATTGAAAGAATATAATGTATACTCTTGCAACATGGAACTGAGTAGCTCAACTAGCAATCAATTTTAAATGAAATCCTTCTGAAACCATTTTAGATACAAAGTACTCAATAACATCTCTTTCAAGTTTTATCGCGCTTTTTCTTCTAAATGGATAGTATTGTGCAAATATTTGTTTTTTTTTTTTTTTTCCTTTCCTTTTCACTTTTTTTTTTTTTTTTTTTTTTTTTTTTTGTCTTTTTTCATATCTTATTAAGCTTGGCGTTAGTCATGCTCAGGTCTGTGCCGGACTTCAATCACGCTTGCAAGAGTACAAATCTGAAAATTCTCAGTTAGAAGAGCTTCTTACGGCAGAGGTGAATTATGAGCTCCTTTCCAATTTGGGATGAACCAGAACTTTATTCAACCATTTGGTTGAGTATAATATATTAACATTTAATTAAATGACTTCTAAAATTTTGATGTACTTGAACAGAGAGAGTTGAGTAAGTCATATGAGGCTCGGATTAAACAGCTTCAGAAAGATCTCTCTGTATCCAAAAATGAGGTGACCAGAGTGGAATCAAATATGGTTGAGGCATTAGCTGCAAAGAATGCTGAAATTGAGGCGCTTGTCAGTTCTGTTGATGCACTGAAGAGGCAGGCTGCTTTATCTGAAGAAAATTTGGCATCACTTCAGGTTCATTGACTAAAATGTTCAGAATTTCTATTAACTTTTACTCCATTCTGATTCACGAAGTACTTTTTCTGTGAAGCTATTGTCGTTTTTTCCTTTCAATTTGTGGTCCCAAACTATCTAGGTGCTCTAGTTGTAGTTCCACCAGGTTGACTAATTGAACAATGCAGGTTAATGTATTCCATAGGCCAATGCTATTAAGCCCTCAACAATTGTAATATTACTTTGTGGAAATTATTTTTTTACCTTTTTTCCTGGAATTTCGTTTTTAACTCTTTCTCATTCTCTACTTTTCTTCTTGCTCTCAGCTGGGGCAGGAAATAATATGAAATGATTAGAGAAAGAATTCAAGAAAACTTATCTGCTCACTTTCAAGCATGGGACTATCTCCTGCTGATGTCAAAAGTTCTATTTTCTCTTTAGTTTTTCAGTCTCTTCCTGATAATTTTTGCTAAATTACCAATCTACACAGAATGCATCTAGTTACTTCGTTATTTGAATGTTGATTTGTTATCAATCATGAACACATACCTTAATATTCACATGTGATACCTATGTCTCTATCTCATCAAGTGTTTTACTCCCTTTTAATCCTTTCTCTGTTTTTCTTTCTTAGGCAAACACAGAGTCTTTGATGAGAAATAGGGAACTGACAGAGACAAGGATGATGCAAGTAAGTTGACCATTTTTTTTGAGTAGTGTGGAACATGGTTGTTTGGAGTTGCAAATTTGTTCTAGTAACTGCATCTTGTAATGGAGTTCTCATATAGAAAGATGTTACTATATCAGGCTCTAAGGGAGGAGCTGTCTTCCACGGAGCGAAGAGCTGAAGATGAGCGTGCTGCCCACAATGCTACTAAGATGGTTTTTTACTGCAAACATCTTTATCAGTGTTTTCTTATTTGTTAATTCTGCTTCATGCTGTTTTTATTATGCCCCTGTTTGGTAGTTATTTATCTAGATTTTAATTTAAGTCAAAGTCATTCATTAATTTTAACCACATATTTCATGAGAGAGACAACTTTTCAACCACACATTTGATCAACTTCTATTAAAATCTTCTAAAAATTTGATTTTAATCCACCAAACAGGGGCAATATCTTTTGTATGCTTGCTTGTGCGTCCGTATGTGTTCATCTGTTATATTCATTCTTGAAATTACCATTTTATTTTTTCTTTTTCAAGTGTGTGTTTGTGTTATTCCGTGATGCTACCGTACTGGAGCATTTTCTCATGAAATGATGAAATTTTTTATTGAAATATAGGCTGCTAGGGAGAGGGAAGTAGATTTGGAGCACAGAGCTCTTGAAGCATCCACTGCATTAGCCAGGATCCAGGTACTTTAGGGATCCAACTGATGTCTTATGCAGTATCATGGCATAAATTAAACACCTGCCACTTCTTGTTTCTTTCTGTATCTTGATTTGATTTGATTTGTGAAAAATATTTTGGCTGAACTTAGTAGTTAATACTATGTCTCTTCTGAAAGGGTTTCAAGCTGTATGCATAAGATATATTTATTGACCCACACTATTTAATTAAGTATTGCTGAATAAGCTGATATCAATTTCTTTGCTTTCTATGTTATTTTGAAATATGGCCTTCTTACAAATGAAGTGCATGTTCCTTTCGTAGAACAGTCATTTTGCCAATATTATGGATACTGGCACTCCCCAGAACCCTATAGGATAAGGATTTTTCAAGTTGAGTCAAGTATTAGTAGTATTAGTATTGAAATTTGTTCTACTTGCTCACAATACTTCAATTTTTCACCCTTGGCAGATTTTTTTTTTTTTGGCTGCTTTTATGTAATATGCTCTGTTGTCGATGGTCTATTTTCTCACTGAAATCTGTCAGTTAATGATAGAAGAAACACTCATCAGAGAGAACCTAGTCTATTTGACAAAGGATCTTCTTACCATTAATGATTTATTATTTATGCAATATACTTTTGTTTACACAATCTCCATAAGTGAATCTGTTATTTGTCCAGAGAACAGCAGATGAAAGGGCTGCAAAGGCTGCAGAGCTTGAGCAGAAGGTGGTGTTGCTTGAGGTAATGGTCTTCAATTTTCTCCACCTGTACCAAGGTCCACCCTCACCCCGACCCAAAAAAAACATGAAGGAGAAAAAGGGCAGCTTTTAGTGAAAGCTCGTGTTATTAAATAACTATGTTGTACTAGGTTGAATGCGCATCGTTAAATCAAGAACTGCAAGATATGGAAGCTCGTGTACGCCGTGAGCAAAAGAAGTCCCCTGAAGATGCTAATCAAGCCATTCAG
This sequence comes from Fraxinus excelsior, assembly GCA_019097785.1. NCBI lineage: Eukaryota > Viridiplantae > Streptophyta > Magnoliopsida > Lamiales > Oleaceae > Fraxinus > Fraxinus excelsior. The sequence goes on from CM032627.1 coordinate 5,848,294, forward strand.
GTTTAATAACTTACTAATTGTAAACTGAATTTTCTACTACATAAGAGTATTTCAAGATTTTGTTAAGCTAGCTATACACATTGTATTATCGATGATTTTTACATAAGATGGTATGGTGTTGTACTACATATCCAACTTTGGGAAGTGTTTACATAGCTGGGTGATGAGCAAAATATTTTTTACCGTATGAGGTCCATGCAATTCTGAAACTTTGTTCATTTCCCTTAATTTCATTGGAAACTCAGTCTTTCCCATGGTTGAGTCACCTGTGCATTCAAGAAAAGGACCTAGGTTTCAAGACTGTATTTAACTGCTCCCATGCCTTTATCCATTTTCTTCTCCCCTTAGTTTTCTTTAGCTTAGAGGGCTCTTTTATTTTATCAACTTGAAGATGGAGTTGTGAAGTATTCTACTCATTTCTTTACTGTTGTACTTTACCGTTTGACCTGTGTTATTCAATATTCTATATTCTGGACACGCTATGCCTATGTTTGGGCTCCATTTTTTTCCAAAAATGCATTTTTCTACAACTCATTTTCAACCACATTCTCCCATAAAATAATGTTACACGTAAACAACTTTTTTTTATTTTTTAACCACACATTCTCCAAAAAATCTATTACAAAACACATTTTCCCCCAAAATCTCATTTTAATGGAGACTAAACAGAGGCTTTGTCTTCACTACTATAAGCATGGGGATTTGGATTTTATCGGTTTGATGGTTTGACTTAATTCCCGTGTTCTTTTGATAGTGTACACCTTGAAAGGATCTCTATGAATGGCTACTATACATAGACATGTAACTTATCATAATAAAAAAGGGTCGAAATGTCATTTCAAAATATTGCAAGTACTTTTTTCTCAAGTTCATCCTATTTCATTATTGACGCAGTCCCCAATATCGACCTTGAAACCAAACTTTTCTTGTAATTTCAAAGTGTGGCATGTCTTCTACCACGAAGACTCCCTACTTTTGCACTTTACATATTAAGATAAGATGATTTTCTTGTATTACTTGACACTATCTCAAGTGCGCTATAATATCATTTTATTATTCATCTAGGACAAATTGAAACCTGATATGACTTAGCAGTCTGCGAGCAAATGTATTATTTTTCCATATGGTTTATATTACTTGTGTTTTTCATATAAAGGTTCAGGCATGGCAAGAGGAAGTGGAGCGTGCACGCCAAGGTCAGAGAGAGGCTGAGAACAAGCTTTCCTCAATGGAGGCAAGTTTGTTTATAAACCTGCCACTATTTGTTTATTCTATTTTCATAGACATAAAGTTAAATCTTTAAGGTGGTGCCCCTACTAAATGCGAAAACTATTTCCCATCGTTTGTAGGCTGAAGTTCAAAAGATGAGAGTTGAAATGGCAGCAATGAGAAGAGATGCTGAACACTACTCTCGTCAGGTATTATTTCTGCACTGGCATATTTTTTTCCCAACTGGGACAATATTTATTGAGTTTTATTTACATATTTCTGACAATGAAAGAATTTTGAATATAAGATGGCAAGGAATTATAGAATTCAAGGCCTAAAGCCAATAGATTATTCATCCTATTAATATGATGAAGAGAAAAGGTTAAAAATGAGTCTGTACTGTCACAAATGATCTAGTATTGCTCTGTTTTGAGCATATCTTCTGTGAGGTATCCAAAGTTATATCTCAACTCTGACTTTATTCTGTTGTGATTTATGTTTTAGGGTCTCAGCACAAGGCTGGGGAGTTGCTTTTTTTTTTTCAAGTTCTTTTTGTTGATGTATTTATCTTTGTTAGGGGAGATTTAAAGTCATGTCCTTAAAGGTGGTAACTCAGGATATAAAATAGTACATTGAAATTTAGGCTATTGAAACTCTCTTTGGATCCTCTCTAAAAAAAATTAGAAAAGATCCAAAGGGAGTTTCTTTGGGGAGGTTTAGGGGAGGAGAGGAAACTACATTTGGTTAATTGGCGAGTTGTCTGCTCTCCTATTAGATCCGGTGGTCTCGGATTGAGAAATCTTGTACTGTTTAACAAGGTATTGTTGGGTAAGTAGCTATGGCGATTCAGAGTTGAGAAGGGGAGTTTTTGGAGAGAAATTATAGGGGCTAAATATAGCGTCATGGAGGAGTGTTGGTGCTCGGGTGAGAGGCGTGGTTCTTACGGGGTGAGTTTGTGGCAGTATATTCGGCGATGGTGGAATGACTTTAGGGACAGATTGACTTTTATAGTGGGGAATGGTAGGTCCATCAGTTTTTGGGATTATTATTGGTGTGGACATCAACCGCTCAAATTGGGATTCCCTTTGTACCGAATTGCATTGGAACCGTCTATCATGGTGTATGATGTTTTAGATTTCCATAATGGGAACTCTAGTTGGAGCATTGTTTTTGGTCAGGGTTTACTGGATTGGGAATTGGATGACTATGTGCTGTTTTTGACATCCTTATACGAGGTTCAGATCAAGGTTAGAGAGGGGGACTGTAGCAGGTGGAAACTGACACATGATGGTATATTCTCAGTTCGCACCTATTTTAAAGCCTTATTGGGAATTGAAGATAGTTCATTTCCCTGGAAGATGGTTTGGAAATGCAAACTACCCCCTAGAGTGACATTTTTACTTTGGATGACAGTCAGAGGACAGATACTAATGGTGGACAATCTTTGTATTAGGGGTTTCTATGTTACAGAGTGGTGCTATATGTGTAAGAGGGACGGGGAGACGATTGATCATATGTTTCTTCACTATGATGTTGTTCGCTTACTGTGGAATGATATTTTGGCTTCACAACATATGAATTGGGTATTGCCAAGGCGCATGGAGGACATGTTAAAGGCATGGAGGAGAAAGTTTCGAGATAAGGATAGTAAACTCGTTTGGGATCTTATTCCGGGTGCATCGTTTGGTGCTTGTGGAGATAAAGAAATAACCGCTGTTTTGAAAATCAATCACGGACTAAAGCGCAGATTAGGGAATTGTTTTATCTGACATTGTATACTTGGTTTAATAATGCGGTTAGTAGGCATATAGATGGGCTGCCTATTTTCTTGTCTTTCTTGTCTGAATTAAAATGATTGTACACTCCCCGTGTATTATGCATTAATTTATAAAATTTTGATTACCTTTCAAAAAAAAAAATGGTCAAATTTTTAGTTAATAAATCCATCCTTATTAGAGAGGTCCTTGAGCTAGGACTGTAAGCAGTAGCTAGCTTTGAAGACAGCTTAATTCACAATTTAAGGTGGTGGTACTTGACATCGTTTAATGAACAATGGTATTCATACAACAGAATGATGGAACTTGAAAATCATGGGAGAAGGTTATTGGTCGCTGATTAATGTGTAATTCAAATTTAAAAGAATAAATCAAAACTAAGAAAATCTTTCATTGTAAATCCTATTTTTTTCCCCCTAAAATAAGTATATAATCTTGGGAAGTCTTCAACAAAATATTATCTCAGGCACTTGAAAAGATTAGATACTTTTTTAGGAAGAGAATTTTTGATTTATTTCTTTTCCATAACTAGTAGGTTACATTAGTTTTTCCATTTTGTTAGTTTGGTAGCTATCCGTGTTTATTAATGTTTTAAAAAGTTTAAGTACGTGTATGATTTTTCATTATCTGCAGACTACTGATATTGAATGCTATTGGAAATTTTGAATTGTATATAATAACTTGCTTTTCTATTACAAAGTAGTAAAAATAGTTCTAAATGAAAATATTATCCTCCCCTATATTTTGTTATCTTATGTGCTTTATTGTATCAGTACATGTTTGTCCCAAAAACATTAATGTTTTGAGTATTTAAGTAACTTAGTAACATTGAAGGAGGATTTCGGAAGGATGTAATGCATATAAATTAGACAGGTTAAGTGCAATCTAGAAGTGCTACAGGAATTATATGTTATAGGAGATTTGTATTAGGTTGAACGGCCAGTTTTTAGAACAGTTAGTGGACCTGCTGTACTTATCAAATTTTGTGTTGTTCAAGGTCAAAATGCCCATAACATGAACATTGAAAAATGAAAATGATTAAGATGAATCCGTGTTTATATTAGAATACATAACATAATTTATAAAGGAATCAAAACGTATGCTAACAACTAACAAGTGAAGGTGGCATAGGTTGAAGATAACTTGAGGGAATAACAACTTAGGTGGTTGGACATGTCTTATGCAGAGACTCTTGTTCACAAGAGTGGTGCATGTTGGTATAACATAGAAGAAGAGGGCAAGGTAAACTAAAACTAACATGGCATGTTGTGGCTGTTAAAGATCTAGTTTTTATCTGCTAGATGTGGCATGAACCACAGAGTGGTGAAAAAGATTTTGCATAGTCTATTATTTATTGGGACTAAGTCTTTATTTTATTTTATTTTTCATTTTTTTATGATGATGATTTTTTGAAGATAATTTCTTTCGTATGCTGTATTCTTATATGTTCAACTTTTTGCTCAATAATCAAACATGAGAATTAGGGCTGTCTTTGAGCAGGAACACATGGAGCTGGAGAAGCGGTACCGTGAGCTCACAGATCTATTGGTAGTTATAGCAATAATGTTCATGTCTCTGTCATTACCGTTAGCAGTCAACAAAAACTTGTTTGATGTCCAACTATAAAATGTGGCTTTCAGTATTACAAGCAAACGCAGCTGGAAACCATGGCTAGTGAAAAGGCTGCAGCTGAGTTTCAGTTGGAAAAGGAAGTAAAACGTCTTCAGGAAGCACAGGTCTACACTTGGCCAATTATGTGTTCTAAATTTTGTTATCATTGACCATGATATATGTTTGTCTATGAAGTGTAAATCACCATATTAGTTATTGTTCAAAGCAGTTAGAAGCTGAAAGAAGCAGAGCTTCACGTCGAGCATCATCCTCTTGGGAAGAAGATTCTGACATGAAAACACTCGAGTATGTGCCCTTGTTTATTTTCTTGCCATCAGATCATATACTGCTGTATAATAAATAAATGAAGAGAGAGCGACAGTTTCAAGAAAAATAGGTTTCTAGGGTTTAAGGTGTTCGAAGATAGCTCAAATTATCATGTTCTACTGAAAAGGAAAAAAATGGAATAGGGTTCTGGTATGCATTTGAAGTATTTGTAGGCACTCCTAATTTCCCTGCATCACTTATGCTCGAAGTGGACCCTTTAGTCGTTCATATATATTCTGGACAAGTACTTTTAAATTTATCTTGCTAAAAGAAAAGGTTATTCAAACAGTAATGTCTATAGATCCGCAAACGTGTGGTACAGAGGTCCGGATTATGTTGCAATTATGTTGAAACTGATTCTTCTCCAGTAGATATGGGTTTAGCCTCTATTCTCCTAATCCTAGCTAGCTGTCTCTTGTTTTGAAAAGCAGATTTCCCTATAATTCCAAATTCTTTGGAATTTTTTATTTGACCTTTTATAATCTTTAAAGTCAGGTTTAAAATTTTAAAAAAAAAAAAAGAAGATATGAAAGTTTTAAACTGGATTTGAGCTCCCCCCCCCCCCCCCCTCCTTTCTCAAATCACTCGATTAAAGAACTAAATTCCGAAATGCAATATTTATTTTTCTTGTCTACTGAATTTGTGTTTTTATTTAAGTCTGACGATCTACAATTGCAGGCCTCTGCCCTTGCATCACCGCCATATGGCTGGAGCAAGCTTACAGGTATAGTTGGCTGTCATTCTCTTTTCTTTTTATTGTTTTTCTCAACATCCTTTCTTGAACCTGCTGGATTTTCTCGCAATACTGTAATTTTTGTAGTTGCAGAAGGCAGCCAAGCTTTTAGATACCGGGGCTGTCAGAGCCACAAGATTCCTCTGGCGATATCCAACTGCTCGACTTATCCTGCTTTTCTATTTGGTGAGAACAGTTAAACTCTTGTTTCTAGGACATTGTTGTCTTATGTTTTGGAACCGTGTTACATGAACCGGAACTGTGCCCTTTATCGTCACTGTGCATCACAAAATGACATGACATGGGAACTGATGTGGGACTCAACTTTAGTTGCCAGATGTGAAGTGGGAGAAGAGTATGACAGACCTGGAATAGAAAATGGAAAAGAAGTGAAAAGAAATTCTTACATTAGGTTGCAATTGCTGGAGCTTAAGTTGTGTGCCATGGGATTTGTATACCTGAACCATAATCCTGATTTCTTCTGTACTTCAGTTCCTAATAGAATGAACTATGAAGAACTAATTTGAGTTGTGAAAAGATAATCTTTTTGGGGCAGTCTTTTCACATCTGTTACTGGGACCTAATGTATTATTTGACATTGTATAGTTGGTTTAATATCTCGGCTCATAGGCATATTGACGGGCTGCCTAATTTCATGTCGTTCTTTTCTTTTTTTTTTTATAAATAATCAGGAAATTTCATTAATCAAAAAGAATACACAGGGAGTGTATTATCAGCTTAAACAAGAAATAAAAGATATGAAGTTAGGCAGCCCCTCTATAGGATTACTAGTCGCTGCATTAAACCAATTATACAAAGTCAGAAAAAATGATTCTCTAAATTGCTCTATGTCCCGTGCTTGATCTTCAAAGCATCTGTTGTTCCTTTCCCTCCATACACACCACACAATGCATCCCAGGATAAGATTCCAAACAAGTTTGCTGTCCTTGTCTCGAAGTTTTCTCCTCCATGCCCACAACACGTCCTCCATACGTCTAGGCCACACCCAATCTATATTCTGAGAAGCCAGAACACTATTCCACAGCCATCGGACTCCGTCACAATGAATGAACAAGTGATCATGTGTCTCCCCATCTGTCCTACACATATAACACCATTCGGTAACATAAAAGCCTTTTTTTCGAAGATTATCCATCGTTAGTGCCTGTCCCCTCACTACCGTCCACAGCAAAAATGCCGCCCGTGGAGGTAATTTGCATTGCCACACCATCCTATAGGGAAATGAACTCTCCACAGGACCCAGGAGAGATCTAAAATACGAGCAGACTGAAAAAGTGCCATTCCGTGCCATCCTCCATCGGCTATAGTCATCCACTTCTACCTGAATTTGCACTTCATACAAACCCGCTAGAAACAATGCATAGTCATCCAATTCCCAATCCTGCAAACCTCTCTGAAAAGTGATATTCCAACTGTAACTCCCATTGTGACATACTGCAACTTCATTAACCATAGCAGAAGGCCTCAAAGCAATGCGGTGCAAGGAAGGAAACCTCAACTTTAGAGGTAAGTCTCCACACCAACAATCATCCCAAAATTTGATATTAGTACCATTACCCACCACAAAAGTCAAGCTGTTCCTGAAGTCATTCCAGCCTCGTCGAATATACCTCCAAAGACTCACCCCGTAGGACCCTCACCCGAACACCAACCTCCCTCCATCACGCCATACTTCGCCCCAATGATTTCTCTCCAGAAACTCCTCCTCTCCACTCCAAACCGCCACAGCCATTTGCCCAGTAATGCTTTATTAAATAGAGTAAGCCTCCTCAAACCGAGACCTCCCATCCTCATAGGAGAGCAAACAACTCCCCATTTAACCAAATGAAGTTTCCTCTCCTCTCCCAAACCTGCCCAAAGAAATTCCCTTTGAATCCTCTCTAATCTGTTAGCTACTGCTGCAGGAATAGGAAACAGTGACATAAAATATGTAGGGATGTTAGATAGCGTTGATTTAATGAGAGTCAGACGACCACCCTTTGAGAGATACATACCTCCTTTCCACCTTCTCCACAATGGCATTCCAAATATGGGTACTTTTGAACCGCGCCCCAATGGGGAGTCCGAGATATGTCATAGGTAGCTGCGCAACCCTGCATCCCAAAATGATGGAAAGTTGCTCGACATTAACGACCTCTCCAACTGGAATAATCTCAGATTTTCTAAGATTAACCTTCAATCCTGACACAGCTTCAAAACGTAAAAGCAACCTGCGTAAATTCCTGACTTGTTCCTCCTCTGCGTCACAAAAAATCAGGATGTCATCTGCAAATAACAAGTGGGATACTTGCAATTGACCAACCGTAAATCCCGTAATCAGGTTCTCCCGCCTTGCTTTCTCTAGCATCTTACTAAGGGCCTCCATTACAATAACAAACAGTAATGGAGACAATGGGTCTCCTTGCCTCAATCCTCTGCTACTTCGAAAGTAACTTTCGGGGGTACCATTGACCAAAACTGAAAATGAAACGGTGGAGATACAGAAAATCCACTTTCATGTCGTTCTTTTCTGACTTAAAATGACTATACACTCCCTGTGTATCCTGTTTTGATTAATAAAATATTGATTACCTTTCAAAAAAAAGATTCCCAGACCCACTATGCTCTCAATGCTCATATCCTTGTCTTATAGCTTGCAAACTTTTCACATATATTATCATTGGACCCCTCAGTTTTCAATAATGTTCCTAAAACTTAATTTTTTCAGATTTAGTTTTTTCTCTTTATTTGTATGGCCACGACCAATTTCAATACTACTTTGTTGGTGAGCATTCTTCAATTTTTTCCATTATATTTTTCTCCATTTACCGAACTTGATGCATGTGCCAGAAGAAAAAAAAAAAAATCTTAAATATAAGAAATTAAGTACTTGGTGCTTGCATGTTGCAGACTAAAATTTGGGAAAAATTAATATGATTTTAGGCTTTCTAATTTTCTAACTAGTCATTATTTTAAAGAAGTTAATGAATTTTGTTACTGGGAAACCAAAACGACCGTCAAGTGAGATAAGAGGCCACACTAAGGTGCTCCTATATTAGTATTTCTATATAGCAGAGGTTCGAAAATTAGAGGGAAAACGAAATACTCACTTTGACTCTCATCTGTACCCTGCCATTTCTTTGGTAAAGTCTCGCGCTATATTTTATTTGATAATTTTGATGATGTTGGCAGGTATTTGTGCATCTCTTCCTGATGTATCTCTTGCATCGCCTTCAGGTATGTAAACTAGTCATTTGCTAAAGCATTGTAAATATGATAGTAGTGTTTTAATAGCAGTAGTGCAATATCTTGTCAATAATAGTTGGGCAAAAGGGATATGATATAATCAGTTGCTTGATATCTTAAGGGAGTTTTTCTTTGGGAATAGCACCAATAGAAGTAAAACGATGAAATAGGATCAGAAAACAGAACTTCAAGTCTCTTGGAAGAAGCCTTGTTCATTGTGCTGACAATGTCTATATATATATATTACCCACTTGTACTAAAATTTACAAGATGAAAATATATCGTTATAGTCACTTGACGTGCGATTTATGCAATAAGCAGGAGCAAGCAGATACTTTTTCTTCCAGAGAAGTTGCAGAGTCAATGGGACTCGCCAACCAAATGTTACCTTGAGTGACTTAGCTGCAAAGTCTCCAATCGGAGTTTGCTTCTAGATCTCAAAATGTCGATATTATTAGACGGGGAAAAGGGCCTGAAATTTTGTGAATATTGTCCACTATTTTGTGCGTCTTGAGGATTGAATTTTTATTATTATTATTATTTTATTTTATTTTTTTGGTGAATCGTTTATTGGAGGAGATTTATGTTTATACTGTGATATGGCAAGGTTTATGGGATTGACTAACCCTCCAAGAGGTCATAACTGTCTAGAATGTTTGGTTTGTCAAGTGGTAGCTGACATGTTGGAAATACGAGGTTTTGGGTGTTTTCTGCGCATTTGATGAGAAGTCTGCATGCAGTATGTAAGCCCAAGCCTCTTATTTAAGTTTGATCTTGAAGTTGTAAATGATGGTATTAACCAAGTTCTAAAATGAATAAATGCATATATTTTATTAGTTAAACCAGTCACGTTATTTCCACAAGAATGCATTTTTTTTGTTTGATGTGATTGTGAATATGTGGTTGAAAATGAATGAAAATTTATTATTTTATTGAAAAATGTGTAGTTAAAAATGAGTAGAAGAATAAAAATGAAAAAATAATGTGGCTCAAACATGAGCTAAAAGTCCCATTATTGCTGTTTGTGTGGCTATGAAATAGGTGCAAATTATAGATAGTCTGATAGTCACAAGTGTGTATGAATTTGTGACAGAGTGTTGAGAGCCTGTTTGGGAGAGTTAAAAGTCTAATTAAAATTGAAAATATAATCGTTTTGGATTTCACTCGTTTAATAGAAGTTAACAATAACGGCTAATTTTTCAATTTTAATCTTTCTCAAACATCTTCTGAATCTGTAAACGTCGTTCTATTTGTACTTAAATGAATCTGTGAACATTATTCTAAAATGCACGAATAACTTTTCGGAGATCATACAATTCGCTAAATTATTCATTTGTTAATCAAGTCGATTAAATTATGACAATGGCAAATGGGTAAATTTGAATTAAAGTGCTAACATTGAAATTAATTGTATTAAAGTTGAGCTACATTTATCAACTGAAATGTTGCAATTTAGGCCATCAAGTAAAAGTAGGAGAAAAAACAGTGTTTTAAGCGACACATCACAAATTAATGGGAATTAAATGAAAATTAGAAGATATCACTTAGACCGTTCCTTGGAGGGATTTTCAGAGTAAAGTCGAGATTTGATTTTCTTCTCTCCTTGAATTATCACCGAGAATTCCCTTTATTTTTCCTTGCGTTCCTCTCCAAGATGATCCCCCAAGATAAGTTGTCTTTTTAGTGGGTTGTGAAATAAACAAGATACCAGAATTGATCCAATACCACTTGTTGTGTTAATTATGGCGAGAATCTATGATACCAATTATTGGCAATTCAATGATTATGTATCGCTTGATACCACTTAATATGAAATCAACCATCGGATTTAGATGTTGAAGTTATATGGCACAATAATGAAGTATTTAATCACAAGTAGAAGAATAAAGAAGACAATAAAATTGCACTAATAATAATGGAGAAATATACAATTGATCCTAAAGTCCTAGTAATCTCTTTTCTCACCTTATAAAATTGTATAAAAGAGCCTAATATTTATAGTAAACGTGTAGGGGATATGCAAACCCTCCTAGTAGAGTTGTTGATGAAGTAGGATGCCAAAAAAATCGAGTCCAAAATAAATAAAAAAAAAAAAAAGAGGAGAAAAACGCTAAAAATCCGGTCGCCCTGGTTCTGAGGCCAACGCCGGCATTCTGTCCAAAAAAAAATTTAATTATTTTTGTTCCATGTTGTTTTCCCTAACATGACTCTTCTTTAAATCCAATACCAATTTTCAACTTACAATGGGCTTCCAAAATAGATTTTCAATTGGACATGGGACTTCAATGACATTCCAAACTGAATTCTTTTTTACGTCACTTCAATTGGAATTTTTCAATTATTTCAACAAAAATTTCGAGTCACGCCCAAATTCTAACATAATGCAAACAAATGTATTTATAGTCAAGCGTTTTTGCCCTAGGGAATCAACTGTCAAAAATGGACCAAAACGCCCTTAATACCTAAAAAATCAAATATTTCTAAAATCTACCCTTATGTGATTCATGTTGAAGCATATACTCAAGGATAGGTGCAAGCCGCGTGATTTTAAAACATATTCCACGTGCATTAGATAGAGAACACCAAGATTTTGTGGTTGAAAAATCGTTTTTTAATATTGTATAATATGAGTTTTGCGTTATTCCGAACAACCTTCATCACTCATAGATGAGTTTGGGGTTTATGGGTTTGTCGAGATTACCTATTTGGTGTCTTTTATATTTTACTCGACATTCAAGTGATCTCTCAACATTTTCATACATAAAAGTAGACCAGACTTATATTTGTCTATATGACCTATTTGGTACCCGTTTGGCCCCCATCATTCTACATTATAATGGGATGAATAGTATTTTTTGAGATGTGTGTGGTTAAAAATGAATGAAAAGTTTATATAATTCATTTTTCTCTCTTTTCTAAAGTTCTAAAATGCTTAATGTGTGGCGATGTCTTTCGATCGAGCATCAAACATTACAAGCATGTGCATGCTTATACGAAGCATGTGTAATTGTGTGGTTTGCAATTATTCATATTATTTTATATATTTTAAACTGGTAAATAAATAGGATAATACGTTTTTTTAACTTTATAAGTATTCTTCAAGTTTCAACAAAAATATATGGTTGGATCATAAATATTACAATAACTTAAGCAATAAATTTCTACAAATAGATTAGATATGAATGTCGGCTTAAAAAATCATAAATCTTATCTAACTATATCGAATTCCAATTCTCATATTCTCCATCCAAGTCATCCAATGCAAAATAATCATCGGACTCTCTTGTTTCAACTCGAGAACTTATATTATCTATTGTAGATGATAAGATATTATTTTCAATCTCCCCCTCATCGTCACAACCATCAATAAAGATCTTGTATTAACAACATGAGTTGCTAGTAAAATTAGAGGAATACTGAAGAAGAAGGAGACTCGAGATCGGCATTGAAAGTTTGGAACCTACGGAAAAATTTATTTTTATTTTTCTAAACGCCTAAACGCTACAGATTGATGTATATAATTAGCGAATTTGGGTGATTTGGGCTAATTTGACATTTGTTGGGCTCAATTTACCTTTGTTAATTATAAAAATGGGTTAAACTTAGTTAAACTACTTTTAACACACTTTTTAACACAAATGCATGCCCATTTTTTTATTTTATTTTGGTGTTTAAGCGTGCATATGTGATTGACGAAATATGTTTATCGCATTATCACATGCATAACCCATATACGATGCATTTCGTAAACATATCGAGCGTGTGCGGGCATATGCGGACATTTTAGAACACAACTTCTTATCGATCACACATTCTCCAATAAAATAATATTACAAGTAAGCCTAAATTTATTTATTTGTTTTTTTTTAACCACACATTCTTGGAAAAAAAATATTATTTCAAAAATTAAAATGGCAAATAATGGAGCCCAAACGGACGGTAACCGCTTATTATTATGTGTAACTCGACATTAAGCTCATGTATCCACATTTCATACCACATAAGTCTAGATTGTTGTGTACCTGCATATATAATTAATTATGTATAATGCTATTTTAAAGTTGAACACAATTAAAGTGATCTAATAAAGAATTAGATTGTTGGATTTAGAGCATCTAAATGAAGTATGGGGCGAATCATATATGTAGAGACTGGATCCATTAAAATTGTATTTGACGATGGGCCAAATAATTAACCTTCCTTTGAGCCGGTCAATACCCTCATGAATTACATATACTCAACATTTTTAATACTCCAAATAAATTAATTCAGGCGAAAGAGGTTATTTTGATAACATATTGTTTCAATTAATCTATTTTAGAAAATTAATAATTTGAAATAAATATTAAGTACTAAGATTTAAAATTGATTGTATTTGTCCCTTTATATTTATATTTTTTCTCTTTGTTGAAAAAGAACAACGATGCAGTGCAACGCTTGAAAATGGGCGTTGTAACGCCATATAACTAGTTCCTATTTAAGCCATATTAAATTTTTCATTCTCATTATTTTACTCATTTTCAACTATACATTTTTCATCACATCAATAATTTTTTCTTCTTTTTCAATTACACATTCTCCAATAATCTACTATTTCAAAATATATTTTTCTAAAATAATATCCATCGCCACACCCCTATTGCTGGACGCAGATCCTGACTTTTCTTCTCACAAATGACCAATTAATCACGCGGCCCAAAGAAGAAAAAAATTACCACTCGTAATGATGAAAAAATATTGACTACTACCACACCACCTTAATTGAAGCAATCGCGTAGACCCATCGTTCCCTCTATGACTTTTTTCCATTTGATACAGGTAATATCAATGATTAAAATTGTGAATTCGTTTGAATTCCCATAGAAGTTGTCAGATAACACGTGCCTCATAAATACTTACGCCTGTTTGATACACATTTTTGCTCCAAGAATGCATTTTTGATTGATGTGATGGGAAATATGTGGTTGAAAAAGAAAAAAAGTTATTGATATAATGAAAAATACTTTTTATTGAAAAAATTATAATTAAAAATCAGTAGAATAATGAAAATAAAAATAATAATGTGACTCAAATATGAGCTTAATAAAAAAAAATGGTTTTTTGTTTAGGTCACGTTTGATTGGACATATTTTTTCGTTAGAACTAGGAAAATAAATTCTATTTTTTTTTTTTGTTTTCACTTGTTTGATTGCCAAAACTTTATAAGGGAAAACATTTTCCCCCACTCTTATTTTCCTCAAATTTGGTGAAAGGGTGGAAAAGCTTTTCTAGGCTGTTGACTTTTTTTTTTTTCACAATGAAAACAAATTTCATAACTAGTTGTAAAAAAAAAATCACTTTAATGGACAATTTTCATATAAAATAAAACCAAACGAACACTAAACTTTGATTTAAAAAATAATTTTTTTAGGGATTTTTTTTTTTTGCTTTTTTTCTCACTTTTTGACAATGGAAACAAATTTTATAACCAATTGTGGAAAAATTATCACTTTAATGGATAATTTTCATGTAAAACAAAGTCAAACGAACACAGAATTTAAAAATTATACCAATCAAACACACTTAATTACAAATCCCGGTAAAACAATTTCTAAGAAAATATTTTCCCTGTAAAACATATTTTTTCCACTCATTTTCCATCATTGCAATCAAATGGACCCTTAGAGATTGACTTTGGCCCAATTTTAATTGTAACATATGGGGTGTTTGATGGATATTATTGAGAAAATGATGTGTTTTAAATAGTGATGTGATAGAAAATATGTGGTTAAAAAGTAAGGAAAAGTTATTGATGTGATGAAAAATATTATTTTATTGAACAATACTTGGTTGAAAATGAATTTTGAAAGAATGTATTTTGAGATATGTGTGTCAAACATGGGTTTATTCCCAAAATATTAGCCTGTGTTTGGTACACATTAAAATTTTCATTTTCATTGTTCTATTCCTTTTTAACCACACATTCTTCAATAAAAAAATATTTTCTATCACATTAATAATTTTTTTTCAACTACACATTTCCATCAATCTACTATTCCAGAATACATTCTTCTAAAATAATGTGGCTCAAACACACCACACACTTAATTCAAGATTTAGGGTTTGTTTGAGTCACATTATGTTAGAAAAATGTATTCTGAAATAATAGATTGAGAGCTTGTTTGATACGGCTTAAAATCCAATTAAAATTGAAAATATGGCCGTTATTGGGTCTCACCCCATCTAATAAAAGTCAACAATAACGACTATATTTTCAATTTTATTCTAATTTTAATCTCTACCACACACCCTCTAATAGAGAATGTACGATTGAAAAAAATGGAAAAGTTATTGATAAGATGGAAAATATTATTTTATTGAAAAATGTGTGGTTGAAAATGAGAATTTTAATGTGTACCAAACATGAACTTAAGGTCAAATTTGGCATCCCAAAATTGGTGAATTTTAAAATACAAATTTCATCCCTAAAATTCTTTCTCGAATCTCAATAGTTTATCATGAGATAAAACAATTCAACTTTAATGAAAAAGTGATGCAGGGGAAGCGTATAGGAAACACAAAAATCTCACAAAAAGAATTTCAATCAAGAGAAATTCAATAAAATTTTATTCCATTCAAAAATATGCATCTGCCTCAAATGACTTATAACATTTAAATAGCGGAAAATCTAAGAAAATTCGGAAATATTATATAATAATGGAAAAATATTAATTTTTTCCATAAATGGAAAAAATTGAGATTATGACAGATCTTGATTCTCCTAATCACCAGGGTCGTCCCTCAATAAATGGAATCGCAATCTGAATCTTGTTGAATGAGATATTGCTAAATTAAATATTACCATAAATGGCAAAAACGTTTAATTGATGGCATAAACGACGAAATTTGCCCAGAATTTGACGTGCATCAGGGCCAAAGGCCCTGAGTTGTGATCACCGGTCCCTTTCCAATCGAATTGGACTATCAATTCGCCAAAAAAGACAACCCGAAATTCCATGAAATTATTATTTTGTTTTCATCAGAAAGAGGGGGGAGACAAATCACCGATATTTCATCATGATGATGATAAATAACAATATTCAATCATGTTTGTCCACATAAATATTATAATTACCCCCTGTTTGAAATCCATTTTGGGAGAAATAGAAATTTTGGAATAGCGATTGATGTGAGAATGTGTGATGGAAAAGTGATGAAAAGTTTTTGATTTGTGTGTAATATTATTTTATTTGGAGAATGTGTGGTTGAAATGAAGAATGAGAATGAGAAAGAGAAAGAGAAATTAATGGATATTAAACAGGGGCTTAATATGACCATCGTAAATAATTTATAAATTCAGTAAATAGAAGCTATGGCCATGATGACACTGATTCTCGTTCTCATTTTTTTATTTTTTCATTTTAACCACATATTCTCTAAATAAAATAATATTACACACAAATATAAAACTTTCATTAATTTTCAACCACACATTCTTCTATCAATCACTATTTCAAAATTCGTTTTTTTTTTTCAAAATGTGTGTCAAACACAAACTATAACATTTTCAGTGTTCAAATCCAAAAGACATCTTCCGAAGATGGAGGCATCGAGGACCTCCTTGAAATTTGAATTTTTTATTATATAAATTTTTTATTATTATTATTTTCAGTTTGAAAATTTTTACTGTATTAGAGCTCGTTCGGTAGAGATTAAAATCGGATTAAAATTGAAAAATTAGTCGTTATTGTTGACTTTTATTAGACGTGTGAGACCCAATAACAGCTATATTTTCAATTTTAATTGAATTTTAATCTCTACCGAACGTGGCCTATATATTCCTCATCATGGTTGTGTTTGAGTCTCATTTTTTTAGAGAAATAGATTTTACAATAAGGAATTTTTATTTTTTTGAGAATGTGATTAAAAAATGGGAAAAAATTATGTGGATTACCGTTTGAGTTCATGCTTCATTATTCGAAGGGAAACATCCGATCGTACCTTAAGCAACAAACTTTTTCATGTTGTTGCACGTGCCTCGTGGTATTCAGATCTTAGTCTTTTCGACTTTCTTCACTTCTAAAACAACTAAATTGGAGGAAAAGCAAATGGTGAAATACCTACAAGATTGGAGGGCAAAGGGAAAGGCTAATACAATAAAGGATTGCCCTGCGAGCGAAGGTCCATCAAATTGGCCTTAAAGATTAGCAAACGAGTCTTACTACATGGATTACATAATGTTACGTGATACTTTACAATCTGTCAATTTAAAACACAATCCACTTTTTCATCTAAATTTTTTCTACACATCATATTATGTAATTCATTATATTAATTTTTTATGTACAAGTAGCAAAATCCTTAACAAATTGCCTAAAATAAATCATGAAATGAATTTTTGAGAAATAAGGATCAAATAAGGGCTAAAAATAGGAAGGTTTTTGGTGGCACGCTGACGCTGATGCTCTATTTCAAGTGCTAAACTCTCGTGCCTTCCATAATAAACTTGGCATTAGCTCTAAGAGCCAGTTTGGTAGCCATTTTTCAGCAAAAAAGAAGAAAAATGACCGTTGAAGAAGTAAAAAAAGATAGACGTGAGACGAAAACTCAAAAAAATTGGCTGAATTTGATTTTTAACGAGCAAAAAATGCATTCTTTGGTTTGTAAAATGATTACCAAACAGAAGTTAAATAAATTAAATATAAAATTATTTTATTGATTGAAAATGTGATCGAAATCGAAATGAAATGGGATGTGGCGCTAGTTTTTTCCGAAACTTTCTTGGGAAGATTGCTGGAGAATTCTTCATCTGCAAGAGAATAAAAGCAACAAAACAAAAGTACAATAATTGATGCTGAATCTGCAGCGATTAGACAAAAGAAAGAAAAAAGCAAGCAAACAATTACCTTTTAAGTTGAAATGACAAACAGCAGAATCCACTCATATTTTTTTAACATTCTTTTCTTTTTATAATACTATTTATATTTAAATTTTTTTTCATAATTTTTAACGTACATTCTCCACAACTTCATTATTCAAAATAACGTTTCCCCCCCCCCCCCCCCCCCCCCCCCCCCCCCCCCCCCCCCCAACAAAAAAAAAAAAAAAAAAAAAAAACCAGACATGGGCATATTTTCGTGGTTGTTTGAACCTCTTTTTTTTTAAAATAAATTTTGTAATAATAAATTATTATTTTTTTGAGAAATTTGTAATTAAAGGGTAAAAAAAAAAATTCAGTTTATGTGACAAGTATATTTTTATTTTCACGTTTCGTGTAATTCTTAAGCCCTTATCTTATGGTCATTATTGAGAAAAATGATGTTTTAAATAGTGATTTTTTTGTAAAATATTGTTAAAAGTAAGAATTTTTGTAGTTCGCGTGTAAAATATTTTAATCTTGTTTGACAACCATTATTTGAGTAAAATAGAGTTTTGAATAATGACTTTTTTGAGAACGTGTGATTAAAAAGTAAGAAAATATTTTAGATTTATGTACAAAATATTTTATTGTCTGAATGTATTATTAAAAATGGGTATGTAGAAAAAGAGTTTTAAAATAATGATTGTCAAACATAGACTTACTTATTTTGTGAATGTGCGATTGAAAATATATATGAAAATTAAAGAGGGACAAGTCATGGGCTCCATTTTAATGAAATTTTGGGGAAAATGAGGTTTAGAAGGTAATTTTTTTAAAAAATATGTGGTTAAAATAAGAATAAAAAATTTGATCTATGCACAATATTATTTAATGCTAGAGTGTTTAAATTAAAAATGAGTTTTTTGAAAAATTAGAGATAAAAAACGAGTCAAATATTATTCACTTATTATTTAAAAAAATTCAATTTATAATAATTTTAATTTTAATTCACGCACTCTCAAACATGGCTTTAGAATGAATTCAAAGGTCAAAATTACTGACTATGATGAATACAATGTATTGTGATATCAAAGGGAAATGAGTCCACAATAGATACATGGAGGCCCTCTATTGAGAGAGTGCATGTGTGTCCAGACGCCCTTCCAATAGGAGATCTTCATGCGTTCATTATGGATATCATTATGTTATGGGATATGTACACATAGCATAACTCAATATCAAATATGTAAATATAAAGAATTTTGCTTTGTGTACACTATAGTTGACAACCTGATTTATCTTCTCCCTCACAATAGGAGGTTCACAAACTTTTTATTGGATGTGGACCCTCTTCTGTGAGGGGGTGTACATCGAAGTCTCAATCTCAATGTACAATTAACAAAATCCAAACAAAAATGTACATATAGCACGATTAATGTCATTGAGTTTTGGTACGAGGTAATGCCATTTGTACACCTTGTTGTCAGTGCCATTGTTGACATTATTCAACTTGTAAACAAATAATTAGATAAAAAATTGCGTTGTTTTAAAATTATTTAGCCTATGTTTGACATTCAGTTTGGGAGAAAAATTGATTTTTGAATAGTGATTTATGGAAGAATGCGTAGTTAAAAAGCAAGG
Organism: Fraxinus excelsior; assembly: GCA_019097785.1. Lineage (NCBI taxonomy): Eukaryota > Viridiplantae > Streptophyta > Magnoliopsida > Lamiales > Oleaceae > Fraxinus > Fraxinus excelsior. Next base: position 5,867,675 of record CM032627.1, read on the forward strand.
TGAATATTTAGATTTATGTGTAATATTATTTTATTAATAGAATGTGTAGTTAAAATAAAGAAAAAGAAAAAGATTGAGAATGAGAATGGAAGTGAAACATTTGCTTAATTTTATGTCATATTGCACACCAAAACATTATTGTATATATAATTACTAGAAGCTGCAAAGATCCATCACATGCGCTACAGTACTGCTTTGCCGGTCGGGCATGTTTGGAGTGTTGTAAAATGATTAAGAAGTGGATGTTATGAAACGTATTGATAAATAATATGCCCAATCAATTTAAATTATAATTTTAAGCCAATAATGGAGAATTTATGGTTGAAAATGAGTATTGTAGAAAAATAAAGGGGAAAAAAAATGAGAAATAATGCGGCTACATGGGCTAAAGTAACGAGTATGGCAATTTTTTTTTTCCCTAAAAGGCTCTCTTTAAAAAAAAGCCCGGCTTTAATTCTCTTTCTAAAAAGGTCGAGACTTGAAAGTCGTCGAGTTTATCTTTTAGACCCGGTTAATAGAGTAAAATCCGAATTTTGAATAAATTTTGACAAAAAAAATGATGAAATATATAATTAAAATTTTGTGAGTCATATAAAATATGTGATTAAAATTAATTATTATTCCACAACTCATTTTCTCCAAAAATAAAAAGGGGCAAAAAGACTTTTTAATAGTCATCGAACATGGACGAAGAGTCACACAAACAACTTTACGATTTGCCAATCGGGCAAGTTTGGAGTGTTGTAAAATGATTTAAGAAGTGGATGTTATGAAACATATTGATAAATAATATGCCCAATCAATTTAAATTATAATTTTAAGCCAATGAAGGAGAATTTATGGTTGAAAATGAGTATTGTAGAAAAATAAAGGGGAAAAAAATGAGAAATAATGCGGCTACATGGGCTAAAGTAACGAGTATGGCAATTTTTTTTTTCCTAAAAGGCTCTCTTTAAAAAATAGCCCGGCTTTAATTCTCTTTCTAAAAAGGTCGAGACTTGAAAGTCGTCGAGTTTATCTTTTAGCCCCAGTTAAGACAGTAAAATCAGAATTTTTAATAAATTTTGACAAAAAAAAAAATGATGAAATATATAATTAAAATTTGATGAGTCATATAAAATATGTGATTAAAATTAATTATTATTCCACAGCTCATTTTCTCAAAAAATAAAAACGGGCAAAAAGACTTTTTAATAGTCATCGAACATGGACGAAGAGTCACACATACAATTTTACGATTTGCCGATCGGGCATGTTTGGAGTGTTGTAAAATGATTAAGAAGTGGATGTTATGAAACATATTGATAAATAATATGCCTAATCAATTTAAATTATAATTTTAAGCCAATGAAGGAGAATCTATGGTTGAAAATGAGTATTGTAGAAAAATTAAGGGGAAAAAAATGAGAAATAATGCGGCTACATGGGCTAAAGTAACGAGTATGGCAATTTTTTTTTTTCTAAAAGGCTCTCTTTAAAAAAAAGCCCGGCTTTAATTCTCTTTCTAAAAAGGTCGAGACTTGAAAGTCGTCGAGTTTATCTTTTAGCCCCGGTTAAGACAGTAAAATCAGAATTTTTAATAAATTTTGACAAAAAAAAAAAATGATGAAATATATAATTAAAATTTGATGAGTCATATAAAATATGTGATTAAAATTAATTATTAACTTTAATTAATTATTATTCCACAGCTCATTTTCTCAAAAAAATAAAAAAGGGCAAAAAGACTTTTTAATAGTCATCGAACATGGACGAAGAGTCACACAGAAAATTTTACGATTTGCCGATCGGGCATGTTTGGAGTGTTGTAAAATGATTAAGAAGTGGATGTTATGAAACATATTGATAAATAATATGCCCAATCAATTTAAATTATAATTTTAAGCCAATAAAGGAGAATTTATGGTTGAAAATGAGTATTGTAGAAAAATTAAGGGGAAAAAATGAGAAATAATGCAGCTACGTGGGCTAAATTAATGAGTATGGCAATTTTTTTTTTTTTCTAAAAGGCTCTCTTTAAAAAAAAGTCCGGCTTTAATTCTCTTTCTAAAAAGGTCGAGACTTGAAAGTCTTCGAGTTTATCTTTTAGCCCCGGTTAAGAGAGTAAAATCAGAATTTTTAATAAATTTTGACAAAAAAAAATGATGAAATATATAATTAAAATTTTATGAGTCATATAAAATATGTGATTAAAATTAATTATTAACTTTAATTAATTATTATTCCACAACTCATTTTCTCAAAAAATAAAAAAGGGCAAAAAGACTTTTTTATAGTCATCGAACATGGACGAAGAGTCACACATACAATTTTACGATCTGCCAATCGGGCATGTTTGGAGTGTTGTAAAATGATTAAGAAGTGGATGTTATGAAACATATTGATAAATAATATGCCCAATCAATTTAAATTATAATTTTAAGCCAATAAAGGAGAATCTATGGTTGAAAATGAGTATTGTAGAAAAATAAAGGGGAAAAAAATGAGAAATAATGCGGCTACATGGGCTAAAGTAACGAGTATGGCAATTTTTTTTTTTCTAAAAGGCTCTCTTTTAAAAAAAGTCCGGCTTTAATTCTCTTTCTAAAAAGGTCGAGACTTGAAAGTCGTTGAGTTTATCTTTTAGCCCCGATTAAGAGAGTAAAATTAGAATTTTTAATAAATCTTGACAAAAAAAATGATGAAATATATAATTAAAATTTGTTGAGTCATATAAAATATGTGATTAAAATTAATTATTAACTTTAATTAATTATTATTCCACAACTCATTTTCTCAAAAAATAAAAAAGGGCAAAAAGACTTTTTAATAGTCGTCGAACATGGACGAAGAGTCACACGGACAATTTTATCGGGCATGTTTGGAGTGTTGTAAAATGATTAAGAAGTGGATGTTATGAAACATATTGATAAATAATATGCCCAATCAATTTAAATTATAATTTTAAGCCAATATTTGACAATCATTATTTCAAAATTATTTAATTCTCGTACTCATTTTCAATCACACATTTATGTAATAAAATATTTTGCTTGTAAACCTAAATTCTTTTCTACTTTTTAACAATATATTTTCCAAAAAATTACTATTCAAAACTCAATTTTCTCAAAATAGTGGCCATCAGACTGGATCTTAGCTTTATCAAACATACACAAAAACTCAACTATTGCCGTGTCATATTATAATTTAGAGCAGGTTAGAGCTCATTTTTTTTTTTTTTTTTTTTCATTTTTGGCCAAAAATACATTTTAAAATAGTAATTTCATGAATAATGTGTAGTTAACAAATAAAGAAAATTTTGAATTTACGTGTAATATTATTTTATTAAAATTGTGTAATTGAAAATAAAAGAAAAAATATATTTTGAAAATAATGGCCAAGCATGGCTAAAACATGATGCTTGCGTTCCAAGCGCATTATAGTTCGATTATTCATATTTCATTCCATAATTTACTCTCGTCACTTTTCGTTGTCTATTAGTACGTTATTTTAGCATTCGTTGACACAACCTAGGTCTATTTTTGCCGACAAATGAGATAGGTGATGCTTTAAGCTCTTGTTTGGTAGAATTTTTTAGAATTCATTTTGTCCAATTATTTTCAATCACACAATTTTCTAATAATTTTGACTCTATCTTCAGCCCTTGTTTAGTGTCCATTATTTTTAAAAAATAAATATTAATTTTAGAAGAATGTGTGGTTAAAATGTAGAAAAAATATTAAATTCACGTGTAAAATATTTAATTGTGAATGAATAGTTGAAAATGATCAATGCCCCTGTTTGATGCACATTTGAGTTTAGGAATACATTTTTTTTTTTATTTGATGTGATGAGTAGGGATGAATTTAGGATTGGATCCAAGATCGGACTACAATTTGCCCTTGTTTGACATCCATTTTGGTAGAAAAATGTGTTTTTGAAAAGTGATTGATGGAAGAATGTGTAGTTAAAAAGTAAGCAGAATTTTTAGGTTTATGTGTAATATTATTTTATTGATAGAATATATAACTGAAATGAAAAAAGAGAAAAAGAATGAGAATGAGAAAAAAATGGGTTTCAAACGGGTGCAAAATTTCAAACCGGGCTAACACGTGATTATTTTTTTTTACACATGAAAAACTTTCGTAAAAAAAAAAAAACTTACAATTTTTTTTTTTGGGGCCTTTTGATTTATTGAAAAATTTGCGGTTGAAAATGAGTGGGACAATGAAAATTAAAAAAAAATAATGTGGCTTAAACGGGGCTAAACTCCCGTTTGGTACACGTTAAAATTTTTATTTTCATCCTCTACTCATTTTTAACTACACTCAATAAAATAATATTTTTCATCATATCTATAATTTTTTTTTTTTTCAACCTCATATTATCTATCAATCTATTATTTCAGAATACATTCTTCCAAAATAACGTGGCTCAAGCTCAAACACACCCTAAGCCTCTATTTGAGCCACATTAAAATATTCATTTCATTCTTCTACTCATTTTTAATAACATATTTTTCAATAAAATAATATTTTTTATCGCATCAATAACTTTTCTTTCTTTTTCAACCATACATTCTCCGTCAATCTACTATTTTAGAATACATTTTTTTAAAATAACAGTGTCTCAAACACATTAATACATTTTTACAAAAATAATGTGGCCCATGGACGGGTTTGATTGCATGTTCATGATGTCTTGAAAAGGAAAAAAAAAAAAAATTATGATACCAGCCTTCGTTTGTATAATCATCGCCAGTATAAAAGCGGGAAACTCAATGTAAACTCACGAGCTTTTCTTGTACGAACTCCGACACTCTTCAACTCTCTCTCACTTTCTCCCTTCTCGGTGGCACAGATTCAAGTTCCCACAAAAAAAGATTGAACCGAAATGGAAGGGCCTCAAGAAATTCCGCTACCAGAACAAGTGGAAATGATCATTGAAAGGATCTGCCATCAACAGTCCCAGCCGCCGGTGAAAAACTATGCCAGAAGCTACCTTGCTGCTATAGGCGAAAAGGCGTCTATTGATGTTCTAATGAAGATTTCATCGTCACCCATAAAGAAATCGTTTAGCGGGTACATTGGTTTTTTGGTTGAGAAAGAATACCCAAATGAGGCCTTTTCTGTAAAGAGTGCTTACAATTTTCAGCGGTCCCCTCAACGATCACCTTCTACTAGTCCCGCCTACCATTCTCCGCAGAACAAGAGTATGGGAAATTTCTAGAACCGTTCCTTTTTTTCCCTGTTTGTATTCCCCGTTTCTGATTTTTGCGATGCTGAGATTATTTTTATTTATTTTCGTTTCTGGGCCTTTTGATGTCCTTGCATATGCATCCCCACTCTCCCTTTCTACGCGCTTTCTTCCATTTTCAAGTGTTTTAACGGTCATTTGGCAGGAATTTTGAAAAGTTTAAGTTGCTTTTGAATATTTTTGGTTAGCAGAGATTTTAGAGGAATTTGGTCTTTCCTACAAGAAGCAGAAGCAAAAAGGAACTCAGTAGGAACTTTTATTTTGAATATATAATCAATTAAGGTCAAAGAGAGTAACTTTAACTTTTGAGTGATAATTAGGCTCCAAATTAGTATTTTAATTTTTAACTGCCTCTGACTGTAAGAATAGACTATGTCTGTTGGGTTAAACTTGTTTAAAATTAAGATTCTTAACCAACTGATATTGTGAATTGAAGTATTTGGTTTATCAGCAGACTTGTAAGCACTAGGAATTCTTACTGTTGACCCAAAAAAAAATGTTGTCAACAGAAGCCGGACCCACTCATGCACGTGCAAGCCTTGTCCAACACATGTGTGCTGGAGAATGGTCAGGAAAAGTTTCTAGAATCCGGGCGTGGAAGGGACTCGCCGCACGTGACGTCTCCGTTCAAGCTCCGGCAAGATGAATATTACGTGATCGTGTAAGAATCTGATCAACGATCAACCTGATTTTTAGCTGATGTATGTTATTGATATATATTAAGAGACGTTGGTCCAAGTATTTTTTGTATTCAAAGTTGCATCATCCTCTTGTATTACATGGCTGGGGTATTTATAGTGTTACAAGTAAAATGGTGATCGTTGAATCGATGTACACGTGGCCTCATCTCCCCGGTCAGAGCATCGCATCTTAGCCATCAAGTCCACTCCCCTATATCTACATGCCTAATTAAATACTCTTACATTGACAAGACAAGACAAAACAGAAGTTGCTCTATGCAAGAGTCACGTCAATCATTCACACAGATTTTCATCATTGTGATATCTTTCTACACGAGGCTTGGGCCTCGTTTGGCTATAAAGGCCTGGGGAGAGGCTCAGGTAGATTGTTAGTAACAATAGTCCCCCAAGTCCATGTGTAATAATTCATGTCATGCGTGGACTTTCAGCGACGAAGTTAGAAATGGTGGAGTGCACAAAAGTTAAGAAGATTGCCTCGAACGCCGAAGTTCTTTTAAGGTTTAAGCGAGTTCATATTGGAACTGGCGAGGCTGAAATCCTTTATACGAGGTGAAGCTAAAGTCTTTTAGACGAGGTGAAGCTGAAGTCTTTTAGACGAGGCGAGTTCATATTAGAACTGCCGAGGCTGAAGTCCTTTAGACGAGGCGAAGTTGAAGTCCTTTAGACGGAGCGAGTTCATATTAGAACTGCCGAGGCTGAAGTCCTTTAGACGAGGCGAAGTTGAAGTCCTTTAGACGGGGCGAGTTCATATTAGAACTGCTGAGGCTGAAGTCCTTTATACGAGGTGAAGATGAAGTCTTTTAGACGAGGTGAAGCTGAAGTCTTTTAGACGAGGCGAAGTTGAAGTCCTAGGAGATTCGCGCCTTTGACATGACACTTTTGCGTATTCCCTATGCCAATTGTGGCATCGAAATGACTTTCAATTACCGTACAGCCGTTCGCATTTAAAGCGTCATCATGGGTAATTATTGGGCCGTGTGGTATTGGGAGATTCATTCACGCGCCAAGACGTGCTGGTGCGGAACACGCATCAATCTGAGGCGTTAGCGTGTGAATCGTCTGGAATCCATGGCCTAGAATGATGCAATCGTGGACGCTTCAGATCAATCGGGCTTATAATCCAACGGTCAAGGTTAGGCCCATTGTAAGCATAAAAGGCAAGACATTGCCATTCTCACACTTTACTTTCGCGAATTACTCTTCCAAATTTCTCAAAGTTTTCTTGTTTTCCAGAGTTTTCCGGCAACCTTCCGGCGAGTTTTTCCCTGCATTTTAGGTATTTCTTTGTTTCGGTCACAAAGAAATCCCCCACAATATCCAAATGATCCTCCCCGAACCGCATGAGAGAGCCTGTTACCCTAGGCCCAGGTGCGTGGCGGTGAGCGATCACTTGCTTCGGGCCGGGCTGAGGCTTCCTTTCCATCCCTTCTTAGGTTAATACTTAGGTCCTACGGGGTGGCTCCGACCCAGTTTAATCCGAACTCGTGGTCCCAAATGGTGGGGACTTGGATGCTATGGCGCCGGGCCAGCATCGGATCGGATATGCCCTTCAGCGTCTTCCACTCCCTATTCTTTCCAAAAAACGTAGCTGGGGGGAGGAGAGTCGGGGCTGGTACTACCTCTCTCCTTGGGGGTCCCATTCTCCGTTCCTGCACGAGGTGCCTACCTCTATCAACGGTTGGAAGAGCTCGTGGTTCTGGGTCTCTGGTAGGTGGGACACCATAGAGAACGACCCGATGGCGCCTCTGACAATCCCCACCACCTACTCTACTTACAGTAAGTCATTTAACCGAACTGATTTACTTAGAACAGTTTTGCTCATGTTTTAATATTTCTGCTCCATGCAGACTCCCTTCCGAAGTGCAAGATATCCGAGGAGTGGGACATTATTGGCCAGATCTACCAAACTCCCCCATCAGAAAGGAGTTATAAAGAGCTCATCGACAAGAACCACCACCTCGTCCTGCACGGCCTTATGACGAACCGAGGTAAATCGCTTGGCCTTAGCTCTTTTGATCGTGCTTCTGAGTCGAGGAAACTTATTGTTCCCTTTTTTGTGCAGAGGATTTTGTGAACAAAAGGCCTCCGAAGCCTGACCTTGCTTCCATTCGCCGCAGCGTGGCTGAGGCCAAAACCTTGCGGACGAGCTCAGCTACTTACAAGAAGCAGTCAGAGCGTCTTCTCTCCCTCAGTCGGGTCGGGCAGCAGGCTACTGAGGAGAACGTGGCGGAGGAAGGCGCCTCCCTCGTTCAGAGGAGAAAAAGGCGAACTGGCCCATCCGGGGCTTCCTCCTCTACACAAGCTGGTGCCGAAGTCACCGAGGAGGTTCCGTCAGCCCAGCCAGTTTCCCAGGCCATTGTGCCCATAACCGCCTACTTCACAGGCGAGCAGCCTCGGAAGAGGTTGAAGAAGTTTGCCGGAGCCCCGGCCAAGAAAAACAGAGCCAACTTCCTGGGTAGCAAGGAAGAGGACTTGCCCGAGGCCGTTCTGGAGATGCTCCCCCCCGAAACCGCCTCCGCTGCTCGAGTCCACAGCAAGTACTGGACTGAGGACTGGGCCAATCATACTGCCTCGTGTGAAGTTGAGGACCTGTTGGCCGCCAATAATGCTTGCGTCGCGAGGGCGCTTAGTATGGGGGCTTCGGCGGAGGATTTGGTCCGAGGCCTTCGTAAGAAAAATAATGAGTTGAAGGACCAGCTGAAGGCCCTGGGGTCCTGGGAGGCTGAGGTGGCCAAGGCCAAAAAGGAGATGGAGGAGGCGGAGGAGAGGTGGGTGATGGCCACTTCAAAGTTGGACACCGCGGAGGTTCGCGTCAATCAATTGAAGAACGAGCTTCATGAGTCTGCCTCCCAAGTGGCAGCCCTGACGAAAAGGATTGATGACGCCAATGAGCATCAGCGGATAGCCTCCGCGGCTCTGGAAGAGGCTAACAGGGAGAAAGGCGAGCTGAAAAGCCTTACCGAGGCCCAGACCAAAGAAATTGGCTCCCTGAAGGCGGAGGTGGGGGCGATTGGCGAGGCGGAGGTTCTGAAGTACAAGGAGAACTTTCACACGACTCCGGAGTACGATGACTTTGCCAATTACTGGGCGTCCTGGGCTGCCAAGGAGGTGATGTCGCGTCTGCACGAAAAGCATCCCGAGCTAGACATCAACTTCTTGGAGGAGGAGTTCGGGGGGCCTACCGGAGGTCGCCCTGGTCCCGACGAAGAGGAGGGAGAAGAAGCCGGGGAAGAAGGAGAGGCAGAGGCAGAAGCCATAGTCCATGTAGACTAGCTTTGTATTTTTCACTTCTGTTTTTGTAGAGGCCTCGGCGATTTTGTAATTTAGTGATTTTCGTTAAGTGTTGTTACTTCTGCTTGTTTTGCCTTTTCGCTTAGTTGGTTTCTTCAGAAGTAACTCGCCTCGTGAATGTTCAACCATTTAATAAAAATGGGACAAGTAAACTCGCCTCGTGAATGTTCAACCATTTAAAAAATGGGACAAGTAAATCGCCTCGTAAATGTTCGACCGTTTAATAAAAATGGGACAAGTAAATCGCCTCGTAAATGTTCAACCATTTAATAAAAATGGGACAAGTAAACTCACATCGTGAATGTTCAACCATTTAAAAAATGGGACAAATAAATCGCCTCGTAAATGTTCGACCATTTAATAAAAATGGGACAAGTAAATCGCCTCGTAAATGTTCAATCCTGGGCGCCAAATGAGGCTTTTGTTTCTTCAAAGGTGGCACCCGCACCGCCTCTGAATAAATGGTGTGACCCCTTGGGGGGCCTGCACCTCATCAAGGGTTTGTTTTTAAGTTACGCGTTCCTGCTTCGGCAAAGGTGGCACCCGCACCACCTCTGACTAAGCAGATCCTCCTTGGAGTGTGACCCCTTGGGGGGGCTTGCACCTCGCCAAGGGTTTGTGTTAAGTTACGCGTTCCTGCTTCGGCAAAGGTGGCATCCGCACCGCCTCTGACTAAGCAGACCCTCCTTGGGGTGTGACCCCTTGGGGGGGCTTGCACCTCGTCAAGGGTTTGTGTTTTAAGTTACGCGTTCCTGCTTCGGCAAAGGTGGCACCCGCACCGCCTCTGACTAAGCAGACCCTCCTTGGGGTGTGACCCCTTGGGGGGGGTTTGCACCTCGTCAAGGATTTGTGTTTAAGTTACGGTGGCGAGAACAGTGGTGAGAGCAAGACATTTTCTTCATTTGACAACAATATTTACACGGTCAATAGGCTTCTTACTGGTAATACATTCTTAGATGTTCAATGTTCCAAGGATGAGGCGTAGCCTTTCCTTCCAGATCTTCCATCGCATAAGTTCCGGGCCTAAGTTCTTGGGTTATTCTGTATGGGCCCTCCCAGTTTGGCCCCAGCGTGCCCGTGCCGGGGTCCTTAGTAGAGGGAAAAACTTTGCGGAGTATCAGGTCGCCAATGCGAAACATCCGCTTCTTTACCTTGGCGTTGTAGAAACGTGCCATTTTACGCTGGTAGGAAGCTAGTTTGATTTGTAAGCCGTCTCTCTTCTCTTCTAGAAAATCCAATTCCGATCGCCTCAGTTCATCATTTGTTACCTCGTTGAAGTGGATGCGGCGTGGAGGAGGGGCGCCGACTTCCACAGGACTCATAGCCTCGGCTCTGTAGGTCATGGAGAATGGTGTTTCTCCGGTGGCCGTTTTGCAAGTGGTTCTAATAGCCCAGAGGACCTGGGGGAGTTCGTCTACCCAGGCCCCCTTTGAGGCATCTAGCTTCCTTTTCAGGGTTAGCTTTATGGTTTTATTGACCGCCTCCACCTGGCCATTCGCCTGAGGATGATGAGGTGAAGAGAAATGTTTTCTAATTCCGAGCTCCTCGCATAAGTTCCGGATCTTCCGATTGTCGAACTGCTTGCCATTATCTGAGACCAGGGAGTGGGGTATGCCGAACCGACATATGATGTTTTTCCATAGGAACTTCGAGGTATTAGCTTCGGTGATCTTGGACAGGGGCTCTGCCTCCACCCACTTGGTGAAGTAGTCGATTGCAACTATGGCGAAGCGAGCGTTCGCTCTTCCTTTGGGAAGGGGGCCGATGAAATCCACTCCCCATTTGGTAAAAGGCCAGGGGCTCGAGACAACAGTGAGCTCCTGTGAGGGTTGCCTCTGTGTATGGAGAAGCGTTGGCATTTGTCGCACGCACGCACGAATTCGATGGCGTCCCTTTTCAAAGTAGGCCAATAATACCCCTGCCGGAGTATTTTGTGCGCTAGTGCTGGTCCGTCGGAGTGATTTCCGCAGATGCCTTCGTGTACTTCCCTTAATATGTAGTTCGCCTCTGTTCCTCCCGTGCACCTGAGGAGAGGCGAAGAATAGCCATGCTTATAGAGAACCTCATCGTGGATGATGAAATGGGCAGCTCTCCTCCGAAGCCTTTTGGCCTCGTTCTCATCATCCGGTACGGTCCCTTCTTTTAAATGGTCCAGGATAGGCAACATCCAGGCTGGCGTGCTTTCTACCCACATCAGCTCTTCGCCTCTTTTGATAGACGGTTCAGGTAGGTGTTCAATCGGTACTACCTTTAACAGTTCGGAATCCTTGTTGCTAGCCAATTTTGATAGGGCATCTGCATGGATGTTCTCCTGACGAGGCACTTGGATCAATTCGAATTTTTCGAAGTCGGGCAAGAGTCCCATTACCAGTCTTAGGTAGGCTTCCATGTGTTTGTCCCTGGCCGCGAAGCTCCCGTTTACTTGGTTTACCACCAGCTGCGAGTCGCTGCTAACCGCGATTCTCTTTACACGCAGCTCTTTTGCCAACCGGAGTCCCGCCGGAGGGCCTGACGGCGCAGTTCAGTTTATGCCCCTCCGGGCTTTCTAGCACCACTCCTGCCCCGGAGCCGGCTTCTCCTGAGGAGCCGTCGACAAAGAGGTTCCAAGTGGGCGGCTCTGCCGGCTCCATGTTCACTTCGACTTCTGGAGCCTTTGAGAATTCAGCGACGAAATCGGCTAGGGCTTGGCCTTTGACAGCTGCCTGGGGGGTGTAGGTTATGTCAAACTCGCTGAGTTCTACAGCCTATTTGAGCAACCTTCCTGAGGCGTCCGGTTTCTGCAAGACTTGCCTGAGCGGAAAGTTCGTCAGCACGCGGATGTCGTGGGCCTGGAAGTAGGGTCTTAGCTTACGGGAAGCGATGACTACAGCCATGGCTAACTTCTCCATGTCCGGATAACGCTCTTCGGCGGGCAGCAGGGCTTTGCTTACATAGTAGACTGGCAATTGGTGTGCCTCCTCCTCTCGCACCAGGACCGAACTGATCGAGACTTCGGCTACAGCCAAGTATAGCAGTAGGGGTTCCCCTTCCTTGGGTTTGCTGAGGAGGGGCGCGCGTCCCAGGTAGTTCTTCAATTCCTGGAATGCTTCTTCGCATTCTGGGGTCCACCTGAACGTTTTTCCTCGTTTCAGGACCTTGAAGAATGGCATGCATTTTTCAGTGGCCCTTGATATGAAGCGGTTAAGTGCAGCTATTCTACCAGTGAGTCGCTGTACCTCCTTGGGTTTCTGGGGGGACCTCATATTAACCAAAGCCTCGATCTTCTCTGGGTTGGCCTCGATTCCTCTTTGATTCACGATGTAACCCAAGAACTTGCCTGAGGCCACGCCAAATGCGCATTTGAGAGGGTTCAGCCTCATGTTGTACGTTCTCAAGATTTGGAAGGCCTCGTTCAGGTGTCCGATGTGTTTCTCGGTTTTGAGGCTTTTCACCAGCATATCGTCGACATAAACCTCCATGGACTTTTCGAGCTGATTCGTGAACATTTTATTCACCAGCCTTTGGTACGTAGCCCCGGCATTTTTCAGGCCGAAGGGCATTGCTTTGTAGCAATACAGTCCTTTGTCAGTAATGAAGGAGGTGTTGTCCTTGTCGCCTGGGAACATGGGGATTTGATTGTAACCTGAATAGGCGTCCATGAAACTGAGCAACTCGTGTCCTGCCGTGGAGTCTACCAACTGGTCGATCCGGGGGAGGGGGAGGGGGAAACCGTCCTTTGGGCAGGCCTGATTGAGATTGGAGAAGTCTATACATACCCTCCATTTGCCGTTATGCTTCTTCACCAGAACGGGATTTGATATCCATTCCGGATACTTGGCTTCGCGGATGAAACCGCTATTGATGAGTTTCTCTACCTCTTCTTTCAAGGCCTCGTACCTTTCGGCATTTAGAGCTCTTCTCTTCTGCCTATGAGGGGTGTGATTGGGGTCGATCTGCAGATGGTGGCAGCTGATTCCGGGGTCTATTCCAACCATATCCTCATGCCGCCATGTGAACACGTCCGCATTCTTCTGCAGGAAGTCTTTTAGTCTCTCTTTGGTTCCTTCTTCCAATTCCTTTCCGATCTGCAGGACCTTTGAAGTATCTTGAGGGTCCAGCGAAAAGTTTTCCAGTTCCTCCATTGGGGCTGTCTGTGATTCGGATTCAATTATTCGGGGGTCCAGCTCTTCAAGGGATATGTTGGGTCTGACATCTGTTATCTCGACATCCAGTACCGCAGGCGATCCTTCAAGAGTCTCTGTCATTTCGGCATCCAGTACCATGTTGACTCGGGGCTCTGCTTTCCTTAGGGAGTTGAGATAACATTCTCTGGACCCTATCTGATCACCCCGGAATGTTGCGACCCCTTGATCCGTGGGGAATTTCATGCATAGGTGATGGATGGAAGTAACCGCCCATAGTTCTTTCAGGGCTGGCCTCCCCAACACCCCGTGATACGCTGACCGACGGTCCACTACCAAGAACTCCATGAAGCGATGCGCTACCTGAGGTGGGGCCCCCATTTCGACTTCCAAGGTAATCTTGCCTCTGGGGACGATGCTGTCTCCGGTGAACCCATAGAGGGGCGAAGCCATAGGCGTCAGTTCATGGTCTATCGCCATTTTATCAAAAGATGAGCCGAACAGGATGTTAACCGAACTGCCATGATCCACCAGCATGCGTTTAAGCCCATTGCGGGCTATTACAGCCCGGACTACTAAGGCGTCGCAATGAGGGAAGTGTACGCCTGCTGCATCTTCTGCGGTGAACGTTATGGGTTCTGCGGTTCTGCCCTGGGGGGTTTGGCTTACTACATAGCTGGACATTGGTGGGGTTTTTGCCTCCCTGGTGTGGTTTCTTTGAGCGTTCCTTGATTCGCCCCCTAATTGGGGCCCTCCAATTATGGTGTCAATTTCACGTATGGGGAATCGTTCGTCCGAGGCGGATACATCCTTCCTAGGGCGTTGCCCACCGCAGGGTCTTTCCCTGTCATTATCTCTGTTATTATGGGGTGAGTGTTGTCTTGTTTCCCCCCTTCTGGGGGTTGAACGCCTCGGAGTGCTGTTTTGACTTGCGTTTCGGGGGGCGTTTGAGGGTCGGTTCGCATCCCTGCAATCCTTTATGTCATGTCCATAGTAGCGGTGGAAAGTGCAGTAGGGCCTTGGGTCTTCCTGGAACCTATTGCTAGGTATCCCACCCCGTCCTCTATTCCTAGAGGTTGAGGGTCGTCTGGCGTCCCTGGCTGAGATGCCCTCATGGAATCCAGCATTTTCGTAGGCTAGGGTGGGCACCGCGTTTAGAGTAGCGGTAGCCAATGCTTGCCCCGAGGTTGGAGCCACTGCATGTGCTGCCTGGGTCCATCGTTGGCTTATCATCTGGGATGTGGGTCCTCTGCCCATTTGTCTCCGAGGTGGAGGGATTCCTTGAGCTGCCCTGTTTCGATGGTCAATCATTTCTTCGTTGACAATCTCGACTTTCATCATTTCCACCAGCTCGTCATATGTTGAAGGATTCTTACTTCGGACATCCCTCCAGAATAGTGTGTTCATATTCAATCCCCCTTTCAGAGCGGACAGAGCTTCTTTGTCGGTGACCTGTTCGCAGTAAGTTATTTCATCAGTGAAGCGAGCTAAGTAGCTCTTCAAAGTTTCTCCCGCGGCTTGCCTCATGTCCTGTAAGCACTGTATTGGTGCCTCCCCCTCCTTCCTCGACAGGTACTGGTTCTGAAATGCTTTTTTCAGGTCCGGCCAACTCCTTATGCTAAGAGGTGCTAGCCTACTATACCATACTTCGGCAGCGCCGGCAAGGGTCAGGTGGAATGCCCTGCATTTCAGTGCTGGTGAGGCGCCCCTTAGGCTCATTTGCGTTTTGTATTTGTTGAGATGTTTTTCCGGATCGCCTTTTCCTTCGTACTTTGGAACCTTTGGGGGAACGAAGTTATGTGGCATTGGGAAGGAGCGAAGTTCCCTTGAAAAGGGCAGATTGTCATCGTCGTCATCAAGCTCGTATGATCTGCACGGTTCTCTGGGGTCCTCTTCCCCCTCAACGGCCTGGGGCGGATGTTGAGCTGTTGCTCGCCTGTTCCCCCAGTCTATAGCGCTTCGCCTCTCCCGCCTATTTCTAGGCGGAGGGACCTGAGCTTCCTGACTCTGGGCATGCGGCTGTTGCCGAACCTCTTGGAGGGTCGACTGACCCCCGTTTCTAGGCGCTCGTCCGATTCGGTCGAAGACGCTGGCGGATCTTTGGGGCTGCTCTTCATAGTCCGGGGGGAAGTTGTTCTCTCCAGCCGAGGTGTCCCTGACTGGGGCAGCTGTGTAGTTTGAAGTGTCCATCTCTACTTCTCGTTCGACAGGGTCGTTATTTTAAGGCCCTGATTGGGTCCTCCTGCTTGGCCCTTCCTCAGACGGCCAATGTGCAAAGCGCTGTCGGCTCGGTTGGGCCGAATAAGTACCTCGATTTTGAGCTTGCGCGAGGAGTTCTTGCATGGCAGTGTTCTGAGTTGCGATGTTCTGCATGTTTGCGGCCATAGTGGCTACCTCGGCCGCGAGTTGGGCGGTTCTGTTCCTTCTGCGGTACCTGTGGTGGGGTCGCTGATAAGTGACATTTCGAGAAATCTCTTCTTCAGAGGCTTCTCTTGTCCTCCTTGGGTTTACTTCCTCCTCACTAGAGATCATGGTTCGGAGCAGTAAGGCTTCTTCTCTTCTTGGCAAGTTGGAGTCCTACCGATCCTTCCGCCCTCCTTTTTCAAGGATTACTTGCCGGGCCTTCGAATAGGCTTTTTAGTGGGAAGTTTTCGTGGTTTATGTCGCCCAGTTTCCCACAGACGGCGCCAATCTGTTGACCTCGAAAAACGGATCTGCCACCGAGCCACAGGTGATGTCCTCGAGTCTATCCGTTCCTGCATGAACCACACAACGTCAGTTACACGTGGCCTTTCCCATAAGAGGTGGGGACGGCCACAGGCACTCCGACGGTCAAGTCAGCGTAGGATCAGCCGGAAATTATTTTGGTGATCTCCAAGTTTTCACTCGAAGGCCGTTTACAGGGTTTTGGGAACAAGTGTCAATATAGGGAAACGAAAAGAGATGGTACCAGGTTCCTTTTTCCTCTCCTTTTTTCTCTCTCTCCTTCATCTTCCCCTTTGAGCGTAAGGGTCTAGTATTTATACCGGGTGTGAGAAGAGGGCCGTTGGATGGGGAGGCACGTGTAGCTAGATTATTAGGGCCCGTCCCATCGTAGGTGCCAACTTGTCTTTCCATAGGTTGGCTGGCATTAAGTGCTTCTGGCTGATTTGACCGTTTGGGTCCTGCCAGACATCCCATCAACCACGGACTTGACTGCAAAGATCTCTATACGGGAGATCTTTGCCGGGGTCTGGCGGGGCGAGGCGGAAAGGGGATCAGGTGCAAACAGCTCGTCCTCTGTGCAATCGCCTCGGATGGC
The DNA here is from genome assembly GCA_019097785.1 of Fraxinus excelsior. NCBI lineage: Eukaryota > Viridiplantae > Streptophyta > Magnoliopsida > Lamiales > Oleaceae > Fraxinus > Fraxinus excelsior. The sequence continues at coordinate 5,884,324 of CM032627.1, forward strand.
GTGTGGCATGTAACCCTGTCAACACGTGGAGTCCGAGCTGCTAATCGGTTCTCACCAGTAACACTTACAATGGGCCTAACCTTGATCGTTGGATTATAAGCCCGATTGATCTGAAGCGTCCACGATTGCATCATTCTAGGCCATGGATTCCAGACGATTCACATGCCAACGCTTCAGATTGATGCGTGTTCCGCACCAGCACGTCTTGGCGCGTGAATGAATCTCCCAATACCACACGGCCCAATAATTACCCATGATGACGCTTTAAATGCGAACGGCTGTACGGTAATTGAAAGTCGTTTCGATGCCACAATTGGCATAGGGAATACGCAAAAGTGTCATGTCAAAGGCGCGAATCTCCATAGGACTTCAACTTCGCCTCGTCTAAAAGACTTCAGCTTCACCTCGTGTAATGGACTTCAGCCTCGGCAGTTCTAATATGAACTCGCCCCGTCTAAAGGACTTCAACTTCGTCTCGTCTAAAGGACTTCAGCCTCGGCAGTTCTAATATGAACTCGCCTCGTCTAAAAGACTTCAGCTTCACCCCGTCTAAAGGACTTCAACTTCGCCTCGTCTAAAGGACTTCAGCCTCGGCAGTTCTAATATGAACTCGCCCCATCTAAAGGACTTCAACTTCGCCTCGTCTAAAGGACTTCATCTAATATTAACTCGCCTCGACTAAAAGACTTCAGCTTCACCTCGTATAAAGGATTTCAGCTTCGCCAGTTCCAATATGAACTCGCCTCAACATTAAAAGAACATCGGCGTTCGAGGCAATCTTCTTAACTTTTGTGCACTCCACCATTTCTAACTTCGTCGCTGAAAGTCCACGCATGACATGAATGATTACACATGGACTTGGGGGACTATTGTTACTAACCATCTACCTGAGCCTCTCCCCAGGCCTTTATAGCCAAACGAGGCCCAAGCCTCGTGTAGAAAGATATCGCAATGATGAAAATCTGTGTGAATGATTGACGTGACTCTTGCATAGAGCAATTTCTGTCTTTTCTTGTCGATGTAAGAGTATTTAATTGGGCATGTAGATATAGGGGAGTGGACTTGATGGCTAAGATGCGATGCTCTGGCCGGGGAGATGAGGCCACGTGTACATCGATCCAACGATCACCATTCTACTTGTAACACTATAAATACCCCAGCCATGTAATACAAGAGGATGATGCAACTTTGAATACAAAAAATACTTGGACCAACGTCTCTTAACATATATCAATAACATACATCAGCTAAAAATCAGGTTGATCGTTGATCGGATTCTTACACGATCACGTAATATTCATCTTGCCGGAGCCTGAACGGAGACGTCACGTGCTATAGGAGAATTATTGGGGCCTGGTATATGGAGAAATATTTTGGATTCATTGTATAGCAATGCAATAAGACTTGCTAGCTTCAAAAACAATTTAGTGAAATTGCCATAAGTGCCAAGCCTAAAAATGGAATAATCGAGTACAAAAAAAATATTGTAGTAATTAATTTCATCAATGATCACCTAGATGTTGCCGTAACATCATCATTTACATTATAAATGGACAAAAATTCAAGCATTTGAGGGCATTGCAAACGCTTACATTATAGTATTTACCCTGCCCAGAAGTACACATTTCTGACATCCTGCACTCTTCCGAAACTACCTAAACTGCTCAAGATTCTTAAGTGCACTCCAGTAAGGAAATCAATGAGATTGACATAACATAAACATCAATTGCTTCTTGAAATGATGAATGAGTGATGTGCATACAAGTGATATAAAGAGAAATTAGGTGATGAAATGTTTGTGTTGAAAATTATTTAAATTTTGTGTTATCCATTGAACTGAAATAATAAAATTTTAATTCGTATCTAGAGATCAAACTTCATGAAAAAATATTGGTAACTCGTGGCTTGAGATGGCATTGAAAATCAGTTAGAATTTGGAATGTATTACCTTCCTTCACAGTTTATGATTTTATATTAACTGGGAGCTGGTATGATGATTATTTCTTGGTATATGCCAATAAAAAGACAGTGTTTATATTCTAGTTTGTTTCCTCTTAATTTACATTTTTTTCCCATTTCTATTTAATTCAAGTGGTCTTTTCTCTCCATGATAATAGTATTTTGTGCTATCTTCCCGACTATTGAATTTTGAACTTTCTTCCTTTCTTCTTTTGTTATTGCTGTGCTTCCCAAAACTCTTTGTTTTCCCCATATTTCTACATCGTTGAAACAGAGGTTTCTTTCTCGGGCAGATGGTGAAAGCTCACAGGGTCAGATAGCAATGTATTCAGTGAACTCTCCCTCATCAAATCGGGCAAGGGCAGTCCCTCAAACGACCAAAGGCCAGCTTTTGTACAGAGATGAAGCTGAAGAGGGGACAAGCCCTCAGAAATCCAATCGTCAGTTTGCCAGTGAAATTAGTGAGAGGACCTGTTCTCTACTACAGATCCTAAATAAACTAGAATATAGGAGATTATTTTTAGTACTTAGTTACATCGGAAGGTTAGTTGCCCCTGCAATTCTAATTCAATACTTTTTTTTATTCATCGCAGCAATCTTCAGTTAATAGTATCTGATTTATTTTGTAGGCAAAAGTTGGAAGCTGTGATGACGCTGGATGATGCGAATGACATTCTAAGTATGAAGGACACATCGATGACAAATTTCGAGTCTAAAATTTGGGATTCCTATGGTAGGCGCTTCTATAAAGAGTCAGATCGAAGCGAGGTCAATTACACATCTTAATTGTTCCTCTTTACATTGTAGTGTATTTCATAGTTTTCTTCTCGAAGTTAGAAAAAGCTAATATTGAAACTAATAATCACAATTGTATATTTGTATTGTAAATTAATCCATGGACAGACCCATTGACAAGTGTGATAGCAATTCTAATAGAACAACCTACAAGAGTTGAAGAGTTATCCTTAGATCAAAATTATCACGACATGATGCTATGGCAAACAAATTGATTTTGCAGATTTTTTTAGAATAGGTCTTTCCAGGTCAAATACAATGGAGAAAATATTCATTTATTTGTCATGAGAATTTGCTTGTTGGATAATGGATTTCTTAAAAAAATCATCATCAGGTTTTGATGTCAATTTTGTAAGTTCAAAATATTTTTGATTCACTATATGGTAACTTCGCCAACTTGTCAACTAATGATTGGACCAAAATATTTAAGATTGTCTTTGCTATTCCTAAAAACAATTTTTGACTTGTTATCTTATGTTTTAGTATTCTGACTGGGATTGTGGGAAGGCTCATTCCTACAATTGCTATGTTAATCAAGATGGGAGTTTACAGTTAAAGGTTTGTATCAATCTTATTTAAATTTATGTGGAGTCATTTGAGTTGTTTCTTTACTCCTTGACAGACTTTATGCCAAGTCACAAAGACCAGTTTCTGTTTCTTTCGTTAGTAATCAACATGACTCCACCATGCATGCATATCATTTCATATATTGTCCCAGTACAGGAATTTACATAAAAATTTCTTTCTTATCAGGGTCCATATTTGAGCATGCCCAATACTCACATGCAAAGGTCATTAGGAGATCATAATGTTATGACTGTCAAGTTTCTAGGAGATGGCATGTGTGGTACAGACAAGGAAGGAATTGTTGTTGGTTTGAGGCGCTTCCGATTTTTTGGTGATTTCTCTTAATTGTTTTCCTTCCCTGAAATTCCATTTACTGTCATGCTATCTAGGTACATCTAGCTTTTGTTTGTTCTATTATTTTCGTTTTTTAGGAAAGGGTGATTGCTGATGAGTGTAAATCTTTGTATCTTGTTAAGAGTTAATGTATATAGTATTGATTATAGCTTTTGAATAGCATTCAAGGATGAGCGCAAACGGAAGAAGAAAACCTCAATTAAGGAAGAGAGAAAATCAACTGATTCTGATCTTAAATGCTACTTCGTTGAATTTTCTAGTAAAAAGATCAGTGAATTAAGATGCCTTTTTATGCACATACACACAGTTTCATCAACAGAAAAGTGCATGGCCAGGTTGATATCACTACCGATTTTTTTTATTTTCTTATTTTTTTTTTTTGTCACAATTTATCTATGAATGATCCTTTGTTGAATATTGATGTTTACTATTGTGGTATGGCCCAGATTTTCTTTGATCCTGTCGAAGACCATAAAGCTTCAAGTTGATCTTCATTCTGTGGAAATTGAGAGAATCAAAGATATACCTTTCCTTGTACAACATATTTCTTTTGCTGGCTCCCCCTGCTGCTACTAGACTTTACATGATCGTGGCACTAACTATGTTATATTTATATCTTCCTGCTTCAGGATGAGAATGAATCTGTTATCTTTGATGAAGATGGGAAGCCTCTTTTACATACTGATGGAACAGGCTACATCTCCGAAAATCTTGCCATGCAGTGTCCGAAAGATCTTTGGAGAGCTAAATATATGAAGGATGAGGATTTTCTGGTTAATCTTTTTTCTCTTTCTAGTATGATGAATGTTTAATTGTAATTGCGCATGGCATACAAAGGAAAATATCACAATGGCATCTGAATTATTGAAACTAATTTATTTTTTATAATATATCATGTCATATAATATAGATTTAACTTTTTTTATTGATCAATCAATTATTGCAAAAATAGTTGTCTAGAAGAAAGAAAAGGACACTTTTGTATGGAAAATGCTCATAGGCGTGTAATGTAACCTCAAAGCAACTTCTATTCATCTTTTTTTACTGCTCTCTCTTTGAGTTGTAATTTTTCTTTCATGTCAGATGCCTCGAGTTTTTTCCTTTGTTAACGTTTGATTTATTGAACTCTATTCTCGTGCACAAAAAAATATGATATACTTCTCCAGTCTTTTCTTTTGTTTTGAATGTTATTGTGGAGAGTTAGTTCATAACTTTTGTTATTTTTCTTGGTAGTATATTAATCTATAAAATTTGAAATGCCGCTACATCCTCGTCCCTCTGGCTTTTACTCCTTCAGCCAATCTGTAGATATTATTACATGTGTGATTCGTAACATTTGTTCCCTATTCAACTCTAAAGGCTTCCTTGGGGAGGTGCTTTTGCTGTGAGACCTTGTGATGCACATTCATTCAGATTTAGTTAGTAGGTTTGTCATTTCTTGAAGCTTCTGGAGTTGCCTTTATTTTGAAGGAACTCTTGAGGATTCATATCCACTTCAATTCATTTCAAGTTTCTGAAAGTCAATGATATGTAGGAAGAATTATGTGAAAGAAAACTTAGCTTATGAAGATTCAGTCCACTTTAACTCATATCAAGTTTCTAGAAGTAGAGGAATAATTATTTGAAAGGGAACTTCAACTTTGTAGGAAGCACCTGCCGGAGATTTTTCTAACCCCCTCATGTCTTACTTTGACCCGAACAAGATGTCTTTGTTTTATTTTCAAGATGTTTAAATTGATGTCCATTTTTCTAAAGCAAAGACTTTCATTAGTTTCATAAACCAACTTGAATAAAAAAGTTAAATTTTTTAAGTTTTCCCATATACCAATTAAAAACGCTAGAAATACCATTTAAATACATGTGTGAATACTTGTACTATGTCAAACCAAGACATTAGCTATGTTGGTGCACAGCCATCATTTTTCTCCATTTGTCTCATAAAAAATGATCGATGAAATTGGAAGGCTTTGCTCTAGTTAAACAAAAATGTAAAGTAAGCATGGACTATAACCTTTGACTTTCGTAGTAATCTTGTTCTCAACCTTTATTTTTGAAGTATACCCAAACTTAAATGATCAGGAGAAGAAGAATGATTGATAACTTTTGTACAAAAATCTTAAGTTCAAAGAAGATACAAGAATTTTGCGTCAGTGTAACCAATGAGTATGTTCAATGACTAAAGTTTACTTATCGACAAAATTCGCTTGTAATATTTCTAATCCCAACTTTGTCCAATAGTGTGGTGCTTGGTTGTTAAAATTGTCTTTTAAGTTTTACCGATGCATCATACAATTTTATTTAATAAGCTCTTGTATGTTTTATTTCGCCTATGTTTGGCTCATGTTTATATGAACACTCTTAAGTTATTTTTTATCCACACATTTCAAGGTTTACAAGTACTACCGACTATATACCACTCATTTCTATCTATTTATAATTTAAAGAGTTTATAAACACTTCCCAAACATGCTCTTTCATATAAGTTCCTACTATTTTGTGTTTTTTTAGAAGATTCGTGATTTTGAGGATGTATCATGTCAACAAAAAGGAACGAAAGTTGGGAACAGGGAACCGGTAACATATTTTCCATTGAATTCCTCCATTTTTCATTCTCTATGTAAGAAACAGTTTATCCATCAATGTTATGTATTATTCTTGAAATATAAGATATGATATCTTTATTTCCTTCTTTCAGCCTTTATTGATGCAAGTTAGGTTATTTTACAATGGTTGTGCAGTTAAGGGAACTCTTCTCGTAAATAAGAAGGTACATTCTTAATTTATTCATTCATGATTGGAAAACATCAGTTCGGAAATATGATTCTTGTAATTGAGATGGAAAAGAAATCCTTTTTTCATTGAAAGAACGATATACATATATATACAAAAGATAGGAAACTATCTAAGGAAACTATACAATGTAGGAAACTTTACTTAAGCCTATAATTAAGCTAATTTGTATAACACTCTCCCTCAAGTTGGAGCATAGATATTAATCATGCCCAACTTGTTACAAAGATAATCAATCCGAACCCCATTTAGAGCTTTTGTGAAGATATCCCCTAATTGTTCTCCAGTACCTTGCTGAATTTTCTCCCGAACAAAATGACAATCAATTTCAATGTACTTAGTTCGCTCATAAAACACAGGATTAGATGCAATATGAAGGGCAGCTTGGTTATCACACCACACTTTTGCTGGAACTGCAGTTTTGAGACCTATTTCTATTAAAAGCTGATATATCCACATTATCTCACACACAAACTGTGCCATAGCCCTATGTTCTGACTCTGCACTCGATCGTGACACAACGTTCTGCTTCTTACTCTTCCATGAGACCAAATTTCCTCGAACAAAAACACAATAACCTGATGTGGACTTTCTATCGATTTTGGAACTTGCCCAATCTACATCTGAAAAACATTCAATATGAGTGTGCCCATGATTTGAATACAAGATACCACGTCCGGGTGCTCCTTTCAAATAACACAAAATCTGTTCAAACGCTGCCCAGTGATGAACTGTTGGAGATGACAGAAACTGACTAACAATACTAACAGGATATGCAATATCTGGACGAGTCACTGTAAGATAATTAAGCTTTCCAACCAATCTTCCATATCTCTCAGGATCTTCAATTAGTTCTCTATCTTCTGTAAGGTGCATGTTTGGAGTCATTGGAGCACTACAAGGCTTTGCCCCCAATTTTCCCGTCTCAGTTAACAAGTTAAGGACATATTTTCTCTGAGATAAAAAGATACATTTTTTACTTCTTGTGACTTCAACACCCAAGAAATACTTTAGCATCCCTAAGTCTTTTGTGTGAAACTGAGTATGAAGAAAAGCCTTAAGAGATGAGATTCCCGTAGCATCACTTCCAGTAATGACAATGTCATCCACGTACACAACTAAAAGAATGATACCAGTTTTCGATTGTTTGTAGAACACAGAATGTTCGGACTTGCTTTTCATCATACCAAACTTTTCAACAGCTTGATTAAATTTTCCAAACCAAGCACGAGGACTTTGTTTTAAACCATACAGAGATTTTCGAAGGCGACAAACTCGCTCAAACTCTCCCTGAGCAACAAAACCAGGAGGTTGCTCCATATATACCTCCTCCTGAAGATCACCATGAAGAAAAACATTCTTGATATCAAGTTGATGCAAAGAGGAGTAACCCAAGATCTTTTATTAATTGATCTGTGTCAATGTAGCGGGCCAAATAAGATTCAAACATCGCTATCACTGACCATCTAGTCTATTCTAGTGCAGTTATTCCTTGATCACTACTAGGAAATTTGGCATGGTTGGAAAGACATCTGGAAAAACACTAAAAAGTAAAAATGGAAAAATAAGATTTTTCTGTTCACCAAAATTGTTTCTTAATTTTTTTGTTGTAGAGATTGTGGAATTAAGAAAGTCAGCATATTTTTTTGTACTTTATTCATAAAAAATCTCACACCAAAAATATATTATGGCCTCAAGATAATTTTGTGTCTAATAAAAACTAGTGGCTTGATTGTATAAATATTTTTATGGATGGCTTGGAGGCCACACATCCTTTTATTTTGTTTGTTAGCTCGTTCTTAATGAGATCAAGGGTTCAAATTCTGGGAGACACAATAGAATTTGTGAGAGGGTAAGTAGACACATGCTCTCCGAAGTAGATATTACATATAATTAATGGCTTGGGCACAAGACCGGATCATTACAATGAGACTCTCCACTTATAGCCCTTGTATGTTGTATCTAAAAATCAGTTTTTTAGGCCCCGTTTGAGCCATATTTTTTCCTCACTAAAATGAAAAATATGACCGTTATCCATCACATCAACATTTAAATTCAAATTTTCTATCTCTTGTGTGGGCCCCAATAACGGCTATATTTTTCATTCTCATTTTCAAAAAAGGTGGCTCAAACAGGGGCTTAGTTGAAAAGTTATAAAATGTGTAGTTGAAAATTTCGGATCCCATTAAATGTGTAATTAAAATTAATTGTTGACTTTGACTTAGATTTTTATCAAGATTTTAAGCTATACCAAACAAGGGCGTAGTCCCATTTGGACTCTTAAATGTTGTGCAAATTAAAATTGTCAGAGAGCACGAGGGAGAAATGATATATACATTTTCCCCTTGATGTAAACCATAGGTTCCGAATACTTAAATCACAAGTATCCTTATATTAACTATAATGTCAATGTAAAGCGTCTTCTATTGACTTGGTAATAAAAATTGACTCCACAAATTCATGTGTATTTACTGGTTTAATATTTATATTGTGATAATAAATTCACTATTCCGCAAAGTATGAGTTGATTTACTATTTTTTGTTACATTAACTATCACTATATTGTTTCGTCAAGCAATAGTAATAGCAGTTTGAGTTAAATGAGTTTGGGTATTGTTTCTTACAAAGTGACTTCAGTTTTTTGTGGTGAGCTGTAAGTTCTCTTTTTCGCTCTTCTAACATTTTTAATTCTCAATTACTGCAGCTTCAACCAGGAAAAATTCAGATAAGACCTTCAATGATAAAGGTTGAGACAGACCCAACATTGCCTGTTGGAGAAACGTTTAATTCACTGGAGATAGTTGCCGTTAGGTATCTCACTCATTAACTTTTCTTAGTTCTTATAATCGGTCCATGATATTGTGAGAATGGCTTTTTCTGGCTCACTGATTTAGCTTTGTAATTTTCAATTAACGTACTGTTGCAGGTGCTTGTTTTACTCATCAAAAATCTTGTCATCATATCGTGTCAATAGAACATTGAAAGATTATTTATCTTTCTATATATTTCTGAGGGGATAAACCATAAGTTAAAATTCTGTTGAAACACTTTCGAATGATGTTTTAGGTTAATTGGAACCAAGACATAATCCATCAAAGGTTCTTATTTATATTTTATTTGTAATCTTGATAAGTTGTTTAGAATGTGAACATTTGCAAGTCCCTGAGTTGTATTGTAGAAAAAAAAAATCAGAGCCCTGTCAATCGGTCAAGTTGGATTTTCCATGAAGGTCGATATTTTCTGACTCTTTGTTGTTCACCTTCCAGTCACAAACCTGGAAGAACCTTCTTGTCAAAATATTTGATTGCTCTTTTGACCTATGGTGGTGTTCCTGGAGACTTCTTCCTAAATTTAGTGACAAATTCTTTGGAAGAGGCTCAAAACACATACTCCAATAGGATCTCAGCTTTGAGAGGTAATTCCTGAACTAGCATTTGCTAGCTTATGTTCTAATTTTCGAAGGTAATTATCCCCCTTCTCTGCATGTAATAATACCAGTTTACTGATTTTCTAAATTTTAGTATTCCGAGTGTTTTCTTGACTATACATGTATGTAGCGCTACAGTGACTGTGAATTTGATTTCTATATACTCAATCATCTCTCCATAACTTTTTCAACCTTAAAATTACTACAACTACACAGTAAATGTATGGCTATTTTATTTAATTGTGTTTTATATAACATGTGTTTTGTTGCAGTTGCCTCGAACCATGAAGGCATGGATGATGGTTTTATGGCCCAAAGAATGCTATCATCTGGGATTCCTCTCAATGAGCCATATCTCCAACAATGTTTGTCAAGACTGGTAAAGGAAGACAAGGTGAAGCTTAAAACAGGGAGGATACCAATCAGTGAAAGCTTTTACGTGATGGGCACTGCTGACCCTACGGGAAGATTGAACAATGACCAAGTCTGTGTTATCCTGTATGTATATGGATTACACTTCTGAGAAGGGAATTCTTCTGTGTGATTTTGCAGTTGTCTTTGAAAATGAAAAAGACTAGAATTTCACCCTTTACCTTCTATGACTGTCATGACTTCCTTTTGTGACTACTGCCTTTTCCAACGTTGATGTGCAAAGTTAGACTTCCACAATCCTCTGCATATTCCTGTCGATAACTACTTATTTGATTTGTGAACGTCCAAATTAATCTCTTTTATAATTAAAAATTCATAAATAGAAAATATCTTTATTATAATTTCTTGTCGGATATGCAGTGAGAGTGGTCAAATTTCGGGCAAGGTGCTGGTATACAGAAATCCTGGACTGCATTTTGGAGATGTCCACATTTTAGACGCAGTATATGTGGAGGAGTTGCAAGAGGTTGTTGGTAATGCCAAGTATGGTATATTCTTCTCGACCAAAGGCGGGAGATCAGCAGCTTATGAAATAGCAACGGGTGATTTTGATGGAGACATGTATTGGGTTTCCAGAAACCCTGAGGTTAGTAACTGTTTAGGGATTTCTCTCTCTGTTTACTTTTAATCGGTAGAAGATATAAATTATGTGCTGCCTCCAATTGTCTGTTAAATAGATGTCCTTTCTTTTCTCTCTCTCTCTCTTTCTTGTTGAAGTAGTTTGTGTTCGTAAAATTTTCCCCCATACATGATTGCTAAATCTTGCCTTGACTTGTTCTGTCAAGATGGCACGATATTATGCAGAGAATTCATATTTTTCTTTGAAATTAACACAATATAATAGTTCCAAGTTTAAGCATTTCTTTTTTCATGAACATTTCAGCTATTGACATATTTCAAAGCAAGTGAACCATGGAGCCGTGTCCATTCGACTCCGGACTCGCATAAGATAAATCCCCAGGAGCTCTCAGAGGAGGAACTAGAACGGGAATTTTTTCGGCTTTTCTCCCAAGCAAGGAAGCCAAGGTATGCAATTGTTCTTTGTAAAGTGAAGCAATTTTGTATACAAGATGATTAATCTTATGACTAAATTATTTGGTTTGCTCCTCCAGTTATGACATGGCCACAGCAGCTGATAGCTGGCTCACATGTATGGATCAACTGCTGATGTTGTCGGATGATAGTGCCTTCAAAAAGGATGATTTGAGGAGAAAAATCATTCAGTTAATTGACATATATTATGATGCTTTAGATGCACCTAAAAGTGGGAAACAGGTTAGTTTGGTGATGGAATTGTGTTTTTATGACAGTCCCTATATTTCTGAATGATATTTTTCTGTTTCGATGTACACTAATATCCAACTATTCTCACCCTTGTAAATCAGGTCAAAGTTCCCTATCATTTGAAAGCAAAATCATACCCTCATTACATGGAAAGGGGCCCTGGCTTTACCTATCACTCCACTTCTATATTGGGTCAAATTTATGATAAAGTTCAGGAATCTAAAACGGAACATTTGCCCACAATAGGTGAATATTCCTTGAATCATTATCATCAAATAAGTTTTATGAGTGGTTTTTTGATTTCTGGCAAGCCAGTTGGATGCAGATTTTATATTTGGTAATCTTTTTATCATACTTCGGGAGACAATGTCTTTTTACTATCAAACAATGCGACATGGCTTGGATCTCGATTATAATGAGTCATTGGCAAAACTTAACTGTTTCTTGTTGTGCAGAAATCTTGAAAGTACCGTGTTTTGATGTTGAAATCCCAGAAATGTACTGGACGATGTGGGAGGATAGATATGATGAGTACCGCATGGACATGACCATGGCCTTGAAATCGGGAGGCGAATCAAAAAATGCTGCTGCCGATGAGGTGATCAGAAAATACAAGCAGGTAATTTTATTATAGTTGAAACAAGAGAAACTAAAATCAGTTGAACCACGGGATTCCATATTAAAAGGTCAACAAAAGAAGTCAACCTCGTTGAGAGTAGTAGTCTAGTTTTACATATATTTGTGTATTTCATTTTTAATCTATGTGGGATTTACCTTGACACTTTAAAATGCTAAAACACATGCAGTTGTTGTACGATGCCCCAGACATGGAAGAAAGTGCCAAAAAAACTGAAGAAATTGAGATGGAGGCCCTTGCTATCTATCACGTAACATACGACTTTGCTAGAAGACGGAATGATATTGGAAAATGCAAATTTGTATGGAATGTGGCAGGGTCTGCACTCTGTAACCTGCATTCCCGAAAAATGGCTGGTCCAAACGATAGGCCTCTCGTCATTTTGTCTTCTCTTTTGCGCGATATCTTGAGATAAGGAATCCTAGTATAGAGCAACATAACAATGTATCCTGTTTGTAAAGTAGCAATGATGATTGTGCAGCATGTAGCATATAATCTTTATCCATGCACAGGCAAAATATCAAGTCCTTTTGCCTTGTGGAATAATATCTGTAATATATTAGGTCTCACCCATTGGTGTGATTAATGTCCGAAACCAATGGATTTATCATCTACTGGAACTTGGATCTTTGTAAAAGCAGTTGAAATGTGTTTATTTGTGTAAGAATTTAAGGTGAAATGAGGATGATGGTGAGCTGATAATACAGTTGAATGAAGATGAAGAAGGATTCGGATATAGTTAGAATTAGATTCAATAATTCCTCTTACCATAAACTTCAATACAAGAGCTAATAAATAGAAAAGACAAAGAGGTAAAAGAGTAAGAACCTATCCTAACAAACTACTCAACAAAGGGAATATTGTGCTCCTAACCATGTGCAATGCAACATGATGGCAGGACAGTTGGATGGTATGCTAGTCTTCTTATTGATATGCCAACTGGATAAGTAAGTTATTTGATAAGCAAACTACATTATACATTTTAACAGGCCCCCCTCAAGGTGGAGAATATATATTTTCTATTCCCATCTTGGACAAATGTGATCTCAGAGTGATGGAGGATAATGCCTTAGTAAAGATATCTGCAAGTTGTGACTGAATGTTAACATAAGAGGCGCAGATGTGTCCAGTTTCAATCTGATCCCTGATTAGGTGACAATCCAGCTCGATATGTTTGGTTCTTTCATGAAATACTGGGTTGGAAGCAATGTGCAATGCCGCTTGATTGTCACAATATAGAGCAACTGGTGTGGAGTGATCAATTCGAAGGTCTTTTAGGAGATACTTTAACCATGTAATTTCACAACAAGTGCTAGCCATGGACCTGTACTCTGCTTCAGCAGATGATCGAGATACTACGCTTTGTTTCTTGGATTTCCAAGAGATTAATGAATCTCCAAGAAAGACGCAGTAACCAGTAACTGATCTTCGAGAATCTGGGCATGATGTCCAGTCAGAATCACAAAAAGCTTGAATTTTTAATGTGGATGAAGGTGAAAATAAGAGGCCTTGTCCTGGTTCCATTTTGAGATATCTCATTACCTTGTGAACTGCTGCAAAGTGTGTATAAGAGGGGGCCTCCATATACTGGCTAAGGTTTTGAATAGCATAACATATGTCTAGTCTAGTTAAAGATAGATACATTAACTTTCCAATCAATTTCCTGTAAACTGTAGGATCAGGCATTGGCTTTCTCGTGTCTTTTCCCAATCTCAAATTCTGGTCCATAGGTAGTTTAACTGGTTTTGCCCCAAGTAGTCCTGCATCAGCTAGCATAAGTCTATTTGAGCTGAGAAATGACGATTCCCTTGTTTGATCTCGCAACTTCAATGCCAAGAAAATACCTCAGATCGCCTAGTGCTTTGATTTTAAACTTGCTACTGAGGAACTCTTGAATTGTATTTATTTGGTTTAAATTAGACCTTGCTATTACTATATCGTCTACATAGACAAGCAAGACTGTGAAGGAATGATTTGTTATCATTGTGAAAAGACTGTAATCAGCTTTTGATTGAGAAAATCCAAAGTCTATAAGTGCTGCAGAAAATGTGGAGTACCACTGCCTTGAGGCTTGTTTCAGGCCGTATATACTTTTCAATAGCCTGCAAACTTGGTTGGGAGTTCCTTTCGTGTAGCCTGAGGATTTTTGCATATATACCTCTTCATGTAAAACTCCATGTAGGAAGGCATTGCTTACATCAAACTGCATGAGATGCCAATTTTGGATTGCAGAGACAGCTAATAAACATCTAACAGTAACAAGCTTCGCAACGGGCGAGAATGTTTCGTTGTAATCTATTCCCTCCCTTTGTGTATATCCTTTGGCTACAAGCCTTGCCTTGTGCCTCTCAATACTTCCATATGAGTTATGTTTCAGTTTATATACCCATTTACAGCCAATTGCTACTTTTCCTGGTGGGAGATAAGTGAGATTCCAGGTTCTATTTAACTCAAGGGCTTCTATTTCTGAGTTCATTGCCTTGCACCAGTTAGGATCATTCACAGCTCGGTGATATGTGATGGGTTCAAAGTGTGTACAGATGGAGGTTGAAAAAGCTCTAAACTGAGATGATAACTTGTGATAAGAAACAGTATTAGAAAGGGAAAATGCCTTACTTGCAGATGCTTTAGACCTTCTCTTGGAAGCAGATTGGGATGACTGAGTTGATGTGGCCTGATGACAGTGGAAATCTTGTAGATACTGAGGAGCTTTCCCGACTCTTGTAGACCTTCGAGTGATGGGTGATATGGGAGGTGGTGTTTGAGGATTATTTTCAGGTGTAGGATTGTTTGAAATGTTTTGATCAGGTGTATGTGCTTCAGGTGAGTGAAGTATGGTGTCTAATGTAGATCACTGATAATATCAGGAAGAGGCTTTGTAAAGACAAACTCAGTTTCATCAGTTTGTTTTTCAGCTTGTTTGTAAGGAAAATAAGTCTCGTGAAATGTCACATCTCTAGTTATAAAAATGGTTTTTGTTTGCAAATCCATTACTTTATATCCTTTAACTGCAAAGGGGTAACATAAGAAAATGCAATGACGCCCTCTAGGATCAAATTTCTTTCTTCCATGTGTTAATGTTGAAGCATAGCAAAGGCACCCAAATGTTTTGAGGTGAGAATAGGCTGGTGCGCATTGAAAGAGTATTTCAAATGGTGATTTGCATTGCAGCAAAGGTGTGGGAATTTTGTTTACCAAGTATGTTGCTGTGAGAATGAACTCATTCCAATAGAATAAAGGGAGACCTGACTGAAATTTTAAAGCTCTAGCTACATTCATCAAGTGTTGGTGCTTCCTTTCAACCACTCCGTTTTGTTGAGGAGTCTCAACACAAGTTCTTTGATGAATGATCCCTTTTAAGTTGTAAAAATCAGTCAATTTGAATTCAGGTCCATTATCACTTCTTAAGGTTTTAATTGAGGTTTGAAACTGATTTTCTATCATTTGAATAAAAGTCTTAATGGAGTGATCAACATCAGATTTCTTCTTAAGCATATAAACCCAAGTGGCATGTGAATAGTCATCAACAATTGAAAGGAAATATCTAGACCCATCATGAGCTGTAGTGGGGCAGGGACCCCATATGTCACAATGTATAATTTCAAACAGTTGCTTAGTCTTATGTGATCTTATAGGAAATGAATTTTTATGTTGCTTTGCCAATGGACAAATTAAACAAGGAACATTGTTGGTATTTTTGTAGTGGGAAACAACAGAAACATCATAGATAAGCCTAATTCTAGAGTCTGATATGTGTCCTAAACGGTAGTGCCATAAGTTTGGCTGAACATCAGAATTGATAACAGAGGTCGCAGTAAAACATTGCCTAAGGTTAAGGGCTGATAGGGTGGTCATGAGTGTTGTGGATGGAACCTTGTGCAGTAGCAGTCGATACAAGCCATGTCACACTTTACCCTTCCCAATCGTCCTCCAAGATAAAAGGTCCTGTACATAACAAGCATCAGACATAAATATTAGGCAACAAGGAATCTGCTCAGTCAATTTCTTGACAGATAATAAATTGAAATGGAAGTTAGGAACACATAGCACATCTTTGAGGAGTATAGAATTCGTGATTTGCACCACACCAGTATGTGTAACTGGAACAATCTCACCAGTGGGCAACTTAACTGAGAGTGATGCTTTTGATTCAATGGAAGTAAAGAGACTAGTGTTACAGATCATATGATCTGTTGCACTAGTGTCAATAATCCATGGGATGTTATTAAAATTTTGAGAGTGTGGGGGTGTAAAAGATAGATTGGCTGCTTTACCAGATAAATTAGATTGAGGCTTAGCTTTTGAATGATCAATGGTTTGCACATGATTAACCAAATGAGTGTTCTGTGAATTTTCTTTGGGTCGAAACAAGGCAAGAAATTCTTCATATTGTCCATTGGTTAGAGAAATTGGCCTCTTACTTTCTTCTTCTATTACACTTGATTGATTTGCAAAACTTTCATCCCTCCTTTGGATCATGCGTAGCTTGTGATTTGGAGGATAACCTCGCAGTTTAAAGCATTTCTCCATAGTGTGTCCTATCATGTTATAGTACATGCAAATAGGAGGCTCAATATTTCCTACCTTGAAGCATTTATCTAATCTGTGTCCAGGGATTTTGCAATGTGTGCAATAAGGTTTATCCCTTTTACCAGTGAAATTTGATTTTCCATAGCTGATAGTCCTGTTATCTCCATAGGTCTTTCTAGTTGCCATAGCAATGGCTTCATTGTTCACAGCAGTTGAGGTAACCTGTCTCTGTCTCTCTTGCTGCTGGATGTAGAAAAATACTTTGTTTATCGGTGGAATAGGATCAAGCATCATAACTTGAGCCTTTGTGTTGTCATAAACTTCATTTAGCCCCATTAAAAATTTAATTACACAATCACGTTGATATCTGTCTACCAGTATTTTTAGCTGTCCACATCTACATTTAGGAATAGGATCATAGATTGATAGTTCATCCCAAATGGGTTTTAACTTTCCATAATAGATACTTACAGAACCATTTTCTTGCTCCAGATTTGCAAGTGCTTTCTTCAGTTCATATATTCTGGGTCCATTTTGTTGGGAGAATCGATCATTGAGTTCAGTCCATATCTCATTTGCCTTATCCATGAAGGCAACACTGGATCTAAGAGGGAGAGAAATCACATTTTGGATCCAAGATACCACCATATCATTACATCTCTCCCACGGATCAAATGAGGTGCTATTTGGTCCTGGTTTAGGCAGTATTCCATTGATGAAGCCAAGCTTGTTTTTAGCTCGGAGTGCTCGCCGGAGTGCTCTTGACCAGGTAGGGTAATTCTCCGTGGTTAATGGATCTGTAACAAGAATAGCTCCTGGATTATCTGAGTTTTCTAATTTGTATTGGTTAGAAACATCAGGAGTTTAGATTGGAATTGGTTAGAATGCATTTCAGCAATGGTAGTCATTGCTCTGATACCATGTAAGATTTTAAAGTGAAATGAGGATGATGGTGAGCTGATAATACAGCTGAATGAAGATGAAGAAGGATTCGGATATAGTTAGAATCAGATTCAATAATTCCTCTTACCATAAACTTCAATACAAGAGCTAATAAATAGAAAAGACAAATGGGTAAAAGAGTAAGAACCTATCATAACAAACTACTCAACAAAAGGAATATTGTGCACCTAACCATGTGCAATGCAACATGATGGCAGGACAGCTGGATGGTATGCTAGTCTTCTTATTGATATGCCAACCGGATAAGTAAGTTATTTGATAAGCAAACTACATTATACATTTTAACAGCTCCCCTCAAGGTGGAGAATAGATATTTTCTATTCTCATCTTAGACAAATGTGATCGCAGAGTGATGGAGGATAATGCCTTAGTAAAGATATCTACAAGTTGTGACTGAGTGTTAACATAAGATGAGTAGGGAGACTATTGTTTCCTATTTTCCATGACGAGATGGAGACCAAATAGAAGAGGGTAAAATGTGAGAAAAGAGAATTAAAAGAAAACTCCTTTTTTTTTAACAGTTTTCATGTAGAATAACATAAGCTCTAATGGTGAATTTATCTTTAGAACAATGAAATTTCTATATTATGGTACAATTTCTTGGAGTGACATTCCCTCCTAGATTAGCTGGGAAAGGAATGAGTAATATTATTTAGCACAATTTAGGTGGAGCGAGTCCAAGTTTATTCAATGAAATTAAGATACATTTAGGCCCCGTTTGGTATGAATTAAAATTGAAAATATGGCCGTTATTGGGTCACACTCGTCTAATAAAAGTCAACAATAACGATTAATTTTTCAATTTTAATCTGATTTTAATCCCTACCGAACGACCCTTTAATTGTATTGGAAAAGTTTTGGTAAGCCTCCACAACCACATAAATTGGTACTAGACAATTGCAACCCATCCTTGTCCATGCCCACCTTCTATAGAATTTTTATTTTTATTTTGATTATACCCATTGTTTTTCCACCGTTCAAGCCCAGTAGCCCACTGTTGAAAATTTTTACCCTCCGTACCATTAAATTTTGGCTCCGCCCTTGATACTAGATTGCATTATTCAAAAGGAAAGGGATGAATAGTCTAGCAACAATTATCGAAGTTTGTTAAATATATTGAAATGGTCATTCGAGTAATTTTTTTTATGGCAGTAGTCACTCAAGTTTTTATTGGTCACAACAGTGGTCACTCTGTTGAAAAT
Organism: Fraxinus excelsior; assembly: GCA_019097785.1. Classification (NCBI taxonomy): domain Eukaryota; kingdom Viridiplantae; phylum Streptophyta; class Magnoliopsida; order Lamiales; family Oleaceae; genus Fraxinus; species Fraxinus excelsior. Next base: position 5,903,264 of record CM032627.1, read on the forward strand.
ATTTACCTAAACTCCTATGTATTAAGGGTGTGTTTGACCCATATTATTTTGAAAGTTTGTATTCTAGAATTGTAGATGGATGGAGAATGTGTGGTTGAAAAAAAAAGAAAAATTTATTGATGTGATGAAAAATATTATTTTATTGAAGAATGTGTGGTTGAAAATGAGTAAAAGAAAAAAATGAAAATTTTAATGTGTACCAAACATGGGCTAAATAAAGGTGTAATTGTTTAGCAAGTTTTTCTCATATTTGTTAGATATTAATTCTCAATATCTACGCGTTTAAGAAAGGAAATGATTTTAAGCCCCATCCATTAACTAGTACATCTCGAAGGATAAAGTCATAATTCATTCAAGTAGATTCATATGTGGGGAACACATTTTTTTGACAATTACGCATTTATTAATGAAACACGACTTTATCTTACGTTGCATGCTAGTTAATATCGTTTTTGTTCATATTTAAACCATTTCTTGTCCAAGATAATTGACATGTCCAAAAATTGAAAAATACATTATTTTACTATTTTTTAAGAAACGCCTTTTTTTTTTTTATTAAAAATAAATATTTTAAATTTTATCTACTTTGGTATTTATTTGAAAAAATATCTCATTGTCATTTAAACTCAGTTTTTTTTTATTAAAAATCATCATTTCTTATGATAAAACATGTTTTTACTATGTTACTTTTAAAATATAATTTTTTTGTAATAATAATAATAAAAAAAAAAAACATTTTAAGTAACACTCTATTACTTGTAGAGTAACATCTATTTTGTTTTGGTAGTTATATATTTTTGCTTTGGGCTTCTTTAAAATCAAATTTTCAGAAAAAATATATTTTGGAATAGTGATTTTTTTAATAAAAAAATGTGTGATTAAAAATGAAGAAAAAGATTTAGACATACGTATAATATTATTTTATTGGAAAATATTTAATTAAAAAAATGAGAAAAAATATTTTGAATAAAACGGAGCTCAAACAAGAGCATATACGTTATTGGATTACTTATTTTACATAATGGAATTGCATTAAGGGTCCGTTTGATACGCCGTGAATTTCATGGAAAATGGAAAATGTTTTCCATTTTCCCACTTTTTAGCTGTTTGATGCGTCTTCTTTTCTAGGGAATTCGTTTTCCACCTATTTTCTAAGTACAATCATTTGATGCACAAAAGCTTGATTTTGTTTTCCCACCTATTAGGTGGGAAAACATTTTCCACCTTTTTTTTTTTTTAGCAATAACAACAAATTCTATCAACTATTGCAAAAATGATTTTCACTTTTGTTGACAATTTTTATACAAAACAAAGTCAAACGAATATGATATTTTTTTCTAATTGTTTAAATTTTTTTTTTTACTTTTTGGTAATTGGAACAAATTCTAGACTCAGTGGTAGAAAAAATTATCATTTTAATGGACAATTTCCATAAAAAATGAAGTTAAACGGACACCAAACTTTCAACATTTTCCAGGTGGAAAATTATACCAATCAAACACAATTAATTACAATTCCCAGTAAAACAAATTCTAGGCATTTCAATTCCCTGAAATTCATTTTCTTTCCACCCATTTTTCACCTTTGCAATCAAACGGACCCTAAGATCATGGTCGCACCAATGCTAGTTTTTCAAAACTTTCTCGAGAAGATTGCTAGAGAATTTTGAAGAGAAAAGAAAAGGTGAAAGTACAATAATTGATGCATTTGAATCTGCAGTGATTAGACAAAAGCCAAAAAAAAAAAAGACAAAAGAAAAGGAGTCATCTTTTAAGTTGAACCGACGACAAAATTTACTCACAAGAATTTTATACATTTATTTTCGGAGTAATGCCCTGTGTGCCCCTAACAAAGGTTGGGCCCCACCCCTTTTTTTTTTTCCTTTTTTCTTTTTATAGTTGCTTGTGCGGCCCACCCTCTTTGCATGGGCGGACGCAAAAGATAAAAGTTAGAGGGACACACTCGAACTTGAAAGAAATTGGGATAAATTTTACACTCGAAAATTTACGTAAAAAAAATCATATCCCATGTAATTTTGCATCCGAAAATTTACATGGGATATGACTTTTTCGAATGTAAAATTTCGAAATTTTTTGATGTCATATTCCATATAAAGTTTTCTAATAAAATAATAAAAATTATATTGAAGTGTATCGCAAAAATAGTAAATGTTAATGAAATAATTGAATATTTTTGAAAAAATGCGAGTTAGACGTTTTTCTTTAAAACTCACGTTTAACGTATTTTTAACTATTTTCGATATCTATTTGGACTATTCGATATATCCATAATGTAGTTATCAAAATAAGTTTTGAGATTACATAAGCAATTTGTAGATTTGATTAGCGTACAATCGTCGATGAATTTTTAAAGTTAGCATGCTATCGAAATTTAAATTTATTTTTATTTTGCCCCTATTTGGTGGAAATTAAAATCAAATTTGTAGTAAATTTTGATAAAAGTTAAAACAGTTATGAATTCTATGAAATATATTATTAAAATTTATTGTTAACTTTGATTTAGATTAAAATTAAAATTTCAATCGATACTAAACACGAATTTAAAAAAAAGAATCAAAAGTTTGGGGGGCACGTGCCCCCCAGGACCCCGTGTCCGCCCCTGCCTCTGTGAGGTGCCTTGCAAGCCCCTGTGAAAATTACTCTTATTTTCGTGATCGTTTGAACCCAGTTTTTTGAAAATTAAAAAAAATGAAAAATAATATATATTCGTTTGATTGTAAATGTGAAAAATATGTGAAAAGAAAATGTTTTACTAAGAATTGAATTGTCTAGAATTTGTTTTACTCGAAATTGTAATTAATTGTGTTTGATTAGTATAATTTTCCACCGGAATGTTGAAAGTTTGGTGTGCGCTTGTCTTTGTTTTTTTATGAAAATTATCCATTAAAGTGATAATTTTTTTCTACTATTACGTCTAGAATTTGTTCCAATTACCAAAAAGTAAAAAAAAATTATTATACCGAATACCATTCGTTTGACCTTGTTTTGCATAAAAATTGTCAATAAAAGTGTAATTAATTGTGTTTGATAGGTATAATTTTCCACCGGAATGTTGAAAGTTTGATGTGCGCTTGTCTTTGTTTTTTATGAAAATTGTCCATTAAAGTGATAATTTCTTTCTACTACTACGTCTAGAATTTGTTCCAATTACCAAAAAGTAAAAAAATTATCATACAGAATTCCATTCGTTTGACTTTGTTTTGCATAGAAATTGTCAACAAAAGTGAAAATTCTTTTTACAATGGTGGATAGAATTTGTTGTAATTGCTAAAAAAAAAAAAAAGCAAAAAAGAAAAAAAAAGGGTGAAAATTGCTTTCCCACCTAATAGGTGGGAAAACAAAATCAAGCAAATGTGTATCAAATAGTTGTACATAGAAAAAAGTGGGAAAAACAAAAGCCAGACAAATTTATGCTATCAAACACCCTTGATTGGCTAAAGTTGAAAAATATTTTTCTTTTTCTACCCATTTTCTAGGCTATCAAACAGGGCATAATAATAATAGACAATAAGGACCAATTACCCATATTTGATCAAAGGAATTGACGGAATTAGACGAAAGGAACCAACTTCGCAAGAAAATATTAAAATAATGATATAAATGTCAAATTTAAAATGATAGGAACGATTTGCGTAATGAGCGAAAACGATAGAGTCGTTTTGTTTTAATTACCTTTTGGCAGGGCCGAGGCGGATAAGGCCCGCGCCTCGAGCCCAAAACTAGAGGGGGCCTCCTTTTTTTTTCTTTTTTTTTAAATGAGGCTTAGCTCAATTGAAGGGCCTCTCAATTTTGGCCAAAATCGTTTTTTTTAACCTAAACTAAACATCACAGATTCAACACTTTCGTCTCTTTCCCGATCACTCTCAACTCTCCAAGAATCCACGATCCACCAATCGGCCAATCCAACTGTTCTCCCTTCCGACTTTCCTAGGGATGTCAACGGTTCAATTCGATCAAAACCATAAAAGCACCACCAGATTTTTGGCCATACCATAACCACGAAAGTAGGTTCGTATCTCGGTTTGATTCGGTTAATAACCACGAAAATAATTTATTTTTTATAAATCCAAACTCCAATCGTCAAAGTTTTTAAAAAAAATATTATGAAAAAAAATCAATAAAAACAAAAACACAGTACTAAGTCAATTTAGCAAACAATATCCCAAGTGAAAATGCAAACAATATCCCAATTTTCAAATGCAAAATCTGAATCTAACAAAAAATATTATCAACATAGGTCAAGACTCTTACTAGCATAGGTCACTCTTTATTATTTTCCACAACTCTTTACCATGAATATCAGTTCAAAGCCAATCCAGAGCACACATTAAAGCTTTTAAAGTCTTCGGGTAAAGCCTGTTTCTATGTGGACTCACAAATCTACACTTTTACTAAACGCGACTCACTTGAGGTTCTCTTTGCCTTAGACGAGGAAAATGTTCTTTGTAATTTTGTAACTATCAACAATAATTAAGTCAAACGAGTGCATGGCTGACACTTACTGATTTGGCCATGAAACTGGATCTACAGTAATTAGTTCTCGAAATTAATCTATTTAACCTAGGAAAAATAACAACTATGCACGTCTTCAAAATCGAAACTGGTTAATCTAAACCCTGAAAAAGCATTCAAGTCTTTCGTCTTTGCCTGTATCATATGAGCAATTAAGCAAATAAGAAAGGGTTAAGATATACTCGTTACATGGACTACAATTCAACAATTTATGCTAATTTATGATTTGGATCAATATATTAAGGAAATGCAAGAATGATTTATTCTTCAATGCACATATTTACTAAAATTAAATTGAACAACATGTCATCACCAAAAAATTACAACTTTATGAAGTGCTTCCACTATCTTTTTAAGATTAAACAAACATCAAGCTGCAGATTAAAACAAACAGAATTCTAATAAACTAATCATTGGTACGATGAATAGAAAATATAATTTATGAACAGAAAGTAACATTGATTTGATTTAAGAATTGAATGACTTGAATTCAAGAGAAAACTAATATGTGAAACTTTCAAATCTGGAATTGTTGGAGACAACTCAATCGCATAAATAATAGTGTTAATTAAATTGCTTAATTCTGCACGATTTCGTTTTTACAATGGTCTGTTTTTCGCGAGCAGTGACAATTGCATTGAGTTCTTGAAATAAGAATTCGATGCACAAATATTTACCAAACTTAAGGCACACTACAAGCACTCAAGAAATATAAAACTATACCATACCCGGAACTCACGAGGGCAACAGTGGATTTGAGTGGAGAAGTGTAGTCTGGAGACTGTAAACCTAAGTTTTAATTTAACATGTAGGGTATATTGAAATTGGGCTATCTGGGCAGTGGGATGGGTTAAGGTTAAGGTTAAGGTTTACCTAATGTTAATTGGGTCAGAATTTTGGAAGGTCCAATTGTTAAAATTGCCTAATTAATTTTGAGAAAGAATAATTGAAAGCTCAATTGTCCAATTAAATTTTTTTTAACGGGTAATCGGTTTAGGGTGGGGCACCATCGCTAAATACCATACCCGCCCCTAAATGAAGCGGTTCATTAAAATCAAAACCTTAACCGCCTCATTGAACTATCGGTTCGATTTTTTCGTCCCATTCGGTTCGATTAATCGCAGTTTTCGATTTTAACGGTTCGAATTGCCATCCCTAGGCTTTGCCTTTCGGCTTTCCCCAACTTCTACAATTCACTTCTAGTCTTCTACTTACCTTATCGTGCCGTCCGTCCATCCGTTCGCCCGCGATTGCCAACTGCGATTCGCGCTTTGACCGCTTCTTGCTTCTTATGTGCTTCATGCTGGTAGTGTCATAGTGGTAGTCTCAACTCTCAAGTCTGGGTCTGCGTCACTGCTTCTCAACGAGTGCGACTGAGAATTGAATTACCTAGAATTTGTTTTACTCGAGACTGCAACTTGCGAGTTGCGTCTTCTGTTCTGGAATCTGGACCTTCTGGTAAGTACTAAGTGGGCTTTTGAGTTTTGACAACACTTTAAATTAAGATTTAGCTTTTAGGAATTCTTTCTTGTATCCTGGATTCGATTTTTGTGAGTCACCTTAAAAAAATTATTAATTTTGTAGCTTTTCTCTCATTGTCTATATTCTGTAAAAAAATATTAATGTTGTTTATCTATGAATGATTTGTAAATGATTTAATTTCAGATTTGTGAGAACTGAAATGCAACGCTGGAATATGGCGTGATTCCACAATTTCCATCAATTTTGTACTTCTCAAGTAAGCAATGGCTTGCTCTAATTTGATATTGAAAATATTTGAAGCCTTGTCGGCTTATATAATTGTGGCATGGTCAGCTTGTATGATATTAGATTGTAGCGTGCAGGATCAATTGCACAGGCGCACGTAATCACTATATTGAATACTTTAATTGTGATATGATTGAGATATTTTGTAATGGTCTTTTAGGCTAATTATTGGGTATTAGATATATACTCATACACCATGCCTCCTAAATATGAGTCTGGAGCTATGAAGAGAAAAAGGAAATGAAATGAACTTTTTGTTGACTCAAAGTCAAACAGGCGATATAGACAAGTACTTTAAAAGCAGCAATGTGAATGAGTTGACTGAGGATTAGGATAACGAAGTGATGGAACTTTCTTGTGTTAATGAAGTAGATGAGAATGATAAAGAAGTGATGAAACCTTCTTGCGTTAATGAAGTAGATGATAAGGATAAAGAAGTGATGAAATCTGTTTCTGTGAATGAAGTGGATGATAAGAAAGAAGATGACTCATTTTCTTTGAATGTGAATGAAGTGGATGATAAGGTAGAAAGATGACTTATTTTCTTTGAATTTGAATGATCTTGAGAATTGGGAAAACATTTATTAGAGAACGAGGGATCATTTAATTGAAATAGGTCCGAAAAGAGTTGATAGTATCGTGTTTCCTAAAGATAGTGCAAAGAGACATTTGGATTCTTCACAATACAAGCGATTACTACCAAATGGGCAAACAACTGATAGAAGATGGCTAGTGTATTCAGTATCTATTGGCAAGATCTTCCACTTTTGTTGCAAGTTGTTTAAAACACCAAAAAGTGTCACTAGAATTGGCCAACTGGGTAATGATAGATTCAGAGATTGGCATAATTTGCATCGGTCTATTAAAAGTTATGAAGGGAATGAGGAGCATTTACGTTGCATGAATAGTTGGATTGAATTGGAAAATAGAATTCAGTCAAAAACTACAATAAACAAAAGTGTTCAATTGGTGATAGACGCAAAAAGAGAACATTGGAGAAACATATTAACGAGGATAATAGCTATCGTGAAAAGACTCGCCAAAAACAATTTGCCATTTCGAGGAGATGATGAGAGACTACATGTTGAGAATAATGGCCTATTTTTACAAATGGTGGAAATGATTAGTGAGTTTAACCCAATAATGCAAGAGCACATTCGGCGGACTAAAGCACGCGAGATTTAGTATATATATCTTGGCAAAACAATTTAAAATAAGTTGATACAGTTGTTGGCAAATGAAGTGAGAAGTACAATTGCGAAGAAATTTCAACATGCAAAATATTTCGTAGTCATACTTGATTGTATCCCAGATGCTAGTAATGATGAGCAAATGTCGTTAGTAATACGATGTGTTGACGATTCGGCAAACTTACATAAGTCGAAGAATATTGGCTTGAATTTTTGAAGGTAAATGACACAACATGACTTGGACTTGCAACCGAGCTTCAACTGGTTTTGATCAAACTTAATCTTGATGTTGATGATATTAGAGGGCAAGAGTATGACAATGAATCTAGCATGAGCAAGAAGCATAAAGGTGTGCAAAGAAGAGTCCTTGAGGTGAATCCCTAGCTTTCTATACTCCATGTGGCGCTTATAATCTGAATCTAGCATTGTGCGACATGATGACTTGTTGTTCTAAAGGTTATCCTTTTTTGGAGTGATACAAGACATCTACACATTGTTCTCCGCTTCTACCAAACGCTAGAAAATCTTCAAAGATAATGTACAAGGCTTGACAGTGAAGCCATTGTCATAAACACATTGGGAAAGTCATGTTGACAATGTGAAGACTATAATGGAGCAAACTGCATAATTAAGAGATGCGTTACTTGATTTGGCAAAAAGTAACGAAGAGGTTAAAGTAAGGAGTGAAGGCGAGTCGTTAGCAACAAATGATCTTCAGAGTTTTGAGTTCTTGATTGCATTGATTATTGGGTACATGTTGTTGCATGCAGTCAATATTATAAGTAAATTTCTTCAAATCGAAAATATAGATATTGATCATGTTATCGACCTCTTGCAAGGGCTTGTTTCATTTCTTGAAGAATATAGAGAAGTTGAATTTGCTATTGCCATGGATGAAGCGCCAAAGAAGGCAAACGAAATTGGAATTGAAGCTGTATTTCAAGAAAAACGTATAATTCAAAGGAAAAAACAATTTTATGAAAGCGGAAGTAATGAAATAAAGCAATCGGTTGAATAATCTTTTAGAGTTGAATACTTTGTTTTTATAATAGAACAATTTCTATCTTCTATGAGGACTCGATTTGAACAATTCTAACAATATGACGACACTTTTGGGTTTTTGTTCAATTTGAAAAGGTTAAGGGGTGAAACTCATTCAATTTTGATGAAATCTTGCATGAATCTTGAGAAACAATTAGAACATAACTAGCGTTCGAACATTAGTGGAAATTATTTATTTTTGGAGATACTAGTCTTGCGGTGCTATATACCAAGTGAAGCAACGAGAGCAATTGAAGTATTACAATTTTTGAAGACATTGAATGTTTGTTTCTCAAATGCTTATATTGCTTATAAAATCTTGTTAACCATACCGATTACAGTTGCATCTGCAGAAAAAAGTTTCTCCAAATTGAAGTTGAACAAGACTTACCTCCAATCAACTATGTCACAAGAAAGGTTGAATGGATTGGATATGTTATCAATAGAGAAAGATATGGTTGAACAGTTATTCAGATTTGATTAATGTTTTTGCCTCTAAAACAACGAGACGAATAATATTTAGCTGATTGTTAGAACTCTTGTCGGTTTTGTTACTTTATGATATAAATATTTTATTTTTTTATATTTGTTTGTTCTTCTACTCTTCAGTGTTAAGTTAGCAATACGCTGCATAATGCACTGTTGGATTTTGCATTTACGTTGATTTTGGGGGGAGGGGCAATTTTGGGAGTTCGCCTCGGGCCATTAAGAGTGTGTTTGAGTCATATTATTTTGAAAGAATATATTTTAAAATAATATATTGATAGAGAATGTGTGGTTGAAAAAGAAGGAAAAGTTATTGTGTGATGGAAAATATTATTTTATTGAAAAATGTGTGGTTGAATAAAATAGAAGAATTATAATGAAAATTTTAATGTATACCAAACAGTGGCTAAAGTAACGAATATGACAATTGTTTCTAAAAGGTCCTCTATTTGCATGCAAAGTAAACAACAGCCCAACTTTAAATATTTTTTTATAAAGGTCCAGACTTGAAAGTTGTCAAGTTCATCTTTATAGACCGTTTGAGCCATATTTTTTTTTTCTAAAGAATGTATTTTAGAATAGTAAATCGATGGAGAATGTGTGATTGAAAAATAAGAAAAAAATCAAGTTTGCATGTAATATTATTTTAATAAAATGAAAAGTGAAAAAGGAAGAATGTATTTTGAAAATAACGGGAGTATCTAACACTTCCAATTTTAGTCATCATTAACGCTTAGAGCATGTTAGCCAAATGTAATCATTAAGGCTTAGAGCATGTTAGCCAAATGTAATTTCAGTTAATCAGACATATTTTTTATTCAGAAATTTTATATGGTCACAACTTACTATCATTTATTAATCATTCACTCATTTTATAAAATTCACAACTTATATTCCAATACATCGATCTAACTGTCCTTTTGTTGTTCCCAATCTGTTCCTCCATCTTCCAGTCGAATTTCCCTCTTAACACAACCTATTTCAATTCGTTTTGTCACATTATTTTCGTACAATATATTGTCCTCTTCGGACGCTATGTCATTCTTGAAATTGTTGAAATATGTATAGTCCTCTATATCTGTCAAAAAAGTTCAGGATTAATACAGTGAATTATTCCCTTTCAACTACAACAATAGCACTAGTTTTACAAGAATAATATAGACAGACAATGGTGTCTCAGTTATGTGGTTTACTTTTCCACTATTTCGACTTCTAAAGATAAGTTGGCAGTGAGAAGGAGGGACATGCTACGGGGTTCCTTAATGCAAGAGTATATCGAGTGAAAGAACCAATCAATAATGAACTTGTTGATAAAAAAGTATTCAACATGTTAGAATATCATAAATTAAGGTAGGAACGACTTCAACACCTAACATAATCTTATGTGAAAGCTCATCCCCACCAACCCGTTCGGACATTGAATAAAACAGAAATATGGGTTCTCGTGTGACAATAGACAACAAGAACCGAAGCACAATTAAAAAAAAAAGAAAGATATTTGAGCCCCATTTTTATCGAAGAATGCACTTTGGAATAGTAAATTGATGGAAAATACATGTGGGCTTCCGAAATTTCAATTCCAAAGTGCTGAAAGAAGAAAAAATTGCTAGTTCAAACAAGATCTAAGCCCCACCTTTATGAGAGTCATTAATGTAACATTTTTTTTTATTACTTTGATTTCTTTGTATATGTGCAGTTGCACCGTAGTATAAGCAACTAAGAAAGGCAATGAAAAAATATTAGTCCCTGTTTGGTTCCCTGTAATATTTTAAAAAAATTTCTCTTTCTTAATTTTAACTCGCTGTAATATTTTTAAATTTTTTCTCTTTCTTAATTTTAACAACACATTTTTCAAATAAAATAATATTATACATAAATCTAAAATTTTTCATTATTTTTCAATTATACATTCTCTCATCAATCACTATTCCAAAATGAGGGCAAACAATGACTAGGGTCTGAAATTGGATTGCTGTCAGATGAATTCTGAACTCCAAAAATGAGGAATCACTGGAAATCTAAACAACTATAAAATAGAAGGAAACCTGAAAGTGTGAACTTTATCCTCACTCATGATTGGTCTTTAATACATTTTTCTCTTTTCTGATTTTCAATGTACATTCTTTCATAAGTAATATTACACATAAATCTTTTATTTTTTAATCATACATTTCTAAGAAAATCATTATTTCAAAATACATTATTCCCAAAAACTCATTATAATGAATCCCAAACAAAGGCTTAAGAAAGCCATTGCGGGCCCTATGAGATTTGCAGCTAGAAATGCATTTGCAGATTTGCAACCATTTGGGAAGAAAGTGTTTGCTTCATTCCATGTTGGGAATCGGGTTCGATTTGGTGGGAGAACATGGGGAAAAAAGAAGTGTTTGAGGAAGAAGATGACGGCAGAGGCGGTGATAGTTGGCTGTGGTTCGATTCGGTTCAGTTTAGGGGTGTGGAAAGGAGAAGAAGAAGAAGGTGACAAAGTTTATTTTATTTCTTTTATTTCGGTTTTATTTTATAGAAAAATACGAAGTTATTATTTTATCCTTTAAAAAAGAATCAAAATATTATCAAATTCAATTTTCTAGGTCAATTGACGATAATTTGGACGAATTTCATTCACTTGCATTCCAACCACACATTTAAAAGGTTTGAGATCACATTTGTAACAAAAAGGTTTTAACAAAAGTTACAAAAAAATTAAAAGGTTCGAGACCATGACTACAATTATTACTTTTACAATTATTTCTAAACGTCTTTTCACGTTCAGACTTGTAAACTTTGAAGATTGACCACGACACCTTCAATTTTAAAAATTGTATTGTTTATCTCAAATTTGAGTTTCATTTTTCTCAAATTTTATTTTTTTAAGATTCATTGTTAACCACATATTTTTTTTATATAAAATAATTTTATATTTTTTACTATTTTTTAACCAAAGATTTTTTTTTAAAAAAAAAAAATCACTATTCTAATATACATTTCCTCTAAACAATTGGACTTTGCAATGGTTAGGAAAAATTGAATAAAATTGTGAGGACTACGGCTGTAATTTTTTTTATCTTTCATTTTTGTTCTCGTTCTAGTTTCGCTGAATGTAGAAAAAAACTCGGGAGAAGCTACTTAAAACCACTTTCAAAAATATAATTATACTATATTTTTAATTTTATGTAAATTTACCTAAATAGACATATATAATATTAAATAAGAATATATCACTCTAAATCTATCCACTAGTGTTTATTTTCATTAAATTCTCTTTGATCATTTTATATTCTTTTTAGAATTTGCGTTTAACTAAAAATCTAGTAGTTATAAAATATAATCGTAAAATAAAATCAAAATTAATAGCAAAAAGCTATTGTTATGGGCACTCGTGTGTCGCCCCGAGCTTCTAGTGTCTCGAGGAGTTGACTACGCCATGTTGAAGGAATTGCCCTCGGGTATGCTATGGTCCTCGGGTTTCTCGAGGACCATAAATACCAAACTTACGTGACACAGTGACGGAGTCATCGGGACGTGACCTCAGGATTTTATAATTGTTTCGTCCTCGAGCATTCCCCTTGCCAAACTCAAAAAAGTTTTCTTAGGCATTGACCGATTCAACATTCTAGTAATCCTAAGCCTATGGAAATACCTCAGAGTTAAGACTCCCATGTCTAGAAGGAGTCTATATCGCCGAGTCTCCTAATTAAACTACGAATAAATCAACAGTTGTAATGCAATACCTATTTCAAGCAGAAGTCTCAATGATAAGGACATGTGGCAAACTAAGTCCTGTTAAGAGTGCAATACCTACCTCTATAAATATAAAACTTTGAATCATTATTCAGGTACTTTTTTGCATAAAATTTTAGTACTCAAACTTTTCGCATATTCTATCTCTGACTTAAATATCGGAGGGACGACAAGAATACACCTCGACGCCTTTGTTTCGTGTACAAAAAAATCACGTTTATGCTCATTCTCAATCGTCAAGCTCGGAATTATACGTGTGCGATTTTTGGCAGCAGAAGCTATTAAATGATAGGAAGATGTGCAAAGACGGAAAAACGGAATACCGATTTATTAAAGCACCAGATGTTCTTCCTAATGTTAGAAGAAACAAAGTGGGAAAAATGCATTTTTTGAATATTTATGATTTAAAGTTGTAAACAAACTCATAAAAAGTTTTAATGGTCCACATCGAGCTAGTTCCTTCTTGCAACATGCACGAACACAAATTGGATGTCATTCTCTTATGAGATCTTGTTCATTTATTTTATTATAGTGGCAAGTCTTTGTAGTAAAAAAATAAAATTTCTTTATTTCGCAATGTTGGTATTTCTAATACATTCTGTTTATGTTATAATTAATTATGATAGAATTTGGATGTGACCTGAATTTTTTATTGAAAATAATTGGGAGTTCTAATTAAAGTGCACATTAAAATAATTTTATTTGAAATACTATTGTGGAATCCCAAATGGGAGTTGGAATTTGTTATGACCAGTAACAATATATCTTGTCAGATATCTGGTATTGGTTAAGTCATGATAAAGATGTTTGATGGGACTGTTAGAACACTTTATGAAGTTAGACGTTCTAGATTTAAAGATCAATTATTATCTCCTTAAGTACTCTTGAATCAAAATGGTATATGTATATTGTTAAAAATGGAGTCCTGAAGTTAGTGAATGGGTCCGTGTTTTGTTAAAGGGACATAAATAATTCCATTTATATCTATGTAGAATCTTTGAGCAATCAACATATTTTAAGAATTCGGGTGGATATGGAGTTGGATGTTGTACTGTTGGATTCTAATTTGAGATATTATTTAAGGAATACATCTCAATTGAATTTAGAAATAATTGGTAAATCCTTCTTACCACCATCGTCGACGGTGTCATTGTATTCAATTGCTAGTAATAGACCCATTTTTTAGCCACAAGATTCCACATAAGTACACTTCTGTTGATTTAGTTGATGGTTTGAATGGAGTTAAGAGTGTTGATTCTAGTCAAGATCCTTCTTTTAAAGCATTTAGTTGTGATTCTATTACATGGCTTGTTTCGGCTTTGTTTGGTGGTCATTAAATAACGCTTGCCCCTGGTGGGAATAGTAAGGAGGTAAATATTTTTAGATGAGTTCTTTTATAGAGAAGTTTGTTTAGTGGGTGTTTGGTGGAGATTAAAATTAAATTTTTAGTAAATTGAATGTGTGGTTGAAAAGCCATGGTATCTATGAAATATATGGTTAATATTGATTGTTTGACTTTGATTTAGATTAAAATCTGATTTTAATTCGAAATAAACATGGTCTTATATTTTTCAGAGTTCAAGTTTATTCTTTGTAGTGGAATTTGTCTCCAGGTGGAGAATTTTTCTTTTAAATTTTTGTTCATTGTAATGGAATTAGTGTCAAGATTGAGATAATTAGAATTTAGATGTGACTCAAATTTTTTATTAAAAATAATTGGGAGTTCTAGTTAAAACGTGCATTAACTATTTGGAATACTAATGTAGAATCCTATTCTTGTTTACTTGACAAATTCTTATTGAAGTTACTCTTAAAAACACTTGGGAGTTGTAATTTGTGTTGGACTTAAAGATGTGACAAATTCATCACAACTCTACTTGTAGGGTTTATATCTTCATTGTATTTTAAACTAAATTAAATAAATCATAAATACAAAATCCTTATATTCTTTCTCCATATTATAATAAAATATCCACTCTTCAAATTATTTTATTCTTGTGTTTATGTATCAATTACTTCATATTATAGTTATAATCTTTTATTTTCTTGCCCAACTTGGTATTGAATTAATCTAATATCATCTACGCTTTGCACAATAAATTTAAAATATATATATATATATATAACTGCAAAGTTAAAAACCTGATAAATAATTCACAATTTCACCTGCCTCAATAATTCAACTTTACAATGCGTGATAATATATTCAAGTGATTAATAATATATTATTAGCTATTCATTTTGCCAGACTTACTGAATCAATAAAGTCATCGGCTATCTCCAAAAGAGATTCCCCAACTTTAGGTTCCACCTTTCCTGTTGATCCATCTATGGCATTGATAAACTAAATTAACCCTTTTCTGCATTCACAAAAAGAAACACATACAAAATGCATTCAACATTTCTCTCATTTCAAATCGACGGCTAATTAGATCTCATTTCTTTTTTTAATTAGACGTTTTAAATCAAAATCACAGAAAAAAAAAAATTAGGAATAGTGATTTTTAAAAAAAAGAAATGTATGATCGAAAATGAAGGAAAAAAATTAGATATACGTATAATATTATTTTATTGAAGAATATTTGATTTAAAAGAAAAATAGAGAGAAAAAATAATTTGAATAATACGGAGCTCAAACAAGATCATGGTTGCACCAATGCTAGTTTTTCAAAGCTTTCTTGAGATGATTGCTAGAGAACTTTTTTTTTAAGAGAAAAAGAAGAAGATAAATGTACAATAATTGATGCATTTGAATATGCAGTGATTAGACAAAAGCAAAAAAGACAAAAGAAAAAGCAAACAATCATCTTTTAAGTTGAACCTACAAAATCCCCTCATAAGAAAGTTTTATACATTTACCTCATGTTTGGTACACATTAAAATTTTCATTTTTATTTTTTTACTCATTATTAACCACACATTATTTAATAAAATAATATTTTCTATCACATCAGTAACTTTTCCTTCTTTGTTAATTACACATTCTCCATCAATTTACTATTTCAGAATATATTCTTCCAAAATAATATTATTTCTTGAACCTTATTATTCTTCCAAACACACCCTTATTTTCGTGGTCGTTTGAACCCTATTTTTTGAAAAAAAATATATCTATTATAATATAGACAATAAGTACCAATTATCCATATTTCATCAAGGGGAATTTGACCATTTAACCTCCCTAGACAGTGTATTTGGTTAAATGACATTTGACCAATGATAAAAACAAATAAAAAAATGTAAAATATTTTAGTTGGCAAAATGACAAAATTCTCCTCTAATTGTTAACTTAATATCCTCCAGTTTTTCTCATTTCGTTCTCCTCCATCTTAAAACCCTAATTTCTATTTTTTTTTTAAAAAATAAATTCTTCTTCTTCTTACCATTTTCATCTTCTTCAATTTTAGGTCCTCGAGATTACAATCGCCTATTTTTTCTCTTCAATCTTTCATTCTTGTTACCCTAAAATTATGTTCTTTATTATATATTTAACTTATTTTGGGTATCTTTTGAGTATTTGAACAAGAGTTTGGTTAGCAAATCATCTATATTGAAAAATCACACACTTGAAGAAAGCAGAAAGAAGATCTTAGAAATCTCGTGTAGATTGTATTTTTATCATTAAATATAGTATTAAATAATATTTAGTTGCTATTGTTTTCGTATTTAGTGTGGTTTTTGTGTTGTTTGCAATCAATGGATGCTATTAACACACTAGCTGCTAGTTGAAACGTAAAACGACACTACAATCGTATCTGCTGTAGTTCCATTTTTTGAACAAAATGACCTCAAATAATGGACCCACTAACGTATATAACACAAAACGATTGATTAGTCATAAAGAATGATTGAAATGATATGACATTTATATTATTGAGATGGTGAAAGCACAAGTCGTCACACTCTTATGTATTGATTAAGTTAATGAACATATCTCTCAGCTTTTGTACGCGTCATGTGTATATTACATCATAAATACGTTCCAATTATTATTTTTCAAGGAACGAATGAGTTGTGACTACTTATACTCGTATTTACAAACGTAACAACACAAGTATCATTTTCATGTCCAGTAACGACATTTGTGTTGTTCCGAAATTTTGACCTATATCTGGAAATTTCAACAAAACAACATTTAATAATGGACTCCCTAACTTATGTAACATAGGAAGTTTGACAATGCCATAAATAACGTAAATGAATTTACAGGATTTAAAAGGTCTCTGAGAACGACATCAGTGCTGTTATTGATGCGAAAAGTTCTAAGAGAAAGGTACAAGTGACGTTACCGAAATATAAACTTCTATTATTACTGTAAGAATGACACAACTTAGGGTTCCCAATTCTGAAGGTCGTTGAGCTGGAAACAAAAGGAAATAAAGGAGAAATCAATAGAACAGTTCAAGTGTCATTACTGATAATAAAATGGCACTTGTGCCGTTCTGTCTATGAATACTATTTTAAGCATCCACGACCCCTTCGTTCCTCGAGAAATAATAAGTTAAACTTATCTAAGTTGTAAGATGGACATAACATTTAAAAAAATTGAGAGATATGCTCATTACTCGTATTTTGTTGAAAATAATATAATCACTCGTGCTTTCATACACTTTATATCGAATAATTTATGTCACTTCAATCGTTCTTTGTCACATGAACAACTTTCCTTGCATACTTTATGGATCCAATGTTTGAGAATGAAAAACCCACTAGAACGACACTTGTGCCATTACTGTAAAGAAAACGACAATTGTGTTGTTATGTTTATAAACACAAGTATACGCAGGCACAACCCGCCCATGCCCCAAGTGCCATTAAGGGGTCCAGTGCTTAATGTCGTTGTGAAGGAAAGGAAGCAAAATATTAGAGAAATTATCAGAACGTCATAAGAGCCATAAAACGACACTTGTGTCGTTCTGTCTATAAACACGAGTATAAGCAATCACGACCCATTCATGCCCCCGAGAACCAATAAATTGAACACGTTTAAGTTGAGAGATGGACATGCCCGTTTACAAAAGTTGAGAGATGTGCGCATTAATTATATTCTAATGAATCAGTAGAATAACTTTTATATTCATCAACTCGATATCGTATTATCCATGTCATTTAAATCATTCTTTGACACGTGATCAACATTTTCGACTTTTTTAAGTTAGGGGATCCAATGTTTGATGTCGTTGCGTCGAGAAAAAGCAAAATATTTGATAAATCAACATAACGGCACAAAGAGCTGCTAAACACGAGTATAAGCAATCATGACGCATCAATTTCCCCAGAATCAATAAATTGAACACATTTAAGTTGAAAGATGAATAAGCTGTTTACAAAAGAATTCAAACAGAACAACATAAGTGCCTTTATTGAGAAGAAAATGATCTTTGTGTAGTTCTTTTCTAAAGATGAGTGGCGACTACCCCTCCGAACCCCGATAATCGATAATTCGAACTTATTTAAGTTGCAAGATGGACATGCCGTGTAGAAAATTTGAGTTACACTCATTAATTATATTTTCTAACGAATCAATACAATGACTTGTGATTTCACCAACAAGATATCATATAATCTATGTTAATTCTATCGTTATTTTTCACATGATCGACATTTCTGACTTCCTTACGTAAGGGAGTACAATGCTTGAGGTCGTAGCAGCGAAAATGAATCAAAATATTAGAGAAATTATCATAATAAACGACACTTGTGCTGTTATGTTAATAAACAAGTATCTAAAACGGCTGATCGATATTTCTGACTTCCTTAAGTCATGGGGTACAATGACTAAGGTTGGTAAGGTGGAAATGAAGAAAAATATTGGAGAAATCATCCGAACGGCACATGTGTCGTTAAACGACACTTGTGTCATTCTGTCAATAAACAAATATTTAAAATAGCTGATCGACATTTCTGACTTCCTTAAGTTATTGGGTACAATTCTTAAGGTCAATAAGACGAAGATGAAGCAAAATATTGGAGAAATAATCAGAACGGCACATGTGCCGGTACAAGACACTTGTGACGTTCTGTCAATAAACACGAGTACGAGCGACCACAACCCATTCGAACCCCGATAATCGATAATTCGGACTTATTTAAGTTGCAAGATGGATGTGCCGTGCAGAAAATTTGAGAGTTACACTCAATAATTATAGTTTCTAACGAATCAATACAATGACTTGTGATTTCACCAACAAGATATCATATAATCTATGTCTATTCTATCATTAATTTTCACATGATTGACACTTCCGACTTCCTTAAGTCAAGGGGTACAATGCTTGAGGTCGTAGCGGCAGAAAGGAATCAAAATATTGGAGAAATTATCAGAGCGGCACATGTGCCGTTAAATGACATTTGTGTCGTTCTGTCAATAAACAAGTATCTAAAACAGCTGATTGACATTTCTGACTTAAGAGTCATGGGGTACAATGATTAAGGTTGGTAACGCGAAAATGAAGAAAAATATTGGAGAAATCATCAGAACGGCACATGTGCCGTTACATGATACTATGGCGTTCTGTCAATAAACACGAGTACGAGTGGCTATGACCCCTCCGAACTTCGATAATCGATACGCTGGAGTCATTTCAGCTGCATGATGGTCATGATGCTTACAACGTTAGGGAGATTTCCTCATTAATTGTACTTCAAATTGAATTTGGACCAAGACTTGTGCTTTTACGTTTTGCTACCATCAATTCCATGTTAATACCTAAGTTAGTTTTCATGAATCAACATTTTCAACCTTCCTCATGTTGGGGGTCCAATCCTTGAGGTCGTTCTTCTAAAAAAGTAATAAAATACCAGAGAAATCAACAGAACGACATTAGTGCCGTTTTATGATCCAATTGTCGTTCTGCCACTAAACACGATTTCTTAAGCCCAGGACCCGTCCAAGCCACGATACTCGATACGCTGGACTCATTTCAACTGCAGATGGTAACGACGCTTACAACGTTCGGGATATTTGTTCATTACTTGTATTTCGAATTGAATTCGGACCAAGACTTGTGATTCTATGATTTGCTACCATCAATTCCATGTCAATACCCAAGTTAATTGTCACGAATCAACATTTTCAGCCTTCCTCATGTTGGGGGGGGTCCAATCCTTGAGGCTGTTCCTCCAGAAAAGTAATGAAATACCGAATAAATCAACAGAACGACACTAGTGTCGTTTCATGACACACGTGTCGTTTTGCCTCTAAACATGATTTCTTAGGCCCAGGACCCGTCCGAGACATGATAATCGATACGCTAGACTCATTTCAGCTGCAGGATGGTCACGACGCTTACATTGTTCGGGAGATTTTCTGATTACTTGTACTTCAAATTGAATTTGGACCAAGACTTGTGATTCTAGGGTTTGCTACCATCAATTTCATGTTATTACCCAAGTTTGTTGTCACGAATCAACATTTTCGGCCTTTCTCATGTTGGGAGATCCAATCCTTGAGGTCGTTCATCCAGAAAAGTAATAAAATACCAGAGAAATCAACAGAACGACACTAGTACCGTTTCACCGCACAAGTGTCGTTCTACTCTAAACACAATTTCTTAGGTTCGGGACTCGTCCAAGCCACGATAATCGATACACTGGACTCAATTTAGTTGTAGGATGGTCACGACGCTTACAACGTTTGGGAGATTTGCTCATTAGTTTATAAACAGTATTCAGGAAAATGACACAATTGTCATTACTGTTTTGGAAACGGCACAAGTGTCGTTCTACCTCTAAACACGAGTACGATGAGCCACGACCTGTCTCAGCTACGACAATCGATAAGATGAACTTATTTAAGCTGTAGGTTGGACACACCGATTACAAGGTTCTCGAGATTTGCTCATTACTTAATACAGGAAAAATGAAAACGACATAACTGTTGTTACTGGTTTGAAAACAACACAAGTGTTGTTACAACACCAACGATATTTTGTTGTAACAAAAAACTATATAACTGCTGTTATGAATTCATCGAGTCTAAGACAATGACAAAATCCTTCGTTCCAATCATTATAAATAGTTTGCTTTTCAAAATGACGAAAGTAGTACATCGTAACATAACACCTCCATCATTTTTCAATATTACAAAAGAAGTAAATCGTAACACTACAAAAGTCGCATGTATGTCGTCTTGCCTTCACCGTTCATGTCTCCCATTGAAACATAAGAGACATCATCTCAATTTCATATAACTTTGAATCCACGTTGACAAGTTCTTGCACTTTGTTGTACAACTCTATATACGAAATATTTGTTGAAACATAAAGAATATCCACATTTTCTTCAGCATTCCCTACATAACTCCATGTCCATTTACCTTCTTTTGTCTTTTTAAATTCAACAAAATAGTATACGTGTACCCATATCATTTCTACAGAATCCATAACTGCAAATATAATAGAAAAGTTAAATACTCAAATATATGTAAGTGATATGAAAATAGATTTCATATTTAAATGATCAAAGTAGCCACATTATATTATCAAGAACGAACAGATCATAACAGATATTGTTTGTATTGTCATTTTATATAGACGATAACAACTGTAGTGTCGTTCTACACTGCATAAAATGGCTAGACTGTCGTTCTGTACTACAATTCGTCCAATAGTTGCAGACAATACATAAATACAATCAATTGTGAAAAAAATCAGCTAAAAAATCATTTCGTACTATATTTAACAATAAAAGGACCAATGAACTCGAGATTTCCAAACATACCTTTCTTTTTTCTTCAATTATTATAGATATTTCAATTTTGATAATATTGAAACCAAAATTATTGTTCAAATGCTCAAAATGTTGGAAAAGATATGTGAGGAATATAATGAATAACAAGATTTTGGGGGTAGCTCGGAGAGCACTGATAAAAATTGGAGATGAATTGTGGAATTTAATTGGATTGAAAGAGTATTTGTGTCTTTTCAAGATATGGGTATTTTAGACCTTTTATATCCTTTCTTTATTGTATTTTTTAGTTAAGGCCATTTTATTTACAAACATTGAAAAATTTATCCAATTACATTGTTTGACTATCCCTTTTAACAAAGAATCCCTATTTTTAAAATTTTTCTCTTTCTTAATTTTAACAACACATTTTTTCAAATAAAATAATATTAGGTTCTGTTTGATTGGAAGAATGAAATTAGGTGGAAATAAAATGAATTTCAGAGAATTGAATTGTCTATAACTTGTTTCGGTGAGAATTGTCAATTAATTATATTTGATTTGTAGAATTTTCTATCTGAAAAATATTGAAATTTTGGTGTTTGTTGGCTTTGTTTTCATGGAAATTGTCCATTAAATGGATAAAATTTGTTACAATTAGGGATATCATTTGTTTTTATTGCCAAAATAAATATTAAAAAAAAGTTGCATAAAAAAGCACTTCCCATCAAACCCAGGGAAAAAGCTTTTCCTACTAAACTCATGGAAAAATCTTTTCCTCAAAAATCAAGAAAATGTGGAAATCGAGAAAATGTGGAAAACCAATTTTATGGGAAATTTAGTCAATCAAATATATAAAAATGTGGAAATCGAATTTAATTTCCATTTTTCATGGAAAATATAGCCTAATCAAACAGGGCCTATATATACATCTAAAACTATATATTATTTTTTAATTACACATTTTCTCATCAATCACTATTTCAAAATGGGCGCAAACAATGACTAGGGTCTAAAATTGGATTGTTATCAAATGAATTTTGAACTCCAAAAATGAGGAATCGTTGGAAATCAAAACAATTATAAAACAAAAGGAAACCTGTTTGAACTTTATCATCGCTCATGTTTGGTCTTTAATACATTTTTCTCTTTCCTCGTTTCAAATGTACATTCTCTGATAAATAATATTATACGTAAATTCAAATTTTTTTCTTATTTTTTAATTACACATTCTTAAGAAAAATCACTTTCAAAATACATTACTCCGCAAAACTAATTATAATGGATGCCAAACAAGGGCTTAAGAAAGCCATTGGTGGCCCTATGAGATTTGCAGCTAGAAAAGCATTCGTAAATTCGCAACCATTTGGGAAGAAAATGTTTGCTTCATTGCATGTTGGGAATTGGGTTCGATTTGGATGGAGAATATGGGGAAAAAAGAAGTGTTGAGGAAGAAGGTGATGGCAGAGGCGGTGATGGTGGCTGTGGTTTGGTTCGGTTTAATGTTGGGGAGAGGAGAAGAAGATGGTGACATAGTTTATCTTATTTCCTTTTTTTTGGTGGGGGTGGGGGTGGGGGGGGGGGGATAAAAATACGAAGTTATAATTTTCTCATTTCAGAAAGAATCAAAATATTATCAAGGTCAATTGACGATAATTTGGATGGATTTCATTCACTTGCCTTCCAACCACACACGCTTAAAAGGTTTGAGATCGCCTTTGCAACAAAAAGGTTTTAACAAAAGTTACAAAAAAATAAAATAAAATAAAAGGTTTGAGACCATGACTACAATTATTGCTTTTATATTTGATAAACGTCTTTTCACGTTCAGACTTGTAAACTTTGAAGATTGACCTCGACACCTTCAATTTTAAAATTCGTATTGTTTAGCTCGTATTTGAGTTCCATTTTTCTCAAATTATATTTTTTTAAGATTCATTTTTAACCACATATTTTTATATAAAATAAATTCATATTTTTTACTATTTTTTAACCATAATTTTTCAAAAAATTAATATTCTAAAATACATTTCCTCAAAATAATTGGACTTTGCAATGGTTAGGAAACATTATATAAAATTGTTTATCTTTCATTTTTGTTCACCTTCTAGTTTCACTGAATGTAGAAAAAAACTTAGGAGTAACTACTTACAACCACTTTTAAAAAGTTAATTATATTATATTTTTAATTTTATGTAAATTTACCTAAATAGACATATATACTATTAAATAAAAATATATCACTCTAAATCTATCCACTAGTATTTATTTTCATTAAATTCTCTTCGATCATTTTATATTCTTTTTAAAATTTGTGTTTAGCTAAAATTCCAATAGTTATAAAATATAATCATCAAATAAAATCAAAATTAATAGCATAAAGCTATTAAATGATAGGAAGATGTGCAAAGATAAAAAATCGGAATACCGATTTATTAAAGCACCACGTGTTCTTCCTAATGTTAGACGAATCAAATTGGGAAAAATGCATTTTAAGGGTGTGTTTTGTTAGATGGAGTCCTGAAGTTAGTAAATGAATCTGTGTTTTGTTAAAGGGTGTTAGGAATTTGAGGAGGTGATATTGCACGATATGACGTATAAATCGTACAAAGAAAAACAAGACGAAAAGGAAAGCAAACAAGAAGATGAATTGGTAGAGTAACCGAATATTTTATTGACAACCAATATAGATAATAATTACAATTTATGCAACTCAAGGTCTATTAAACTGAATGAAGAGCCAGTATTTATAGGAGAACCGTCCAAAACTCTAAAATATGGAAATTAGGTCAAAAATCACGTAAAATCCGAAAAATAACAAGCGAGCGACATCCGGCGAGAGTCGGGCGACAAGTTCTCTGTTTCGATTTTGCTCCTCTCACTCGAACGAGAGTCGATGGTCTGTCCAGCACCGTCAATCCGCCATATTAACTTCTTGGACCATATTTTGACATCTTCAAGCTCAATACTAAAAAACGCGAAGCCCTAGACCCAATTTAGGTCACACAACCCAACAATCTCCACCTTGACACAAATCCCGGTGCAACGAACGAAGCTCCAAAATTTATCCACCTTGAAAAATAAGTTCGACTGCAGTGAAACATACTTAACTCTTCAAACTGAACCAAACATCTCCAACACTCAAAATATTCTTCCTCTTCCACCATATCCAAACACAGATACAAATGAACCTACCCCCCAGGTTCCCAAAATTCACAAAGAATTCAAAATTTATCAAACATGGTCGAAGCACACCCTATAGCAGAATCACCACTAAATGCTTTAACTGAAGGCCCCTAGCTATATTTGTCACCTTCAACAACTCCAAAAGCATGAACATCCAGATTAGCATCCCCATAACTATTTCCAACAGATCTTCTCATATGTTGTTCAAGTTGTGGGCATCTTATCAAATTCCAACAAAGTATCATCCAAATCTATCTGCGTCAATATAGCTCTCATCTTCACTTGCCATAACAAAAGTCTTGTACTGCGATCCAATAGCGGAATGTCATATTTCATGGAAGCCATCGATAACAAAACCTCGAACGAATCAAATCCTTGCTCTGTGGAACTGCCGAACCTTAGCTCTGATACCACTTGTTGGGAATATAAGGGGATAGACGTGATATGAAGTATATATTGCACAAAAAAAATAAGATTAAAAGGAAAGCAAAAAAGAAGATGAATTAACAGAGGAACCGAATATTTTATTGACAACCAATGGAAAGAATAATTACAATTTATGCAACTTAAGGTCTATTAAACTGAATGAAGAGCATAGTATTTATAGAATAACCGTCTAAAATCCTAATACATGAAAACTAGGTAAAAAATTGCGTAAAATTCGAAAAATAATGAAGTAAGTTTACGACGTGTCGCTTGAGCGAAGTGAGCGTTTGCCGTCGCTCAAGCGACATCTTGGCAACAGGTTCTATGTTCCGATTTCGCTCATCTCGCTCGAGCAGGAGTCGAATGTCCGTCCAATGCCGTCAATCCGCCTTATTTCCTTCTGGGACCCTATTTTGACATTTTCAAGCTCAATACTCCAAAACACGAAGCCTAGACCCAATTTGGATCGAATTTGGGTCACAAAACCCAACAAAGAGATAGAAAATCCCCATTAGATCTTGTAGGGTTTTGTAGAATTTTTGAGCAATCAACATATTTTAAGAATTCAGGTGGATATGGAGTTGGATTCTCTAGCGTTGGATTCTAATTTGAGGTCTTCTTTAAGGAATACATCTCAGTTGCCACCATCGTCGACGGTGTCAATGTATTCAATTGCTAGTTATAGACCCATTTCCAACCACAAGATTTCACATAAGTACAATTATGTTGATTTAGCTGATGGTTTGAATGTGGTTAATAGTGTTGAATCTAGCTAAGATCCTTCTTTTAATGCATTTAGTTGTAATTCTGTTACATGGCTTGTTTCGACTTTGTTTGGTGGTCATTAGATAACTTTGTCCCTGTTGGGATAGTAAGGTGGTAAATATTTTCAATTGTGAATTTTTTATAGGGAAGTTTATTTAGTAGGTGTTTGGTGAGAATTAAACTTAGATTTTTAGTATATTATGATAGAAACTTTTGAAATTTGGGGTAGAAAAGTTGTGGGACCAATGAAAGACGTGGTTAATATTGATTGTTTAACTTTGACTTAGATTAAAATATGATTTTAATCCGAAAAAACAGGGCCTTATATTTTTCATAGTTCAATTTTACTTTTGTAATGGAATCTATCTCCAGGAGGAGAATTTTCCTTTTAAAGTTTTGTTTATTGCAATGGAATTTGTGTTGAGATTGAGGTGGTTAGAATTTAGGCGCGACTCAAATTTTTTATTGAAAATAATTAAGAGTTCTAATTAAAATATACATTAACTATTTAGAATGCTATTGTAGAATATTGTTTAAGTTTACTTGACAAATTCTAATAGAATTTCCACTTGAAAACCCAATTGGAAGTTGAAATTTGTGTTGGATTTGAAGATATCAATACAAGGAAACTTTTGGACATTTTATTTCATCACAACTCTACTTGTAGGGTTTGGATTGTTCTCTATGTATATTTAGCTCTTTATTGTATTTTTAATTAAATTAGATAAATCATAAATACAAAATATTTGTATTCTTTCTCCATATTATAATAAAATATCCACTTCCTTCAAATTATTTTATTCTTGTGCTCTTGCGATCTGTTACTTCATATTGTAGTTATAATCTCTTATTTTCTTGCCCAACTTGGTATTGAATTAATCTGATATCATCTCCTTTGTGCACAACAAATTTTTAAAATATATATATAATTGCAACTTAAAAACCTGATAATTAATTCACATGCCTCAATAATTCAACTTTACAACGCGTGATCAGTGGCGAATCCAGAATATGAAGTCAACTAGGGCGGTTTGTTGATAACCGTAATGATAAGATTTTTTATTAATATTTAATTACATAATGTTAAAAAAATTTCAATCAATATATAAATACACTAAAACATAAAAAACTCATATAAATTTGAAAATATAATCCAACTCAACTTAAAACAATAATAAAAATACATTTTTCAATTATACATGTACGATCAAGTTTCAAGTTTTTTTATGAACTCAAACGAAAGAGTTTATAGTGAAGCATAATTAAATGGTAACGACAATATATATGTATGTATGTATGTATGTATATCATAGAGTAATAATTTGAGTCAATAAATGTTTTAAAGAAATTATTTCGAAAACGAAAACTAATAATATATAATTATTTAGTTATTATTTATTAATTAAAGAAAGAAGTAAAAAAATAGAATCGAACCCCAAACCTCTAATACAAGAGGTTGCCTTTCTTCCATGTGAGCTACACTTCTTGTTGTTTGACAATGGTATAATTATTGATTGATATTTAGTTATTATTTACGTATTTAAAAATTAAAAGGGAGAATGTTGTGAATTGCGATTAGCCATGCATTTGCAAGCCTTACTGAATCAATAAAGTCATCGGCCATCTCAAAAAGAGATTCTCCAAATTTAGGTTCCAGCTTTCCTGTTGATCCACCTATGGCATTGATAAACTAAATTAACCCTTTCCCCCCTGAGGCACATCTCAACCAACAAAGGAAGGGGCTCTTAGTTGCTGGCAGTTCAGAGGCCGCGAGTTCGATTATTGGGACTCTTGGAAGACATATTCTCTTTTAGAAGGTAGGATTTATCTTGGAAGGCAAGGTGCAACATATGTTGACTCACTCGATACTTTGACAGATAAGTAGGGGGGCTCTTGGACCCTGACCAATTTGGGGCACATCTCGCGGTTTACCGATCCGCGTCTTGAGGAGCCAAAACGTAGACTTAGAGGTGGCAATTGAGCCGAGCGGCTCGTCGGCTCGTACTGTTCACACCCACGAGCCGCTCGGGCTCGTAAAAAAACGAGGCCGAGCTCTCCGAAACGGGTGATGAGCCGAGCCTGCTCGGCTCGTCACTGTAGACGAGCCGGCTCGTGGGTAATAAATAAAAAAAAATAAAAATTAACGAGCCACGAGCCGAGCGGCTCGTGGCTCGTCCACTAATTATAAAAAAAAATAAAAAGAAAAAAGTCAGTGACCGTTTTGGTCCTCGATTTTTTTTTTCTATGAATACCCACCTAAATCAAACTTTTTTTTCCACCAATATCAATCTCTATTCTCTCATTCTCTACTCTATACAATTTACATTCTCAAATCTCCATTTATTTATCAACAATATCATTCATTCATTCTATAATCATCTTCTACATTTCTATATTCAATTTCTATTATTCTTAACAAATGGATTCACGATCATTTGTTGAAAACTTGTTCGGTATGGAGAACGAAACACAAACACCTGCCCAAAATCAATTTGTGAATGAATTCTCCGGTCTCAATGAATTACCAATTCCAGAAAATATTGAAGATTACGACGTTCATGAATGTAGTCGTCCAATTGATTTGGATGACGTTGATGTTGATCCTAGTGTTCCAATTGATTTGGAACAAGATGAAGAGCCTACGTCAAATATTCTCGATGTAAGAGAGAAAAGAAAGGGGAAGAACAATGCAAAATGTTGGGACCATTTTAAATTGGTTCAAACCGGTCGTTTGGTCGATGGAATCCCCGAAACCAAAGCAGTATGTAAATACTGCCAACAACGACTGGCATGGCAAAGAGGCATTGGAACTACCCACCTCAATCGTCACTACAAAGCATGTGTGACCAAACATGAGTTTTTTCCAGCTGGTCAAACTCAACTACAGTTTGGTTCTCCAAGTGCCCGTGGTACTACGCCATTTTCTACATGGATGTATTCAGAAGAGGAACCTCGAACGGGAATGGTGAAGTTTGTTGCCGCGTCTGAGTTGCCACTAGCAATAGCGGGCAACCAACATTTCGTGAACTACGTCAAAACATATCTTCAGCCGAGGTATGTTGGGGTAAGTCGAAATACTCTTCGTGCTGATACAATTAAATATTTTCTTCATGCAAAACAACTATTGATAAATGATTTAGAGAAATATGGGGGTGTGATATCTTTAACTTCTGATATGTGGGAATGGATTAATAAGAGATGTTACATTGCTGCAACTGCACACTATATAGACCCACTTTGAGTTATGCATAAAAGAATTATTGCTTTTAAAATTGTTGAGTACCCACACAACGCCCAAACTATATTTAATGCTATCATAAATATAGTTAAAGAGTATAAATGCGAGAGCAAAATTCGTTCTTTTACTTTCGACAATGCTACCGTAAATAAAGTTGTTATCGATAAATTGCATAGAGTACTTCAACCCGATTTTGGTGGTTATTTATTTCATATTCGATGTGTATATCATATTTTTAATTTAGTAGTACAAGACGATTTAAAACATGTTAAGGATGAAATTGACCGAATTAGGAGTGCACTTATATATATCACGATTACACCTAGTCGAAAACAAGCATTTGAAGAATTTTGTTCAGAAAATGGAATGACAAATACAAAAACATTTATTATCGACGTAGGCCATAGATGGAATTCCACTTACTTATTATTAAAATCATGTGAAGGTTTCAAACATTTAATTACTGAATTTTATAACAATAGACATGTTAGAAATGAAGACGAAACTATTTTGAATGAAACCGATTGGAATATAGTTTTTAAAATAAAAAACTTTTTGTCCACGTTTTATGATTCTACAAATATATTGTCTGGCGTTTATTATCCTACAAGTTGTATGGTTCTTGAACGTCTTTATGCAATTGCTAAGACTTTTAAAAGATTTCAAAATGACCCCGATTTTCATGCAGTTATATATTCCATGGAATTAAAATTCAGAAAATATTGGGAATAATTACCTATGTTATTTCCTTTAGCATGCGTCATGGACCCCCGATATAATTTATCGGGTACTAAATTTGTAATTGATAAAATTTCAAATTCTTTAACTTTTAGTATACCCATTACTTATAGGAATTTGGAAGAAATATTACGTGAAATGTACGAATTATATGCTTCACGAATGGGTACACATATTACTTGTGTACCTACATCTACTCCTCCCACTAATCCAACGGATGACGACGATGTAATTTTAGATTTATTCGAAAGCATAAACTCATATAGATTTAATTCATTTGCATATGCATGTGGTTCATCTGGTGGTAGTAGTAGTAGTTTGTCATCCACTGCATGTACTCAAACTTCGAGTAATAGTCCAAATGCGTTGCCATCTGAATTAATCGATTACTTTCGTCATACTTTGCCTACTAACAAATAAGTTAAGTAAAATTCAGAAGAGGTAATTAAATTTTGGCGAGATAATGAACGTCGATGGCCAGTAGTTTCTGCAATGGCAAAAGATCTACTAACACCTCATGTTAGCACTGTAGCTTCGGAGTCTACTTTTAGTGCAGGGAAGAGGGTTCTCTCTGAGGTCAGGAGTCGACTCAAAGAAAATATTTTGGAAGCGTTAATGTGCGTGAAAGATTGGGAAGACGCTAGTTATCGAATTCAAGATAAATATGTCGAAATTGCCTGTAACCAAGTAAGTGATATTTAATTTCACCATAATCATCACAAAATTTAATTTTCATACATTTATAATATTTTTTAAATAATTGTACACGTAATAAGTTGTTCGTGTACAATTTTTAACTCCGCCTACTAAAAATTGAAGTAGTCGGTCCCAAGCCCGGATAAAGGAGGAGGGTCTATCTTTATTTTTTTATTTATAAAAAATAAAAATGTTTTGAAAAATGTATATTTAAAAAATGGTTTATAAAATGTGTTTATACTTTACATTTATATTATTTTTAAGTTTAAGTATAAAATGGTAAACAAAAAACATATTACATTATTACTCAAGTAACTTAGTAACTCAACAAAATAATTTTTGTTCTTATTTTTAAAAAAATTATAAATTTTTTTGAAAATGTATATTTAGAAATTAATCACAAAATGTGTATATATATATCTTTTACAATTAAACTAGTGCATTATGTGTATTTTAAAAAAAATAAAATAAAAAATAAAAATAAACGAGCCGAGCCGAGCGCTCGGCTCGTTTGGGCGAGCTCGGGCACGAGCCGAGCTCGCCCAAAATCCCACGAGCCGAGCTCGTCTTGGCATGGGCCGAGCCGGCTCGGCTCGGCCCATTGCCACCACTATGTAGACTCCATGATTAGTCGTCGAAAGTAGACACCTGAGTATAAAAAAAAAAAACTAAATTAACCCTTTACTGCGTTCACAAAAAGAAACACATACAAAATGCATTAAACATTTCTCTCATTTTAAATCAACTGCTAATTAGATCTCATTTCATTTTTTAATTAGACGTTTTGAATCAAAATTTCAAATAAATTACACACGAGAATACCATCTTGATGTCATATGTTATATAGATGAATATAATGGTTTTTCAAAATATTGAAATTGTATTAGGGATATATTTACCGTGGATGAATATACAAAATTTGTATAAATCTATCGTGTTTAAATGAATAAATTTTAATAAGGAGAATTTTGTAACGTGGCGTTTCATTCCCATTTTCATAATTTGTGGTCTCAACATATGAAATTGTTGCATCATTCTGACCAAGACCGCTGCCATCTTTTGTCTTTTATATGGCCCCTAGCCAAGAATGCATTTTTTTATTTGCTCAAAAATATGTGATTGAAAAACAAAAAAAAAAATATTGATGTGAAGAAATATATTATTTTATTGAAAAATATGTGATTGAAAATCAGTAAAAGAATGAGAATTTAAAAAATAATAGCTCAAACAGGGGCATTGAATGTTCCACATATAGGGTGTGTTTGAACTACATTATTTTAGAAGAATGTATTCTGAAATTATAAATTGATGGAGAATGTGTTGTTGAAAAAAAAAAGTTATTGATATGATGTGAAATATTATTTTATTGAAAAATATGTTATTAAAAATGAGTAAAAAAATGAAAATGAAAATTGTAACGGGTAACAAACGGTTGCTTAATTCAACTCATTTTTCAGAAGTGCCCTTGACACGTTATTATAAAAAAACAGTCCAATAAAGGGCAATTAAAGTCTGACAAAGTGGGTTCAACTTTTACATTTTTTTTTATTAATTTACACTGTAGATTAATAAGATTTTGTATTAAAAAAAAAAAAAAACTCATTTAAATGAGCGAGGGTAGTATGAGTGCCGTGGCTTCCAAAATCTGGAAAAGTGACATTTTTCTCTCCCAAGTCGCGTTCTGATTCTTCTTTCTTTCCTAAGCAATCATTTGCATCGGTGAAGCGGGAAATCCCATGCAATGTAAATGCCCAAACTTTCAAACCTTTGTTTCTCTCTCTAGAGTAGCTGTAGCTGAAGCTCGCAAAACGATTCGGCAGAAAGAAAGTTGATAGAGAAAAGAAAGGAAGAAAGAAAGTAGAAATGGAAGTGGGGGTACAAGAAGTTCCTCTACCGGAATCCGTGGAAATGATCATATTAAGAATCCGGCACCAACAGTCGCAGCCGCCGCTGAAGCCGTATGCAAGAAGCTTACTTGCTGCGATAGGCGAACAGGCAGCGATTGAAGTTCTCACTACGATCTCATCTTCACCCATAAAAATAAAATTCTCTTTTAGTGGGTACATTCGTAAGTTGGTTCTGGATTCTTACCCAATTCAGGGTTCCTCAGTACTCGACGCTTACAATTATCAGCCGGCCCCTCAGGTTCAGAAGCTATTCTCGCCTTCTACTGCTTCCGGCTGCAACTACAATTCTCCCGTCAACAAGGGTATGAAACTTTCTGAAACTATTCTTTGATTTATTTTATGTTTGGTTTTTGGTTAAAACGTTTGGTCTTTATGGCCGTGCTTAAATTTCCTTTCCCGTGTGCACGCATGCTTCCCTAGAAAGAAGTTATTTGTTGTTGTAGTTAAGACTTTAAAGAGTCCAAAATAATTTTACTTGGAGGGGAAACTTAAATCTCTTTCTTCCCTTCTATACTCTTTGATTTGTTTATTGAAAATATTTTGAGATATTAGAGCATTTTATTAGAGATATTAGAGCAATTTTATGATAGAGTAAAAAGATAGAGCTGATGTGGTGGGCTGGCTATGGACATGGAAGATGTTGAAAGAAAATGATGACGTGTGTAAAAGAGAGAAAAGGGTATAAAAAGAGTAAGGGTGCGTTTGAGCCACATTATTTTGTAAGAATATATTTTGAAATAGTAGATTGACGAAGAATGTGTGGTTGAAAAAGAAGGAAAAATTATTGATGTGATGGAAAATACTATTTTATTGAAGAATATATGGTTGAAAATAAATAGAAAAATGAGAATGAGATTTTTAATGTGTACCAAACAGGGGCTAAATTATTGATTTATTTGTTTTTCACCAAACTTAAAAGAGAAAGACACTCAGCAAGAACTTTAAACACATAATCAATTAAGATCCAAATATGTTATTTAAACACCTCCGGCTCCTTGTAATGATAGATTTCATACAGTGTAGTGTTGATTTGTATCCTGGGAATTTCACATGTCCCCACTTAAGACTATTTGCGTGATTATCCAGGTAGAAACATATGTATAACCAAATGACACCTCCGGCTCCTTGTAATGATAGAATGCTTGAGGCCATAAATAGATTTTCTCAAACGACATACCAAATCAGACTCCCCCTGAGCAACAATCCAAGAGGTTGCTCCATATATACTTCCTCAGTTAGATCGCCATTTAAGAAAGCATTCTTGATATCAAGCTGATGTAATGGCCAATGAAAAGTGGCAGCCAGAGAGATGAACAAATGAATAGAAGCGAGTTTGGCAACAGGAGAAAATGTCTTATAGTAATCAAGACCGTAGACCTCAGTATAGCCTTTAGCAACTAAACGAGCCTTGAGTCGATCAATGGTGCCGTCCGGATGAACCAGTGTACACCCATTTACATCCAACTATAGTTTTGTCAGGCTGAAGCGAGACGAGATCCCAAGTGCCATTATGATGTAAGGCAAACACTTCTTCTTCCATTGCTTTTGCCCAACCAGGGTGAGTAAGAGCCTCTGACATAGACCGAGGAATATAAATAGAGGACAGAGAAGCAACAAAAGAGGAGTATGAAGGGGATAGATGCGCATATGAGACAAAGTTAGAAATAGGATGACTAGTACATGTGCGCTTACCCTTCCGAATGACAATGGGCATGTCCAGATCAGACAATGGTGGGTTTGCTGGAGAAGAATCTGAGGGCACAGAAACGATGGACACAACAGCGGAGGCGTCCTTCTGGCGACGAGAGTATACCTGCAAAGGGGTTGAAGAACGATTGGATAGGATATGATCTGGGGCGGAGGAAGATAGTGTAGGGGTGAGGTCAATTTGCAAAGGAAGTGTAACATTCAGATCATTTCGAGATGATGGGACAGAAAAGTGAAGGGTGGACTAAAAGAATGTAACATCTGCACACACAAATGAGCGACATAAGAATGGACTATAACATCGATAACCCTTTTGTGTGCGAGAATAGCCGAGGAAGACACATTTTAAAGCACGGGGATCTAACTTGTCCCTGTCGGGAGTCAACTGATGAATGAAACAAACACACCCAAATATGCGAAGAGGTAAACTAAACAAGGGTGAACGGGGAAAAAGAATGGAATGAGGAATCGTGTCGTTTAGGGTAGAGGATGACATCCGATTGATTAGGAAGCAAGCTGTAAAAACCGCATCGCCCCAGAAGTGTTTGGGAACGTTCATCTCAAAAAGGAGAGCCCGGGCCAGTTCTAGGAGATGTCGATTCTTACGCTCAGCAACCCCATTTTGCTGTGGTGTGTGAGGGCAAGAAGACTGATGCATGATACCAGAGTGCGACATAAATGAAGTAAATGGCTGAGAAAAATATTCTCGAGCATTATCATTACGAAGAATACACACATGTACATTAAATTGAGTTTTAACTTCAGCACAAAACATACGAAAAATAGAGAATAATTCTAAACGATCTTTCATTAAATAAAGCCAAGTAACTCTAGAAAAATCATCCACAAAAGTGACAAAATAATGAAAACCAAATGTAGAAGTAACACGAGAAGGACCCCAAACGTCTGAATGAACTAAACGAAAAGGACTCGATGCTCGAACATGAGCTGGGGAAGCAAATGAGACACGATGATGCTTACCCAATTGCCAAGACTCACACTTTAATGAAGACAAATGACATAAACTAGGAATAAGTAACTTGAGGTTGCCAAGGCAGGGATGACCAAGGCGACAATGGATCTGGTGAGCAGATGCAACAGCAGGACATGCAGTAGTTGGGTGTGCAGGACTCATCACGATCAAGGTAATAAAGGCCACTTTCCTCATGCCCGGTGCCAATTGTCTTCCGCGTCCTCAAATCCTGGAGAACGACAGAATCAGGAAAAAATAAGACAGAACAATTAAGATGTTTGGTGAGCTTACTAACGGACATCAAATTAAAGGAGAACGAAGGAATATACAAGACAGAGGAGAGAGATAAGGAGGGCGAGGGTTCCGCTGTACCAATGCCACGGATAGGGATAGCGGAACCATCAACAACTGTAACAGGGGACAACGTAGAAGATGACTGAATATGCGTAAATAAAGAAGATGTACCTGACATGTGATTTGTGGCAGCAGAATCTATGACCCAAGGTGTGGGAAGGGATAGACAAATGGAAAGACAAGCAGAAGAAGTACCTTGCTGAGCTAAAGAAGCAATGGGAAGAGATGCCTGCTGAGATGCCCTTACTGAAGGACCTGAGCATATTCTTCATCAGATATGTCCTTGGTCGCTTGAGATTTTGGAATGGTAGAATTATCTGGATCAGATATCACTGCATTGGCAAATTTGGGTGGACGGCTAACTAAATCCCAACATGTCTCTCTATTATAATTCTCCAAACCACAAAAGGAGCATTGACGAACGGAGCCACGACCACGGCCACTACGTCCACCCTGAGGGCCACTTCCACGGCTACCACGAGAGAAACCACCACGAGCACCACTAAGTTGATCACCTCGATTTCGTGTAGGAATCTGTGTAACAAGTACCGAATGCTCAGATGACATAGACGAACTCGAGCCAGAAATATTGTCCTTGGTAGTGTTACGTGAGACACGAGAATACATTTCGGTGATGGTGGGGAGAGTAGCACTGGAAAGAATCTGAGATCGAACTTGTTCAAATTTTGGACGTAATCTAGCCAAGAACTTCATGACACCCATCTGCTCACGTTGCTTTTGCATTTCTTTTAGATCGATAGTCATTGGTTGGATAGTATTCATCTCCTCATAGAGGCGGTTGAATGTGGCAAAAAAATCTGTAACAGATTGCGTGCATTGCTGCAGTTGGAAGTACTCTATCGATAAATCATACATCATAGTGAGATTACTCGAATATAATACACGAAGATACTCCCATATATCTTTGCACGTATCTAGATGAGTACAGAGATCAGCCACCTAAGGCTCTATCGAATTCCACAACAATGTTACAATCTGCGCATCAGCCTGAATCCAGTCGTCATACTTTTTATCATCTGTTGTCGGGGCGTATTCCGTAAGGTGACGGTGTTTTCCTTGTCTAGTTAGGGCTATTTTCACAGCCTTAGACCAATTTAAATAATTAGTTCCGTTCAACTTACGGGTTGTTAATGGTTGAGGTGTAGTCATCGACATTAGTACCCTCCAATTCAACAAGTAATAAACAGCTCGCACAAGGGAAACAAACCAACAATACAACTGTAGGGCTTAAACGAAAAACATGAGAGTCATAACCAGACTTACGAACATTTGTAGTACTTTCATACGAACAATAATCTATAACTAGAAGCAGATATGAAATTAGCAGATTGAACACTGACCAAAAACCAGCATGATGAACAGTAGAAACGGATAAACAGTAACCATATTTTTTTTTAAAGGCAGAAAGAAAAAAATGTTTGAACAAAGCTTATGGAATTAATCTCCCATAACCTTGCTCTGATGCCATGTTAAAGTAAAAGAATAAGAAGGCTTATTACATGTTGTGTTAGCCTCCCACTATTTATAATAAGAACTTAGGAAACTTTAGGTATTACATAAAAGACTTAAATACCCTTTAACACAAGCATTTCCTTGTCATTTTGTTTTTCTACATCTCTCCCTGGTTTCAAGTTTCTTTCTGTTAATGGCATAGAAGAACTAGGTGGTGTGATAGTTTCAGAAGAACTAGGTGGTGTAATAATTTCAATAATGGGATGGGATTTATAGTAAAAAAAATAGTAGTTGTTTCATAGTACAATTGTAATGGGATAAAAACGTGTACCAAATTTAGACAGGAATTGAATCTTGATAAAACAAATCATATTATGACACATGTACTTGAATTTGTATAAAATACATATTTAATACCTATCACAATCAAAGTGATATAGTTTGTATTGTATTTAAATAGAAAGATTCCTAGTTAAAAGTAGCTCCCGTTTGGCCCCCATTTTTTTTTCCCATTACATCACATTAATTTTTTTCTTCATTTCAACCACACATTCATCAAATAAAATAATATTACACACAAATCTAAAACTTTTCTACCACACATTCTCACATCAATCACTATTCCAAAAATTTTCAACTTCCCAAAATGGGAGCCAAACAGGGGCATAGAGTTATCATGACAATGTACTTGTTGGGATAAAAATACAAGTCACATAAGGATTCGTTTGTATCCAAACTAAAGCATATGTGCACGCTAATCCTAAAAGTTTGTGATATTTAATACTAATAATAACTTCAGTAAATCTCAATATCTTGGGTCTAACTAATCCAAAATAACTTTTTCTCGGGCCTAATTTACATGATTAATAACGAGCTATCCAACAAGGCTCATATTGATATACTTTTAGTCGTTTTAACAATATCTAAAAATTTAGCCCAAAATTGAAGTTAATACGTATATCACTTTAGTCCCCCAACTTTTCAAAATAATAAAAATATGGCAAGTTCCATTCTAAAAATTTTCGGGGTGTTACAGAGCCGCTTTTCTTGACTCTTAAAGAAGAACTCCAATCTCCTCTCCTTTTCTCTCCCCAAAAACTGCCGGCTTGCGCGTGAATAAATCAATTGCAGCCTCTATTTTTCTCCCAGAAGCCACCTCCTTTCTTGTGCTTGAATGTGTGTATATATATAATGCTTTCAGCACTTTTTTATTCTTTTCAACCAAGGAGTCCAAGCCCGTTGACATTTAATGCTTCCTTCCAAGTCCTCAATTTTTGGATTTTGCCATTTTTCCGCTATTTTGCATTATTTTCTTCAATTTTTCATTAAACATAAAGTTTTACTTACAAAATACAATATAACATAAATTAGGTAGAAACATCATAAGCTCTGGGAACGCAGGATACTAGACCTCATTATTTAGAATCTGGAATATTTTTTTTTTTCATTGTTGATATGAACATTTGTATCAATGGGCAGATGGTGAAAGTACGCAGCGTCTGGTATCAATATGTCCAATGAGCACTCCCTCATCAATTTCGGAGAGTGCAGTCCCTCAGAGAATCAAACGCCAGCTTTCATATAATGATGAAACTGAAGAGAGGACAACCTCGCTCAAAGCCATTTGTCTCTCATCGTTTCCCAATGAAATTAGAGAGAGAACGAGCTCTCTGAAAATCAGCCAGCAACTGAGGATCCTTTCCAAACTGGAGTACAGGAAATTATTTTTAGTACTTAGTTACATCGGAAGGTATGTTTTCCTTGCCATTCTAATACAATAGTTTGCAGATTCACGGGACTGGTCTTAATCAAATAAGTTTGATTTACTTTGTAGGCAAAACTTGGAAAGGATAACCCTGGATGGCGCAACTGAGATTTTAAGTATGAAAGATGCCCCGATGACATTTTTCGAGGCCAACATTTGGAGTAATTATGGGAAGCACTTTTGTTGTGAGTCAGATCGATGCCAGGTCAATTATGCATCTTAATTGCTGTTCATTACACTAGTTTATTTCCAAGTTTGCTTCAAGAAATAAGAAAAGTTAATATTAGAAACTATCTAGCACTTAACCCCTATTTGTTGGAAATTATAATGTGAAAGTAAATAGAATCAGGAATAGAAATTTTGTATACCTCTTTTATCTCTTTCTCTTACTGAGAAATGCCCAATTTATAGGGGTACAAACTACTATGAAAAGAAAGTTAAAACTACTTATTATAATCTTCTCTTTGAACACCCACTACATTTTGTCCTATAAAGACTTATCAAAATATGTCTTGTACGAAGGATATGAGAAAAGAATCGCTCTAGAATGTGAAAATATTCTACACTCAATAGTTGTACAAGAAAAGGATGCTAGTAAACAAGGAAACTCAAATCTTCCAACACTCCCACTCAAGGCAAAGCGCATATATTTCTCATTCCGAGCTTGTTTAAGATTTGACTGAATGTTTCATAGGCCAATGCTTAGTCGGAATGCCAGTTAGTTGTCCCCCTTTAAGATGGGTATCCCATCAAACTTCAGAAGTCGAGAAATAAAATCAGTTGAAATTTGAGTCATCAACTGATTTGTGTTGCAATAACATTGGCCGAAGAGTTTCCTCTTGGCACCATGCCAAAGTTCTTTGCCCAAGACTGAATTTGCAACATTTGAGGGTGTGAGGTCTAATAGCAAGAGGACAAAAAATTTGCAAATACATTATGGGCAAAGTCCAATGAAAAAAAAGTCATGCTATACTAGAGACAAGAGATAAGAGACGAAAAGAAAATATAAGCTCATTGCTTGGTCGACCAATTTAGTGAATGTCATAAGATGGTTGTATAGAAAGAGATCCAATGCATAGAAAGCCCCATC
The DNA here is from genome assembly GCA_019097785.1 of Fraxinus excelsior. Lineage (NCBI taxonomy): Eukaryota > Viridiplantae > Streptophyta > Magnoliopsida > Lamiales > Oleaceae > Fraxinus > Fraxinus excelsior. The sequence continues at coordinate 5,943,006 of CM032627.1, forward strand.
CATACATTGGCCCATCAAACACAAGTTTGACTAGAAATGGGAAAGATTTAACCAACCAATGAACTATTGTTCCAACCATGGAATTTATTGTTGAGCCGTTGGATCTTGATCTTATTCGCACAGATTGAAGAACAGTGTGTTATGAACCTGCTATCTAAATTTTCTGCTCGATGAGACCAGGGATCGTTTGGATATCATGGTTTGACGAAGAGTGCATAGGCTGTCACTATTTCTGAGGATTTCGACATATTTTCTTCCTTTTTAGTTGCAAACAACCACTTAATTTTTTATTTAATTATTTTTTGTTTTAATTCATGGTTTTATACAAGAATTGAGGAGTTATAGGTTTGATCAAACTAAACCACTCGACATAGTTGAGGAAATTGAATTTTTTAAAACAGGTAGTTCTAGATTGAACATAATGGCGAAGGATTCTTCATATTTTCCTTTAACTTATTTGGTAAATGACTAGCTTATTGTTGAATCTCATCATCAGTTTATGATTATACTTTTAAAAAGTTCAAATCATAGTTTATTTCACTACATCATAACTTCACCAGCAGTCCAGGTTTGCTTAATATCTCTATTCAAGTACCAGTTTTCCTGAATTTCACCTTTTTATGTTGTAGTATTTTGACTGGGATTCTGGGAAGACTCATCTATATTATTGTCACGTTTATCGGGATGGAAGTTATCAGTTCAAGGTTTGATATCAATCCATACACAGTTTTGTGTAGCATCATTTTTCTGTAATATTTGACAAACGCAGAGAAAATGACATTTTTGCCATCTTATTTCTTGATAATGATTAGATTCTTTAATCTCCGATTAGTAATTGATAGGACTCCACCAAGCATTTATATTGTTTCATATTATTATCTAAGCGGATGAACTTGCCCCAAAATTACTTTTGAATCAGGGTCCATATTTGAACACAATCAGAACTCACCTACAAAGGGTATTAGGAGATGAAAATGTGTTGATTGTCAAATTTCCAGAAGATGGCATGTGTGGCACCAACGAGGAAGGAATTCTTGTTGGTCTGAGGCGCTTCCGATTTTTTGGTGATTATTTACTTTGCTATTTAATGAGCAAAAATGCCTATGCACCATCTTAATACTAGTGAATATGAAAACAGTGTAAATTTCTGAATTTTATGTGAATTCATAAAATTAAGCATACATAATTCTCTCCTATAATATGCATTCTAAATTTCCTCCTACAATTAATCCTAGTCAACTACAACTAGATGACAACCATATTATGCACATATTCGCAAAAACAACTATATGTTTGTCTCAAACATATAGTTGTTGACTCATCTATTACTAGTCAGGCTCTCCCCTACGTGTAAACCAAGCCTATGGAAATGTTGTCAAGTATTTGTTTAATTGTTGAGTGAACTTTTCTTTTTGATTCGTATGCATATAATGTTTTTTAGAAGGCGTGAATCAGTTATTTTATTTTGTACACTGAGTAGAAATCATCATCATTGGTAGGAATGCATTTGTGTTAAAAACATACTTTGCAAATTATTTGTTTTTCACGTTTCCTAATTTGTAGGAATTGCTCATGTGCAGAGCTATAAACATATTTGCCTCCATGTCAACAAGTCAGGGCAGAAACTTTGGAAGAGCTAGTTAAAAGGCTTAAAAACTTTGGCTGCGCTATTGATTATATAATTTAGGATAAATTAATTATTCATTTGACCATAAACTTTGGCAAGCATGTTTAATGTAGTCCTATTTTCTATCTGTTTTCTGTTGTAAGAGATTGTGTATTGTGTAGGCTTAGAATTGTGTATAAATATCAGGACTAGCAGCATGTAGAAGTCCCTAAACAACTCCATAATTTCTTTTTGTGGAGTTTGACGTCGTCAAGAGATTAGGATTGGACGGTGCTGAGTTTTTTACTTGCCATGTGAACAAAGTGGATCTAAAACTTCACTTTCAGAGAGTGAATTTATGGTTCCTGGCTGCTGCCATTGGAGTTCTTGTACCTATAAACTATCATTTTGACCATTTTCCTCAACAAATCTAATGTTTTTCATTTTTTTGTAAAATTATCAATCTTAATACCCATTTTATGCCATCATTGTGGATGTGTTTTTGGAGCTGATGGTGGTGATTACTGGTACTTTTGGACTTGAGCTAGGTGATGAAGGTGGAGGTGATAGCTGTTGGATGGTAGTGGGTTCAACTATTCCTTCATCTGATCCCCAAATAACCTTCACAGTGTTGGACAGTGTAGTTGCTCTGAGTTCTCTAATGTTTCATCTTCTAGTGATGAGAAAGAGGTTTGAAGGTGTGGGAGCTGCTCTCGAGGGAGGACTAGGTGGTAAGGCTGGACACTGAATCATGGAATTCGACCTTCTCGGAGATATCAATGGAGTGGATGGGATGAAGGAAGCCATTGTGAACTTAGAGAGAGGAGACGTGTGAGAGAGTGGAAGAGGACAGAAGTTGGGAGTCATTTGCTAATCACATGAGGATTTAATGGTTCTTCTAGATGGAAAGATTCCAATAGGACTGATTTTATATAATTTTTTTTTTTTATTAATGGAAACACAACTTTCATTACATATCAGACTGTACTTAAAAACATTAATGATTTTTTTTTAGTTTGGGGATCCATATGCTGAGATAACTATAATGGGGATGACCCAATTGCTCTTTCAAAGAAAAAATGGGGACTGTAGATGCAATTTATCCTTCCAATAAACTCTTGATTTACATAACTTGGTTTGAGTTCTTGATCTAAATCAACTATTTGATGGGACTAAATCTATTTACAACTCTGTCCCCCTGTTTTGGCAATGCTTCATTTTTAGTGTTCAGGAAGAAATTTATTATGTTTTATTTGAAACTCTATCAATGCCTGCCTGGGCAGGATTTTTAGGCCTTCACCAGGACCCAATTGGGGGGATGGGTGTGTGTGTTTAGGAGTACACACCAACCATATTTTATTGTTATGTAATCGAAGAACATGTGGGAGGGGGATGGAAAAGCCTTACCTCCAGAGATTACATCAAGAGGAGTGATAGAGAATATTTGAAAAGAAAGAAACTTGGAACGACTTTGTTACAAATCAAATTGTAATAAAAAATTAATCAGTTTTTTTTGGTTTGGGGATCCATTTATAGATATAACTAGAGTGTGGACCCAAGTGCTCTTTCTTCAAAGAAAATCTGGGGACTGTAGAAGCAATCTATCCTTCCGTTAAACTCTGACTTACATAACTTGGTTTAAGTTCTTGATTTAAATCAACTATTTGATGTGTAAATCTGTCACAATGCCTCATTTTTAGTGATCATGAGGAAATTCAATATTTCTGTGCATTGGAGCATGCAGTTTTACCTTTATTAGAATATATTCGTGATATATTCTTTCCATTTATACTTGATTATATTTCCTTGTATATCATTGTAAGCATATATAAATCAATGATAATAGACATGACAATTATTCTGCAAAATTGGCATGGTATCAGAGCCCGAAATTACTCACCGGGTGCGTCGATTAGGGTTTTCAGAAATCTGCTCCTCGTGTTCATCGTAGTTGAGGGTGCTGCTCGCGTTGGATCTCTGGTTCTTGGGTTAATCCCAATCGAAGGTCGTCCGGCACCATCTGCAGTTTCTATTCGTGTTCTCAGCAAGTCGTCGCTTCGTTTCCGGTACCACCTGGAGCTCTTCTTCGTGCCTTCTGCGCCGACACCTCCGGTCGGCATCTTCTGTGTTCCTCTTGGTTGACGACTCTTTGTTCGCCGGTCAGTTCTGGTTGTTTCCTTCACTGCTTCGAAGTGCATCGTCGTCTTAGGTGGGCTGCTAGGTTAGGGCTGTTGGTTTAATTGTGTTGGGCTGTTAATTTGCTGGGTTTAATTGTATTGGGCTGCTGGGCTTTAATTGGGTTGGCCTGATTTTAGTAGTTGTTTGGAAACTTGCTGGGCTTGGACATTTTAAACGGGCTGGACAATTTAAACTCTTAATTGTCTATTTGTTGGGCTACTTGTTGGGCCTGGACAACATTTGATTGGTGTATTGTGATTAATTTAATTTGACGATCTATATACTATTTCCACTATGTCGATTGAGAAGACTGACTCCGTTTGTATCCGTTTTAATGGGAAGAACTACTCGTTATGGGCATTTCACTTTCAGTTGTTGATTGAAGGGAAATGGGACATGTGGGGACATATTGATGGGACTATTCCGCCTCCTGATCAAGAGAAGGATAAAGAGAAGTACCTTGCTTGGAAAACTAGGGATTCTCGACTTATGGCATGGATTATCGGTACTGTTGAGGCTAATATTGTTCTTAATCTCAGGCCATATAAGTCGGCTCGCTCTATGTGGGATTATTTGAAGAAAGTCTATACTCAAAATAACAATGCTCGGCGACTCCAGTTGGAATTTGAATTGGCAAATTTTTCTCAGGAATCTCGCACAATTGAAGAGTATTATTCTGGATTTTCTAATATTTGGGCTGAATATACAGATATCATTTATGCTTCGATTTCCCCGGAAAGTTTGGAGGCTGTGCAAGCTGTCCATGATATCACCAAGAGAGATCAGTTTCTTATGAAATTAAGAACTGAGTTTGAATCCGTCAGGTCTAGTCTTATGAATCGCGAGTCTATTCCAACACTAGATAGTTGTTTGGGTGAATTACTGAGGGAGGAACAACGTCTACTAACTCGTAACTCTTTGGAACATCAAAATCACGCGGCACCGAATCCCATGGCATATGTGGCTCAAGGAAAATTCAGACCTCGGGATATGTCTAGTGTGCAGTGTTACAGTTGTAAGGGGTTTGGTCACATGGCTCTCCAGTGCCCTCGAAAAGTTTGCAATTATTGTAAGAAACCAGGCCATGTCATTAGAGAATGTCCTACTCGTCCACCACGCAAGATTGGAGCCAGTTATGGGGGACATATTGATGGGACTATTCCGCCTCCTGATCAAGAGAAGGATAAAGAGAAATACCTTGCTTGGAAAACTAGGGATTCCCGACTTATGGCATGGATTATCGGTACTGTTGAGGCTAATATTGTTCTTAATCTCAGGCCATATAAGTCGGCTCGTTCTATGTGGGATTATTTGAAGAAAGTCTATACTCAAAATAACAATGCTCGGCGACTCCAGTTGGAATTTGAATTGGCAAATTTTTCTCAGGAATCTCGCACAATTGAAGAGTATTATTCTGGATTTTCTAATATTTGGGCTGAATATACAGATATCATTTATGCTTCGATTTCCCCGGAAAGTTTGGAGGCTGTGCAAGCTGTCCATGATATCACCAAGAAGGATCAGTTTCTTATGAAATTAAGAACTGAGTTTGAATCCGTCAGGTCTAGTCTTATGAATCGCGAGTCTATTCCAACACTAGATAGTTGTTTGGGTGAATTACTGAGGGAGGAACAACGTCTACTAACTCGTAACTCTTTGGAACATCAAAATCACGCGGCACCGAATCCCATGGCATATGTGGCTCAAGGAAAATTCAGACCTCGGGATATGTCTAGTGTGCAGTGTTACAGTTGTAAGGGGTTTGGTCACATGGCTCTCCAGTGCCCTCGAAAAGTTTGCAATTATTGTAAGAAACCAGGCCATGTCATTAGAGAATGTCCTACTCGTCCACCACGCAAGATTGGAGCCAGTTATGCTGCTGCTGCCACTTTGACCTCTAGTTCTGCTTCGTCATCTGCTCCCTCTCAAGTTCCAGCTCCTCCTAGTTCTTCTCAAACTCCCCTCACTCCTGAGATTGTTCAACAGATGGTTGTCTCTGTATTGTCTGCTTTGGGTATCTCAGGTAATCCATCACCTGCTCGCTCTTCATGGTTATTAGACTCAGGTGCTTCTAATCATATGACTAGTGATCCTCAGTTACTTAGTAATCTTAGACCATATAATGGACATCTCAAAATACAAACTGCTAATGGTAACACACTTCCTATCTCTGCTATGGGTGATATATCACCAGATTTGCCCACTGTTTTAGTCTCTCCTCATTTATCCACTATCTTTTATCTGTTGGCCAACTTGTTGATAACAATTGCACTGTATCTTTTTCTGCTTCTGGTTGTCACGTGCAGGATCAAGTGTCCGGGAGGACGATCATGAGGGGGCCTAAGGAGGGGCGTCTCTTTCCTGTTTCACCGAAGCCTGTTTCGATTTTTCCCGTATTTTGTAACTCTGCTACTTTCGATATTTTTGATTGGCATAAGAAATTGGGACATCCCAATTCTAATGTGTTACAACATTTGTTCAATTCTGGTTTACTTGGTAATAAAAATTCTGCTTCGGTTTCATCTGTCTTGCTTGATTGTGCTTCATGTAAACTTGCTAAAAGTAAAATTTTGCCATTCCTATCACACGGTTCTCATGCTTTACATACCTTTGATATTGTTCATAGTGATGTATGGGGTATTGCACCTGTGGTATCTCATGATCATTATAAATACTTTGTTACGTTTATCGATGATTATAGTCGATTCACGTGGGTTTATTTTCTTCGTGCAAAAAGTGAGGTTTGTTCTGTCTTTCAAGCTTTCCTTGCTCTTATTCACAATCAATTTTCCTCCTCAATCAAAATCTTACGATCTGATTCTGGAGGAGAATATATGTCGAATGCATTTCAATCTTTTCTACAGACCAGAGGCATTATCTCTCAGCGATCTTGTCCGTCTACTCCACAACAAAATGGGGTCGCGGAACGCAAAAATCGCCACCTTGATATGGTTCGAGCCCTTCTGATAGAATCTTCTGTTCCGTCTCGTTTTTGGTGTGAAGCATTATCTACTGCTGTGCATCTCATAAATCGGTTACCTTCTCCCACTCTTCATAATGTTTCTCCATTTTATAAACTCTTTGGTCACCATCCCTCATACTCTTATCTGCGCCCTTTTGGATGTGTGTGTTTTGTTCACTTACAATCTCATGAACGGACCAAACTCACCCCTCAATCTGTCAAGTGTGCATTTTTAGGATATGGTGGGACCCAAAAAGGGTATCTCTGTTATGACCCTACAACACAGCGGATCCGAATTTCTCGTAATGTTATCTTCTTTGAAAAACAATCGCTCTTTCCTTCAGAATCAGTCGTTTCCCCCATGTTTTCTGTCTTGCCTGATTTTCCTACAGATTTTTCTCGGTACAAGTCGGGATGTGTTTACACTCGCCGGGATGTTGCACCTGTTGCTGGTTCCCAACTTCTCCCTCAGCCGACTACTCTGCCCCGCCTCTCTGATCTTCCACCAGAGACATCTGATCCTTCACCGGATGATGTGCAGCCTCCTGTCCCTCTTCGTCGTACTTTTCGTGTTCCTCGACCACCAGATAGGTATGGTTTTTCCCCTCATAGTTCTATGTCAGCTACACTTGCTGCTGTTTCTATTCCTTCCTCCTATAAGCAGGCTATGGCACAAGAGTGTTGGAGGCAGGCGATGGAAGCAGAACTTGAGGCTCTTGAGGTGAATCAGACTTGTGATGTTGTGCCGTGTCCATCTACTGTGAAACCCATTGGGAGTAAATGGGTATATTCTGTCAAACTTCGTTCTGATGGTTCTCTTGAGCGCTATAAGGCTCGATTGGTTGCTTTGGGTAATCGCCAAGAGTATGGGATAGACTATGATGAGACATTTGCTCCAGTCGCTAAAATGACCACTGTACGCCTTCTATTATCTCTTGTTGCTTCTCAGTCATGGTCTTTACATCAAATGGATGTGAAGAACGCGTTCCTCCACGGCGATCTCAAGGAAGATATTTATATGAAACTTCCATCGGGTATGCCTCTTCCCTCCGTGGATTCTGTTTGTAAACTAAAACGTTCTTTGTATGGTCTCAAGCGGCTCCCAGGGCATGGTTTGACAAGTTTCGCCGCGCCCTTCTGGATTTTTCCTTTACTCAGAGTCAATATGATGCCTCCCTATTTCTTCACCAGAGTTCAAATGGGATCGTTTGTTTGCTGGTTTATGTAGATGATATTATTATTTCTGGATCTGATCACGTCTTTATTCAGAAACTTCAACAGCATCTTCATTCGATGTTTCATATGAAAGATCTGGGTCATCTCAACTATTTTCTTGGATTAGAGGTCCATACAACACCACATGGTATCTTCTTAAACCAGCATAAGTATATTCAAGACTTGATTGAATTGGCCACTTTATCGGACGCCTCCTCCGTTGATACTCCATTAGAGATTAATGTTAAATATCGTAAAGATGAGGGTGACCTTCTTTCGGACCCTACTCTATATCGGAGGTTGGTAGGGAGTCTTATATATCTCACTATCACACGTCCTGATATTTCTTTCGCCGTTCATACCGTCAGCAAGTTTATGGATGCTCCTCGTCATCTCCATTTGGGGGCTGTTCGTCGTATTATTCGGTACCTTATTGGGACTCCTCATCGTGGTCTATTTTTCCCTAGGGGAACAATTCTTGAGCTCACCGCTTTTAGTGATGCTGATTGGGCTGGCTGTCCTGATTTTCGCCGATCTACTACTGGGTGGTGCGTCTTTCTGGGTGGTGCTCTTATTTCTTGGAAATGCAAGAAGCAGGATTGCGTTTCTAAGTCTTCCACTGAGGCTGAATATCGTGCTATGTCAGCTGTCTGTTCTGAGATTGTATGGTTGCGTGGTCTTCTTGCAGAACTTGGCGTTTCTCAATCACGGCCTACCCCACTCCATGGTGACAATACTAGTGCTATTCAGATTGCAGCTAATCCTGTGTTTCATGAACGCACCAAACATATTGAGGTGGACTGTCATTATATCCGGGATGCCTATGATTCCAATGTCATTGCTCTTCCCCATGTTTCCACTGCTCAGCAGGCCGCGGATATCTTCACCAAATCCTTGACTCGTCATCGTCATAACTTTCTTGTTGGCAAATTAATGCTTGTGGATTCACCAGCATCAATTTGAGGGGGGGTATTAGAATATATTCGTGATATATTCTTTCCATTTATACTTGATTATATTTCCTTGTATATTATTTCCTTGTATATCATTGTAAGCATATATAAATCAATGATAATAGACACGACAATTATTCTGCAAAATTGGCAACCTTAACCTTCTAATTTTACCAAGTATGCATGGCCAACGGTTGATACTTTGTATAGGGTATCAAATACTGATCTCGAACATAGAAAACACGTTAAATACATTTGAGGCTTGCTGGTTCAAATGAAGTTGACTGATTTTATACACTTCACTACAAAGAAATAAAATGTTAAAAATATATCAATATTTCGTTTTCTCTATCTATCCCAGATTGAGAGGTTTAATTGATTCAAAATTTTAGTTCATGCTGAGACTTGTACCTTCAATCCAAGTAATACAGAAGCATGCTAGCTGCAAAATTAATCAACAAGATTAAATAAATCTTTCTAAATGTGCATGGTTAAATTTTTTCTAAAATGCCAATTCTGTTTTCTTATTTTATTACATAGCAGGAAGGTAGAATATGTATGGTTATTGTAGCTTCTGTATTCCTATTTGAATATTTCCGCAGTTGTTATTTTGATGTATGTGAAGGAAAGTGATGAGGATGCTTGTATCTTGAAGGTTTTGGAGCATTGATGTAGCATCTATTCAGTCTTGTATTATATCCCTGTTCCCTACATGTCATTATGACAATTAACTTCAGAGGTTTAGATAGTGGGCACTACAGGTGTTAAATGAAACCTATATAAGCTAGACTTTATGTTTTTTAGTTCGGCTTGTTTCTTACATAAATTAACTTTTTAGTAAGAATTTTTTCGTCTGCATGAACACAATTGGTGGAGAAGATTTCAATTCCTTATCAACCTTTGTTTTATACTATGCCCTGAATTATTTGTTGGTAATGGCTTAAATGTTCGATCGTAGTATCAACTCTTGCCTTTTTCTGCTTAGATAACATTGATCATCTTGTCCTCCCATGCATCTAGGAATATATAACATTCGTTTTGTTCTAGTTTCTCTATTAGCTAGAAAGAATGATGACTCATGCACTCATGCATTTACATCTTTGTATCTTGTTAAAGAACTTCAATGTGTATAATATTGATCATGGCTTTTGTACAGTTTTCAAAGATGAGTGCAAAAGGAAGAAGAAAAATCCAATGAATGCAGAGGAAAAAGCTACTGAATGTGCTCTAAAATGCTACTTCGTTCGGTTTCAGTCTATGGCCCCCTGCAGTGAGGATGACTCTTATATTTTGTCTAGTAGAAAGATTAGCGAAGCGAGATCCTTATTTATGCACATACACAAGGTCTCGACAATAGAAAAATACATGGCCAGGTTGATATATCTATGGGTTTGCAATTTGATATTTTATCTAACAATGATCCTTTATTGATGTTTGCTATTGTGGCATGGCTCAGGTTTTCCTTGATCCTGTCAAAGACTATAGAGCTTCAAGTTGATTTCAATTCTGTTAAAATCGAAAAGATTGAAGATATACCTTTCCGAGTAAAACATATTGCTTCTCATTTATTTCTTTTAATTCAAGTCCCCTGATGCTATCATGCCACTAACTTCTTATATTATCGAGTGACTAACTATATATTATTTTCTATTTTCTTCCTGTTTCATGAACTGTAGGATGAGAATGGCTCTATTATCTTTGAAGATGGAAAACCTCTTTTACATACTGATGGAACAGGCTATATATCTGAAAATCTAGCTGTGCAGTGTCCGAAAGAATTTTGCAGATCCAAATATGCAAAGGATGACAATTTTGAGGTTATTATTTGGCCCTTGTTTGGTGCAGATTCTTTAAAACTCGTTTTTCCCCAAACATTCTTCCAAGAAAATAATTTTTCACGTGGACCGTAATTTTTCCTACTTTTAAACCATATATTTTTCTAAAAAATCATTTCTCACAAAATCTATTCTAAAAAAATCTATTTCAAGCAGACCCTTAATTTTCTTCTAGTAAGACTATTTATTTGTGCGCAAGACATACGATGGAAAATGAGACATTGGCATTTCATTTATTAAACTGACAACAAAAGTTAAACACAACTGTTTAGCAAACTTAATTCTTGTGTATAATTATTATTTTTTTATGAAAATTATTTAGATGAGAAGTTTGAAAGAACAAGTATATTATTTGATGTATTTATGTTTGAGAAAAAGAAATGATAAAAATTTAAAATATTAAAAACAAGTTACATTGGAAAAATAGCATGCTGTTATTTAATGGAATTGGCAGTTCTTTGTACTTTTGTTTCTGGTAGGCAAAATTTAATTCAAACCATGGATACAAAAGTGATCAAAGCGGTTATTCTAAACCTAATTCTATTTTGTTAGTAGTATCAATGGATGTCAAATGCTATTTTGTAAGTGAAGTATGGTTTCATAATGAATTTCCAAAGGAATCAATATGAAAAGGCGTTTGAAACAAAAATCTTTATTTTCTTAATGTTGTATTTTAGGTTCTCCAAAGCACTGTGTTCAATGGTATTCTTCCAGGACCATTGCCCCCTTTGAACTTAACATATCTCTTAACCTCTAGACTTCCTTTTACAAGTGCAGTACCTTATTGGAATCATTTTTCTTCTATTCATTCCAAACGTTATTGATTTTCACAATTTCCAACTCTGGTACCACTGAAAATGAAGGAATGCAGAGCATAATATGCAGGTAGATTGCTCCAACTTTCGCACAGAAATTGTTGATGTATACTATGTTTACTGGTTTTATCTGCGAGCTTGGTCTCATCCTTCATGGTACTGTCTTCACGGATACTAATTAAAACAGTAAATATTTTTGTCAAAAATAACAAACTGGTATTTATGCTCCCATTTATTGAAGAATGGTAGATGGAACTTTTTATGCATTGAGGCTTTTTCTATTGCAATGCAAATTTGTGCAGTGGAGAAGAATCATACTTAGCTTCAATATAAAAAGCTAAAGGTTATAAGAATACACAAGAGTATTGCATCAGTATAAAATTTAGTTAAATTTTACACGTCATCAACAACAATGCAAAATGTTTCGAACCCTATCTTTGGTCTATAATGGGTGCCTGGTTCCTATAAGAATTGAGTTTTTGCTGATGGTTTATTCAATTTTAGTTGATAAGTTTGTATATGTTAAGGTTTACGTAATTTCTTAATCTTTATGGTTTATGCTTCTAAAAATTTTGTGATTTTGCTGTGCTGGTCGACATACCTTGTCAATAGAAAGGGTTGAAGGCTGGGAATAGGGAACCGGTAAATGCTCGCATTACAACCTTTCAGTTGTCCCTTTTTCTTTCTCAATGTTAGGAACTGTTTATTCATTCATTGTAGTAATGTTCTAAATTTCTTCTATGATGCCTTTATTCCCATCTTTCAGCCTTTATTGATCCAATGTCGCTTGTTCTACCATGGTTGTGCTGTTAAGGGCACCCTTCTGGTAAACAAAAAGGTACATTATAATTCACATATGATTTCTTCTCGAATTCATGATTGTAAAGAATCAGGTATGAAATATGATTTTACTTCTGATTTATGCAAGACACTTGTAACATTGATCCACAAGAAATGGATGAACTAGAATATAATTCAATTTAGCTACCACAACAGATGTTTCCTTATATCTGCCTTTCCTTTTTCATTTAACCTATGGGAATCAATTTTGCCTTAATTCTCCATGAATCAATCTGCTACTACAATAATGTATATTTATTCACACCAAACTCTTCTCGTCAAATTTGGGAAACCAAAAGTCTTGCATGTGCAATATAGTCAATACCACCAAATGCTTTTACTATAGGAATCTCCTTAGAGCACACTTGTGACAGTTTCAAGTTGGAGAATGATCTAGAAAGATTTTGCTAGTTGCCAATTCATATGTATGCAAGTGTTCATAAAAATAAAAAATTTAAGTAAATTCTCTATTTCCAAAAGTGAAAAGTATGATTTATGTACCATTTTTTGGTACATTAGCTTATTCTCTGTTTTTTTTTTTTTTAAATTCATTTAACTAAATTGAATTCTTAGTGGTTCTTAATTGTTTTTGACAAATTAACTATAGTTATTTGTGGTGAGCTAGCTTAAGTTTACTTTCCTCCTCATGCTTCAAACATTTCACCACTGTAGCTTGGACCTGGAAAAATTCAGATAAGACCTTCAATGATAAAGGTTGAGACAGACTCGACATTGCCGGTTGGACAAACTATTAATTCACTGGAAATAGTAGCTATTAGGTATCTTTCACTTGTTAATTTTTCTTCTTTCTATGAGTCTATTTGTTACGAGAATGGCAGTTTCCAGCACACCCATTTCGTTTTGCGACTCACAATTAGCTACTGTTGCATCCTCTTGTACTGTTCATGATTTTTTTTTTTTTTTTTATTAAACATGGAAAAAAGTTGTATCATTAAATATTTCTGAGGGCATAAATTATAAGCTAGAAAGTTGTACTAGGACTTTGAAATCTAGAGGGTTTAGGTTAATTGGAGGTAAGATAAAACTCATAAGAGGGTACTTTTGGCCATAATAGGACTAAGGATGATAGTGAAGTTAAAAGTAGAAATTCACCTGATTGAGGTATTAGGTTCTATAATTAACAAGGAAGTTCACATGTGCTGGATGAAATGAATCAGTGCTATTGGGATTCAATGTGTCGAAAGATACCTTTTTAGAGGTAAGTACTTAAGGTTCTTAGACCACCATATCTTGTGGCACTGAGTGTTGAGTTGTTAAATGACAAAATGTCTAGAAGATGAGCAAAGTTTATATGATGATGTAAAAAATGAGACAATAGACCTCGTAAGAAATGAGGAAACATATCAACAAGCGAAGGTGGCACCAGTTGAGAATGAATTAAGGTAAGGATGACTTGGATTGTTGGAATATACTTTATGTAGACCTAAAGATGTTTTCATTTACAAGAGTGATGCTTAAAGGTTAGAAGAGACATATGAGTAAATTAATATAGTTTTTTTGTTGCTACCGTCGTCGTATTATATATCTCTAATCATACTTCTAATTTAATTGGAGGCAGTATGGAAGAGATAAAAATGTTAAGCCTTTCTAAATGGAGTAGTGTTTCGCGCAAACTAGTTTTTGTCTTCTACAGTAAAAGTTGCACAAAAACTGGGAATGTATAACGAAATAAGTATCTGGGTACCAATATAGGGACTGTGCAATATCCATGGATGGATTCTATTCCATTTCTTTTATGGACTTGAAAAAAGGCAAAATATTTCTGTTCTTTCTCCATGGCACAACATACTTACGAGTGCAATAAGATATTAATAATGATGCTGGAACATAATTACTCTGCTTCGAGAGGAACTTTTAGCTCACAATTTGGTGAAATAGTAGACTGACCTAAAAACAGCCATTGTAGCCTATCAAAATTGCTATAAACTCACTTGTATAACCTGCAATGAACATATCTAAACTTGCTGTGACACTTAAAGTCCTGCTTATGCGATGTCTTTGTAATTATATTTTAATATTTTAACTGTATTCCAATAACAAAGGGGCATTCACAGTAGCTCCACTATATTTTTCACTGGTTATAGTGATGGCTGTAATCCTTCTTGCTTAGGCTTAATGTTGATCTTGATGCTATTTTCTTTTAGTTGGTTCAATCACTAGAATTTTTCGAACATGATTCATCCAACATTGACCATAAACCTACTACGTGTAATCTTGATATGTTATTGAGAATGCTTAAGAAATAATAATCAGCACCCTGTTAGTAATCCAATTTAGATTTCTATGAACTTTAATACTTTCTTACTCTATGACATTCATCTTCCAGTCACAAACCAGGGAGAACTTTTCTGTCAAGATATTTGATTGCCCTTTTAACCTACGGTGGGGTTCCAGGAGATTTCTTTCTAAATTTAGTGATGAATGCTTTGGAAGAGGCTCAAAATGTATACTCCAATAGGCGTTCAGCACTGAGAGGTAATTCATGAACTAACATTTTCTACCATATGTTATTCTACTTGTCAAAGGAAAAATTATCCCCCCTCAAGTTTTTTTAACGAATTTAATGTTATTTCAAATATTGTCCCTGGAAAGTTTATTTACTATACTTTTGTACCTGACTGTAGCTCTTTAGAGACCTTCTTGGATCTGATTTCATTCACGTTGTCATCTCTTCGTTACATCCGTTCACCTCGAAATTACTTCTACTACTATTGCACTCATTTCTCTCTCTCTTTACACACAAAAATATGTGTGTTTATTTATTTAATTATTTTTACATAAAATTTGTCTTTATACAGTTGCTTCCAACCATGACGGGATAGATGATGGTTTCATGGCGCAAAGAATGATATCATCTGGGATTCCACTTAATGAACCGTATCTCCAACTTTGTTTATCAAGGCTGGTAAAGGACAATAAATCTAAGCTTAAAATGGGAAGGATACCAATCAGTGAAAGCTTTTACCTGATGGGCACAGCTGACCCTACGGGTGTATTAAACAATGATGAAGTCTGTGTCATCCTGTACGTATATTAATTTATTTCAGTTTTATGTTTACTTCTTTTTCTTAGCCTGCCTAGTGTTGCATGTACTACATAATGTGATATTCGATATTAACTTTGCACATTAATGTTATGAGGAGTTATCACTTGACACTTCTGTTGGACATTTGTTCTCTCTTTCGTGTACGGTACAAATGGTTGCATGTCTCACGTAGAATAATTAGGAAAATCTAGAAAATGAACATGTATTTACATTTTTTTTTTTGACTTTAGGTTCATGTAACAATTCATGAACCTTCACATGCATGTACTTGCATATTCATGTATGTACCTATACAAGTTCTGGCATCTAGAGGGAGTGATTTAGAAATCCTATTTAAGAGGAAGTTGTATTGACTTTATTAGACAAGAAAGAGAGACAGAAAAGTGAAAAATTCAATATACTCTAGAACAAAGCCAGATTACTCTCCACGTCTCCATAAACCCAGAACTCGGATTTTTGTCAATTTTTTCTTTCACATAACGCGAGGCCTAGAGAGTAGAAAGACAAACAGCTTTCCAGTAAACAACCTCTGTAACTTTTCCAAGGGGAACATTTTCTAATTAATTTGTCAGTTCCATCTTTTAAAATGGAAAATTGAGGCTTGAATATTCAATCCTTCACCTAAAATCAAATTATCCTCCTACCCATCATTACTTTCTTGCTGACTATTACCTTCCCACACATTGGTTAAATTAGACTTCTCCAGCTTATTCTTTTTAGCCAAATATCATGATAGCTACTTCTAAATCTGATTTGGTACATACAATTTCCAATTGCTGCGATTTGAGCTTCCTTTTTATCTGAATCTGAATTTTCATAAAGACAGGTTTTAGAATGTAATCTATTTTAAAATTCATAGTTGGAATGTTCTTGCTTATAAGTTCTAGTTGATGCAGTGACAGCGGTCAGATTTCAGGCAAGGTTCTAGTGTACCGGAATCCTGGATTGCATTTTGGAGATATTCATGTTTTAGAAGCTGTATACGTGAAGGAGTTAGTAGATGTTGTTGGCAATGCCAAGTATGGTATATTCTTCTCAACTAAAGGCAGCAGATCAGCAGCTTACGAAATGGCAACTGGTGATTTTGATGGAGATATGTATTGGGTCTCCAGAAATCCCGAGGTTAGCATCTCTTTAGCGCTTTCTTATCTTTGTATACTTCTGACCAGGATGCCTCAGCAGTTTTCGTTGAAGACAATTTAAGTGAGTACTCGTGGTTCCTCTTTAATAGCTAAGCTTTTACATGAGATAATTAACATGTTAAGGGATAAATTCACACCTAATAAAAATGAAAATAATCAACTTATAAGGGTTTGAGATGCCGTGGAGCTTGCATGAAATGGCTAACCTGCTGCATGACAAATGATATGTTAGGCCGAGTGATGGTCAGGTAATCGTCATCCACCACAAGGTGCTGACCCAAACTTTTGCCGCCACCGAGAACAACCCCACAATTTTTCAAAAAACTCACAAGCCCTATTTCAGACATTTAGGCTCTGATACCATGTCAATTACAATGATCTTGTGATTGAACTCAATTTCCCACATTGTGTGAGTCCCTTCATTTAAATAGGTGCTCTCTGCCTAATTACAGGATGAAAATCAGCCATAATTTGTCGAATCTATACATGCATGGAAAGAAATTAAAACCTACCAATTACATGAAAAACCAAAGCTAATATATAATATATTCTCTAAATAACTAGCTGCAAATCATTGCTTTGATAGGCTGGTACAAGTGATATACATGAGGTGACATGTTGATGACAATTTAAATGAATACACATGATTCAGTAAAAAAAGTCTGAGCTTCTAGAAGAGACAGTTTAAAGGTCTCAATTTTCAAAATATGTTTCTATTATGTTGTGCAACCTGTTGGTCCTACTAGTAACATAGTTTTTTATTTTATTTTTTCTTCTGAACATGGAAATGCATAAATTATAGATCACACTCCTGAGTATGTATAAGAAGAATACTATTGGGAGTTGTGAGTTCTATCTGCTCCTAACTGGGATAATCAATTGGATAATAACAATAGATTAGGTACCTGGCTAATTTATGCAGAACATAGGTTGATGGGGATGTTTAATTTCCTTCATCTTTGATATTTTCTTTTGATGATACACATTTCAATCTTGATTTATTTTTTTATACATTGCTTGCTGACTTTATTTATCCATATTTTTCTCTATTTATTCTTCTTTATGGAGGTAGGCGAGAAATCTTCCTGTTACTTGATTGCTAGATCTTACTGAGGCGTACTGCATATAAATTTTTGTTTCATTACAAACTAGTATTTGCAGAAATGGTAGGAAATTATGCTGAGATTTGTGTTTTTCTTCGAAATTAACACCATTTATATTAGTTTTAGCACTAAAGTTTTTCATGAATATTTCAGCTATTGAAATGTTTCAAACCAAGTAAACCATGGAGTCGCGGCTATTTGACTCCCGATTCATATAGAAGAAAACCTCAAGATTTCTCTGATGAGGAATTAGAACACGAACTTTTTCGGCTTTTCTTAAAAGCAAGGAATCCAAGGTATGCAATCGCTTTTGGTAAACTGAAGCACTTTTGTATGTATCTTAAATATTTTGTTTTATGACGGTTAAATTCTATTCTAAAATGAATGATTGCACGTATATCATGTTTCAGTGTTCGAAATAATTTTCACCTTCTAGTTTCGAGATCTTAATGATAATGGGTGATCATTATATTTTTATGCATCCAGCATATAATACTTCTTGTCCGTATGGGTACAAGAGATTTTGGCATTGATCGTGTTCCTTTTTTTTTTTTTTTTTTCAAATCAAAAGACGACAATTTATTGAACCACTTCCTCAGTATATTGTTGAAGTGTGTCACAGCAAGTACACTTTTAAATAGTTTCCCAAAACAAGGAAATTGCGTACATTTTTTAGTTTTCCCTTACATCTACAATTTAGGGCTATCTCTTCTCTCCAGACTTGTCTGTGTATGTATGGACTGAGTGGTATCTTTATCCAATAATGTATTGATGGAGTTGACGATCATTTCTTCCCTGTATTTAGTAGAACTTGTGTGTTCTATGTCCATTTTTTTTTTTTGGGAGGAATGCAGTACTATAATTGTCCTGGGGGTACTAGAATGCACTTAGAAGCTCATTATATATAAGAGTAGGGAGGGTTTGAGTCCTGTTGACGTCACTTTTGAGAAATGATAGTACACGGCGCCAAAAAGGGAAATGAGAGTACCCATTAAAAAAAACAAAATCCCAACAAAAGCAGAGTGGGTCCTGGTACCACTGCAAAATTGTCCTAAATTTTACCGCTTGATTGTATTAGTAGGAACCTATGGTAACATTACTTTCTTTGCTGATGCTTGAATGGATGTTTGCTTATCCAGTTTCAACATGGCCACATCAGCTGATAGCTGGCTCACATTCATGGATCGGCTGCTGATGTTAGGAGATGATAGTTCCATTGAAAAAGATTGTTTGAAGAGAAAGATTATTCAATTGATCGACATATACTATGATGCAGTAGATGCACCTAAAAGTGGGAAAAAGGTTAGTTTAGTGGCACATTTGTTTTTTATGATAAATGTATGCAGTTTCTGGTGGATGCAAATTTTTGTTCCGTATAATTTTTTTTTCTTTTCTTATTTTTCCATATTTCATATCTTTGCCTTGCAATATCAAAACAAAAATTTAACATCCATGAATTGGTGACGTCAACTCTGCTGTCAGAAGAGCGCTTTACTTACCTACTTCTGTGAATCAGGTCCATGTTCCTGACCGTTTGAAGGCGGAATCATATCCTCATTACATGGGAAGGGCTTCTGCCTTGACCTATCACTCCACTTCTATCTTGGGTGAAATTTTCGATAGAATAGTGGCATCAGAAAATGAAAGTCTCCCTTCAAAAGGTAATTTTTTCTTTAATTGTTAATTGTCAAATTAATTTTAGGAGTGTGTTTTCTGATCCCTGAAACACTGCACATCTTATGCGAAGTTGAGATTTGTTGGTGGGAAATCCTTCAATTACACATTTGGTAAACACGAGGTCTTTTTATTGTCAAATAGTTTTTTATATGGCTTTGAAGGAGATTCTTGACCATTATATGAGTTGTTGGCGTAACTATTGAACCATCTCATCTAAGGCCTAAGTTATTAGAGACGGAACATGTTTAAATGTAGTCTTCAACACACCTCTCATCTGCACTCTCCAATTAGATTTTTTTGTCAATATTATTATAAAAGATGTTGCACAATTTTCATACTTAGGTGGGGGAGAATTGAATTTAGGACCTTTGCGTGCTCTCCTAATAGAAATATTTCTACTTCACAGAAATCTGGAAATTACCATGTTTTGACATGGAAATCCCAGAAAATTATTTGGATATGTGGAAGAATAGATACGATGCATACCGCGTTGACATGGCCAAGGCCTTGAGTTCTGGAGATAAATCAAAAAATGAACTAGCAGATGCAGTGATCAAAAAGTACAAGCAGGTAAACTATTCTTGTTGATATAAAAGAAACTAAAATTAGCTCACAATTTTAATTTTGAGTACAAAGTGAATTTGATCATCTTGTTATTGCCTTTTGCCACAATCCTTTGATTAACGATATAGGGTCCATAATTCCATTCACTTATTTCCCGTTCTTCAGTATGCTTGATTTTATGACGATGTTAAAAAGCTCAAATGAATGCAGTTGTTGTATGATGCCCCGGAAATGGAAGAAAGTAAGAAGAACACGGAAGACATTTACAAGGAGGCCCTGGCTATCTATCACATAACTTACGAATTTGCTAGAAGTCGGGATTATACGGGAAAATGCAAATTTGCATGGAGTGTGGCAGGGACTGCACTCTGTGAAGTGTATGCCTGGAGTTCAGCCGGTTCAAAAGAGAGGCCATTCATTGTTTTACCTTCTGTTATGCGCGAGATCTTACATTAAAGAGTCTTAGTGTAGAGCAAGATGACTAGGTTACTCGTTCTGTTTGTAACATAACTGCAATGTGTGCAACAAGTAGCATGTGCACAGGCAAAATATCAAGTCCTGTATATATAATATCTCCAATGTAAGCATCTCCCAAGTACATTTAGCAAACATATGGATTTATCTTCTACTAGAAGTCGATCTTTGTAAAAAGCTGATGGAAATGTGTATTGGTCGTAAGAGTAACTTGATTTCTTTTTTCTCCTTTCCTTTAATCTATTTTCTACCTTTCGTCTGTTCTTAAGGATGGGAATGACGCAGGGCTGGGCAAGGATGTCACTTCCTGCCCCATCCCCTGCTCTTCAAGGAAGAAAATAAGTTATCATCATGGTTGTCACCCTCAACATCCAACGCCTTTGTCCTACATTCAACAAATGGCTTTATAATTTGCTAACTTATAATCTATTGCATGAAAATAATCCCTTTTAGGGTATGAAAAAATAGCACTACTTATTAGACTCAATAAAATAAACACGAACAAGTCGTGATGGCATTATAAAATCCATTGTGATGAAGTATCAAGAGAGAAATTTTCTTAAGCTTAATAATTGAGAATGTAAATCATGGGATTTTTAATTGCGTTTCCTTAACTAATCGAAATCATTAGGAATAATATTTATTTAATTAATTAAGTCTCTCATAGCAATCCTCTATGGATGTGGGCAATATGTTACTTTTTTATATACATAAGAGTAATGATATTCATCTCACACGTTTAGATGACACATGATTCATTCAATTAAATTTTAATACATTTTAATGCATTGAACGTTGAATAGAGGGGACAACATCAATACAATAGTAACAATTTTCCTTTCATTTGATGACGAATTTATTGCTATCCAAGGTCAGATCCGATGGGATGGAGCCACGTGACGGAATGTCAAAAGGCTCTGAAATGCTTCTCTAGCCAGTTCAATTGTTGCACATTTTTTGAATCCAATACCTTCCTCTTTCATCTCTGTATTTTCTCTAGTTTCTACAGGGCATACGCCCCCAATAAAGTAACATAGGCGTGATTCATTATCACTTAAATCAGTGATAATCAGGGGCAGAGCTAAGGGACGAAAAAGAGATTCTACCGGGCTGATACTAGAAAATTGAAACCCATGACATGATTGAGGTCACAAATTGAAAGATGTCGGTCATGTGTATCGGAATTTTCGAAGGCAACAATCACACACAAATGATATCATAGGATTTGTAAATTGAAATTAGTGATCATCCCAAAGTAGATTTAAAGGGTTTCAAAGTCATGGTTGGCTACGGATAACATTGGATTGTTGCTGGATCTTCCAATCTTAAATTTACAAAACATTGTTGAAGCTCCAATCGTAAGTTACTATGATGGAAATTGTAAAACTCCATTGACCTGTAAATTGTGTGATATTGAAAAGATCTAATGGCCTGTAAACGATGAATTGTTGTGACGGAATCTGAAAAGATCTATTGTTACATGTGATATTAATTCAATGGCATGTGAATAGTTCTCTATGATATATAATCTGTTTTTATGGACTTGTGACTTATGCACTATGATATGTGACATGTGAACTGTTACATGTGACCTGTGACATGTAAACTGCTATCTGTGATATTGATTCAATGGTTGTACATGAGACCTATGCACTATAACATGTGACTTGTAAACTGTTACATGTGATATTAATTCAATGACGTGTAACCAATTCTCTTGAACATGTGACATGTGGGCATTGATCTCTTATGTAAAATGACGTGACATGTAAACTTGAATCTGTGACTTGTTATCAATATACAATGATCTGCGACCTATACAATACGACATGTAACTTGTAATTTGTGACTAGTTCTATTTGATCTATGACCTATGCACGATGACCAGTGACATGCTTGTGACTTGTAACATATGACCCGTGTACTTGAATATGTGACCTGTTATCAGTGGGGAAAGATATATTATGATCTATGAGTAGTTAATTTTGATCAGTGACTTATGCAATATGATATGTGACCTATGAAGTGAGACATGTGAATATAAATAGTTACCTGTGAATAGTCCAATTTGATCTGTGACCTATGCACAATGACCTGTAAGAAATTCAAAAGAAAAACCTATTTTCAGCATTACCTACATTGGCACCACCTCTTCCTCTTCTTTCAGCTTGCAATCCACCTCATGGACCAAGGGTGGATGCAGAACTTTAAAGTTAGGGGGACACAATCGAACTTGCAAAGAAGTTTGGAGAAATTTTACTATCGAGAATTTACGTCCAAAAAATCATACTTCTTGTAATTTTGCAATCGAAAATTTTCATGGAACATGACTTTTTCTGATGTAAAATTTTAAAAATTTTTGATGTCATATTCTATATAAAATTTCCTAATAAAATGATGAAAATTACATTGAGAAATTTGAACTGCAAAAATAATTAATGTGAATGAAATAATTGAGTTTTTTTTTTAAATGTGAGTTAAACGTCTTTATTTAAAACTCACGTTTAATGTATTTTTAACTATTTTCGATATTTGTTTGGACTATTAGATATGCTCATAATGTACTTGAAATAAACTTTTATATGACATAAGAAATTTGTAGATTTGATTAGCGTACAATCGTCGGAAATTTTTAAAATTAGCATGCTATCGAAATTCAAATTTATTGTGATTTTGCCCCTATTTAGTAGATATTAGAATTAAATTTTTAATAAATTTTGATAGAAGTTAAGAATTAGTCTCTATGTACATAATCTTTTAATGTAAATGATTTTGTAAATGATTATGTTATTCTATCATGGTCCAAAAGTTAAATAGTTTGGATTTCCGTAAATATGTTATTAAAATTAATTTTTAACTTTGATTCAGATTAAAATTTAGATTTCAATCGACATCAAATATGACTTGAAAAAAAAATTCTCAAAAGTTAGGGACATGTGACCCCCAGGACTCCCTTGGGTCTGCCCCTGTCCTAGACCACCTCCAATACTTAACCTTCCACTTGTACCACCACCAAAGCCTCCACCTATATCCAATCCACGACCAATGTTAATTTTGCCACCAAAACCACCCCTTCTTTCAGCATCAAGACCAATGTCAAATGTTCTCTTTGGTTACAATGTCATTTCCATCAAATGGGTCGCCATTAATTTCTCCCTCATCACCAAGATCGGCAATGAAAGTGCTCGGGGTGGAGACACATAGGTGTGCTCTTGCTGCTTGGGCGTCGGTGAAGAGTCGACAATGGTAGGGATCAAGAGTGAAATATGAGAGAGAGAGAGAGAGAGAGAGAGAGAGAATGATTTAATAATAATTGTTATCAGGGAAAATTGCAGTTGAAGTATCAAACCTTTAAAAAAATCGCAGCCCAAGTCTAAAATAACGGTTTCCATTAATTTGATCCCAAAAATCGTCAGGTGGCCCATAAATTAAAAATCTAATAATTTTCTCCAAATAATGTAAGGGCATTTTGGACATAATACATTTCCTCTATTAAATAAGAAAATTAAAAAAACAAAACTACTCCACCCCATCCCATCTCCTTCTTCCCCAAGATTTTCACCCGCCGAGACACACCCAGAAAAAGAAAAGTAGGCCCAAACTCCTGCCCTGCCCCGACCACCATCGATCTCCACTGGCGCTCCACCTGAACCCGGAACAGAAGCCCGGAGTCCCGTCTTTCTCGGAGTTCTCACTTTCCAAAGGGTTTACTTCCAAATAATCGAACCCAACTTTAATCTGAGGCAAAAAATTCTAGAATATCAAAATTTCCCCTTTCCAAAATTCAAAAAGAATCAATAATGTACCTGCATTCGTCGATAGAGAGGAGACCGAATAAAGAGAAACGCAGAGAAAATGTATATATAGAGAGAGAGAGGCAACAGTAACAAAGTTATAAGCTGGGATTTTTATTTTCTATTTTACTTGCTTTAGTGAAGAATATGTGCTGAAAAGAAAGAGAGTTTTGGAGGAAATTATGTACGACAATCAAGCCCCAAAAATTTAGGGCAAAAATTAGCTGTCCAAAATTGGAACTCTGAGAAAGACGGGACTCCAGTGGCTTTTGTTCCGAGCTCAAGTGGAGAGACGGTGGAGATCGTTGGTGGGCTGGGCTGGGTAGGGCAGGGTGGGGCGGCTTTTCTTTTTCTGGGCGTGTCACGGTGGGTGGAGATTTTGGGGAAGAAGGATATGGGGTGGGATGGGGTAGTTTTTTTTTTTTTTTTTTTTAAATTTAATAGAGAAAATGTATTATGTCCAAAATCCCTTATTTTATTTGGAAAAAAATTATTAGATTTTTAATTTCTGGGTCAACTGATGATTTTTGGGGTCAAACTAACGGAATCCGTTATTTTGGACTTGGTTGCAATTTTTTAAAGATTTAGTACCATGAGTGGTACAAATGAAATGTTTGGGCCAAATCTGCAACCAACTGAAAGATTTGGTACCTTAGCTGCAATTTTCCCTTATTATTAATACTAGGAATTTGTATTATCACCTGATTTTTGTTTAAGTAAACCTTAAACTTGATTTTTGAAGTGCAATCTTCAAATACCAACATCCCTGTAATTTTCACGAAAAATTACCTTAAAAGAATTCCAAAATTAAATCACGGGTTGTAATGTGCAGACATATACATTCAATATTGTGTATGTATATATATGGGTAGACTATGATTAATGACTAATTTAGGTCTTTGAATATTGTTCTTCATAGTAAAATAATCATAGTTAAAGAAGATGTCTTTTCTTGTTTTTCAACTGGAAAGATGCAAAAGGTGAAATTTCTCCTCTCATTTCTATAATAAAATTATATGATCCAAATGTTATTTTATACAAAATACGAAATGATATAATAAAAATTGTATAACTTTTTTTAGTCAGATAGTATCACAAAGAGAACAACTTTTTTTTTATAGGGTTATAAACCGCCGTAAAAAGAAAAAACTTATACGAGAATAAAAATTAAATTAAATCTATATCGTTAACCATCATTATTTTTGAAAAATAGAAAAGTTAATATTTAATATTTAAAAAATAGAAAATTAAAAATATCTTAGGATTTTATATAATCATTTAAGTCTTATTTGGGTTAAAACTATTCCTAAATTAATATAGTGAATTATCTCTCAAACGCATTGTGTGGATGATAATTAACATGAAAGAATTTCATCTGCGGGCATTCAACTTTCCACAAATTCTCAATTGGACCACTAAATTTTAATTTATATTGATTGAGTCAATAAACTTAATTTAATTTCAAATTTCACCACTCTACTACACGTCTACCAAATTGATTAAGTCACGGTTATACCTAGTGCAGTTCGTGTAGTACAATGAGAACAATATTTTGCTGACTATGAAGGTGTTAGATGATGATTAAAATTAGATTTTTAATAAATTGTGATAAACGTTTTTGAAATGTGTCGTTGAAAAGTTGTGGGACCCAAAAAAGATATGATTGATATTGATTTGAATTAAAATTAGATTTTAATCTAGACCAAACAAGGGCTATATTCCTTAATTGTGTTACAATCATTTTTCCTTTATTACTTTTCCTTTCCTTTAATTACTTTTGTCATTTTTTAATTATGTAATTTAACTTATATTTGGTGGCTGGTTGTAAGAAATGACGTCGTCCTCTTTGTTTTTAAGTGAAATTAATACATTATGAGAATTTTCTTTGATTTGATCCAATTATCTATATTTAATATTGAATCAACGAATATTGTCAAAATGTGATTTTATTCTCGAATTTTGCTTTCTTTCATTGCATCAAAGTCGCAACATATCTTTCATATAATGGCTAGCATGTCATTCCAATTTCTCACTACACGTAAAAATGTTAAAATAAAATAAAATTGCCTTTTAACATTTTAATTTAAAAACATTGTCATAACTCATAACTCTCGCTTACTATTTTCGAAGCTAGAGTGCCAGCCAACTATCATCTCGAATATCAATTAAACTATGATTGTCAACTGTTAGGTTTTAATTGTATTGACAATTCTTTAGACAAAATGATTATTGTAAAAGAATAAGATTGTGACCAAAGAGTCGTAAACGGTAAGGAGTCTTTTGGATGATAGTATAGTCCTTGAAAGAGTCCAAGATGTTTAAGAAGATCCCATATAATCAAGGGAATGCAATCAGAAGTCTGAAGAGTTTAAAAGAGTTGCACAATTATGTTCTAAATTCCTAGTCGTAACTTGCAACGCATTTTTTACATAGAAAATATTGAAATTTGGACAAGATTATTTATAGAAGAATTATAGCCATTTGAGTTAAATTTTCAATTCAATTTGAATCACCTCAATTGGATATCGTAAGAGAAAACTATGATAAAAATACTGACAACTGATCAACTGTTGCTCGCCTATAGTTGGCTTGGGGTCGAGCGACGGTCGATGATCAAAAATCTGTTTTGCTTCAAATACTTGGTTTTTCAATCCCTTTTCGTCCCAAACATTTTTTCTATATATATCATACCTTATGAACGACAAAAAGGGTGGTTGATCATTGTTTTACATCCTTATATCATTATTCCAAGATCCAATAACACATCCAAATATTGAGAGTTATCTTTTGATTCCTGAAATCAATTAACCACAAGTTTGGAAAAAATATCAAAGTCATATAATTCAAAACACCAATTTTCTAATATCATTAGGAATGTATTCTCTCAATAGCTTTCAAAAATTGTTCAAGTTTGAGGGAGGTTGGACCAGAAGCACATTAGAAGTACAAGAACGAGGCGATCTTAATGTTCCATAGGAGATAGAGATTTCCAGAAGATCGGGAGCATGTGTTAGTGAAGCATGATCTAGCGGGTCTTGGAGATTGCAGGAATTATATCAGCGAGTTTGGTGAGTTTTCTAGGCTGGATCATAGTGTAAGTTTTTATTGTCTATAGTAGAAACTATTGGTTTGGTCCCGAAATTTTTACCCAATTGAGGGTTTTCTCTATCATCAAATATTGTGTTATTTATTACTTTAATTATTTATTACGGTAATTCAACATGAGATAATTTGACTTGATTGACTAAACATCCAAAACAATTAAAAAGTGACACGTTGCTTTTAATTGATAAATTTAATTTCGTGTTATTCACCAGTTAGGTGATTTTAGGGTTGAACTAGTTAATTTCACAACTAAATAATTTTATCATTTGGAGACCACAGATAACAAATTGTGACAAAAATAGTAAAATTTGAAACTTCAATAAGCCCTACTTGGCTCATTTTTTCAGAACTTATTTTTAACTAAACATTCTTTCATAGCATAATATTATTCGTAAATTCAAAGTTTTTGTTTATTTTTTAATCATACATTCTCCAAAAAAATTACTATTTCAAAATAAATTTTATCTCAAAATCTCATTTTCTTAAAGAGTCCAAACAGGGGCTAACAATGAAATATTTGGAGTTTAGTCCATTTAGATGATGTCTGATTTGAACACTGACAAAGTTGATATTGACGTAAAGGAAAATGAATTATTGCACTGCATAATAATCCATGTAAGAATTAACATTATCTTGGCCAAAACACTGTACTCACATTTATCTTTGTACACATGTAAGCACTGAAGCCCGTCTCGTGTGACATCTGTCAAGCTTATAAAAGATAATAATCATAATTCATAGATAATATACCAACTTCAACAGTTCCAGATATTTTATAGGGAGAATTAAAGCAATGGTCCCTAATCTTTTTAATTTTTATAATCTAATCTTCAATTTGTGTCAATGAATGTTCTTAACCTTTCAAAAATATGTAAGTGGGTCCAAATGGATGGATTTGATCACTAGTTGACAAAAAATAATAGAATTTGACTAATTTTGACCAAACTGAAATGGATAAAATGATAACTTTACTATTTTATACATAAAATAACAATTTAAAAATCAGAAGTATAATAAAACAAAATAAACTAAAAAAGAAAAAGAGAAGGAAAAAAAATCGTTAGCGTCGCCACCCACCTGCCGACCGATACCATCGCCGGCACAGCCTCCCCGCCACCACCATGACCATCACCATCACCATCATCGTCACTAACACAAAGTAAAACCAAAATTGATTAAACATATCGCCATCCAAACCCTACCCCCTACCCCTACCCCTACCCTTACCCCAAAATCAAAATACTGCTACGCACATAGACCACACCCGCCTACCACCGCCACCAACATAAAATTGAAGAAGTTGGGAGAGGGATAACAGCAAATGTAAAATCATCCCCTATCACGCCTTCTCCTTCAACAATAAGCATATCGACTTCGGACATGCTATTTCTTTAGTGAAAACTTTCGAGGTTTGCAAATGATGAAGATCGTGTCAAAAGCAGTTCTATTTTGTCTGCATTGCCGTTGTCTTGGTTAGAAGTTTTTGCTGGTCCAACAAATTGGACATGTGAAGAAAGCCGGTGGGTCAAACTTTTACCTTTTTTAATTTGATCAAATTCTATTACTTTTGGTCAACTAACGATCAAATGGATGAGTTTCCATCCACTTGGACCACAACTGTATATTTTGAAAGGTTAGGGACCTTCGTTGGCACAAATGAAGATTATGTTAAAGTCTATGAAAATTAAAAAGATTAAGGACCGCTGTTGCAATTTTCCCTATTTTGTATATGCACATTTAGGCTTCAGACGAACATGCAGTGTGTGTTTGTGTGTGTGTGTGAGAGAGGGAGAGAGAGAGAGAGAGATGGAGAGTACATTGAAGGAACACAGAGGTGGGGAGTTGGTGCTGGACCTGAGCCCAAGATCGACTGTGGGAGGAGGAGTGGAGGATGTCTACGGTGAGGATCGTGCCACTGAAGATCAGCTCGTTACTCCCTGGACTATATCCGTTGCTAGGTACATATTATTTCTTGAATTTCCTTTTAATTTTCAGGGTATTTTTTTTTTTTTTTTTTTCTGTAGAAAGGCATGAAGTTTTAGCACTTCCTGTGGCTCGTTAATTCAGTAGAGTTGTGCTTATTTTCTTGATAATTCATGAAAATTCTGGACATGTTTGGTACGAAGAACTGGGTTTGGCTCATTGAACAAGATTTTAACTTTTTTAGTTCTGTCTAGCTTATATTTTGACAATCATGTTATATTTTTAACTGGAATGGTTCTTCTTATGTGACCTGATCTTTATGGATCTCAGTTTGAGGAAATTATATTTTGCCTTTTCAATTTTGTTCTAGTCCAAGGTTCCAACTTTGTATTATTTTAATTTCTTCCTCATTTATGATCCATGTTTATCATGATCAAGTGTTTCGTGCTTAATTATCCATACACATTAGCGTGTAGATGTCTGTGATTCATCAATCATTGACATTATCGAAAGTTGATAGTTATATTTTGTTCAATCTTGTTCAACAGTGGGTATAATTTGCTGAGAGATCCACATCACAACAAGGGGCTTGCATTTACAGAGAAAGAGAGAGATGCTCATTACTTGCGCGGTCTTTTGCCTCCGGCTATTATACCACAAGAACTTCAGGTAAACAAATAAATTTTGTCGATTCAGATAATTTTTTCTCTTATGTTATTTAGCTTACTTTGTTGATTTGGTGTATTAGGAGAAAAAATTAATGCATAGTCTCCGCCAGTATGACGTTCCCCTGCACAAATATATGTCTTTGATGGAACTCGAGGTACATTTAAGCTTAGCCAAATATGCTCGATTTTTCTGTATTTGAAATCTTTATCATTTGGGTTTATAGGAGAGAAATGAGAGGTTGTTCTACAAGCTTCTCATTGATAATGTGGAGGAGCTTCTCCCAATTGTCTACACTCCAACGGTTGGCGAGGCTTGCCAAAAATACGGAAGCATCTTTAGGCGTCCTCAGGGTTTATATATAAGTTTGAAAGAGAAGTATGATTTTATTTTTTAATTATGTTATTTAAGCCAACGTGGAATGTAATTTCAACTGACACTGGAAGTTCCTGGTATGTGTAGGGGAAAGATTCTTGAGGTATTGAAAAATTGGCCTGAGAGGACGATTCAAGTTATTGTTGTGACTGATGGTGAGCGAATTTTGGGTCTTGGTGATCTTGGCTGCCAGGTGATTCTTCTGGACACAGATTTTTACTTCATACACACTGCAAATTAGATTGATAGTGATATTTTTGACTATTTTGCAGGGGATGGGAATACCAGTTGGAAAATTGGCATTATATACTGCACTAGGAGGTGTTAGACCTTCTGCAGTAAGCATTAACATAAGGCTATTGGCAATTATTGTTTATTATATTATCTAATACGTTCTAATACTGCATACGAAATATGTACTTATAGTTTTGACTTCGCTTTATAGTGTTTACCGATTACCATTGACGTGGGGACAAATAATGAGCAACTACTTAAAGATGAGTTTTACATTGGGCTCAAACAAAAGCGGGCGACTGGGAAGGTTACATGTTCAAACCCTGCTAAATTACTCCAATCATAGTTTACTAACTTGTGGGGATTCTATATCTTAGCTAAGCTACATGCTGATATGAACTTTTCTTTACAGGAATATTATGACTTCTTACATGAATTAATGACTGCCGTGAAGCAAAACTATGGTGAAAAAGTTCTTGTACAGGTCGGTAATCCCCAATTACCTGCAAGAGTATTCCCATTTCAGAGGCCGTCGTTTATAACTCTGTTCAATTCTAAACGAAATTGCAGTTTGAAGATTTCGCCAATCACAATGCTTTTGAGCTGTTGGCCAAATACGGCACTACTCACTTGGTGTTCAATGATGATATACAGGTATAATGTAACTTGTTGGTTGAAATTGTTGTAATATTCCTGTCCATATTATAATTCTTGATCCTTCTACTGCAGGGGACGGCAGCTGTGGTGCTTTCCGGGCTGGTTGCATCACTTAAGCTACTCGGGGGTACCTTGGCTGATCACACGTTTTTGTTTCTTGGTGCTGGAGAAGTAAAGTTCTTACCTTGCTTTATTATTAGTGAGCCTCTAGATATTTGATTTTTTAGAATGGCAACAAAAACAAGAAGATACAACAAGGACAGATACTCTTTACATTCTACAGTGTGGAGTGGAAAGTGGAAATCGAAATACCCGACATTCATAATTTTCCCTTTTTGTATTCCCTCGATTATTGTCAGTTTCGACTTTCCAATTGATATTTTTGCACGGTTGGCTTATGCTTTCTCTGGTAATTGCAGGCTGGTACTGGTATAGCAGAGCTTATAGCCCTTGAAATGTCAAAGCAGGTATGAATCATTCCTAATGTTTTATGTATAATTTGAGGTACTGTCAATATGATTTTCTGCGCTTGGTGATTTTTTTGACCTATAGGCTAAAGCTCCTCTGGAAGAAGCCCGTAAAAAGATTTGGCTGGTAGACTCAAAGGTAACTTCTGATCAAATATATTTCTATAGATCAATTGCCTCCTTTTATAAGTATATACGTTGATTCTCAACAATTAGGAGTCATAAGGTAATTTTTTGATCAGAGATGTTTGTGTACAATTTACAGGGTTTAATAAATAAATCCCGCAAGGAATCTCTTCAACATTTTAAGAAGCCATGGGCTCATGAACATGAACCTTGCAACACTCTCTTGGACGCTGTCAAGGTTGGATGAACGCTGTATATCTCTATTTTCAACAGAAACTAGTACTCTTTGGTATACTTACTTTTGCTTCATTTTCGAACTTCATTAGGCTATCAAGCCAACAGCTTTAATTGGAACATCTGGTGTTGGAAAACAATTTACAAAGGAGGTGGTTGAGGCTATGGCTTCTTTCAACAAGGTTCTCTCTCTCTCTCTCTCTCTCTCTCTCTCCCCCCAATGATGTTTTACACACGTTAATCTAATCACATTTTGAATGATACACAGAAACCTCTTATCATGGCTCTTTCAAATCCAACCTCTCAATCTGAGTGCACTGCTGAAGAAGCATATGCGTGGACCGAGGTCAGATGAGTACTAAGATGTTCTTCAGAGTGCTATAAATCATCATAGTTTTACTCTTTCTAGTAAAATTAACTTCACCTTGTATTTTCCATCTTGCTTCAATAAAGGGTCGTGCAATTTTCGCTAGTGGAAGTCCATTCGACCCGGTAGAATACAATGGCAAAATTTATGTTCCTGGCCAGGTAACAAACATGTTCGACTTCTATTAGTGACATTCAACTTTTTTGAATTGTGGAGGATTATAGATTAAGATCCATTGTCTGGTGTAACTTCAGTCAAACAATGCTTATATCTTTCCGGGGCTTGGTTTCGGTTTGGTCATGTCTGGTGCTATCCGCGTGCATGATGATATGCTGTTGGCAGCATGTAAGTACATTGTTGATTTAAATTAATTTCATTTTCTTCTTGTCATGAATTAACTTATCCTTTTATTGTCGTCTGAATCTTGTCATCACAGCTGAAGCTTTGGCTGGTCAAGTAACACAAGAACATTATGACAAGGGAATAATTTACCCACCACTTTCTAACATAAGAAAGATCTCAGTTCATATTGCTGCAAAGGTAGCTGCTAAAGCATATGAACTCGGTAAATGCCCTTCCTTCTCACTTTTATTTCGGTTTTCCTTACTCTTAAGATATGAACTTCACGAAAATTTGCATGTCATTTAGGTTTGGCAACAAGACTTCCTCAACCTGCAGATCTGGTCAAGCATGCTGAAAGCTGCATGTACACTCCATATTACAGAACCTACCGGTGAATCTTGTTGGTCAATACTGGCTGATCATTCCGTACCCTGTTTGGCTGGCTTCTATATGTATAAGTGTGTCTCTTGTATTTATTGTGAGCTTTTGCTGTGTATGGAGTTCAAGTCTTGTCAAGTTACTAATATTATGAGAGTCCAATAAAGTGTGCTGCCTGAGCTTTTAAGAACTTCTAATTTTCTACCTAATGTGTTACTGAATTGACAAGTGCCGGGGGGCGGGGCGATAACCAATTAGGTAGAAAATTATATACAACAAGACTAATTCATTTGAGTATCCGTAGATAGAAACATGTCGTCGTTCAGAAATAATATTTAGCCCGCGTTTGACACCCATTAATTTCTCATTCTTCATTTCAACCACACATTCTCCAAATAAAATAATATTACACACAAATCAAAAAAATTTCATTCCACCACACATTCTCACAATCACTATTCCGAAATTTCTATCTCTCAAAATGAGTTTCAAACAGGGGCTTAGTGTTATATCTCATCTCCCTAGGGATTTTTCTCCTTCGTCAGGCCGGATTCAGGAATCTTGTTCAGCTAGGGTAGTAATGTAAAAAAAAAATCATCCCCACCTCGCCTCGAATGGGTCGAAAAAAACCCACCTCGACAGCGGGGTGGGGCGGGGGTGTCTCGAACCCGCCCCATGAAGAACAACAAAATAATAATAATTAACTACAAATTAAAAAAAATAGTTCATTGAAATTTTTTTTTAAAAATAAAAATAACCGGGGCATGAAATGGGGCGAGCCCGCGCCCCGAACCTGCCTCACCCTGTCTAAGGTGAGGCAGGGCGTGGAAGTGGTGGGGTGGGGCGCCCCTGCCCCGCTTCAGTGCCCTACCCCGTCTTATTGTCATCTCTAAGCTAGGGCGGTCATCAAAACGTCAACCGTTAACAGTCAAAATAGCGAGATTATTTACGAAAAACAAAATAGAAAGAGAGAGCGATAACTACAATAAGAAAAATATAGCAAATTATCGTTCCATGATCTATTAACAAATCCCAAATTAAAAAACATTATTACAATTTTAATAAATCACAGATTGTCAACCCGTAAATAACAAATTATCACAAATCACAAACTCAACACGTTGTTGAATTGAGCCCAACATCTTCTCAATTGATTTTTTTTTTTTTTTTTTCACTTATCCTAATTTTCTAAACAAGAATTCACAAATCAAAACTCATAAATAATAAATTACAATTCATAATTCAATGATAGGGCAACATAAAATAAACATCTTAAAAGTTTTTGTTCCAAATTCTAATGCACTATGTCAATTCTAATAAATTCTAAATTCTAAAAGACCTGGCTGGACATTGCTGCTTGCTATTCCTCCTTTTTTTTTAACACACATTTACCATAAGTCACAGGTAGGCTGGACAATAAAAATGCTATAAACAACAAATTAGGGCTTTTAACAAACTATCCACAATTGCTCAACTTGAAATCGAAAAATGCAATTAACGAACATAAAATCTTAAATTGCATAATTAAACATACTAAAAAATTATTAATCAACTAAAGATGAACTTACGCAAAAAGATGAATCTATCGAGCAAGATCTTGACGACGAACAAACCAAAAGAGAAGAAAGGGTCCGCCGCTGCTCACGGATTCGACGAGACGACACCGATCAACGTCATTCGGCATGGCACGCTGCAGCAGGAGGTGGAAGTGTCAAAGTGGAAGGGTGGAGGCTGCAACGTGAATCATGATGAGGGTTTTGGTTTGAAACCTTGTACTCAAATTCGTTTCAAAAAATATATTATGTATTCATATATATATATATATATATATATATATGGATGAATGATAATGGATCATTGAGTTTGGGCCTCTGAATTGTGATGGTCAATTAAAAAACAAAAGGTCAAAAAACAGGTCCAACCGACAAAAAAAAAAAAAAAAAAGAGGCAGAAATCCAAACCTCGCTCTCCTCGAGTGTTGGGTCCACCAATGTTTCTAATGACCAGCACAACCTATGTCGGTTTGTGAGGAATATGGGTGTTAACAGTTCAGTTTGTACAGTTTTAACATATTTTCAAACCGAATTATCCAAACCAAACCATGACAGTTTCGGCTTACACACTCAAGCGAAGATCGTGTTGTTAGGAAATATTGTTTCTTTTCCCATCGAAGTCGAGCCTAAACTCACCCATCCTGAGCTTTGCATGGAGGAGATTTAACCCTTTTTTGTGGAGATTAAATTTAGATTTTTAGCAAATTTTGATAAAAGTTGATGAAATGTGATTTAGAAAAGTTGTGAGTCCCTCAGAATATGTGGTTAAAATTAATTATTGACTTTGACTTATATTAAAAATAAAATTTTATTTTTATCAAACAAGGGCTTAACATTTAACGGACGTCTGTTTTATGAACAAAAAGGACATTTTACGAAGATACTAGTATTTGCTCGTATATTTACTTTGAAGATAATGTTAGTGTGTTAAATATATTAAGGGTGTGTCTGGGAGCCATTTTGTTTCAGATTTTTAGTCGAATTATAGTCATTGTACAATTGTGTAGGTCAGTGGGAAGCTGCTATGCTTGATTGAATTCAATAAATTACCAATTTTGCCCTTGATAATTCGTCTTATTTTTGCTCCTTGATAATTCCTTCAAGGAGCACAAAAAAGACGAATAAATGAAGGATAAAGCAATGAGACAACACATTCAAGTGCGATAAAGAACACAATATCTTCTATAGCTTAATGACAAAACATGTAATGTAGTGGTGGCAATGAGCCGAGGCGAGCCGAGCAGGCTCGGCCCATGCTTGGACGAGCTCGGCTCGTGCTCGCACGAGCTAAGCTCGTGGCTCGTCTGCCATGAGCCGAGAGGGTGCTTGGCTCGTGGCATCTTGGGCGAGCTCGGCTCGTGCCCGAGCTGCTCGACTCGCCGCTCGATTTTATATATATAATATTATAAATTTATAACTATTAAATCACTAAACTTAAATATATATATATATATATATATATATATATATATATATATATATATACACACACACACAAACATTATCTAAATTTTTTTTAAACATTTTTCAAAACAATTTTAATTTTTAAAATAATAAGAATAAAATTTTATTTGTTAAGAAATGAGAACCTAAAGAAAAATATATATAAACACGTTTTGTAAACAATTTTTTAAATATACTTTTTCCTACAAACATTTTTATTTTTTACAATTAAAAAAAATAAACTCTCCTCATTTATCCGGGTTTGGGACTGGATACTTCAATTTCGAGTAGGTGGAGTTAAAAATTGTACACGAACAATTTGTTATGTGTTCAATTTTTTTTTAAAAAAATTTATAAAGGTATGAAAATAAAATAATGTGATAAATGTAGTGAAATTAAATATCACTTACTTTGTTACATTCAATTTCGGCATATTTATCTTGAGTTCGATAATTAGCGTTTTCCCAATCCTTTATGCACATTAACGCTGATAAGGGCGTTTTTATACGTTTATATTTGGTTCACAAACATGACTAATTGTCAATAAACATTCGGAATAGAGCTTAATTTATGTAAATTGTGTTTGTAGGGCAACAATGAAGATTTTGGTGGAAATTAGAGGAAAAATAGAAAAAAAATGGGTCAAAAAGAAGGAAAACAAAAGTTCAGCGACCAAAATGCAAATAATCAAAAGATGACCCAAGGCCAACTCAAGAGCGAACATGAGCTTAATCATACATTAGGAAATGCATGGGATGATTGGAGGAAAAGAATGAACAAAACATGTTAAAACAAGAGAAGAATGAAGTTGGAGGACCAAAATGAAGATATTTGATAGTTGCTTATACCTTGCGGCCGCAGGTATAATCTTCCATGCGGCCGCAAGCAAGGAGGCAGGGAAAAAAATGGAAAAAAAATTTGTTCGTTGCGGATGCAAGGAATTTGTCCTTGCGACCGCAAGGAAGAAAATCGGCGCGAATTTTCTGGTTTCCTTATCCGACTCCAACTTGTATGGTAATGATTCTAGGACAACTATAAAAGCTAAAATACATCCAGAAACTAGGGTTAAGCATTCTTAGAGAGAAAAACACCATTGAAGAGCAAGGAAAAAGGCTAGATCAAGGGTTTCTCACTTCAAGATTCAAGATTCAAACTTTAAATTCTAGTTCTTTGGTGATGTCTTCTCTTTATTACTTTTATTGTTCTTTAATTTTATTCATGCTAGGCTAAACTTTTTTATGTACTAGGTGAACGATAAACCTCACATCGTGATCTTTTAATTTCTATTTTGTAATTTGATATTTAAACACGTTTGATGGATGTTAAATGATTTATATACACTTTCTTGCCTCTACAATTATATGCGCAATAGTTGTATAAGTTTGGGTGATTTATTTTATGCATTCGAAAGAAGGGAAATAGATTCTACAAGGTATAAATCATCGTAGGGTTCGATATGTGATAGAAATATACCGATATGCTTTACGTGAATCTCTAAGTGTTTACAAAACGTCATGCATTCTCGTATATTACATTTGTCATAGAAATATAGTCAAATGGTATGTTAGAATATGTTCAATTATACTCAAAATAGATTATTGAATAAGTTAGAAACATTGATTCTTCAACCAATTCATCGTGTTATCAAATTGTGAAATAGGAGTTAAAAGTGAACTTGTTTGGTGATTCGAGATCCTAGTACGCTCATTAATTTCATCAACATTTTGCATTCGACATATTTTTACATTTAGCTTATAATTTTAGTTCAATACTCGTAGAAACAATATTCGAAATTCTTGAATTTTCACTTTATTACTTGTCAACGAACTGTATACTTGCGGTTTGAAACATATTTTTGTGAACAAACGCCTCTAAAATATCTTCTTTTAGTCGACTCCTAACCTCAGAGATAACCCTTGTCCCTGCACTAAAAACAGATTCCGAAACTACAGTGCTAACCAGAGGTGTTAGTAGATCTTTTGCCATTACAGAAACTGCTGGTCATCAACGTTCGTTATTTCGCCACTTTATTACTTGTCAACGAACCGTGCACTTACGGCGATTTAAATCCAAAACATATTTTCGTGAACAAATTTTTGGCGCTGTTGCCGAGGATTGAGTATTGACTTGATTTTTGTTATTTAGACACTAATTCGAACTTACTTTTAATTTTAGTTTATTTATTGTTTTCTATTTAGTTTACTTACTTGGGTTGAGCTAAGTGCTACTATTATCGGCAGGACTACCAAGAACAAATACAAATGGCTAATCAACAACCGATTGTAGCACCTGCAGCTCCAACCAATGCTGAAGCACACGATGATGGGGATGCTTTGCTTGGAGATTTTTTTATCACCGTTTGTTATTCAAAGCCAATCTAGCATTGTCTACCCAGCATTTGAGCAGCCGAACTTTCAACCGAAGGCAAATGTCATTCAACTCTTTCAGAATGGAGATCAATTCTACGGGACAGCCAATGAGAATCCACATACACATGTATCCCGTTTCTTAGATATGTGTCAACATTTCAAGTACCAAGGAATATCAGAAGATGCAATCAGATTGAGGTTGTTCTCGCTCACTCTTCGAGATAAAGCACTTGAATGACTCGATTCACTTCTGGTGGCAAGCATAACTACTTGGAACGACCTGGCTCATAAATTTTGCACCAAATACTTCCCACCAACCAAAGTGGAGAGAATGATGCACGACATATCAATATTTAGACAACATGACACTGAATCCTTTGATGAAGCGTGTAACAGATTCAAGAGCATGCTACGGAAGTGTCCTCAACATGGGTTCGATAAGAAAACACAAGTTAGATTTTTCTATATGAGACTAACTCCAACTTTCAGGAGCATGGTGGACTCTTCATCAAATGACTCCCTAATTACAAGGTCAATCGAGGGAGCTTGGGAGTTGTTTGAGAGAATGGCGAATACATCAGCCATGTGGTCGTCCGATCGAGTTGGCACAAAGAAAGCAGTTGGAGTGTATGAGGTGGATAGCTACTCGACATTGTCTGCAAAAATTGATTTGTTATTTTACAAGATGGAGAACATAACACAGACAGTGATTTGTTCAATTATACTCGAAATAGATTATTGAATAAATTAGAAACATTGATTCTTCAACCAATTCATCGTGTTGTCAAATTGTGAAATAGGAGTTAAAAGTGAACTTGTTTGGTGATTCGGGATCCTAGTACGCTCATTAATTTCATCAACGTTTTGCATTCAACATATTTTTGCATTTAGCTCATAATTTTAGTTTAATTTACGTAGTAGTCATAGTTTCATCAAAAATCACAAAAACAATCATCTTGAGTTTAATATATTCGGTTAAGGTCGAGATAATAGAAATCACATTAAATCAATACTCGTGGGAACGATACTCGAAATTCTTGAATTTTCACTTTATTACTTGTCAACAAACTGTGTACTTGCGGTAATTTAAATTCGAAACATATTTTTGTGAACAAACGTCTCTAAAATATCTTCTTTTAATCGACTCCTAAGCTCAGAGATAACCCTTTTCCCTGCACTAAAAGCAGATTCTCAAGCGACAGTGCTAATCAGAGGTGTTAGTAGATCTTTTGCCATTGCAGAAACTACTGGCCATCGGCATTTGTTATTTCGCCAGAATTCAATGACATATTTTGAAATTTTACTAGTTGCTTTCTTAGTAGGCAAAGTTTGACTAAAGTAATCAATTAATTCATATAGCAATGCATTTGGATTTTGACTACGGCTGGAAGTTTGAGTACATGCAATGGAAGCCAAACTACTACTAATACTACTAGAGGAACCACATGCATATACAATTGCATCAAATTTATACGAGTGCATACTTTCAAATAAATTCAAAATTTCAGTGTCGTCATCGTTATATCAGTAGGATGAGTGTGTGCAGGTACACGATTAATATGTGCACTCATTCGTGAAGCATATAATTCATACATTTCACAGAACGTTGTTTCCAAATTTCTATAAGTAATAGGTGTAGTAAAAGTTAAAGTATTTGACATTTGATCAATTATAAATTTAATACCAGATAAATTATATCGGGGGTCCATAACACATGCTAAAGGAAATAACATAGATAATTCTTCCCAATATTTTCTAAATTTCAATTCCATGGAATATATAATAGTATGAAAATCGGGGTCATTTTGAAATCTAGCAAAAGCTCTGCAGTTATATAAAGACGTTCAGGAACCATACAACTAGTGGGATAATAAACACCAGACAATATATTTGTAGACTCATAAAAACTTATCAAAAATTTTTTTATTTTAAAAACTATATTCCAATCAGATTCACTCAAGATAGTAT
This sequence comes from Fraxinus excelsior, assembly GCA_019097785.1. Classification (NCBI taxonomy): domain Eukaryota; kingdom Viridiplantae; phylum Streptophyta; class Magnoliopsida; order Lamiales; family Oleaceae; genus Fraxinus; species Fraxinus excelsior. The sequence goes on from CM032627.1 coordinate 5,983,438, forward strand.
CGTCTTCGTCTCTAACATGTCTATTGTTATAAAATTTAGTAATATACACTTCATAACCTTCACATGATTTTAGTAATAAGTACGTGGAGTTCCATCTATGGCCTACGTCAGTAATAAAGATTTTTGTATCCGTCATCCCAGATTTTGCACAAAAATCCTCAAATCCTAGTTTTCTACTAGTTGTACACGTGATATACATAAGTGCATTCATAATTTGATTAATTTCATCATTAACATGTTTTAAACCGTCTTGTACTATTAAATTAAAAATATGGCATACACATCGAATATGAAATAAATAGCCGCCGAAATCAGGATTTAGAACTCTATGCAATTTATCGATAACAACTTTATTTACAGTAGTGTTGTCAAACATAAAAGAACGAATCTTACTCTCACATTTATATTCTCGAATTATTAACATAATAACATTAAATATAGTTTGAGCGATGTGCGGATACTCAACAATTTTAAAATCAATAATTTTTCTATGCATGACCCAAAGTGGGTTTATATAGTGTGCAGTTGCAGCCATATAACCCATCTTATTAATCCATTCCCACATATCTGAAGTTAAAGATATCACACCCCTATATTTTTCCAAATTCGAAATCAATAGTTGTTTTGCATTAAGAAAAAATATGTAATTGTATCAGAACGAAGAGTATTTCGACTTAACCATTGGTACCTCGGTTGAAGATATCTTCTGACGTAGTTAATGAAATGTTGGTTGTCTGCTATTGCTAGTGGCAACTCCGCCGCGGCAACGAACTTCACCATTCCCGCTCAAGATTCCTCCTCCGAAAACATCCATGTAGAAAGTTGCATAGTAGTAGCACCGTCTTTTGGAGTACCAAATTGTAGTTGCATTTGACCAGCTGGAAGAAGCCCCCAAGTTTGGCCGAACATGATTTGTAGTGACGGTTGAGGTGGGTGGTTCCAATGTCTTTTTTCCATGCCAGTCGTTGTTGGCAGTATTTACATACTACTTTGGTTTCTCGAAGTCCATCGACCACACGACCAGTGGGAACCAATTTGAAATGGTTCCAACATTTTGTCTGCTTCTTCCCCTTTCTCTTCCTGCTTGTATCGAGAATATTTAATGTCGGTTCTTCATCTAGTTCCAAATCAATTGGAACACTAGCTATAACATCAATGTCATCCAAATCAATTGGATGACTATCACGAACGTCGAAATCTTCAATATTTTTGGGGATTGGTAATTCATTGAGATCGGAGAATTCATTTCCAAATTGATTTTGGGTAGGTGTTTGTGTTTCGTTCTCCATACCGAACAAGTTTTCAACAAATGATCGTGAATCCATTTGTTATGAATAATAGAAATTGAATTTAGAAATATAGAATTGAGAAGTGAATAAAGATTATGTAATAATTGTCGAACGTAATTGTAAAATAGTAAAAAATGTAAAAAAAAAAAAATAGAAGATGATTATAGAATGAATGAAAATGAATGAGAATGATATTGTTGATAATTGATAAATAGAGAATGTAAATTGTAGAGAGTATTGTTTAGTAAATAATGAGAGATTGATATTAGTGGGAAAAAATGGTTGATTATGGTGGGTATTTATAGAGGAAAAATGTATGTGAAATTGAAAAAAAAAAATTAAAGGACCAAACGGTCACTGAACAAAATTCAGTGATCATTCTGATCACTGAACAATTCTTTTTATTTTTTAAATACACGAGCCAGCTCGTGGGCTCGTCTACACGAGTCGCTCGCTGAGCGGCTCGTTGGTTAGAACGAGCCGCCGCTCTGCTCGGGTCGTGCTCGGGCTCGTCGAGCAGCTCGTGGGTATGAATAGTACGAGTCGAGCACCCGAGCCACCAAGCCCAATTGCCACCTCTAATGTAATGGATAGTTGACATATTATTTTTGGTTGGTAGTGCCCTTCTTCAACATGTTTTCAAATTTAATCTATTTAAATCTCAAATAAGCTGTTGAATTTCAAAATTGATATTCTAAAATAAGTCACTGTCTTGCAAGAACAAGTCACAAGATAAATCTTACATAATTTAAGTATAAAATATCAACATATAAGAGTTTGAATGACTCACTTTAACAATATCGTTCTTTTAAATTAGAACCTAAAGTTTTATTACCACTATCTCGTAGAAACATTTTTAAACATTTCTACATTAAATTTTATTTTAAATAGATAAAATAGTCCCCTCTATTAAGTTGACTAATTTAGCATTATTATGCAAGTCGGGGTGACACACACACATAGCCAGTAAGTTCAAAGTCACATTGACACTATTTATATGTACGTGCACCATTCGATGTTGTAATGCTAATTGGTTGAGTTGAAATTTTTTACAACCCTACTACATGTACAGAATTCTTTGCCAGATAGGTTTACAGATTCACATGTGGCATGTTATTACTACAATAAAGTCGCAGGTACATATTTTTTGGACAGATTTTGAACGGATCAGCACTCTGTTGGCCAGTTTTTTTTTTTTTTTTTTTTTTTTCAATCAAAATCTTCCTAGTGTATTTCCTTTGAATTTCTGTCCATGTAGGTCAATTCTTATTACTAATGTTGGACAAAAAAATAGTTTTAATTCATATAATCTAGTTTTGACGCCCAATTTGCCATAGTCTTTTGTACAAGAGCCTTTATTCAATTTTTTAAGAATAAATCTAAGTGTACAACATTGGTTGACAACGATGGTCGACAATCACGTGTTGTCAAAATCCTATCATGTAATGTAAAAAATAGTTCTTTAAAATGGATGGATATGATGATGACAAGCAGAATGTTGTCAATCAATATTGTACATATAGCATTGTACATTTTTTAATAGTGAAAAACCAGTTTGCTGACAATTTGGAGTCTGGAGAACCGTTATTGATCAATTGATTGTTTAATAATTAGAAGCCGACTACACTAGAGACTTCGAATCTCTTTGACGTAGATTTTTCAAAAATATATTTTATGATTTTTTTATTTTTTAAGAAATGTGATTAAAAAATATGAAAAAATTATTAAATCACGTGCAAAAATTATTTTATTGAAATATTGTATAGTTCAAATGAATTTGAAAATAATAATAATAAGCTTTAAGAAATATCCACCCTACATTGCTTTAGTTTTGGATAGTATTAACAAGTTCAGATTGATGTCACAAGTGACGCCTTAGAGAGAAAATGGTTGATGGATTATACTTTGAGGACTCAAATTTTTATCCGAAAATCGGAATAAGAGGTAAAAATTTATTGGCAGCGCATGTGCAATTAAGTCCCTGTTTGAGCCACCTTTTTTGAAAATGAGAATGAAAAATATAGCCGTTATTGGGGCCCACACAAGAGATAGAAAATTTGAATTTAAATGTTGATGTGATGGATAACGGTCATATTTTTCATTTTAGTGAGGAAAAAATATGGCTCAAACGGGGCCTAAATAAGTATTTTGCCTGTGCAATACATGAATTATTTCGAAGGAATTGTATTCTCTTGTGACTTCACGAGTGACTTGCATTTTCTCGTATTCCCTTTAGGGCCAACACGACTTGTTCCCAGCTAATTTTAGACCTAAAATATTATGTCTTGAAGGGAATCAATGTAAAATTTATGTTTTAACGTGCCACATCTTTAAAACTTACACGTTCGATTTACCATTCTAATTGTGAGTCTAGGAACATTGGAATAAAAAAAGTTGGAGCTCGAAGAAATAAATCAACAAATGATAATAAATAGGGATTTTTGGAGATTCAAGAGGCGGCTTTATTTTATTTATTCTTTTATCTTTCAGGTCCAAAAAATTAAAATAAAAAAGAGGGTCAACTGTTTCAATTTCGATTTTGTCTCTATCAAATTTTGGGGGACCACGTGACCCCCCGGTCCGCCCATGGTCACGCGGTTACTAAGATATTTTGTTTATTTTTTCTTTACGATGATGTAATACTTGACTATTCCACTGTAACTTCAATTCCTCTGGATTTGTTGAGGTCTAAGTCGTCTCAAGTCTTTAGGTTCGATTATAAGAGGTTTTTTTAGCTATCTCCGACGGGCTTGATACTTTCCCGACAAGCCTAAAGGCTAGACTTTAGGCTAGTGAAATTTAGAAAAAAATGATATTATAGCTTCCCTTTTACAAAGTGATTATGGCAAAGGATTTTTCTAAAGCGATGTTTCGATTGATCACGACCCTCACTCGTGTTCCCATCAGAGCATTTTATACCATTTTAGAATCACGAAATAACACTTATAAGTGAAATAATATATTTAGAAAGAATAATGTTATTCATTTCCACTGGGGTTACAACCTCAATTTATGTGACTCTAAATGATATGTTAAATGGAAGGTACAATTAAATTACTTATTTAATTTCACATATCATTTAATTCCATATTAACGTCACCTAAACTGAGGTTGTAACCCCAGTGAAAATGAATAGCATTACTCATTTAGAAATCATCTCATATTCATGGTGGATAGGATGATTCATGCCCACACCTGATTTGACAATTCAACGTTGAATCGTAAAAAATTGTAGGTCCATATCAGCAGTGGGCAAGATTCCTACATCATTTCCTTATAAGTAAAATAATCATGCAACCAAACATGTACTTAACACATTAAAAAAAAAAAAAAAAAAGATTATTAGGAACAAAATAACACCTACATAACTATTCCATTTCATTTAAAAAACGAAAAAAGAAATTAATTTACACAGCCACCTTGATGGTGGCGCTACAGCCGGAGACTCGAAAGCGGCATAAAGGGCAAGAATCATGGCGAGAGAGCCACCTTGTGATACAAACTGCATGGAAGATGTGTCCACACGGGACTTGCTTACCTGATCGGTATCCCTCCATACAAACTGCACAGGAACCTATCACAGTAACTGTAGGCAACTCAATCGGGTGGGCAGCCATGGGTTCTGAAGACTGGTTTATGCCCGAGTCCGACCCATAATCTACCATTGTTAAGGCTAGATCAAGGTCAAAGGCTTCATTTATAGGAATCTGCGACATAACTAATGCAAATAGCAAATTTTAGAAATTATGACTAACTTGATTCAAATTGGGGAAGAATGATTGAAGGATCCATATTTATTGGGTAGAGTGGCGGTGGGTCGGGGCAAGTTGCAAACATCGAAGTCAAAACTATATATAAAATTGCAATAATTTCTAAAAGATTGCCGCCTCTTGGATAATTTTACATTGTCAAACTCAAAAATAAAAACATTAACTACGTAGTGTCACAGAGAATAATGCTCCAAGGTCAGGGTCAATGATACTAGGTAAAGTGACAAGGTATCGTGGCACGATGTGATTGTTGTGTTTTTTATTTTATTTTTTAAACTGTCGAATTATATATTAACACACGTCTTTTCTATAATTGAATCTGTCACGGTAGCAATCTTGCATCACAAATAACCTTATCACAATTATGGCTCCATTTGGAAAGAATCTATAAACAATTGTTGAATAGTATTTGTGAATACAATAAAATGTATGATTGAACCATTTATAAATTTTGCTAAGTAGAGATTACATCGAGATGTCAAAGTTTTGTAGAACGACGTCAAAAATGTTAGTTATAAAAAAGTTATTCCTTCGTCCCATTTATATAGTCTTACTTTCCTTATTGTCTTATCTAATTTATATAATCATTTTTTTTATTGAAAAAGTATTTGTTTTGCTCGTTTACTAATATATCCTTATTTAATTTGTCTAATTAAATCTTGAAATTGTACAAATTTTAATTTACCTTATTAAAATTATTCAAATACATACACACATTTTTTACTTCTTGAAAACATAGACAAAAACACATAATTTAATTAGAGAATTTTTTTATAAAAATTGATTTTTCTATAACATTAAATAAAATTTCTTTATTTATAACAAAATCAGTTTATATAAATGAGACAGAGATAACATAAAAAAGGGGAGATACAAAAAAATGATCTTGAAGTGGGATCCTTCACACTAGAAATTATGGCATCCCGCTACCAAAATGCTTTAAGCAACCAATGATAGAGACATGTGACATATCAAATATTTTTTCTTTCTTATATATGATCAATAATCAAACAAGTAGGCAGTGAGAAATCGAGTTCGACAACGTATCCTATATAATTACATAATTTTATACTCTGCACAAATGAAACTTTCCTTTAATCCTAAATTACTAATAAAGGTCTATTTCAAAAAGAAAAAGTAATTTGGGTTTGAAAAAGTGTATAAAATTATTATCAAGTACCCTTGCAAATAGACAAAATGTTGGCAAAGGGGTTATTTGACACTTTTCAATAATTGGGATGGCCAATTATTAACTTTATTCAAAAAGACATGTATTATTCAAGTTCTTTAAAATTTATTTATGTCAACTATTTCTTGTCATTCCACTTTGGAATTATGTATATGGATAAGGTTATTAACATTTAGAAATGAATAATGATATTTATCATTATGATGATGAAATATCGGTAATACGACATCTGTATGAAATAATAAGATTGGATTTATTGCGCCGAAAAGTAGGTTAATCACAATCTTATTGTTTTGACAATTCTTATTAAGAGAGTGTTTGGTAGAGATTAAAATCAGATTAAAATTGAAAATATAGCTGTTATTGTTGACTTTTATTAGACGGATGAGACCCAATAACGGCCATATTTTTAATTTTAATTGAATTTTAAGCCATACCAAACATGCTCTGAATGATTCGTGCAAAAAATGTGAGTAAGTTGGGACCAAAAAATCTTGAACAATGCTAAATAATGACTCAATTGTAAGTTGACCAAATTTGTTGCCATTATTTTGACTAAACACAACCGAGACAAATTGCACCAAATGGATGTTCCCGGACCACAATATGTTACAGTTGATATTTAAATATTGAAAACCAATACATTTCCTTGTAGCTAAGTCCATCTTTTCACTAAATTAAAAAATATTTATTTTTATGGTAAATGCCATTCAATCTTCGGATTTTAATTATGTGTCTAAAGATTGAATTGAGAGTAGACTTTCCCCCTATCTGATTACATTTATATGAACTATTGGCTAACTAGGTACAAGGAGGGGAGAGAACGTTAATCGAATCTTAGTGATGTGCGAAATCCGAAAAATAAAAGACAAGATGGTCTCTTTATGAAAATGACGTGATAAGGATTGTGTAAATCAGAGTCTGTTTGAGCCCCATTTTTGGTGTATAATACATTTTGAAATGGTAGATTGATGAAAATGTATGGTTAAAAATGAAGGAAATTTTTTTTGAGTCGCGTGTAATATTATTTTATTGAAAAATGTGTAGTTGAAAAAAAATAGAAAAATATATTTTGAGAAAAAAAAATGGGGATCAAGTAGTTAAAAAAATAGTTACAACATTTTTTTTATTATAAAATAAAATATTAAAATGAAGTACATTGGAGTTCGATTTGATTCTCAAATGGTATAAAGCAAGCAACTTGACTGTCGCATCATGTCCATATTTTGTCTATTTTTCATTCAATTTTTTGTTTCTTTTATAAGAGACAGTCAACTAAATTGCGTGTCTAAATTAATTGCCACTTGTTTATAATGACAGCTTGTGCATTTAATGAATTTGGATTACTTATCTACTTTCTTTAATTAAAAAAATGTCTCGCCCCGACTCTGATGGTCCCCTACTACCTTGCTGAGAAGTGTATTTTATATATTTATTCGAGCTTTAAAATATTGACATTTCGTAATTTTTTAATGGAATTATAGCTTAATTTATTATATAAAATGTTATTAGGTGAAACTCAATAAATGGAAGTGAAATTGAAAGAAAGAAGGGAAAAATGACAAGATCCGGAGTTTGGGGAATGGGGGCTAAAGTGAAAATATTTAGAAGTTGTGTCAAAACTCACGATTAAGATTCAAGAATGTTAGGGGTCAAATTGATACAATTAAATATCAAAATGAGTGAAAACAAATCAATTTTCAACCGCGCAAGAATGTCCAAATTTTTAGTTGGAGATTGAGACCCATATTTGGTATAGTAAACGTTCGAATTGGAAAATAGCTATTTATATCAAAATTGTAGTCATTTGAGTTATCTTTCCAAGACATTTTGAATCACTTTAATCGAATATCGAGAGAAAAATTATGACAAGAATATCGAAGCAGACGCAGAGTGAACAACAAATGAGCGCCCAGGCACTGTCTGGGTACCCTTCGCAGCGCCTAGGTGTTGCATCCTAGCGCCTAGGCACTGCATCGCCAATTATTTTTGGGATTTGTTGATGGGCCGCAAAAAACCCAAAAAAAAAAAAACTTCAATTTGACCAAGGACGTGTATGGAACTATAAATAGACCAAATAATGCACAAATATGGAGTTTCACACATTGCACAATAGAGAAAAATAATACAAGATTGAAGAGGCAATTCACGAGAAGAAATTCATCACGGATTTAACTTCAAATCAAAGATTGGAAACGGAAGAAGATCTTGGTGCAAGAGCTGATTCTATTCCATATTTTTAGTCATTTAAATCTGGTGATGTATTCGAATATGTTTAATTATTTTATCTTTTTTATTATGTTTAGCTAAATTCTACATTAGGGCAAACAATGTAATTTCTTGAGACCCTTAATTCTTTAATTCAAGATTTCTGTAGTTTATTCTTCTATATGTTGATTTTATTATGATTTTAATGTATTGAATTATCTGGCCAATAATTTGATGATCTATTGAGTTTCTTACGAATCGAGAGGTGAGTTTGAGGCTTAGAACGTATAATAAAATCTGGTAACAAAGTATAATGTGTAGATACCTATACTAAGTATTGGGGTCGTTATAGAAATTCCTAGAACTAAAATTCGTTTAACTAAGGGTAATTCTTATAGAGATATGAAATTGAATTAGTTGAATATGTTCAATGAGAACTCAAAATGGGTAAATTGAATACCAGAGAGAATTCGACCGAACACTACATTATGTTAGAATCTTGAATTAGGAATTAAGGTGATCATTAGATGAATTTGGTTTGCCCTAATAATTCTTATATACGTGAATCTTTGATCGATCATTGTTTGACATTCTATCGTGATTTACATTAGTTTTAGGTATTTAGTTCATTATAGAAAATCAATAGTAACAACTATCACAATTCTTCATTTGTTTACTTTCATCAAATAGAAGTAGGAAAAGTAGATTAAGATTAACATATAGTTCTCATGTGAATGATAATTTGGACTTATAGGTCCACCATATTACTTGTTACGATATCGTACACTTACGATATAAAAATCTCAACAAATTTTTGGCGCCATTGTCGGGAATTATTTACTTTTAGTCTTAGAGCCTGTTTGGTATGGCTATTAATTAGATTAAAATTGAAAATATGACCGTTGTTGGGTCCCACTCATCTAATAAAAGTCAACAATAACGACTAGTTTTTCGATTTTAATCTCTATCAAACACCCTCTTAGTTTATTTTATTTTTAAATGTTATTTGATTTTATTTGTTATTTACTTTTTTTTTGTTTTCATTTTTATATTGTTTAAATAACCTCATACAGTTTTAATTTATCATGTGTTGGTATTCTCTTTTTATACTTTTCAGATATTTATGCATGATTCCGACATTGGTAAAGTAACAAAATTGTTGCAATAACAAATCTCTACATGAATTGTCAAGATATGCTTGAAGGATATCCACATTGTGAAAATCTTTACGCGGTGCATTGTACTGGAAAATGCTTGTTCTCTAATTTACACATACCGAAACTTTTGAGATTTCGAAAATATTTGATGTGTAGAAAACACGCAATTGAAAAACCTGATGAAGAATACATGCTCTTAGGAGATTTTGTACCGGCGATTGGGATGAAGACATCAAACTTGTGGGAGATGGTCATCCCCTATTGAACGAGAATGTACTTGCAAAGTTGGATGAATACGATATGCTTATGAGAGATTTCATGTACTGGGGGGCGGATTTCACCAATGGGGGTACATTCCATTTGAATGAGTCAACAGAATCGACTTCTTATTGTCTGTGGATCTTGATTGTGGACCAATCATTCAACCCGAAGATACATCGACTATGGAAGAAGGGATTAAAGAAAATGACGTGTTATTACAACGGAATCAAATGAGGATGTGGCAATCAATGAGAATGATATACACTCACATTTTTTCGACTTCATTGATTGTCCGAAAATTGATTTTGTGATTAAGCCCGATATGTTGAAATTAAATCGAATGAAATAGAAAAGTTCTATCACGTCGAAAATGGCAAGGTAGAAGTTTGGAGACCAAATGAAAAGTGGATCAAAGTCAAAGGAATGAAAATGGGCAAGGCATCCAGAGTTTTCTTTAGGAGTTAGTGATTCAATTATTAAAGTCGAGCTAAAGACTATAAAAAAAAAAGGGCTTCTGGGAGGCAACCCAAACTTTTTTTCTTTTTTATGTATTTTGTTTTTGAGTTTTAGGATAGTTTAGTCTATTTTAAGTTTATTTATGACTCATCACCCGTACCCCATTTCCCCTTATATTTTCAATAAGTTAATTGGTTTATTATTAGATGTTAGAGTTAAGTAACATTTGTTCTAATTATTTGATTTTAATGCTTTATTTGATTTTTCATGAGCACGACATCCCGCAACATTTAAACCAATATTTACCATGGAGCCAAATGTAGCAATAGAAAAGGTAGCCATTGAATTACATGCCTTATCAGGGAGTCTTTTCTTCACTTTTTTCTCACGCCTTTATATGCGTATTTATGATTAAAGATATTGAGAACAATATCTAGTTTAACTTTAGGGGTGAAAAATAAATTTTTTCATTTTTTATGTATTTCTGTGTGATTTTATTGTTTTAGTAAAAAAAAAAATTGTGTGTTTGTGTGAGTTAGTTGGTCTGGTTGACAATGATGAATAACTTAAATCATGAATTGATCTATGAATGGTGAATAAGTTGCATGTTTAGATTATTTTTTGTTTTTCATGTGAAATTTGATATATATTGATCACGTGAATTAAGTTAAGTATTGTGTTGGAATTAGTTGATTTCATATTTGAATATGTTGAAATAATGGACCATAGACGTAAACCCAAAACTACTAAATTTTATATTCTTGAACCAAATTTAGAATAGTTTGGGGGAGATTTCACTGTTGTAGGAAGATGTTGAGATAAATAGGGATTCCACGTGTGAAATTAAAAATTTTGTGTGGATTATCTAAGGTCAATATGATACAATTGGGTGAAAATCTCAAGTTAAATGTCGTTTTACTTGAATTGATGTTAAATGGGGGACATTGCACTAATCAAGGTATAAAACAATATTTTATTTAAAAATTTCTCTTCGAAACCTTTATGACTCGAGCAATTAAGCCCGCAAGGGTTTTTAAAACTTGATGCCCTATGGTCATCTGACTTGGGAGTTATCGATCGAAAGTTTGTTACATATGTCATTTAAAAAACTTAATGGAGAGAATGTTTCAATTAAAGAAAAAATTTGTTTAAAAAATCAGAAAAAAAATGTGCATGAAATAGAAGACGCACAAAATGCATTGGTTAAAACTCAAACACTTGTTTAAGAAAATTTGATTTTGATAAGAGATTGTTAGCCTAATTAAGTCCTAGAGATTGAAACAATCAAATTTAATGGAGAATCCCTGCTAATTGTTATGTTGAATTGCAATTGATGAAATTTTGTCAAACTAGAGCGATGAGTATGGTAGAAAATCCGATAGTTCACACACTGGAAAAGAGTAAAAAGAATAAGTTTGGGGTGTGTGAATCTTACGAGTGATGAAATAATATATTTGACTATTGAGGGTCGGAAATTGAAACAACTTATGGATTCATAGTGCTATTCTTAATTCTTCACATAAACATGTCGATTTTACATTGGAAAAGTGGATTTTAATTTTTGTATTATGATTTTGAAGCGGTGCATAGATTTGTTATTATGATTTCAATCCCAAAATTAAAAAATCAGGTCAACTAGCTAAATCTTGTTGCTTTACTTGATTGACTGACCACTAATTAGATAATTAACATTGCATGTTTGTGTGTTTGTTAAGTTATGTTATGATTTTGTTTGAGGACAAACAAATGCTTAAGTTTGGAGGTGTTTGATAAGTGTATTTTATATACTTATTCGGACTTTAAAATATTGACATATCGTAATTCTTTTAATAGAGTTATAGTTTAATTTATTATATAATATGTTATTAGGTGAAACTCAATGAATGGAAGTGAAATTGAAAGAAATAAGCGAAAAATGACAAGATCCAAAGTTTGGGAGCTAAAATGCAAATACTTAAAAGTTGTGTCGAAACTCACAATGAAGATTCAAGAATGCTAGGGGTCAACTGGATACAACTAAATATCAAAAGGAGTAAAAACAAATCAATTTTCAACCGCGCAATGATGTCCAAATTTTTAGTTGGAGATTGAGATCCATTTTTGGCCTAGTAAACGTTCGAATTGGAAAAAAGATATTCTATCAAAGTTATAGCTATTTGTGTTATCTTTTCAAAATATTTTGAATTGTCTTAATCGAATATTGAGAGAAAAAATTATAACAAAAATACTGAAATAGATGCAAAGTGAACAACAACTCAGCACCCAGGCGCTGCCTAGGTAACCTTCGCAGCGCCTAGGCGTTGTACCGCTAGTTTTTATTAGGGTTTGTTGTTGGGCCGTGAGAAACCAAAAAAAAAAACTCCAATTTGGCAAAGGACGTGTAGGGAACTATAAATAGACTAAAGAAGGCACGAATGAGGAGTTCCACACATTACAAAATAGAGAGAAATAATACAAGATTGAAGATGCAATTCATGAGAAGAAATTCATCACGGACTCGAGTTCAAATCAAAGATTGGAAGCAAAAGAAGATCTTGGTACAAGATCTGATTCTATTCCGGATTTTTAGTCATTTACATTCGGTGATGTATTCGAATATGTTTAATTATTTTATCTTTTTCACCATGTTTAGTTATATTCTACATTAGGGCAAACAATGTAATCCCTTGAGGCCCTTAATTCTTTAATTCAAGATTTCTGTAGTGTATTATTCTATATGATGATTTTATTATGATTTTAATGCTTTGAATTATCTGGCCAATAATTTGATGATCCATTGAGTTTCTTACGAATCAAAAGGTGAGTTTGAGGTTTAGAATGTATAATAAAATTCGGTAACGAAGTATAATGTGTAGAGATACCTATACTAAGTATTGTGGTCGTTATAGGAATCCCTAGAACTAAAATTCGTTTAACTAATGGTAATTCGCATAGAGATATGAATTTGAATTAGTTGAATAGGCTCAATGAGCACTCGAGAGGGGTAAATTGAATGTCACAAGAGAATTTGACCGAACACTACATTATGTTAGAAAACACTACATTATGTTATAATCTTGAATTAGGAATTAAAGTGTCATTCGATGAATTTTTTTTCCTTATATTTCTTATATACGTGAATCTTTGATCGATCATTGTTTGATATTCTATTATAATTTCCATTAGTTTTAGGTATTTAGTTCATTATAGAAAATCAATAGTAACAGCTATTACAATTCTTTATTTGTTTACTTTCATCAAATAGAAGTAGGAAAAATAGATTAAGATTAACATATAGTCCTCGTGAGAATGATAATTTGGACTCATAGGTCCACTATATTACTTGTTACGATATCGTACACTTGCGATATAAAAAACGTAACACCTGCCCCTAGAGCATCGTGGATGAGGTAAATCGCATACCAGTGTATAAGAGCTATCATACTGGTGTCCACAAAAAGTTCAATTCCAAACCTTGTTAGAGGCAGGAATCGAACATTCACACTGCGGCAGCCAGTTCAACTGAGACTACCTCACTCCTGTCTTTTGCATCACTGAGTTATGTCCCGGGGGCATCTACTTTCTTTTATTAGATGAGATAATAAGGGTTCGCTTGACATGATTTTAAAAAAATGGAGAAGTATTTTTAAAATTAAAAAGTTGCTTTTGGGGGCAGATTCAAGTTCTAACTAAATTTTTTTAAGCCAAGCTAATATGTTAAAAACTAATTTTCGAATCTTTTGCTTCTCTTCTTCCACTACTTAAAAGTAGAAGCAGAAGTTACCCTTAACTTTCCCTAAGCACTTGTTTCAAATATTTAAAAAGTTGCTAAAAAATTGAACTCAAAATCAATATACATTTTATGTGATTCATAACTTTTATCAATTTTTTAATCGTGCAAATTATCAAAATTTACTAATGTTATTTTAAAACGCCTAAAGTATTTGACTATTTGGCATGTAAAACGTTTCTCTGCGTCTATGCGCACGTCGATCTATGTTGTCTAGCAACTTGGTGAGTGGTTACAGTTGAATTGTCAGCTGCTTTTAATGAAAGTGGTCAGCCGACTTCGTTAGAAAGAGACTCGGTGTATATATTTCTATGTACAAGTGACTCCTTAGGAAAAAACAAAAAAGGGTTGATGATAATATTTTAGAAGTAAATTTTGCGGACTCGGATTTATACTTAATAATTAATACTATATGAAAGAATTTAATTTTTTTATTTATTAATTATGCATGTAATTATTTAATCCAATATCTATACTTCACTGTCATCGAGTTTGGACTTACATCAGCGACTCGTAGTTTCTAAACTATGAAGAAGATAATATTGTTATTAAATATAATGTTAACTTATCATAAACGGAGTATAATTATTTTTTAAGATATGTTATTTTGATTTCATTTGCTTGGAAACTACTTGCAAAGTGGATAAAATTTCAAAGAAAATGACATCTTTGTTTCAAGTTATTAAGATATTTCTTACTCGATCACACTCTTTTTCAACTCATTTCTAACCTTTCGAATTTCAATCTTTTTGTTTACATTGCATTTATATCTCATCCAATCATAGTATGGTACGTAGCTGAAAGTTTATTAAGTTTGACTTTACGTGCAGGATTATACAATTAATAAGTAATAAGTTATTTTTTTAATTGTTTAAAGATGATTAGTCAATCAATTCAATTATTCTACGTTTGATTGCTGCAGTTTATATATAAAAATAATAAATAATACCAATATTGTTAACAGAGAAACCCAATTGAGTAAAAACTCTGAGACCAAACCAATAATCTCCACTATAGACAATACGAATTTACAATAAGATGTTGCCTAGCCAACTTCACTAGATTTCCCGATCTAATTCTTGTAACCTCCAAGATCAACGGAACCAATTAGCTACCGATCTTCTGCAATTGTCTTTTCCAAGTGGAGTTTTAAGAACGCCCCGTTGTTGAGCTTTTCTTGCACTTGTAGTCCAATCTTTCTCAACATCCAGTAGCTTACGAAGTTCAATAGAGAAAATACCTTCCTAAGGATGTTTAGGAAGTAGATGTTTTAGATTCAATGGATTTGATGTTTTTTTCTCCAATCTGCGGTTGTATAATCTCAAGAGTAAATTGATTGAATCAATACATTAACATGCTCTTAAATTTTCAAAGAATAATATGAATATGCTATAAAGAAGAGGCACAATGAAAAAACCCCCAAATTTCGTGCAAGGCGTTGGGTATTTATAGTTGAATGCAATTAGGTAGAATGGGCGGTTTAAAAAAGCCTTTAAAACGCAAATTAGGTTGTTCCGGATAATACCGTCGCTAGAACGAAAGTTCAGCGACAAGCAAGCGACGGTGTCTCGTTCAAGCAAAGTCCAGGCGACAAGCGGGCGACGCAACTTCTGTTTTTACTGCTCGAGCAACAGTTGGGTGATAGATTAACGAAATTGCGACGACGTTTACTCTTTTGTTCCATACTCGAATCCTATGACTTCTAACTTACTATTTGACTCTTTGACTTTTGAAAACTCTTTAAAACAATATTAATTTCAATAATTTTATTCACAGAATTGCTAATTAAATTAAAACCTAACAATATCAATGGAAACAGGGTGACATGGATTAAGGTATCCCTTTCTGTGTTCCATTTTCATTAATTTTTATCTATATATTTTCACAGAATTGCCAATTAAATATGATTGATTTATGTTTTGTTTATTTATTTATTGAGGTCCAAAAAATTGAAATTTAAAGAAAAAAATGGGTTTAGCTATTCCAATTTCAAATTTGTCTATATCAAATTTTAATATAAAGGTAACAGTGATAACATGTTCGAGTTCATTTCACCAATCACCATCACATTTGTCATCATCAATGCTATCAAACATACTCAACTTTGATATCCGGTTTCATGGACAAAAAGTTTGATATTTTTGTACATTCCTACATCCTCGAAATAATTACATTCATTCTCAACTACATGTCACATTTTAGTTGGTTTAACGTAATATCAAATTTTAATATCAAGGTAACAGTGATAACATGTTCGAGTTCATTTCACCAATCACCATCACATTTGTCATCGTCAATGCTATCAAACATACTCAACTTTGATATCCGGTTTCATGGACAAAAAGTTTGATATTTTTGTACATTCCTACATCCTCGAAATAATTACATTCATTCTCAACTACATGTCACATTATAGTTGGTTTAACGTAATATTGTGAAGTTTTTCTTTACAAAATACTAAAAGATGACTATGGTTGTTATTTGTATATATAGCTTTGATTGCTCTGGGTTTGTTGAGGTATAATTCAATTCAAGTTTCAAGGCTATAAGAGCTTTTTATCACCAGTAATGTTATTCATCCTCAGTGGGGTTATAAACACAGTTTAGGTAGCTCTAAATGATAGGTTAAATGAAATATGAAATGAAATGACTTATTTAATTTTACCTATCATTTAATGCCACACTAATACATCATAGACTGTGTTTTAACCCCAGTGAGAATGAATAACATTACTCTTTTTTCGCTGGCTTCGACGAGGTTGATTCTTTCCCAATGAGTCTGGAGGCTCGACTTTAGGCGGGTGAAATTTAGGGAGAAGTGATACTAGAGCTTTCCTTTCCCAAAGTGATTATAATGAGGCTTTTTCTATTTGTTATTATGCAGTGCCCACGTGCCCCCGTGCCCCCACTTGTGTTACCATGTGAGCATTTTATGCCATTTTAGATTTACAAGTAAAATAATCTATCTCCTATAAGTAAAATAAGCATTTAACCAAACACGTACTTAAGGGTGTGTTTGAGCAATATTATTTTGAAAGAATGTATTCTGAAATAGAAGATTGATGGAGAATGTGTGGTTGAAAAAAAAAGTACGGAAAATATTATTTTATTAAAAAATATGTGGTTGAAAATGAGTAGAAGAATGAAAATGAAAATTTTAATGTTTACCAAACAGGGACCTAATATAAAAAAAAAAAAAAAAAAAAAAAGATTATGCCAAGCACAAAATTACACCTACAAGACTCCCTGGCACTAAAGTCCACATAACTATTCCATTTCATTTCAATAGTAAATAACAATAAATAATTGAATGAAAAAATTGACTGTATTTTAAATTGTTTAATGATATAATGTCACGTGACGTTATGTCAACCTTTATATCAATTTAGATGTTCATGTATCATGATTGTTTTGCATGGATAAAGCTATTTTGCCAAAATGATTTGATAGAAATTTTGACATAATTGTATGTGGTAATAGAGAATTGGATGAAAAAATTGAATGTATCATAAACTGTTCAATAATATAATGTCACGTGACATTATGTCAAGTTTTATGTCAAACTTGATATTCATGTAACATGATTGGTTTTGCATTGTCAAACTCAAATGTCAAAACATTAACTATGTAACACAAATAACCTTATCACAATTATGCCTCCGTTTGGAAAGAATTCAAAAACAATTTAGAGAAATATGACCGTTGCAATTCAAAAAAAAAAAAAAAAAAAAAAAAAGTCCAACAATCATATTTCTGATTTCTCATTATAATGAAAAAAAAAATGAGGATCAAACGAAACCTTAATATATGAATATATAAAAATAAATGATAAATAAGTAAATAATATTTATGAATCAATTAAAATATATGGTTAAAAATAAAATTGAATCATTTATAAATTTTGCTTAGTAAAAATTATATCAAGAGGTCAATGTTTTGTAGGACGTTCCAAATGTTAGTTATAAAAAAGTTATACGAAGGATATACACATTCCTTCACACCAGAAATTATGGCATTCCCACAACCAAAATGCTTTAAGCAACCAATGACAGAGGCATGTGACGGATCAAATGTTTTTTTCTTTCATATATGATCAAATGAACAAACAAGTAGACAGAGAGAAATCGAGGTTGATATCAAATCCTAGATAATTGCATAATTTTATGCTCGGAAATTTCCTTTAATCCTAATTACTAATAAATAAATATTCAAAAAGAAAAAGAAAAAAATGTTGGTCATCGAGTAATTTGGGTTCGAAAAGGTCCATACAATTATTATCAAGTACATTAGTAAGTAGACAAAATGTTGGCAAATGGGTTATTTGAAACTTTTCAATAATTGGGATGGCCAATTATCATTTTTCTATAATTTAAGGAGTCTGAAAACACATGAATATTAAACTTTATTTAAAGGGACATGTATTATTCAACGTCATTGAAATTGATTTATGTCAAATATTTCTTGTCGTTCCTCTTTGTAATTATGTATATGGATAAGGTTATTAACATTTAAAAATACAAACTAAATGTGTTGAAAATTAGGTCAAGCACAACCTTATATTTAGGCAAACCTTATCGAGTTGACTTGTGCAAAAAAAAAAAAAAGTGAGTTCCAACTTATATATGTTGGGGATCCAACAAATCTTGAACAAGGATAAATAATAACTCAATTGTAATGAATTGAACAAGCTAATCATTTCAATATATACCTCTATACATATTTTTTAAATTTTGATCCGATGGCAAGTTCTTGTCCAAGTAAAATGAATATCAATTACCCCTTCGGGGGAGGTGGGGGGGGGGGGGTGATCGAGTTGGTGGAGCAGGTGAATGCGGAGACCGAAGGCCACAAGTTTGAATCCCCTATCAACACTTCCTCGGTCGAGCCCTTTGCACTAGACTTGCCCAGTGCGATTTATCTCTCATGTGTGATTTGCGGATTACTACACATGGATTGAGGTTTACCTACGGACTCACGGGTGACGGCTGCGAGTTCCTACGTCAACAAAAAAGATATATATATCAATTGCAAAAGGTTGACCTAATTTGTTGCCATTATTTTGACCATACGAAAGCGGGACAAAGGGCACCAAATGGATGTTCCCGGACCACGTTAGGTTACAGTTGATATTTAAATATTGAAAACCAATACATTTGCTTGTAGCTAAGTCCTCAAATTTCAGTGAGGTACAAATTCGAGAAATGAAAATAAGATGGTCTCTTTATAAAAACGACGTGATAAGGATTGTAGCTAAATCCTCAAATTTCGGTGAGATACAAAATTCGAAAAATAAAGATAAGATGGTCTCTTTATAAAAACGACGTGACAAGGATTGTGTAAATCAAGTAGGTAAAAAATAGTTGCAACATGTTTTTATAAAATAAAATATTAGGCTGAAGTACTTTGGACTGCAATTTGATAATCAAATGGCGTCGATGCAGAACACTGTTTAGTGTCTTTCTTCAAATTTGATTCCAAATTGTCAAAATCCTACTTCAAGATCAAATTTTGAGAAAACCCTTGCCCCATTTTCATTCAATTTTTTGTTTCTTTTTATAAGAAAGTCAACCAAATTGCGTATCTTAATTAATTGCTAGTTGTTTACGATGACATGCATAGTCTTGTAGCATTCAATGACCGGAAAAAGCCAAATGGCGAGGAGGGCTGACCGAGTATCACTGTCCTTAATGGCTGGGAAATGCTGCGTGTGTGGTGGTTCACAAAACCCCCAGTCCCCCACCAACAATTCACAAAGGGGTATTTTTTTTTTGGGTTTTTTACAAGTACATAATATTTTATACCATTTGTCTATCATGACACCCATTAAGTAAAATATTATGTACAGATAGAATTTTTCATTTTTTTTTAATTGAGGTGGGTCTCACGTGAGAGTGTGTAGATACTCCTGTACATTCAGCATTTCCCTTAATGACTTGAATTATTTAACAAAAAATTCTATAACGAAAGGGCCACTTGACGTGATTTGGAAAAGTCTATGAATTTTTGAGATTAAAAAGTTGTTTTTAGGAACGAATTCAAGATCGAACTAATTCTTTTTTAAGTTGAGATAATACGTTAAATATTTTTCACATTAAAAATATTGACTCGAGGCATTTTTTGTACCCTTCTTACCCTAAAAAGGTTGAGGGAACAAGTGAAAGCGACGACGTTTAAAAATTGAATTGTCAAATTCAACTTTCGGTGGTCCTTGCTCCAATTCTTGGCAGCACGA
The DNA here is from genome assembly GCA_019097785.1 of Fraxinus excelsior. Taxonomy (NCBI): domain Eukaryota; kingdom Viridiplantae; phylum Streptophyta; class Magnoliopsida; order Lamiales; family Oleaceae; genus Fraxinus; species Fraxinus excelsior. The sequence continues at coordinate 6,003,769 of CM032627.1, forward strand.
AAAATTCCTACCACATTCAAGACGGGACAAGATATTTTGCCGTATATAATCGATAGTCATACACCTATGTGAAAGTTTGATTATATAAGTTTATTACAAGATAAAAGAAATTAGCTAGGAAACCCTTTTTTTTTTTTTTTTAATTCAGAACACAAACTCGAACGGGAACTGAATAGAACAATAGAATTTCGTCTTACAGTGTCAATTCACCCCTCAAAAACGTCAAATAATAATAATAATAATTAACATAACTACCTAGCTGGTGGCGCCGGAGACTTGGAACCGGCATAAAGGGCAAGAGTTATGGATAGAGAGCCACCTTGTGATACAATCTGCATGGAACACGTGTCCACACTGGACTTGCTTACCTGATCGGAATCCCTCCATACAAATTGCACAGGAACCCCTCGCAACAACCGTAGGCATCTCAATCGGATCGGCAGGCATGGATTCCGTCGACTGGTTTATGCCCGAGTCCGACGCGTAATCTAACATAGTTAAGGCAAGATCGAGGTCAAAGGCTTCGTTTATAGAATGAATCTGCGACATAATTGGTTTGTTATATAGGAACTATGAGAAGTTTGGGGATGAATGCTTAAGGATCCATATTTATAGGGTGGGGGAAAATGCCATGATGAATATCAAGATCCAAAAGTCGAAGGAAAAGCAAGAAACTTGTGGTTTTAATTTTTAAAGATGAAAGCTCAGTATACGGGGGGCTCTGGTCTGGGTTCTCACATAATACTCACAAATGTGGGACCCTCCTCAATAAAAAAAATGAAAAAATGCCATGATGAATATCAAGATCCAAAAGTCGAAGGAAAAGCAAGAAACTTGTGGTTTTGGGGGGGGGGGGGGGGGGGGGGGGACCCTACTCAATAAAAAAAATGAAAAAACTAGAATAATATTATTCATCTTCACTGAGATTACAACTCTAGCTCTACTCAGTAAAAAAAATGAAAAAACTAGAATAATGTTATTCATTTTCACTGGGATTACAACTCTAGCTTAGGTGGCTTTAAATGATAGGTGAAATGAAAGGTAAAATTAAACGACTTATTTAATTTCACCTATAATTTAGTTGTACATTAATGCTGCATAGACAGTGATTGTAACCTCAATGAAGATAAATAACATTACTCAAAAAACTATGGGGGTTCTCGATGACATGTTCATTCGTAACTTTTACAAATTAACATAACCCAATTTAGAAATATATAAATAACAAGTTGTCCAATAAAATTAATTCAATGAACACAAATACCAAAAAGAAGATACTAATATTAAAAAATTGGTGATACATATGAATGATTCATTTTCTTCAAGTAGCCTAAATGTTGAACCAAAGGAGAAGGATAAGGCCTAAGTGTTGAAAAAAATCGAAATTGGAATGGAAAAGGCCAGAGATTGGGCTAGGCTGGGCTAGCTAGGCATGGACTTGGCTTGTTTGTTTACTTAATTTGCTAATTTGTTTCGAAAAAATTAAAAAATTTAATTAATGCAATATAAAAATTTAAAAAACTATTTAAATTCAGTTCTTATTCGGGTCTTCGGTTCTGGGTCCAGAACCGAGATTCGACTTAAACCCATCGGTTCTCAATTCGAATACCCGTTTGGGTATTTAACTTATAAATAATCGCTCGATTCAGTTCAGTTCGGGTTTGATTTGGTCCGATTCAGTCCGAGAGTTTTGTCTAGTCCTACCACTGATTGCAGCCGGCTTAGATAGAAAAAAGACTAGATGATATGTGTGTGTGTGTGTGTGGGGGGGGTATACTTTCTCTTATTGGGAAACGTATCAAGGCAAATGACATTCCCATTCTACCACATCAATTAATGAAAATATTTTTTTATCAGGTTTTTAGTATTGGTAATTTTGTGGACAAAATGATTAATTTGTAACATGTTATAAAAGTCAATGATCTAAGGTGTAATTTGTACAAATTGGGTTATGAGGTATAAGGTTCAAGCATGAAAATAGGAAAAACACGACGCTACATTTTCGATAGCTTGTCCCCCAATTGGCGCTCGAGCGACAAAAACATAATGATTGTCGCCCGCCATCGTCGAGCGACAGTGCGTCACTTGCCTGTCGGTGAGCCCTCTCTCGATTCAGAAACCCTATTTTGTTGTTTTGAAGTATTTTTTTCGGTCTATTTAATCTAATTGCCCTCCTATAAATACCCAAGCCTGTGCACAAAATTAAGGTGATTGTTCATTGTGCCATTTTGCTATAATCTATTTAATTTTATGCAACCACAAAATTTAGGAAAACATCAAATCCATTGAATCTATAATACCTACTTCCTTAACACTTTTGGGAAGTCACTTTCTCAATTGAACCTCTGAGGCTACTGGAGATTGATAGATGTTGGACTACAAGCGCAGGAAGAGCACAAGACCTTGGAGCAGATTCTTGGAATTCTACTTGGAAGAGACAATTGCAGAAAATCTTGGAGCATGTCTTGAAGTTAGCAGGAAATAGATCGGGAAGTCTAGTGAAGTTTGCTAGATAGCACATGACTGTAACTCACTCCGTATTGTCTATAATGGAGGTAACGGTTTGATCCAAGAATCTTTATCTAGTTGGATTTCTCCGTCATCAATATTGTGTTATTTACTACTTTCCTTATTATTGCGGCAATTCAATATAAGATATTTGGACTTGTATGTTTAATCATCTAGAAATAATTAAAAGTGACTTATATCTTGTGATTGATTAATTCTGCATGTAGGGTCAAAACTAAATATGGTTAAGCAACAACCATTTGGTAACTTAAAAAAATCGTTAAGTTGGTAATTCGTGAATTGTTAAGCAGTATCCAACGCGAAACTCGCTTTTTTTTTTTTTTTTTTTCAATTTTGTAGTTAGGAATGGAAGGGCGTTTCTTGCAAGCGAATTATGAATTGGAGGGTGTAATGGTCCTTTCAGTATGTGTAAAAAATATCTACTTCCGCAAATATACTGAGGTACCGGATGCTTTTCATTTCATCAACCCCAATTTCAACATTCACTGCAGTTTCTTCTTCCCATCACTCCCAAAAAAGAATTAAACGGCTCTTCTAATTTCCGTTCAAATTCAAAATGAATAAAATTTCCAAGAAAATTTATAACTCGGAAGTTACTGAATCCAAACCTGAAGCAGTACGCAAGCTTGGAGCTGCAGTTTACAAGCTCAGTTCATTCAACCATGGAAAAACCTGCCTCGGAATTGATTCTCATGGGTATTTCTTCATCTCATTTTCTTGTTAGTTTGCAATTCCTATTAACAATTACATTTTCAGGTTGTATTTATGTTTATTGTAGTTGTCTTTCATAATGATTAAAGATACCCGTCTTGTTTAACTGCTGTGCTTCATTCTGGATTTCTCTGTACTTATCTTTTTGGTTTTAATGTAGTTTAGTGGTATAGTTGTTTAGTTTCTTGAATGGATAGGGTTTGATATAGATTGCACTTTACTAGGAAGGGTTCAATTGGATTTTATGGAAGCTTCATTCAATTGTTGTTCTCTTATGCTGAATTTGAGATTTCTTTTGATCTTAGGAATATGAAATTATGAATTAAAAATGAGTTTTTAATTTCTTCTGGGAATCGAAGCTTATGGGCTTAAAGAGGGAAGACAGAACTGGCTTCTATTTCTGATTACAGTTTCAAATTCTATTTCTTGTCCAATTTGAAGTTTTCAATTTGAAAAATCTAAGAATAATCCTTCATTGTAATAGTAGGAGAAAAATTAGCGAGGAGATGAAATTGAATCCATACTATAAATAACTGTCTTATCTTCAAAAGCAAATGAAGTTCTAAATTCAACTGTGGCCACTGCCTGTTTATGTAAGATCTCATCTATAGGAATGTTGAAAATATAAAATATAATAGCTTATAGGTTTTTTTAAGTTAGATAAGCTTTCAAAGATGTATAGTACTCACCCTTTTGCATGGCTTATGAGGTACGACTATCCGAAGTGCTTATAAGTCTACAAGCCAAGCTTTACGTAGTGATTGTGGTGGAGCCACATGAAGCTTAGTGTGGGTGAAATTTTTGAATTGAACCCAGTAAAATGTTATTGGTGGAGATGAGTTTGCTGTTGTTTCATTTGTCATTGTGAGTAGAAAACTGTGAGTAATCTTAAGTTTGTGCAACATTACTTATGTCACTTGCATTTGCATTAGTTTTGTTAATATGTTTTGCAGGTACATTTCGCTTGTCATGAAATAGATTGGACATCTTGACCCATTCATATGTTTGATCATTTGGTCTCTTCCAAGTTATAGATGAATATCTTCAGAAAGTTGATCCAAAATCTGTAGGTGGAAAAAAAGATTGGGTTGCTATCTATGATGTGTGCGCAAGTGTATCAGGTAATCAGTTGGTATAACATTTAGCTTAATGCAAATTGTACTCTTGCTCCTATAATTGTATAGTTGTGTGGCTCAAAATTATAGAAACTAAGTGTAGATAGCACTTTGAGTAGACAAAAAATACACGAGTAATTGTACGTAAATAATAAATCTTTTACTTCACACGTTTCCTAAATCCTATTCCAATATCATGCACATGAAGCACAGAATTTACAAGATGGAATGAGGATTATCACCACCTCTATATCTATATAAAAAGAGACATACAACCATTTAATGTTTATTTCATAGTCCTTCGGTTCTGCCAATAACTGGTCTATGATGTAAAATGAGCTTTTATAGGTCAACGTCTATGCCGCCTTGTTGTTTTCTTCATTTGTAATTCATGTAATGAATTTTTAACATAATAGATGAATACATGAAGAGTCCTTCTATTTGTTTATTCACTATATTCCTTGGTCAGTACTTTTGCTTTTCAGTAGTCAATTTCTAATGACAAATATTTATGTCGTATTTTGCTTGAGCCTTTTTCTTTTTGTCTACATACATCTTAGGAAGTTGAAGCAATGTAGTACCCCTTTGAAGTTAACAAAGGCTTATAGGTTATATTCTGTTCCCAAGGAAGACAATGCTGAACTTTGATAGCACAACTGCTTCTACAGGTGCTGTAATAAATCATGATAGGTGCAAATGCTACTAATAAAATGTGAATATCATTGTATATTTTCTTTGGTGTTAATTTGGCAGCTAAGATGGGATTTTGAGGTTGGTTGGTTGCATTAGGCTTCTACTCATATGTTCTAGCATAAAATGAAATAAAGTATAAGGTTACATCTTTGAAATTAATTGGGACTAATGATGAATTTTTTGTTCCCTTAAATTAGGTCCTAGCTCTTATATGATCTTAAGATGAAGATATATTGGGTAACGTGGAAGCACAAATACCTTCCCCTTACACTGCTCATCAATGGCAACCTTGGTATCAACATTTCTTAATGAAAGCATTCTTACTTTATTTACTTTATCGGAAGCCTTATGTTGTGTGAGTTGTGGCATTCTGGCTTTTTGATTTACATATTTTTTTGCTGAAATTACACCATTTGTTGAATATTTTCAAGAGTGGAATTTGGGTGGAAAGAAAATGAATTTCAGGAAATTGAATTGCCTAGAATTGTTTTCCTAGGAATTATCAATTAATTGTATTTGATTGGTATAATTTTCCACAAGGAAAATATTGAAATTTTGGATCTTTTAGTATTCTTTTGACTTTGTTTTCCATATTGTCCATTAAAGGGATTTTTTTTTTTTTTTTTTTTACAATTGTCCATAGAATTTGTCTTCATTGCCAAAAAAAAACAAAAAAAAACACCATTTTCCCACCAAAATGGTGGGAAAACAAATTCATTGAATAGAAGGAAAAAGGGTCACGTGGAGGGTTGGAGGGAAAATGAATTCCGTGGAAAACATTGGGTATCAAACACCACAAACCATGGAACTTGGAAAATAGACAACATCAAACAGGCCCTTAGTACTTGTAGAGCTCAACTAACCTTAACATCTATGCCCATAATCTTCCCTTTGAAGCTTTTTAATATGGTTAGAGACATTCCTTATATTAACTTACAAAAAACATGATTGAGGAAATTTCTTGCTCAGCTTATATCAATTGAATTGTTGAAGTTTCAGATATATGTCAAGTTATAAACATAAATAATTCACTGCTGTAGTTAGAATTGTAACTTACAATATAGAACATGCAGATATCGTTTGCTATATTACAGTCTGAACCATGTGTTATTAGAGTTATAAGTTATATATAGCGGTACAGCATCCAATGTATCATCATATGGGTATTCTTGATCTCAAATTCATATTTTATTATCTGTGGCTTATTCACGCTGCTTCAATAATGCTGTCAAAAAGCATGGTGTTAATTATAGCTTGTGTTTGACACCCATTTTGGGGGAAAAGATGAATTCTGAAATAGTGATTGATGGAAGAATGTGTGGTTGAAAATGAATGAAAAGTTTTAGATTTGTTTGAAATATTATTTTATTTGGAGAATATGTGGTTGAAATGAAAAAAAGAAAAAAAATGAAAATGAGAATGAGAATGAGTGTCAAACAAGGGGATAGTTGGATGCAAATGTAATCTCCAAGTGTTTTTTTTTTTCAATTTGCTATAACTTTTAAATTGAGGAATTTCGTTTGACTCAGGGGCGGAGCCAGGAATTCATCATATGGGGGGCTAAAATTTATAAAACGTAATGTACGAATAAAATTTATATATAACAAGGATAATTGTAACACAATGTTACCTATTACAGTTGTATCCGACGATGTTTTATAACATAAAATTCATCTATAATAGAATCTAGATCTAAATTCATACTAAATTCTCGTTCAATATTTAGTGTTAAACAATCAGCCAGAAAATCATCATCCATTTTGTTACGAATTTCCGTCTTCACATGTTTCATTGTTGAAAATGCTCGCTCCACAATCACTGTTGAAACTGGTAGTGCAAGTATTAAACAAATCAACTTAGTCAAAATGACGTAACTCTCCGACCTTCTACTTGCAACCAATTCTCGACATAAATCAGAAAGTGTAGGCACTTGAAATCGAGGCTTAGAAATCACATCGTGCTGATAATGTTGTAACTCAAATTTCAAATAATAAATATCTTGCTGCGTAAAATCTTCAGGATAAAACTTCCCTACAAGCTTACAAATATTATCCATGTTAAATGATTCAAAAGAATTTTTTGGATCCAAAGCCGTACTGAGAGAAAGGAGTTCTAATGATGTCTCATTAAATCTTGTATCTAACTTCATCATAAGAAAATCTATGGCTGCATTGAAGATATCAAAGTGGTAATGATGTTCAATAGTAGGATACTTACGACCACGAGAACGACCAACCATGTACGAATCATCAAAGTCAGGTATATGTATATCATTTTTTTCGCAAAAAAGGTTCACTTCTTGAAAAAATTCTTCCCAGCCATCTTCTCTCAACGCTTGAAGAATATCTTTTGTAGTATGGACAAATCTCATAGCAGTTAAGATGTCTTGAGTTTTCTTTTGAAGGGCCTGACAAAGTACTTCCGTAATTGCCAATATTCTACGCATTAAATGCAAGATAAATACAAATTCAAATGTTGTCATTTTTTTGTATATACCACTAACTTCGGATCGAGATCTTCCATTTGGAGAATGATCACAAAGATACTCAAGCACCTTGCAAGTTGCAGCATACATATCAATCAAACTCTTCACATAGCTATAATGAGAAGACCAATGAGTACGTCCGGCTCGTTGCAAATTACCAATCTGATTAGCCCAACTTCCCGACTCTCGTTCTCTAATTTTCAACAAATGCTCAATTTCTTTTCTTTGAACACTTTTCAACTCATTAATACGCCTATGAGATAATGTAATCATATTAATAACACAATCCAAATGAGAAAAAAGTCATTAATGTCTGAGACATCCCTAGCTGCAGAAACCAATGTGAGTTGTAAACGGTGAGCAAAACAATAGACATAGTATGCATATGGACAATCTCGAAGAAATAATGTCTGTAGTCCATTCCAAGTACCACGTATATTATTAGCACCGTCTACCCTTGACCTCTCATGTTTTGCACTTGAAGGTTGAAACGGACAAAAACATTAGAAATTTGATTCTTAAGAGTTAATGAAGTAGTGTTATTAACACTTTTGATTGCAAAAAATCGTTCTGTCAATATTCCATTACTAGTCATATACCTCAAGACACTGGCCATTTGTTTCAGTGAAGATTCATCTCGTGTTTCGTCAACTCGAATACAAAACTTTGCATCCCCAATTTCGTCACGAATTCTATGTCGAACTTTATTGGCCATAATGTTTAAAACCTCTTTTTGAATGTCTGGAGCCGTGTATGTAGCATTTTTGGGAGCATTACCCAACACAACGTTTCCTATTTCTGTATTCATTTTTCCAAATGTATCTACCATTTCAATGAAATTCCCACGATTCATTGAAGTTGGAGATTCGTCATGGCCTCTAAAGGAACAAACTTGAAGTGCTAACCACAGAACACTTTGAATAGTGGTCTTTAGATGCAAACGATTTTTCTGTTTTTCCTCAGCCGATACAGAATGCATTACCTGATCAATATGTTGAGTTGGTTTCATTAGATTTTCAGCTCTTCTCGTACAACCATTATGATACGATGATGATATTGTACCACATGAATAAGGAATGCACATTTACTTACTTGGTTAACCCTCTTCCAACCGTCAAATCCAACTGTAACCAATGATGAAATAATAGATGGAGCACTATCATTGAGAAAAAATGAAGCAATAAAAATAATATGCTTTGTGTGTTGAATGTGAATATTCCAACCAAGGAAACTGATTGTACCAACGCTCTTGAAATCGACGTTTCTACTTTCCACATTCTTTACTCTGATAGTTCAAAAGTTTTGGTTGATAATGTCCAACATTTAGATAGGCTTGCCTAATCTGATCGCGTTCATTAAACGGATGATCACATATTTGCTTTCTTTTTCCTAAGTCCCATTCAATAGAATCAAATGGTTCCACATTAAGATTAGAAGGTGAAGATCGTTCAACTTCAGGAGATGAAATTGGATTTGGAGTGGACGTCGTAGAAATTGGAGTATCCTGATATTTGCTACTCTTTGAAAAGAAAGATAACAAAGTTCTTCATTTCTTGGAAGATGATCGATCTTCCTCCATATTAAACCTAAGAGCATAAATATTAAAAAAAAAAAAAACTTCGAAACAATGCCATCATAATTCATAAATATCCATCTTCACTCTCTTTTTAGTTCTACCCCAAGCCAAAACAATTAAGCAAGAACTCACTTTAAAAAATTATTATTTATTATACATTAATGTGACTGTGAGCATTTCATTATTATTTATTATTTAAGCATTTCATTATTATTGAAAGTGAGTTCTAGATTATTAATAATAATTTATTAAACAATGAGATTTATAATTTATTCATAATTTCAGATTTTAGATATTAATTAAACTTTAAACATTCATTATTATTTCTTAAACATTAATGTGAGCATTTGAACATTTTATAATTCATAATTTATTATTTAAACATTTCATTATTATTGAAAGTGAGTTCTAGATTATTAATAATAATTTATTAAATAATGAGATTTATAATTTATTCATAATTTCAGATTTTAGATATTAATTACACTTTAAAGTTTAAATATTAATAATGATTCATTATTATTTATAAACTATAAAGACTAATGGGCCTAATCTGAAATTATGAATCAATAATTATCAATACATTATACATCAACATCATTTATAATTTCATGGCCATGGTTTCATCTCTATTCTCTATCATAATATCAAATATCAATATCATTGTATGATTTATATCCATTCCAATTTTTAGCCTAAACTATATTCCATTTCCAGTTCCAGATTTAGAAATTATGATAGAGAATACATTACCTTAATACCTTGGTACTTGGTATCCGGTCGCGGCTGGCTGTTCCTGTTCAGCGGAGGGGCAGTCGACAGCAGCAGGGGAGGAGCTGGAGCAGGCGAGCAGGTCGCTGGTGGTCGCCGACGCCAGTCACGCCAGGTCGGCAGGTCTGTTTCCAGGGGCGGAGATAGGGGTGGGCTGTAGCCCACCCTTGCCCAAGCCCAGCCCCTGGTTAAAAAAAAAAAAAATTCGTTGAGGCCCAGTTAGCCCACTGTCCAACCCAATAGCCACAGTCCAAACTAATAGCCCAAAATTTGTTAAGCCCAATTTCCCCCTCCCTCAATTTGAAAACCCAATTTCATCCGACATCGTCAACCCTTTCTCATTCACACCACCAACTCTCTCAACAGAACACCAACCTGCCGCCTGCCTGAAGGCCGAAACAGACCCGTCGACTTGGTGTGACTGGCGTCGGCGACCACCAGTGACCTGCTCGGCTGCTCCAGCTCCAGCTCCAGCTCATCCCCTGCTGCTGCCGGCTGCCCCTCCGCTAAACAGGAATAGCCAGCCGCGACCGGATACCAGGTACCAAGGTATTAAGGTATTCTCTATCATAATTTCTAAATTTGGAACTGTAAATGGAATATAGTTTAGGCTGAAAATTGGAATGGATATAAATTATATAATGATATTGATATTTGATATTATGATAGAGAATAGAGATGAAACCATGACCATGAAATTATGAATAATGTATTGATAATTATTGATTCATGATTTCAGATTAGGGCCATTAGGCTTTATAGTTTATAAATAATAATGAATCATTATGAATGTTTAAACTTTAAAGTGTAATTAATATATGAAATTATGAATAAATTATAAATCTCATTGTTTAATAAATTATTATTAATAATCTAGAACTCACTTTCAATAATAATGAAATGTTTAGATAATGAATTATGAAATGCTCAAATGCTTACATTAATGTATAATAAATAATAATTTTTGAAAGTGAGTTCTTGCTTAATTGTTTTAGCTTGGGGTAGAACTAGAAAGAGAGAGTGAAGATGCATATTTATAAATTATGATGACATTGTTTTGAAGTTTTTTTTTTTTTGATATTTATGCTCTTAGGTTTAATATGGAGGAAGATCGACCATCTTCCAAAAAGGAAGAACTTTGTTTTCTTTCTTTTCAAAGAGTAACAAATATCAGGATACTCCAAATCCTACGATATCCACTTCAAATCCAATTTCATCTCTTGAAGTTGAACAATCTTCACCTTCTAATCTTAATGTAGAACCATTTGATTCTATTGAACGGGACCCAAGAAAAAGAAAGCAAATATGTGAACATCCGTTTAATGAACGCGATCAGATTAGGCGAGTCTATCTACATGTTGGACCTTATCAACCAAAACTTTTGGACTATCAGAGTAAAGAATGTGGAAAGTAGAAACGTCAATTTCAAGAGTGTTGGTACAATCAGTTTCCTTGGTTGGAATATTTACATTCAACACGCAAAGCATATTGTTTTTATTGCTTCCTTTTTCTCAATGATAATGCTCCATCTATTATTTCATCATTGGTTACAGTTGGATTTGACGGTTGGAAGGGGTTAACCAAGGAAGTAAATGTGCATTCCTTATTCATGTTGGTACAACATCATCATCATATCATAATAGTTGTACAAGAAGAGCTGAAGATCTAATGAAATCAACTCAACATATTGATAAGGTAATGCATTTTGTATCGGCTGAGGAAAAACAGAAAAATCGTTTGCGTCTAAAGACCACTATTCAAAGTGTTCTGTGGTTAGCACTTCAAGGTTGTTCATTTAGAGGCCATGACGAATCTCCAACTTCAATGAATCGTGGGAATTTCATTGAAATGGTGGATGCATTTGGAAAAATGAAACAGAAGTAGGAAAAGTTGTGTTGGGTATGCTCCCAAAAATGCTACATACACGTATTCAGACATTCAAAAAGAGGTTTTAAACATTATGGCCAATAAAGTTCGACAAAGAATTCGTGACGAAATTGGGGATGCAAAGTTTTGTATTCTAGTTCACGAAACACGAGATGAATCTTCACTGAAACAAATGGCCAGTGTCTTGGGGTATATGACTAATAATGGAATATTGACGGAACGATTATTTGCAATCAAAAGTGTTAATGACACTGCTTCATTAACTCTTAAGAATCAAATTTCTGATGTTCTTGTCCGTTTCAACCTTCAAGTGCAAAACATGAGAGGTCAAGGGTATGACGGTGCTAATAATATGCGTGGTACTTGGAATGGACTACATGCATTATTTCTTCGAGATTATCCATAATGTCCATTGTTTTGCTCACCGTTTACAACTCACATTGGTTTTTGCAGCTAGGGATGTCTCATATATTAATTGACTTTTTTTCTCATTTGGATTGTGTTATTAATATGATTACATTATCTCATAGCCGTATTAATGAGTTGAAAAGTGTTCAAAGAAAAGAAATTGAGCATTTGTTAGAAATTGGAGAACGAGAGTCGAGAAGTGGGGCTAATCAGATTGGTAATTTGCAACGAGCCGGAGGTACTCATTGGTCTTCTCATTATAGCTCTGTGAAGAGTTTAATTGGTATGTATGCTGCAACTTGCAAGGTGCTTGAGTATCTTAGTGATAATTTTCCAAATGGAAGATCTCGATCCGAAGTTAGTGGTGTATACAAAAAAATGACAACATTTGAATTTGTATTTATCTTGCATTTAATGCGTAGAATATTGGCAATTACGGATGTACTTTGTCAGGCCCTTCAAAAGAAAACTCAAGACATCTTAACTGTTATGAGATTTGTCCATACTACAAAAGATATTCTTCAAGCGTTGAGAGAAGATGGCTGGGGAAGAATTTTTTCAAGAAGTGAACATTTTTTGCGGAAAAAATGATATACATATACCTGACTTTGATGGTTTGTACATGGTTGGTCGTGAGTATCCTACTATTGAACATCATTACCACTTTGATATCTTCAATGCAGCTGTAGATTTTCTTATGATGAAATTAGATACAAAATTTAATGAGACATTATTAGAACTCATTTCTCTCAGTACGACTTTGGATCCAAAAAATTCTTTTGAATCATTTAACATGGATAATATTTGTAAGCTTGCAGGGAAGTTTTATCCTAAAGATTTTACGCAGCAAGATATTTATTGTTTGAAATTTGAGTTACAACATTATCAGCACGATGTGATTTCTGAGCCTCGATTTCAAGTGCCTATACTTTCTGATTTATGTCGAGAATTGGTTGCAAGTAGAAGGTCGGAGAGTTACGTCATTTTGACTAAGTTGATTTATTTAGTACTTACACTACCAGTTTCAACATCGACTGTGGAGCGAGCATTTTCAGCAATTAAACATGTGAAGACGGAAATTCGTAACAAAATGGATGATGATTTTCTAGCTAATTGTTTAACACTAAATATTGAAGGAGAATTTAGTATGAATTTAGATCTAGATTCTATTATAGATTAATTTTATGCTATAAAACATCGTCGGGTACAACTGTAATAGGTAACATTGTGTTACAATTATCCTTGTTATATATAAATTTTATTCGTACATTACGTTTTATAAATTTTAGCCCCCCGTATGATGAATTCCTGGCTCCGTCCCTGTCTGTTTCGGCCTTCGGGCAAGCAACAGGTTGGTGTTCTGTTGAGAGAGTGATAGAGTTTGGTGGTGTGAGGGAGAAAGGGATGACGGATGAAATTGGGTTTTCAAATTGAGGGTGGGGGAAATTGGGCTTTAACAAATTTTGGGCTATTGGTTTGGAATGTGGCTATTGGGTTGGACAGTGGGCTAATTGGGTCTCAACGAATTTTTTTTTTTGAACCAAGGGCTGGGCTTGGGCAAGGGTGGGCTACAGCTCACCCCAGCCCACCCTTATCTCCGCCCCTGTTTGACATCGCAATTCTCTTTTCACACTCCTCTTTACAGAGTATTTTTTCTCATTTTCCTTCCATATTAAAGATGTCTCTTTTTAGATCCACAACAGTTTGCATGCAAAATGGTATTCGAAAATTTCACCTTCCTCAAAAGATACAAACTGAAAAGTTTGAACTAGAATATGTCTGTAAGTGAAGCCTGTTATGTTATTCAAGTTTCTTTTCATTTCGTCATTTCTTTTTAAAAATTTGTCGGTTATTTTTCAGCTTTCAGTTCGTATGATGAATTTTTTAAGAGTAATTAAGATAAGTCGAGTCAAATGGGCTGTTACAGATTATTTATATCCAAAAGAAATGAACCCAACGGAAAAAAAAAAAGTATACCTAATTATTTTCAGTAACTCCAAAATTACATATTTTCACTTCAAAATCTGAAATCTCCATCTCATATGCACATAACGCATACTAATTCCTTTTTATTCATTTCTATTTTTTATCCATCTATTTTTTTTTCCATCTCAGACAAGGAAATTTTGTAACATTTTCCTTTTTAAGGATTCAAGACTGGTCAGTGAGATATACATTGCTCTTCTCGAGCTCATCATAAAAGAGATAAAAAAAATGTTGCAAGTATCAGAGATATATTTACTATTTACGTTGATTAGTAGTTTCCTTATTTAGCCCGTATAGAATCAGGGATTTAATTGTGCAATCTTTCCTTGTATAACTATGTATTATTCTATAAATTTAAGACAATATACGTTGATACATTATTCAGCAAAAATCGTGACATGGTATCAGAGTTTTTGGTTCAATTTCTTAGTCTTGGTTCAATCTGTTTGGAGGAAGCTCCATCATAGTCAGAGGCGATACCTGTAGTTGTCTCTCGCGTTCTCAACGATGAGTATTTGGGTTCAATTTTTGCCGTCGACAGTAGGTTTTTCATCATAGCTATTGGTCGTCTCTCGCGAAGGTGTCTGGATTCAATTTGGGTTGCGATTCTCAATTTCCGGCGCGGCTAGGGTTGGGTATTATTGGCGTGAGTTTGGTCGAAATTTCTTCTTCCACCGTAGTCTGCATCGTCGTTGTGGAATTGGTCGAGTTTTGGTTTCTCCAGTCGTCTGCACCGTCTTTCTGTGAAGGTATAAAATTTGTTTTTGGGCTGGGTCTGTTGAGGTACTCAATTGGGTTGCAATCTGTTGTTAGGGCTTCTTTTATTCTTGTTGGGCTCATTAATTGGATTTGGGGCAGTATTTATTTGGGGTAGAATTTACTTGGGGCATTTGTTTAATGATCTAAGTGTTATTGGGCCTATTTAATCCTTGTTGTGCTCATTATTGGGTTTGGGCAAAATTTCTTTGGTGATTGAGATTTATTTCTTTTAGCGGACTATTTACCGATTTCATCGTGTCAATTGAGAAGTCGGACTTAGTTTGCATTCGGTTTAATGGGAAGAGCTACTCGTCATGTGCATTTCATTTTCAGTTGTTGATTGAAGGGAAATGAGATATGTGGGGACATATCGATGGAAGTATTCCGCTTCCTGATCAAGAGACAGAAAAGGAGAAGTATCTTGCTTGCAAAATCAAAGATTCCTGAATTATGGCCTGAATCATTGGTACTGTTGAGGCTAATATTGTTCTTAACCTCCGGCCCGATAAGTCAGCTCGTTCTATGTGAGAATACTTGAAGAAAGTCTATACTCAAAATAACAATGCTCGGCGCCTCCAATTGGAGTTTGAGTTGGCAAATTTTTCTCAAGAATCTCTCCTCTATTGAAGAATATTACTCAGGTTTTTGTAACCTTTGGGCCGAATATACATATATCATTTATGCTTCGATTTCACTAGAAAGTTTGGAGGCTGTACAAGCTGTACATGACGTCACCAAGAGGGATCGATTTCTTATGAAATTGAGAACTGAGTTTGAATCTATCAGGTCCAACCTTATGAATCGCAAGTCTATTCCAACACTGGATAGTTGTTTGGGAGAATTACTGAGGGAAGAACAACGTTTTATGACTCGTAACTCTTTGGAACATCAATATACTTGTGTTAACCTTGAAAGTGGACATCCTAGGATAGTTGAAGGGGTAATTACTCCAATGCATTCTACAGCTCTCATGCTCCTTTCAATTACTTTATGTCTAATATTTCCTTGCTTTAGAGGGGAGGAAAATATTATAATGGGGATTTAGCTCTTAAATTGGAGTGTCACAGCTGATAAATTTTAAATCAATTCTCTGTTTCCTTGTTTCATTTTTATTGTCTCTGATTAAATTTTATTATTTTCTACACATCAATTATTCTATTCTCCGAGAGTTGGATCTTGCGCACTCTGTGGCAAAGGTGAAAACTCTTTCTCATGTACTTTTCCCATTAATTTATCTATTTTTAAGTAGTTTGGCTCATATTAACCTCTATTTGTGGTTGATTCATATTGTTTTCCTCTGTCTAATTCTAACACACTAGCGTGATTTCTTGATTGCTCTTTCACATGTATGCTTTTGGGGATTCGATGACAGTCAATTATTGAGCTAAGTCGAACTCAGGATGATGAGGTAGTAGATGGAACACCATCCGTTATCGTTCTTGGTAAAGATTGAGCTTACTTTTATTCACTTCGTATGGTCATGTTCCGTCTGTGATGTACCTAGGGGATCTGTTAATTTAGTTAAATGAACACACTAATTGATTGTTGAAAGTGAGGTACTAAGTACAACAGAAGCTAAATTTCTAGCATAAAATTGGGGACTAAGTACAACAGAAGCTAAAATCTCTAGTGTAGACAATTTAATTCAATGGAGTCACAAATAAGTCACAACACATCTTCAACAAAGGCTATCTGAAAACTACGACTCCTCAAGACTTGCTACAACAAATATCGAAGGTGTGTTATCCAAGCACAACCAAAATTTGGCTAAGGTAGTAAGAACACAATCTCTAAGTAATTCAATCCAAAAGGTTGAAATTTATAAAACTATGGATCTATTCCAATCCTCACTCGAGAAACTCTCACTCTACGTTAGAAACGTCAAAATTGAAGCCACGACTTGATATAAATAGACGGTCTTTGAGGCTTAACAATACCAAATGCCCAAAAACCTAGAAACATCGAAACAGTCACAAATCAAACCAATTAAGCATTATAGAGAAAACCACAACAATTCCAAGAGAAGTTCAAATTCAAAATAGAGTAATCAAAGATTTTCTAAAAAAACAAAAATCACTCAAATTTACAGCAAAAACAAACCAAGAAAAAAAAAAACCCAAAATCGACTTCAAAAAATTCACCAAGAAAGAAAGAAAATTACAGGTTCACAGCCGAAGAGCTTAAACACAAATTGAACAACAAAGAAGAAGAATTGAACAACAAAGAAGAAGAATTAAATGAAAGAT
This sequence comes from Fraxinus excelsior, assembly GCA_019097785.1. Taxonomy (NCBI): domain Eukaryota; kingdom Viridiplantae; phylum Streptophyta; class Magnoliopsida; order Lamiales; family Oleaceae; genus Fraxinus; species Fraxinus excelsior. Next base: position 6,020,935 of record CM032627.1, read on the forward strand.
CAGGGAAAGAAACTTTTACCAATTGATCGTTCAAAATTTTCAATAATATTAGAAATGACATTCTCCATGTCCAATGCCTTCATGGCTGTGAAGTGCCTCTTCATATTCAGCACGCTTACAAAAATCTACCTGACCACCAGGTTGACTCCCTCCTACCCCTTCTCCACTACCTTCGACCCGTCAATTCCACCTCCAATATCCCAACTACAAACTACCGCCAAGTGTCGAAGAAAAACAAAGGAACGGTGTTTAGAGAGAGAGAGAGAGAGAGAGAGAGAGAGAGAACAATGGTATATCTCATTGAGGATCAATACTTCATATTTTCAAAACCAAAATTATAGCAAAACTCCCTATTTTATCTTCACCGTAAGAATGGAACTCAGTCCTCAAATCTTGCTTTTTATACCACTCTGAATTAGCCGTGATCCAAGATTACAAACTAGAACAAGACTCCCGTCTTACTAGATGATGACAAGGAGATATATGAGAAAGAGGGAAAAAAATTCAGGGCAGACATTAGTCCATCTTACTGTTTAGAATTGGAGCCACGTGCATAGCCAAAATTTAAAATTTAATTCAACTATGCAGGATAAACTTTGATGCCGTCACATGATTTAGAATAAGAAATCAACGCATTGAAAGATATAATCTAGTACAGATTATTGCTAACTCAAAAAACTCGCTTTGCAAACTTTACTGAATTCCTTGCAAAATATATAGCAGTATACGAGGAGAACAAAAGCATGAAAGGTTTGTGTTGACAACTAAAATATACAAGCATTAGCCTGTGTAACTTAACAAGACGTCTTGAAAGATCACGGTTCCTGGGTTATTAGTTTCTTCTCTAAATCCATCTACACTTGTAGCATTAGGTAATTATGCAAATTAAAATGCAACAAATAGAACCAGGCATCACCTCAATTGTTAACGACTGATCAGAGATGTCTACAGTTTTTTCCCTAAAAATGTCCACCAACCACATGACCTGGAGATTTTATCCAAAAGGATAGAATATGTTACCACAACAAAAGAGAGAAAATGTCGAACTAGAAACTGTAGGAACATCATGAACCTCCCAGATTTCCTTAATGTTAGACAACAAGCAGGACATACAAGTACAAGTAAGGTTGACGGCAAAGAACCCAGCATGGCATGGCTACCTCTGCTCGATATTTTGGATCTGCATTAATTCTCGTTCTACTTGTGGCTCCTTGGAGATGTCTTCAACCTGGAAGATAGATCCACACGTTAGAAATCACATTACAATGGAAGCAACCATCCCAGCCAATCAGTTAAATGAAAAATCGAGATTACTTCAAATATGTACAAAGAAAATTAGAAGAAAAGTTATTAGGAGTCATTAAAACGTACTGGCTGGGGTGGAGAAATGAGAGTAGTAACAATAACATCTGTAATAGTTACAAAAACCAAGGTTTATTGGTTTCATACAAGTGACTCCTCGTCAAGAGTGCTATGTAAGAAACTCATTTTACAAATGACAATATGCTAGAAGATCAAAAATAAGATCATAACCTTTAATACATTCACTATAGCTTCTGGAGCTATTCCATAACTTGTTGCAGCACTCTTTCGGCTCCAGACACAAGTATCGTAAAAAGAGCCTTGTCCTTGTTCAGTCCAACTGCAAGGGACTCAATGTTATATCATCTTCTTGCAAAAACTCCAGCAATTCGGTTTATCATCATTCCGCTTTCATCACCAACAAAAACTGACAAACATACTACTTTTTTAACAACTTTAATCCATTATAGAAATGCAAGTGCATAACTATTTGGTTCAGTGATAAGTGTGTTTTACATACTTATTTTGGTTCACAAACATGTATAATTGTCAATAAGTATGTGAATATGGCTTAATTTTGTGTAATTTGTATTTTATAGGTTAAAAACGATGAACGTGGTGAAAATTCGGAAAACAAGCGAAAATGACTAAAATGAAAAAAAATCAAAGTTTGAGGACTCAAGTGCAAATACTGAAAAGTTGTGTCAATCTCATTAGGAAGATTTGAGAGTTAGACATTAATTGGATGAGGAAAGAAGTCAAATGGATGAAATATAGTCGAAGTACTATCATATATCAACTTCCAGCCGAAAAAAGTTATGCTTCGAATTTTCAGTCTTGGTTTGAGACCCATTTTTGGCATAGAATACGTTCGAGTTTGAACATTTATATTTCTTGGAAGATTTTTATCCCTTTGAGTAAGCTTTCCACGCATTTTGAATCACCTTAATTGGATATCAGGAGAGAAATATATGACTAAAGTATTGAAAGCTGTCCGGTGAAAAAAAAATAAAATAACCATGAAGTCGCATGGTATAACTTCCATGCGATTGTATGGGAGTGTGCAGGACTTCAAGTGGCACATCTCTATGAATCATGCGGGCGCATGGTTGTCTTCCGACATGAGATTTTTTTGATTTTCTTTTTAAATTCAAACACCTTTCGAAATAAATCTTGGGATTGTAATTAAACCTTAAAGCCGTCCGAACGAGGAGGAATGAGTTTTATCAAGGTTTTGAAAGAGAAAAAGAGGCAAGAACACGAAGAAGAACATCACAAAGCGAAGATTAAATTCAAGAATTCAATTAGTGATGTTGTTCCTTGATTGTTTTTCTGATTTTCTTCTCTCCACCATGTTAGACTAGATTTATTTGTACTAGGGAACGATGAACTATGTAATTTGATTTTTAATTCTTAGTTTTACATTCTTGACAATCAAAAATATGTTTTGGATATTTAAATGGTTTATATGATTTTAATTTCTCCATGATTATTGTGAAAGTAATTATGTGAGTTTGATGATTTATTTCATGCATTCGAGAGAAGGGAAATAAATTTGACATATATAAATCATCCTAAGATCCGATAGGAGATATAAATATACCGTTACGCCTTATGTGAATTTTTAAGTGTTCATAAAAACTCATGCATTCTTGTATATTTGCATCCATCATAGAAATATAGTTAAATCATATATGAGAATATGTTTAACGTTACTCGAGAGAGATTGTTAAATAATTAAGGAGCATTAATTCTTCCAAACATGTATCAAAGTGTAAAACTAGATTTAAAAAGAATATTACATAGGGATTCGTGATCTTAGTACATTTATCACATGTTAGGAAACACTTCAATTTACATTCATCGCCAATTTGCATTTAGTTAGTTAATTCATTCATGTTTGCATACTTATCATTAATTTAATTATAATTTTATGAAAACAAACATTCTCAATTTTTATTGTTTTGTTTAAGGTCACGGTAATTAGAATTAGAACTAATCAGTCATTGTGGGAACGATACTTGGACTCAAAATTTATTTTACTACTTGTTAACGAATCGTACACTTGCGGGGTTTTAAAACGAACAAATATTTTCGTGAACAAATTTTTTGCGCCACTGCCGGTGATTTGATTTAGTTTGATTTTATTTATCTTGACACTAATTCGAATATTAGTTTTATCTTTACTTATTTTTGTTTTAGTTAATAATTTTTATTTTTATTAATTTACCTAAGTGCTACTTTTCATTCTTTTTTCATGTATTGTATGCGAAGGTCGTTGTGCGGTGAATTCCTTCCAGCTGATTTGGAAATTGAACAGACCTTTCATCGCAAGCAAAGAGAAGCTAGAGCAGCACATCAGGACAACCAAGAACAAATATCAATGGCAAGTCAACAGATTGAACCAATGAGGAATCCTGCAGTCCCAACCAACGATGACAGGAACACCTTACTTGGGGATTTCTTGTCACCATTAGGGGTGTCCGTGGTTCGGTTCGGTTCGGTTCGGTTCGGTTCCAGAATTTTCGGGTATTTAATAAATGGACCCGTCGGGTCCAAATATAATTATGGAACCGTTCAGGTTCGGTTCCGTTCGGTTCGGTTCCGTTCGGTTCTGTACCATAATTAAATTTTTAACATTTACAACAACACTACATAAATATAACTAATGATATTTCATTTGTAACTTTTACAAATTAACGTAACCAAATTCAAAAATATAAAAACAACTAGCTGTCGAATAACATTAATTCAATGCATACAAATACTAAAAAGTAGATATTAATACTTACCAACTATTTAATTTAATCATCAACTGCTACTGCTGACTTGCCATGACAAAAAACTCTACAAGAATTGAAAAAGCACAATTAACAAACAAATAAACTAAAAAATATTCAACTAATAAGATTTGATAAAAAAAAAATATTATATATCTATTACCTGTCTCAATGCCCTCATATAACTCTATTTTTTCAATGCAAATTCCATCTTGAGAAACTTTCAAGAGTCTAGAATATTTTCTTAGCCAGTTTTGTGTACAAATTAAGGCTTCAACTGTTTTAGGAGTTAAAGAACTCCTAAATGGATCAAGAATGCGCACTCCAGTACTAAATGCTGACTCAGAAGCAACTGTAGATACATGAATGACAAGAACATCCCTTGCAACCTCAGATAAAAATTCAAATCTTGATTTATTAATCTTCCACCAAGGTAAAATGTTAGAAAAAATAAAATAATTTAATTAATTTAATAAAAAAAATATAAAAAAATTATTTAGTTTCGGGTCTCATTCGGTTCTTCGGTTCTTGGTCGAGACCCAAGACCCGACCAAACATTTCGGTTCTCGATTCGGGTACCCGCTCGGGTCTTTAACTTATGAAGAACCGCTCGGTTCGGTTCCGGTTCGGTTCGGATATTTTGGACACCCCTAGTCACCATTCATTGTCCAAAGTCAATCCAATATTGTGTACCCTCCATTCGAGCAACCGAACTTCTAGTTGAAAACTAATGTCATCAAACTCTTTTAAAATGGGCATCGGTTCTACGGGTTGGCTAATGAGAATCCACACACACATATATCCCGGTTCTTGGATATGTGTCAACACTTCAGGTATCAAGGAATATCAGAAGATGCTATTTGGCTGAGGTTGTTCCCACACACCCTACGGGATAAGGTACTCGAATGGTTGGATTCACTTCATGTGGCTAGCATAAATACTTGGAACGATCTGGCTTACAAATTCTTTACAAAAATTTTCTCGCCAGCCAAAGTAGCAAGAATGAGGCACGAAATATCAATCTTCAGCCAGGGTGAATCTGAGCCTTTTTACGAGGCATGGAATAAGTTTAAAAACATGCTAAGGAAATGTCCTGAACATGGGTTCGATAGAAAGATGCATATCAGATTTTTCTATATGGGCTGCTTCATTCTTTCAGGAGCTTGGTGGATTCATCATCAAATGACTTCATAATCACAAGAACTATTGATGGAGCATGAGAATTTTTTGAGAGAATGGCTGACACTTTAGCAATGTGGTCCTCCGAGCGTGTGGGTACAAAGAAATCAACCGGAGTCTACAAGGTTGACACCTACTCATCCTTATCTGCAAAAATACTCATTATTTCATAAAGTGGAGAGCACATCACAAACAACTAACATTGTACAAGCCAAAAAGCCAGGTTGTGAGGAGTGTGAAGCAGATCATAACACAACAAATTGTCATATTCTGGCACAATGCATGGAACAAGTGAATTTTGCACAATGGGGACAACATCAACAGAATAATCCACATTCAGATACTTACAACCCATTTTGGGGAAAACACGCAAATTTCTCGTAGGCTAATTAGAATCAGAATAGGCCGCAGGATCAGTTTCAGCAGCAGGAGAGGAAAATTCAATTGAAAGAGATGTTCAGGAAATTTATGGAGAAAACAAATGAATACATGGAGGCTAATAATCAGTTCATGAGGAAAATTGAAACAACTCTCTGAGATTAGAGTGCTACTATTAAAAACCTGGAGACTCAAATTGGGAAAATGACACTTTCTATGACAAGCAGAGCACTGGGTACCTTGCCAAGTAATACTGAGACCAATCTCAAAGAGCGGGTAATTGCCATAAGTATTCTGGAAAACGAAACAATTGAGGATCCATCTGCTAAAGCGATCACCACCAGGAGTGGGGTGCAATTATCGGAATTATATATCAGGTGGCCGAGTGCGAGTAAGGAAATAGTATCTTCTTCGGATGAGGAGCAAGTGGAATAGACTGAACAGACGATAGAGACATCTACTAAAGAGAGTTCAGATACACCACGGGTCAAGGCAACCGCTCCTATCAAACCTTATGAGTCTCCTATTCCATTCTCACAAAGGTTGAAGAGATACCAGCTTGACCAGCAATTTGAGAAGTTTTTGGATGTGCTAAGGAAACTGCACATTAATATCCCGTTCATAGACGCAGTACGACAAATTCCAAGCTATGCAAAGTTTTTGAAGGACATGATATAAAAGAAGAAAAAGCTTCCAGAATTTGAAACCGTGGCACTAACAAAGAAGAGCGGTGCAAGAATACAAAAGATATTGCCTCCCAGGCTCAAGGATCCAGGGAGTTTTACCTTACTATTTCAATTGGGAAAGCTGATACTTTTAATGCTTTATGTGATACTAGAGCGAGTATTAACTTGATGCCACTTTCTATTTTCAAGAAACTCGATTTGGGAAAGGCTACAACAACAACAGTGACTCTGCAGCTGGCTGATAGATCCCTCACTCACCTAAGGAGAATTGTAGAAGATGTACTGATTAAAGTGGAGAAACTCATCTTCTCAGTGGATTTCCTCATTCTAGACATAAAGAAGACATGAATATTCCAATAATCTTGGAGAGACCATTTTTAGCAACCAGCCGAACTTTGATTGATATGGAGAAATGAGAGCTAATCTTGAGGGTATATGAGGAGCAAGAAGTTTTTAAACTATATAATCTACCTAAACAACCATCAACCATCAACGAGTGTCAGTGTATCAACGAAGATGACTTATCCCCTCAACAAAATTGCTAGAAGAGAAAATCGAAATTTAGAGAATTTCTTGGTAGAGACGAGAATGGAGAATTCAAAGTGTGGAGAGATAAAAGGGGATGCAAAGCTGGAAATTGCAAGGAATGCACTGGTAAAATTCTTCGATTTGAACCACCACGAACTTACCGAAGCAAAGTCGAGCTATAGACTATAAACCGGCGCTGGTTGGGAGGCAACCCAACAATTCTTCCCTTTTATTCTTAGCCCCATTTTCTTTATCTTTATGTGAAATTGTCCTTAACTTTATGTGCTGTGAAGTTGCATTTTGTTCTTCTTTAAATATTGAGTTCAATGTTCTGTATAAGTTTGGGGTGTGAATATTTTATTTATCATGTTACTGCAATTTTTGTGTGATTGTGTGAAAAAAATAAAAAAAATATAGTATTTTGTGAAATTTTTCATTAGTTACTGTCAGTTTAGTTGTTTATTTTCTAGCATTAATTTAGGATTTTATGTGATTGTGTGGGTTTGATAATTTTGCTGGCTATAATGTTGAATATTGGAATATGTATAGACTGTAAATAATAGAAATAGTGCACTTTTAGATTAATCAATATATGTTTGTGTGAAACTTGACATGATTCGCGCACGACACTCATGTTTACATATTGAGTTGATCATTTGGTTCATTACTTAGAAATATCTTAACATAATGAATACATTTGAATAACCTCTTTTGTACTAAATTATGGCCAATTTTTAGAATAGTTTGGAGGTGGTTGAACTGTTATAAAGGAACATTGAGATGAGTAGGGATTTCATGCGTGATATTATCTTGTGTGGATTGTCTAAAATCAATTAAATGAAAATAAAGTGAAAGTCTTAAGTTGGAGGTTAGTTTTAGAAACTGGATGTCTAAAAGAAAAATGGGAATTGTACTAAGTTTTGAATAAATAAAAAGTATCTTATCGAGCTTGTATAATTAGAGTGATTACGTTTGTAAGGGTTTAAAACTCAGTGCCCTATGGTCATCTGGCTTGGGAGTCATTGACCCAAAGTTCATTACAATGGTTATATATAAAGCAAATGAGAAGATGTTAAAAAAAGGAAGTGTATGATAGAAATATCACCAATCCATTACAAGAATCCCAATTGTAAAGCATTCAACCTGACTCCTAACATAGGAATTGAAAAAAATTGTGTTGAAATCTCCAACTTGCAGTCCCAAATTCATGAAATCGATGAAGATAAAAAAGGGTAAGCCATGGGTTTCTCATATCTGGACCACAGAAAACCACGCCGGCGGCCAGCAGCCAACATCGTTCATCTTGTGGTTCATTATTGTATTTGATGTAATGTTGGGTATTTTGATTTGTGGTTGCTTTTGATTTGTCTTCAATTGGGTTAAAATTTGAGGCTCTGTTAAATTGTGTTTGTGTTGCGAGGTATTAAGGATGCAAATGCATTGAATTTTTTGTTATGTTTTTATGAATTTCTCTTGATGACCATATTGCACAAGTTCAAATTGGATTGTGAATAATTGGGTTTTCAGATGAGCAATCCAATACCTTGGATGCACAACCCTGCGCCTAGTCTATTTTGTCCCCTACCTTGTTTATTAGTCGGAATGTGTATGTTATGAATTTTTATGGAAATAGTTCTCAAAAGTTTATCTCCTTTGTTGATTTTGCCATTGTGAGTCAATCAGGAATTTGCCTTTTGAAGACTCTCCTTTAGGCATTGATTTTGGTATTGGGATTTTAAGTAAAAAAAGGGTCTAATTTGGCATCTTTTCTCTATTGGGTTTGAATAAATTCTAGGAATTTTCTGGATTCTCAACTACATATTGCTGATGAAGAGAGTAGGTTGGGACATGTTATTAAATAGAGACAATATTTTTGCCCCATTAGTGAGGTAACAAAGATATCAAAGTACGAAAATTCATAAAGAACAATTGTAAGGTATTTCATTTTAGTATAATGTTTGTGTTATGATTTTTTTTTTACTTTAGCTAATACCGCCCGCACTGAAAAAAAATTCTGGGTCCGCCCCTGTATACATATATGGATAAAATTGCATTGATTAAGCCCCAAAAACATTCGGTTGATAGAACTACACCTTTAATATGAGGCAAGTAGTTTAGTTTAATCTTAAATGTTGAAGCAATAAAAAAAAGGAGAGTCTCTACTTGTTGAATTGTAAACTTGTGATAGTACGATCCATCAAAATTGAGAGAGGGTAATGAATAGAATTGAATAAGTTCAACTTGGGATGTACATCGGGAAAATTGTGTGAAAAGAATAAATTTGGGGGTGTGTATCTCTCGAGCGAAGTGAGGAAATACTGGACTACTATGGTTTGGGTGTTGAGTTAATCATGAGCTTGATATGTCTATATGAGTTGACACACACACACACACACACACACACACACACACACACACGTTGAGTTATGCATATAACTGGTGGAGATTGATTTTATTTTGTGCACTATTGAAGTTGTTCATTTTGTTTAATGCTAAATTCAAATTCTGAGACACGACATGTTATTGAACCATGTTTTATATGGAATTAAATTACAGTTTTGTTTGAGGACAAACAATAGCTCAAGTTTGGGGAAGTTGATAAGTGCATTTTACACACTTATTTTGGTTAACAAACATAGATAATTGTCAATAAATATGTGAATATAGCTTAATTATGTGTAATTTGTATTTTGTAGGCTAAAAACGATGAACGTGGTGAAAATTCGGAAAACACAAGCGAAAAATGACTAAAATGAAGCACAATCAAAGTTTGAGGACTCAAGTACAAATAATGAAAAGTTGTGTCGATCTCATGAGAAAGATTTGAAAGCGTTAGGCATCAATTAGATGAGGAAAGAAGCCAAATGAATGAAATATAGTCGAAGTACTATCATATATCAACTTCCAGCCGAAAAAGTTATGCTTCGAATTTTTAGTCTTGGTTTAAGACATATTTTTGGTAGTGAAAATGCTAGAATTTGAATGGACAATTTGTAGCCCTTTGAGTAAGCTTTCCAACACATTTTGAATTACTTCAATCGAATATCGAGAGAGAAAGATATGACCAAAATATTGTAAGTTGTCCGGTGATAAGAAAATATAACCATGCGGCTGCATGGTATAACTTCCATGTGGTCGCATGGGAGTGTGCAGGGACCTCAAGTGGCTAATCTCTATGAACCATGCAGCCGTAACCATGCGACCAAATTGTTGTCTTCCAGAGCGAGAAACTTCTAGTTTCCTTTTTCAATTCAAACACATTTGGAAACAAATCTTGAAATGTTATTTAAGTCCTAAAGTCGTCCAGAACGAAGGGGAGGAGTTTTATCAAGGTTTTGAAAGAGAAAAAGAGGTAAAAACACAAAGAACAACACCACGAAGCGAAAATTAAATTCAAGAATTCAATTGGTGATGTCGTTCCTTCATTATTTTTCTGATTTTCTTCTATACACCATGCTATGCTAGATTTATTTGTGCTAGGGAACGATGAACTATGTAATTTGAATTTGAATTTTTAGTTTTACATTCTTGACAATCAGAAACATGTTTTGGATATTTGAATGGTTTATATGATTTTATTTTCTCCATGATTATTGTGCACGTAATTATGTGAGTTTGGTGATTTATTTCATGCATTCGAGAGAAGAGAAATAAACTCGACATATATAAATCATCATAAGGTTCGATATGTGATAGAAATATACCGCTATGCCTTATGTGAATTGATTATGTAGTTTAATACCTACTATTAAATTTGAATTGTGGTAATATCAAAATAGATGGTTTATATGATTTCTATATTAATCCTAAACTAACAAAACAAATGAAGTATTTATATAATACGTGAATGTTTGTATTGGAATCGTGAATCCCCTCCTATTTCCATCTATTTCAATTCCCAATAATTAATCTAGTAAATTCATCCATTCAAGACAATAGATAATCCACTATTATTCAATATTCTTTTTCAAGTTTTATTAAACCTATGACTAAGATGATCCGATCCTATTCCTAGTCCGAATTCATATGAAAGTCATGCATTGAATCACAGGATTTATCGCACATGATTGCACATGCCATAGATATTATTCCTAATACCTATTGTCCATATGTTGATTTTGCCGTATTCTAGACTTATTGTGAGTATTCCTACACTACAAGCAACTTACTATCTAATTGGTGATCAAGCAATCAAATAGTTCAATGGGAATGCAAAATCAATCAAGAAAATCAAGAAATACTAAATTAATTGTCTTGAATTAAAATAAACAAACAATAGGGTTCATCATTCATCCACTACAAAGAAAAACTAGCCTAACATATTTAAAATTAAATTACAAAGGATCAATCGGAAAATCATCACTCGGAAAGAAGAAATAATGAAGAATTGGAAATTTTCCACGTTCTTAATGTGAATCTTGAATTCAGATGAAATTTTTCAATATCCTATGCAATTCGCCTTGATTCCACGTTGTTAGCTATGTTCTTCGCCTCCAAAATATGTATAATATAGAGATTTTTAGGTCTAGAGAAGTTCCCCATATGTATTCTGCTCTTGAGTATTTGTAGGAGTCGAAAATTGGTTGAAAATCACGTCCAAATTGGTTTCCAAAAGAGTTCCAATCGAACAAGGAAAGCTGCCCGCGCGTGCGGGGATTTTTTGTCTATGCACTGCAGTCAACCGACCTCAGTACCAAAATGAGTTTGGATAATTCTTTTTTGTCGAACTTCTATAGCAACACCAATAACATCTGCATATAGAGATAAAGAAAGTTATTTGTTATGTATTTTACATGGATTAATTATTATAAACCCTTGAGTGTAACTATTATGTGTACAGTTGATATAGTAGTATATGTACTTATGTTTGTGTTGATGTCCATATGATGTTGGAGTGCATGAAAGGGAGTGAGCTCGTATTTAGAAAACAAGAAGTCCACACTTGCAAATCCATGAAGGTCAAATTTTGATATCTAGCTATAGAGTTACGTGCAATTTTAGGTGATTGTTTTCCTGCAACAATGACCTTTGAAGACCAGTTCGTCTCTGATGTAGCAATTTCTGGAATAAATTTATAGGTTGCAGCCATTGATGAACAGAATCTGTATCTACCTGCAAATTGAAAAAGAATGGAGTAATTAGCTTAATATAAGGTATTCGAAAAGAGCAGTAGGAAAATGAAAATAGAATTGAAGAAGTTTTCACGGGTGTAACCACATGGTTCTACATTTGTAAATGTAAACATGAACCAATTCGTGAAGGTATTTATAGAGGATTTTAGAAAATAAGTTACTTGTTTTTTTTCTTAGAAAATAAGTTACGTGGCAAAAATAAAAGTACTAACGTGGCGTTAGATATTTTGTTATTGACTATAATATTTTTCTAACTATTATAATAGTATAATAGTTAACTTTTTGTTTTATATGTTTTGTAAAGTTTGAAAAAATAGGAAATTAGTAAATATAACTCTGAAATTTAATGAATACGTTTAAGTTTTGTACTATTAAAAAAACTTAAAGTATATCTCCAAATAAAAACAATTCGTAATAGTTTTTAATAAATAGAAGAGGGAGTAGGATTTTTTGGCATGTTTAAGAAAAATTATACATTTTACTCCGTAATGTGTAGAGTGAGTTAACGAATCGTACACTTGCGGGGTTTTAAAACGAACAAATATTTTCGTGAACAAATTTTTTGCGCCACTGCCGGTGATTTGATTTAGTTTGATTTTATTTATCTTGACACTAATTCGAATATTAGTTTTATCTTTACTTATTTTTGTTTTAGTTAGTAATTTTTATTTTTATTAATTTACCTAAGTGCTACTTTTCATTCTTTTTTCATGTATTGTATGCAAAGGTCGTTGTGCGGTGAATTCCTTCCAACTGATTTGGAAATTGAACAGACCTTTCATTGCAAGCAAAGGGAAGCTAGAGCAGCACATTAGGACAACCAAGAACAAATATCAATGGCAAGTCAACAGATTGAACCAATGAGGAATCCTGTAGTCCCAACCAAAGATGACATGAACACCTTACTTGGGGATTTCTTGTCACCATTCATTGTCCAAAGTCAATCCAATATTGTGTACCCCCATTCAAGCAACCGAACTTCTAGTTGAAAACTAATGTCATCAAACTCTTTTAAAATGGGCATCAGTTCTACGGGTTTACTCCGTTTTATTTTTGTTTGGACTTGTTATTTTTGTTGTAATTAAAATTATTTTTAAATCTAATTGATATCTTTTTCATAGACGAACTCATTGATATACAAAACAATTTAATACATTTATTAGTTTTAATTAGAATTGTTCGTAAAAAGCAATTGTAATAATTGTATTAAAACATTCATTACACCTATATATTTAGGTACAAAAGTGTTAAAACGCAAAACAATTAACAAAAAATGTATATAATTCATAAATGGGAAAAAAATACAATTTACGTGAATATTTATGTTTTTATATAGTGAAAAATATGTGTAAAAAAAAATACGTACAAAATATTTATTGTTTTAACTATATATAAATGAAAGAATTTCTTTGTATACAACATTATTAGTACATCTAATGTGAAAATGTCTGAATTTGATGGTTTTAGAAATACTTTTAAACATTTGCTTGTTTTAACTCTTGACAATGCTACATAAAGTCGACCATGACAGAAAACTGGTTCAGGTAGATATAAACCAACAAAATCAAGTGTTTGACCATGTGCTTTGTTTATTGTCATTGCAAAACATGGCCTAATTGGGAACTGAGTTCTTTTAAATGGAATTGAAGAGTGGTCGCTTTTTAAATGCATAAAAGGGATTCTGGGTAAGAAAACATACTTGCCACTATATTCACCATCTGTAATTTCAGCAAGAATTGCATATTTCGTAATAACATTACATGACAATTGAGTTTAAGTTTTAATTCATGTGGTGGTATTCCGTTAGGAGTTAAAGTATTTAAGAAATCTTCTTGTAAACTTTGTTCCGTTTTGTCAAGTGCATCATCGAAACTATAATATGTGTATATTTGTCTAGGAATTTGATCTAACAAAATTCTATTAATTTGATCAACATATTCATTTCGAGGCGTGAGTATGGCTCGATTTACAATTGTTTGTAAATGATCAACATATGTTTCTATATTTGAAAAAACGTGAGTTATTAAATTTTTCAAAGATGTAATTTCGTCTTCAAATGGTAGTAGTATATCAATAGGAATTTGAATGCAATTACAATTATGTTATTTCTCTGTTTCACTTCCAATTCTTAGTAAATAATCACAAAAATCTGGATCAAATTTTGCTCTCATATTTTCAATCAAAGGTAAGTGTAAATATGAAGGCCATAAATCAGAGAAAATTAAGTTAGCTTTTATGATGTCATCTTTTTTTCCCCTTGAGACAACTGGTAAAACATGTCGGAAGTCGCCTCCTAAAACTACAACTTTCCCACCGAAAGACAAATTACAATCAGTAATATATCTTAATATTTTATCAACAGCTTCAATAGCACAACGATTTACCATAGGAGCTTCATCCCAAATGATTAATTTTTCCATTTTTAATAAAGTTCCTAAAACTGATTGTTTACTAACAGAACAACTTACTTGACCAATTGTTTCAAAAGGAATTTTAAATCTTGAATGAGCTGTTCGACCTCCAGGTAAGAGAGATGCTAATACTCTAGATGATGCAGTAGCCAAAGCAATTGAATTTTGTGATCTTACACCAATTAAGAGGACTTTATATAGAAAAGTTTTGTCTGTTCCTCTTGGACCATCGATAAAATAAACTGCACTTGAATTAGAATTTATTTTTTCCATTATAGTATCATATGCAATTTGTTGATGATTATTTAAACTTATGTTACAAGCGTAATCTTCTTCTATATTCAAGTTTGATGTTTCCTCTGCAATCATTCGTATCAATCTTTTAGTTTCATTAATATTGACATTGAAGGGCACTATTTCGTAATCATTAATGTTTTTACCCATTGATTCTAAAATAGAATTAATGTGTTCTAGAGCTTGTAATTCAGCAATATTTGGAGGTTTATTTTCATGTATATCATTGTTAGTTAGATAGGCTTTAAATTTATTCCATAGTAATTTTGGACGATCTGGGTTGCAAAGGACAAGAAGGGTCGTGAACAGACGTCTTAAAGAAGTAGGCATTTCGTAAACACTTGCTTCAGATAAACATTCTTCACAGTGATTATCTCCGCCTAACAAACCATATAAAAGAGTTGCTTCGTGATATGTATTTACAGTTTCTCCATTTAAATTTTTGAAATCATCAAATGATTTCGGACCTCGAATATGATTAAGAAGTATACGTAAGAAATAACATTCACATTCAGATGGATTTGCTGAAACAATTCGTCCGATCATAGTATTTTTCTTCCTAGGAAACCAGATATTTTTAGATGAATTTCAAACAAAATATGTTGGAAAGTCTTGATATAATAATATATGTGCAAATTCATTTTTTTCGTTGACTTTGAAAAATTCTGTTAACATTGTTCGTTTTGTATTTTCATTTTCAATAATAGTAGTTAAATTAGTTGTGTCGTCATATCGTACTTGTTGATGATTTAAAAGATGAAGCTTTAATGAATAAACGGTAAGATAAATTTCGGCTAAATTAAACGATAAAATCCTCCACATTGCTTCAGGCGGAGATATCCATCTAGCAGATTGATAAATAGAAATTTCGTCGATTTCTATAGGTGTTTCAGATGGTGCAATTGAAAATTTAATACGATCATGCCCTTTATATACATATTTATACAAATATTTTACAGCTTTAATAGAAGAACAAATTTCAACATTTAAGTGACAATCAAATTTTGTACTTAAATAAGGATTATATGGTAAACCCAATAATTGTCTAACATTTTGCCTCTAACTTTAACATTGACACCATCGTTGCGACGTTTATAAAAAGGATATGAGTTTTCACCAAATATAGTAGTAGTGCAATAATCTCTAGGAAATTTGTTTTTGCATTTTGTATTTGAGTCCATACATTCATTTTTAGGATTTAAATTTCCACAAGGACCATGCATATTATGTTTAACTATAACAGAGTGAAGATAAGAATATTTGTTTTATCAGGAATTTCATAGCAACCTATTTTATCAATATCTACAGTAGAACAAATTTTATGTCTAGGCTTAAAAATTAATAGAAAGTGTGCATGAGGAAGACCTCGTTTTTGAAATTCAATAATATATATATGTGCAATAACTAGGCCTAAAATATATATATTTTTGCATAAATTATCTTTCAATTCTTCTAATTTTGCTCTAAAAATACGAGTAATTAAATCTGGGCGATTTTGGATCTCATAATTGTGTTGTAGTTCTTGTCTAATTTCTATCCAATTTGAATTGCATGTAATAGTTAAAAATATATCTGGGTTTCCATATCGTTGAACAATAGCCATATCATCCATATATCTTTTTAACATATCTCTAGGATCACATGTAAAAGATTGTGGGAGAATAAATTTTTTCCCTATGTTAGAACATCTTGTCTCTCCATGTTCAACACTGTCTACAATACCCTGATATAGTTCTGCTCGAATTTGTTTTTGATTATGACGAAAATAGCTAACCTTGCAGTTTCAATTTTAACATACATATCCATAACATACCGTTGTAATAATTTACCACTATGAAGCAAAACACACTTACTGGAAGGTCGAATTTGTAATTTGTATGAATAATATTCTCGACAGAAAACTTGAGATCGATGTTTCGTTGTAAGTACTGCAAAAAAACAAATCGATCGAAACATGTGTATATTAGACAAATGAAGGAAGTGCAGAGTGAAATTTGTAAACTAACCTTCATTTTCGTGTTCAATGATTTGAGCTGCAGATGTAACTGTTGAAGGTAAAATAAAAGATTCAGAAGTAGGTTCACCATGGGTAATTGTTGATCTTTTGATTCCTTCATGCCAACCAGATTCTCCGTATGGGAAAAGCAATTGATACTGCAAAGAATCATAGCAACCATAATAATAATGAACTCTATGCGTATCATCAGAATGACCATATATAATAATATCACGAAAGCGAACATTAGTATTATAATTGTCTTCAACCCATACAACAGCTACTTGAGATACTGTAGGAGTATTAAATACACGTTGATCAAGCCCTGGATCACATCGTATGTGTATTTTGTGGTCTTGTAAGTTTGGTATACTTGTTAAAGATCTAAAAAATTTACTATATGGATTGACCTTTAAAATTTCGATTAAAATAAGTAAAGTATGTTCAGCAAAGTTTTCTGAAATTTCTATACGATTTTTCAATTCATTATCTATGTCATGAAAATATAATTGCATATAAGAAGGCAAGGTATTTTGTGGAATAAGTGTATTTATATAATGGTATATTTGTCCTTCAACTCTAAATGTATATATACATTTGTATGATTTGAAAAGTTGTTTGTCGTATTTAACACTGAATGAAGCAAAAGCAAAATGATTATTATATTCTCTTGCAAGCTTCTTAAATTCGGTCGCGGTAGGTTCTTTGGACGTAAATAAATTATATAATTCAAAAGGTGAAGTAAGTATAAAAATATTAACTTTTCCATCAGAACAACAGAAACTTTTGCTTTCCTTATAAAATTTTTTTGCACCACAATATTTACAATTAGCACATGTATGTAATACGTATGAAGTAGTTGGAATATTTAATATATTAAAATTATTTTCACATACAAATGTATAATTATGAGTAGGAGAAATTTCGTTTTCACTACGAGCGTCCAAAATTTCGTTACTATGATTCATTGTAGGATATTGTATTTGCATAAGATTGGAATCGTTATGTTCGGATGATGTAGAGTCAATATTAAAAGTATTGTGTGTAAATGGCAAAGATTGAGGTAGTTGTTTACGATGATCAGTAGATTCAGGGTGAAGTCATTTTCGACATTGGCTTTGTCTGTGGGTTTGTTGTTGACGATAAGATATTGTTTTAAAGTCTCTGTCAGAACATACATTTGAAACATCCATAGCAATAAAATATGCTAAGTTATGGAATGACTGAGGTTGAAAACGAAGATTAGAAAATAAAAAAAATATTATATTTCATAAAAATTTATATTATATATATGTTTATAAATTGAATGTAGAATAATGAGAACGTATATTAAACTACAAATTGAGAAGTATAGGAAAAAAATTAGTACTACCTAACAATATATATAGTTTCGACGTAATATTGTGTAAAGTGTTTTTGTGAAAACAGAGGACACATACCTCGAAATGCATAATCGAGCAGAGAGCACTTGAGCAGTAGATAGCACTTGTAGAGTCAATGTTGAACTAATATGCAACGACTCAGTGTATGCTCGTTTGGGAAGGATTTTTGAAAGCGTCCAATATAGTACAATTTTTATAATTAAAAAACAGTTCTTGTACAGAGAAAATGTGAGACAAAGTATGTAAGATAGAGTGACAACTGTATGATATTTTAAAATTGCAGCCAAGCCTGTGATTTATAGGAAGAAATAAAAAATATCTTAATAGTTGGCGAAGAGTAGAAAAGTTGAATTTCGTGAGTGGCTAAAACGTGTAAAATAAATTGTGGTTAACATTTTGGCATAAGTAATACTCAAAGTTAACGTGGCAAAGTTCAATTTGGGAAGTGATAAGTAATACTTGAAGTTAACGTGGCAAAGTTGAATTTGAGAAGTGGCTATAACGTGTAAAATAAACTGTGGCTAACTTGCTAAAGTATAGATTTATGCCATATGAAAATGCTTTAAAATGAACAGGATTTTTGATTTTTATTATTATTTATTAAATTTATTTTTTAGGTTGCGTGAGTATGTATGTGATAAAGCAAGGAAAAAAAAAAGAAAAAATTGGAGAATATTATTTTTTTTTGAAGAAAAAAATAGAAGAGTTGTCTGCGAGCGGAGGAAAGTGCCTCTGCTCGTGATTTGGCCACGCGGAGGCATTTGTCTCCAACTTCACTCTCCCTTTTTTTATGTTTTTTTTAAGTTCAAAATTTTGTTTTGTCATGTCCGCTCAAATTAATATTAAATTATTCACTATTTTTTTTGAGTTGATAAATTACTGACTATTTGTTTTCACTATTTGTTGAGTTAATAATTTATTTGTTGAAAGGATAAAATGGGAGCAAACAATTAGTCAATTTAATATTAATAAATTTTTCATTATGTATGTATATGTGATAAAGCAAGGAAAAAAAAAAGAACAAATTGGAGAATATTATTATTTTTTGAAGAAAAAAATAGAAGAGTCGTGAGAAAAAATAGAAGAGTTGCGAAAGTGCCTCCGCTCGTGATTTGGCCACGTCGAGGCAATTGTCTCCAACCGCCTTACGTGGAGTCTCTTTCCCTTTTTTTGTTTTTTTTTTCAGTTCAAAATTATTTTGTTTGGTCATGTCCGCTCAAATTAATATTAGATTATTCACTATTTGTACTGACTATTTGTTTTCACTATTTGTTGTTGAGTTAATAATTTATTTGTTGAAAGGTTGAAAGGATAAAATGGGAGCAAACAATTATTCAATTTAATATTAAATTTTTTTTCATCCGCACACAATTATTGACCTAATGATAATAAATAGTAGGGTAAAAAGTATATATAAATGTAAAAAAAAAAAAAAAGGATAGTTGGGGCAATTTGGGCAATCCAAAAAGCTTAAAAATGAACAGTACTTGGCGTGTAAAAAATAGAATAGTTGGGGCAATTAGGGCAATCGAAATATATATATATATATATATATATATATATTGCTAGTGTTGAATAAATTTTATACCGTCCTAGATATTTTTAGATTTGTTTAGAAGGAAAATATAAGGATTTATTAAATTAAAGTAATCTTTCCTTGTATTGGACTTATACAAATCTAGAATTTTTTGGTATATCTTTTATGATAAGATTGTTAGATATTTTCATATTTGCTTAAAAGGAGAATATTGTATTAAATTAAAATTATATTTCCTTATATTGGACTTCTACAAAACTAGAATTTTTTGGTATATCTTTTATGATAAGATTGTTAGATATGTTCATATTTGTTTAAAAGGAGAATATAAGGATGTGTTAAATTAAAATTATCCTTTCTTATATTAGCCTACTATAAATGTAGAAAATTTGATAAATATGTTTTATACACTTATTTGGGGTCCTAAAAGATTGATATTTGGTAGTTCATTTTGACAAAATATATCCTAGATTGTTGTATTTTATGTTATATAGGTAAAACTCAATGGTTGTTCAAGGAATCCAAAGAAAGAAGCGAAAAATGGTGAACATGACAAAATTCAAAGTTCGAGGATCAAATTGCAAATATGCAATAGCTGATTCGGACCAAAAGATGATACTTGAAAGATTTTTAAGAGACAATTGGATGTAATCAGAACTCAAAAAAGAATGGAATATGATCAAAATCAATTTTCAATCACACAATTTATGTTCCAAATTTTTAGTCGAAAATTGAAATTGATTTTTGGCACAGTAAACGTCCGAATGAATATTCCTAGCAAAGTAGTAGTCATTTGAGTTAGTTTTCCAACTCATTTTGAATCGCATCTGTAGCGCCCCAAATTCTATTAACTCAAGGCGCTACTTAAGTCGAAATATTCTGTAAATACTTTTTCTCAATAAACGCCAGAATACTGGCTATTTAAAATACTTGTTTAAAATTTGAGACTAAATTGAGAAAATGGAAACTGGCTATTTAAAATACTTGTTTCAAAAATTTGTAAATTTAATGGTCTATTATTTAATCAAGATTGCCCCTCTCATTGTTTTGCCTTACTTTGCCGAGCTTCTTAACCTGAAAGGGTGGAAAAATATTGGGGTGAACATAACGAATTATACTCAATAGAGAAAACAACAATCAATCCAAATTAAATCTAAACATGAAATCAAGTTATGAATATAATACCAATACCACATATTGTAGAAATATATACTGTGGGACATCCCCAATGACCTAATTACGATCCCTGACAACATGATATAAGCGCTTAACAAATTTTTGCACTATGGGACAATCCCAAGGACCCACTTTCGATCTCGAACTTATTTACGATCCCTGACAACCTTTTCATATATATAAGTATTTTATCACAATCAAAATCACACATCAAGAATTAACATAGACAAAATAACCACAATTGCTTAAATGTAAACCTCACCTTAAAGTCTTGAAAATTTTCTTGAAATTGAACGGATGTGATGTTACCGTGCTTTAAACTTTTTCCGCGACCTCGTCTAGCAAGAACAAAATTAATATAATTTAGGATATTAAGTCCTAATTAATATTTTAAAACTTTTAGGGTCTTGATTGAACTTTTTAAAATAAAGAAATGAGAAATTTGATTATTCTTTAAATCTTTAGGGTCTAATTATCAAGATTAGAATGTTTAGGGCCAATATAATAAAATTAGAAAATGAAGAATACTTAAACTTTAGGAATAGTGAATGAGTTAAAATTAAACAGGGGACTAACTTAAATTTGTTGCCAAACTTTAAGATTTAAAAAGTGAATTTTCCATATTTAATACCAATCCCCTATTCCAAACCCATTTTCACGCCAGAGAGAGATGCTGGTTTCGAAATCAAGCTTTGGTCCTAATTGGGTTTTTACATTTTGAGGATTTTCAATCAAAATTGAGGCCGGAGGAGGAAGTCTAATGGCAAATGGGGGTTCGTGCGATGGTGTTCCAGGCGAGAGAGGGTGAATAGAGGTTGGGCTGTGATTTGTTTGGCAAGAAAAATTGTCGGTAGCCTCGGGTTTTCTAGTGTCCTTCACTACACCTAGGAATTTCAGTCATAAGAATAGTAAAATATGGAGAGCAAGGGTTGGAGTTGCAATTTAACCGAGAATCCGAGATGGAGTATGAGATTTCGTTTTCTTCATTTCATTTTTTTCCATTTATTAATATATTGAGAAGGAACATAGATTATATGATTCCAATGAAAACTGAAGATTGATTTTGGATGAGTTACCTGCACAGATTTGCCGATAATGGTTTACTGGTTCGAAATTACAACTTGAAATTGGGAAAATTGAAGAACTGTTGAAATGGGTCAATGTGGATTAGACGATGATGATGATGAAATCAAAGAAAAATAATTGTTTCAACGTTGAGAAATTTCCCTAGTTGAAATGTCCAAATTTCTGTGGAGTTTTTCAGCCGTGAAAATGAATTTTGGAGGTGGAAATGACTAGTTTTAGGTTGAAACTGTTGAGCCCTACAACCCTATACTCCAGAATTTGGACAATTGATTTGGGCTGGTAATGGACTTAAACTTGGGCCAAAGAGGAATATTGGATCAAGAGTAATTTAAAATAGATGTTGGGTGTAAAATCAAGCCAAATAAAGAAATATTGAATTTTTAAGATTAAATATTCATTTTGAATTCTTATATTAAATGTTTTGCTAGACAACTCACAGGCGTAAATTAAATTCTAAAATTTGACAGGAATGTCGTAACGACACAACTTAAGTTATAAAATTTGCATTTTAAAAATTCGGGTCGCTGCAGCATCAATCGGATATCGGGAAAGAAAGTTATGACAAAAAATTCGCACGCGAATGAAACTTTCCTTATTCGATTGGAAATCTTTTGGAAATCAATTTGAACGTAATTTTCAACCAATTTTTGACTCCTACAAATAACTAATAGCAGAATACATATGGGAGACCTCTTATATACATTTTATACTCCAATATTCATCAATTATTATCATCAAAGGAGGAGAATTTATTGTTTTTGTGAGAGAATTGAAGAAGGTTTGCAAGAATTCAATCAAGTGAAGATTCAAACTTGATTTTTGGGCAAAGAAAAGAAGGCACGAGTGGAGATTCATCAAAAAACCATTGAAGAGATTCAATATTTCAAGATTTATCTTCATCTTCTCAATTTATCAAAAAATCGGGTTATATCTTTTTACTTAAATATAATTTCTTGTAATTTCGATATGTTAGGCTAATTTTATACATTGTTAGGATGAGATGAACATTGTTATGATATTTTTAGTTTTTAATTAATTATTTAGATTTTAATTTGATTTGATTTGTGGGTGTTTATTATTGTTTATATCGTTCTTTTCAATTGTTTGATCATCAATTGAATTGTTAGAGAATTTTATTATTATCGAGAGAGACAATAGGGTTTAAGCACAATATAATATATATTTTAAGGTTCGATAGAGGATAGAGATATAACTCTCTATACTTTATTTGGTTTTAATAGGTGTTCTAGTACTTGTTAATGCATATATCACGTTTGCATCTTTCATCGAGATATAGAAAGGTCACATGAGGGGAATATATTTGATCGCTATCGAGAGAGGTTTCTAATTAAATTAAGAACATTGACCAATATGAATGATTTCAAATTGTCACTTTAATTGTTATACTAAAATGGGAATAATAAGGGGATTCGACATTTTAGCAATGTATCTCACACATTTGAAAAACAAATTTACATATTTTTATTAGTTTAATTGAAAATTTAAGTGTTAGTGTAGAAAAATCACGAAGTTTGTTTGCTATTCAATTAAAGTTGCAATTAATTTTAACTCGATCAAACACGTAATTCTCGTAGGTTCGAACACTCTATTCACTACATTATTAGTTGTTCATGATCCCGTTCACTTGCGAGAAATCAAATGATCAAGTTTTTGGTGCCGCTGTCGGAGACTATTTACTTTTAATCTTAATTTATTTTATTTTTAACTGTTATTTGATTTATTTGTTATTTACTTTTATTTGTTTTCCTTTTTATATCGTTTAACTAACCCCCTACGATTTTAATCTATTTTGTGTTGATATTCTCTCTTTATACTTTTCAGATATTTATGCATGATTCTGACATTTGTAAAGTAACAAAAAAGTTGCAATAACAAATCTCTACATGGATTGTCAAAATATGTTTGGAAGATATCTAAGTTGTGAAAATTGTTGGACGGTGTATTGTACTGAGAAATGCTTGTTCTCTTACATTAGTTTACACACGTCGAAACTTCTGAGATTTCGAAAATACTTGATGTGTAGAAAACGAGCAATTGAAAAATCTGATAAAGAGTACATGCTAGTGGGAGATTTTGTACTTGACGATTGGGATGAAGACATCAAACTTGTGGGAGATGGTCCTTCCCTATTGAACAAGAAGGTACTTGCAAAGTACTTTAAAGGACTTTCCAAGTTGGATGACAATGATATGCTCATGGGAGATTGCATGTACTGTGAAGGATTTCAACAATGGGGGTACAATCCATTCGAAAGAGTTAACGAAACCGATTTCTTATTGTTTGTCGATCTAGATTGTGGACCGATCATTCAACTCGAAGATATATTGACTATGGAAGAAGGGATTAAAGAGAATGACGAGTTGATCACAACGGAATCAAATGAGGATGTGGCATCCAAAGCCTTCTTTAGGTGCCCGTGATTCAATTGCCAAAGTCGAGTTAATGACTATAAAAAAAACGCATGTTCGGAGGCAACCCAATTTTATAACATTTTTATTTATTTTGATTTCTGTACCGCATTGCATGTAGATTTATTTTGATTATTAGTTTGTATCAGACTTAGGCATGTTTCAATTTATATGATATCACCATCCTATCATATTCTCCCCAAGGCCCTTGAAATTATTGTTGGTTATTTTATTTGTTTGGGCTAAGTAACATATATTCTAGATTATTTGATCCTTAATGTTTGATTTGACCGCTATGTATAGGGACATGACGTCCCAGAATATTCAAACCAACATAACCAAGAGGAAAACATGGTCAAGAAGATTGTCTAACCGTCACACATAATGTCTCACACCTTCAACAGAAAAACTCAGGGAGTATCTTTTTTTCCCCATCCCCTTATATTCT
Organism: Fraxinus excelsior; assembly: GCA_019097785.1. NCBI lineage: Eukaryota > Viridiplantae > Streptophyta > Magnoliopsida > Lamiales > Oleaceae > Fraxinus > Fraxinus excelsior. The sequence continues at coordinate 6,045,679 of CM032627.1, forward strand.
TACTTATACTTTATGACATTGAGAACAATGTCGATTTTAAGTTTTTGGGTGGGAAAACTTTTGAGTTTTTATTTTTAGTATGTTTTTCAGTGTTATATATATATATATATCTGATACCAAAGAGAGGGGGGGTCCTGAAATATGGTTAGTATTCCAAGGATTGGAGGTGGTTGTAAAGCAGCTGTTAAGAAATCCTACTCAGTACTCTCTTTAATTGAGGGTTTCTTCTTCTTTTGATATCATAATATCCCTTTTTTTTTTTTTTTTTAATTGCCATCTGAGATATATGAACTTGGGCCTAACTCCATTCTTTTAAGGACACCAATGGCACTCCCTTAAAAAGAATTCTTAAAACATCAATTCCCTTCTTCCCTCTTTGCGTCTCACAGCCTCTCCACTGGGCCTTTACGCTTTGGGGAGTCACTCAGAATCTATTTTTAAAAACAGTTTTAAACTTTAAACTTGGAGTTAAGACATGCTCTTATCATATACTCAGCATGAAACATAAAACTTTACAAACTCATATACAAAATCATAAAATTTATAAACAAAAATTTGTTCTTATAAGATTTGGAACTAATATTATCTATTAGCACCATATCTTTAGAACTATAAAAACATACCTACCGGAATGATCCATCGGTAGTATAGAAATATATTTTTGTGGGATATCATTCTATCTAAGAATAAGAACAATTAAAGATTTCCCTTTCGGGAATGGAAAGAATTAAAACATTGTGAGAGAGAAAATTTGTATTGTATTCTAATTTGTTGTGTGTGTTACAAATGAATGAATGTCTCCTTATATAGGAGATGAAAACGCGTTTTTCAAAAGCAAGGAGTCTTTGCTTTTTAAAACGTCAAAAAGAGAACAGTAAAAAGCTTATCCTATCAAATCTTACTTTATAATACAGTAAGATTCTTTTATAATTTTTCAAAAAGTAAACAGTAAAAATTCTTCTTTTACAAAAGTTGTTTGGTCTTTTCTAAAAATTTCTTGTCGGCAAGAAGGATCTTCAAACAAGTGTCTTGATCTTCAAATCTCTTGGAGGTCTTTTTGACAAGTGTCTTCCCTTAAAGGAAATCTTATCTAGTCTCATAATTGTGTTTGCCAATGCTGTCTAATGATTCTCCTCCATCAGTTCTTTCATCTGGATTATTGTATTCTTCTGAATCATTGTCTTTGATCTCAACTTTCTTCTTTCCCTTATTCTTTTTTATTTGAATTTTCTTTCTTCTTGAAGAACTTTGTTTAACTTGTTGCTGGAGTTCTTCAATCTTTTCGAACATTTCCTGGATCTTTTTTATGTCTGTTTGGGTCAATTGATCTGGATCTTGTGAAAATTGGGATGAATCTTCAAAATTAATTGGACTTTTTTGTCTAAGATCAATTGGACTTATTAATCTAGTAGCAGAATTATCAGTCTGTTGAGTCTGATCTTCAATATTATTTACTGTAACAGGTTTTCCAGCCTGTTGAGTCTGGTTCTGATTAAAAGTAAGAGGATCAACAGCCTCTTGAGTCTGTTGAGCTTTTGGTAAGCCCAGAACCACAAACGGATTTGATAAGTCTTTACCAGCTTCCGTTTGAGCTGGACTAGCTATAGATTTATTGGGTTCTATAGTACCTGCTTGCTGATGAACATTTGAAAATTTTAAATTAATAATCTCTTTTTCTAAATCTGAAATTTTCTTCTGTAAAGATAACTTTTCTTGTTGCAAAGTCTGATTAGATTCATTTAAAATTTTAAAATTCTTTGTCATACATTCGCAGTGTTCACAAAATTTTGAAATATAGTCTAATGGTTGATCTGAAACATTCTTTAAAGATGGTGCAATAAAATAATTTATTCCTATGTACTTTCTACATTCTTCTAATGCTTCTGAAATTGAATAAAAACCCTTATAAAGAGGATTTGGAAAATTCTTGATACAATCTGAAACTTCTAACCAGGTATGATAAACTCCTGGTAATCTACCTTGTAAAACAACATAACATTTAAACTTTTTATGGTCTTGACTAAAATGTTCTGAGAGAGCATTTAAACATGCTAAAAAATACTTTTGATCTTTTGGATTCTTGTTATAAGAAATCCATAAATTGTCTAAAATACATTTTTCTGCTTTGGTAGTAGAAATATGAGGTAAAGTTTTAAAACTAATATTACTATTTGGGAAACAAATTAATTCTATGTTACCGAATCTTAACTTATCTTGGGTCTGTAGTAAGTTAGTCTGAGAGCTTGAACTGCCAGTAATTGGCAATCCTGGTCTGGGACCTCTCGGCCTTTGCATCTGCAGAAAATCAGTCATAATTTTTATTTTTAATTATTCTACTTAAAATATCTGCTACCTGATTATCACTACCTTTAATATGCTCAAAATTAACTAATACTCCAGTATTAGTAATTCTATCTATAAAATTTAACCATCTCCTTCTATTACTTCTTTTATTTTCTAATTTCATTTTGTTAACAAAACTTACTATTGCTTCACAATCTGTTCTTAAAGTAATTTCTTTTTTAGAAATAATAAATAATTCAAAAGAATCTAATGCATAATTGACTGCTAATAATTCTAAATCTATGCTACTAATGTTACCTTTTTCTTTATAATTTCCACTATTATATCTAACAATTTTCTCCGTATCTTTGCTTGCATACTTATTGGGTTTTGCAATTAAAATTGCTCCCCATCCTGTAATGCTTCCATCTGTTTCTATAATTAAATAATCTGTATCTAAAGGCATATCTAATTTGGGCAGGTTTTTTAATTTTTCTTTGATATTTTGTACTAATTTTGTATCTTCAATATTAAAATATCTCTGTCCTTTAGGAGAAGTCTTGCCATATAATGGTCCTGCTATTTTCCCTAAATCCTTAATAAAAGGTCTAGCATAATTTACTAGTCCTAAAATTTTTTGTAATTGTTTTAAATCTTCTAATTTGTCTGGGAATTCTAAAGCCTTCTGAGCTATGTGTGGTTGTAATTCTATTTTCCCTTTACCTATATTTACTCCTAAGAATTCTATATATTCTTTAAATAAATGCATTTTTTTCTTATTTATTATTAAACCGTGTTTTATAAATTCTGAAAAGAGAATTTGTAAATGTCCCCTATGTTCTCTTTTATTTTTACTAAAAACTAATATATCATCAATATAGACTATAATAAACTTGCTATGTTTAATAAAAATACTTTCCATTTTTCTCTGAAAAATACTAGGGGCATTCTTTATTCCAAAAGGCATTACTAACCATTCAAAATGTCCTTCTGGAGAAGTAAAGGCTGTCCATTCTATAGAATTAGGATGCATTTTTACTTGCAAAAATCCTGATTTTAAATCAAATTTACTAAAAATATTACAATCTTGAATTTTATTTATTAAAACATTCTTGTCTGGAATGTTATATGAATCATCTATGGTATTATCATTAAGTCTTTTATAATTTATAACCATTCTACTTTTACCTCTAATGATTTCTGAATGTTTTCTAACTATAAATGCTGCAGATCTATGTGGACTAATAGATTTTCTAATTACTCCTAATTTCAATAATTCTGAAATATGCATCTTGAAATCTTCAGCGTCTTGGTTTGTAGCTTCAATATTTTTAGTCTTTATTATATATTCTGGATTTTTAATCTTTAATTCGCACAAAACTTTGTCTCTATCCCAATATCTAAGAACATTTTCTCCTAAGATTTCTAATTTTTCTAATTTACTTATCATACTTTCTATATCTTGTTCTGTAACTAATAAATCATATATTTTTTCAATCTCTATAAATTCAAATCCTAAATCTTCAAAGTTTTCAAAATACTCTTCATCTATATCTTCTTCTAAGTCTTCCTCTATTAATTGACATTCTTTTTCTTTACTACATTCACATTCTTCTTTTTCTTTAATTCCACCACGCTTCTCAGCAAACTCTGATGGAATATTCTTTATGTAATTTGTTGCACAAATTGTAAATTTTTGTAATTGCATAAAATCTTTAGTAATCATTATGCTTCCATTATCTTTTAATAAGAAACTTAATCCTAGAATTAAATCTGTATTTAAAGATAAATTTCTTACCCCAACTGAATCTTTAGGTAAACTATATTCTGTACTTCTTCCACAATTAGTTTCAAAACTAATTCTTGCGGGTCTTAAAATATCTTGATAACTATAAAAATTATCATCCATTTGTTGGGCTTCTATTGGTTCTTTTGATTTTATAATATATTTTTCTGGTATAATTTTCTTATTAATTATACAATGACTACATCCAGAGTCTATTAATCCTAAGCATATTATTTCATAATTTTTTATTCTAACATAACATTTTACTTTAATACTTTTTAATTTTTCTGAATTACAAAACACTTGAACTAATTCTGGTTCGGGAATAATTTCTGGATTTTTTCCCTTATTTTTTGATTCTAGAATATCTAATTTTTGTAATATATATCTTTGCATATCTTCTAAATTTTCTACTCTTTTTCTTAAAATTTTTATTTCTGACAATTCTATTTGTATAGTATCAATTTGTTTATCTTCTTCTAATTCTATTAAGTTTTCTTGTTCTAAGCATTTTTTACATGCTTCTAAAAAACAATTTTTACATTTAACTCTTAATTTCTTACTAGGATACCACTTACATATATAACATGGTATATTATCTAAACATGTTTCTTTTAACCAATTATGTTTACATTCTAATTCTATATCCATTAATTCTAATTCTTCATCTGAAATTGAATTTTCTAAATTTGAAAATTCTTGTATGAAATTCTCATAATCTGATTGTTCTTCTATATTATTCTTATCAAAATCTTCTATTGATATAATGCTATATACTGATTCCTTATCAGAAATATATTTATCTATTTCTAATAAATCTTCATTTGTACATTCTATAAGATTACTTCTTTTATCTTTATTATTTATTTTTCTTGGACACGTTTTTGCTAAATGATCTGTTTCTCCACAAACATAACAATTTAACTTATTAGGATAATTTCTTTCTGGTCTAAATTTTCTAACATGCCTATTTTCGTCTAAATATGGTTTCCTTCTATTAGATTTTCTCAAATAATATCTTTTCTTAAAAGGCTTATATGATTTTCTATCATATTTTCTTTTACTTTTTTCTTTAAATTTATTTCCATAAGTCTGTGGTGTATAAATATCTTTACAAAATTTATAATCTGTCTTTTTTAATTGATTTTGAATTTGTAATTCTATACATTTATTTTCTAAGCATCCCATTATAAATTGTATTCTATTTCCTATACTCCATAATTCATTTGGTCTATTTTTAATATTTTCATTTTCATTCCATCTCTTTGTTATTTCTAATCCTAAAGGTCCTGGTAATTTATGAAATAATTTTTTTCCTAATTCTTGATTAAAAGTATTGCCTGAAATAGCTGTTAAGTAATGATATTCATTTAAAAATTGTTTAACTTCTTTACCTTTTGTCCATCTATTTAGACTAAGTTGTTCTAATTCTCTAATTGCTTTTTGTTGAATTATTAATTGTCCTGTATTAGGATCTGCTCCTGTTAATAATCCATGTATTTTACTAACAAAATTATAAGGATTATTTCCTAATAAAATTAATGCCTCAAATTCTGATTGTTTATCTTTTTTAAAAGCTTCCCATGTAGCTTTAGCATCTTCTCCTAAAAATGTTTCTAAATATCTATACATTTCTAAAGGTTCCATATTATCTGATAATCTAATGTAATGTCCTATTATAGTATTTTTCCATACTTCTATTACATTATCCCATGTCTGAGGATCATGTGCTGTAATATTTAATATCTGTGGTTTATGTAATGTTTGAAATTCTATTTTAGGTTCTAAAGGTCTAGTTTTTCCTCTAGTTATATATTTTCTATCTTTATCATCATAATTTGTATAAGCAATTCTGGGTGGATATCCTCCTGAATATTGATATCTTTCTGGTTCTGGCCTAGATGTATTTACTTCATCTACTAATTCTTTATAATTACTAATTTCTGATTTACTATCAATTTCTTCTATTCCTACTCTTATATTTTTATTATTATCATAATATAAAAATTCTTGTTCTTTAATTTGTTTATTTAAAAACAAATGATCTTCTAATTTTAATAACTCTGTAGGAGATAATTCCATACATAATTCTTTAGGATAAATTATTCTATTTTCTGTTTCTGTTTCTACTGTATTAAGAAAATGTTCTTGTTCTTGTTCCTGCTTTTCTTCATTAGTATTAGATTCTGTTTCAGAATTATCATTTCTATTTATATTACTATAATTACCAAATCTTAAACTAGTTCTTCCATATAAATCCTTATAAGTAATAGCTTCTTGAGGAGTTAGTATTTGTTCTTGAGTTTCTAAAAATTTGTCTAAATCCCATTCTAATCCTGCTAATAATTCAGCATCATAAGTCTTAGGTTTAATCATTTTAATACCTTTACTACTCATTAGATTTACTACTTTATCTATATAGACCTTATATCTTGTTTGGGAATTATTACTACATCTTCCTAAAAATCCGATACTTAATAATAAATTCTCTCCTGAATTTACATCTTCATATCCATGTGTCTGAATACCAATCTTAATTTTTTCTGAAAAATCTTTTATTGTTAATAAAAAATCTGGATTACAATATATAATACCATGATTATTATTCATATCTATTTCTGTACTAGCTATCATACTTTTTTCTATATTTTGAATTCTTTCATCATAAATGGTTAATAAAACTTTATTACCTAAATTTTTTCTCATTAATCCTTTAATTCCTATAACAATTAGTCCTAAATGCATAAATTTAAAATTCTTTTTCCTCAATTCTTTTTTAGATTCTTCTGATATTAATGATAATTGTCTTACTTGTCCATCTAAACACTGAATTGAAACTTCTCTAGTATGTCTAAAAAATTGAGTTCTTGATTCAAGAATTCCTCTATTATATAAATTTTCTGGACTAAGCAATTGTAAACCATGAGTCTGAAATCTATTATAATCTTGTTCAGGATCTATAAGTTCTTCTATATTCTGATTATACTGTGGTTGTCTTCTTAAAATTCTTTCTATAATATTTGTACTTATACTAGAAGTACTATGTCTACTATTATTAAAAGGTTCTGAAGAAGGTCCTTGTTCTCTAATAGTTCTTGATCTTCCAGGAAAATTAGGAAAATTATTTAAATTATTCATTTTTATAAAATGTAGTAGAAATTTTTCTAGTTATTTTTTCTTTTCCTGTATTTTTTAAACTTAACTTGTCTAAACTATTTGTAATGCTATTTAAATCTTGAGTTGGTTTATTTTCTATATTATTTAACTTTTTGTTTATATTTTCTATGGTTTCTCTGATTCTAAGATCTGGAATTTTTTCTTTTTCCTCAGTTCTAATTATCTTATTTATGATTTCTATATTCTGTTCTTTAATGAAATCTAAATTTTCTTTAATTTTTACTATATCTTTTTCAATATTAATAACTCTTTTGTTTAAATTTGTAAGATCTGTACTTATTTTACTAAAATCTCTTGTTAATGAATCCAGTTTAATCTGAATAATAATAAGAATCTAAACTAAAAGTTGTATTATCTGAAAATATATCTTCAAAAAATGTATTTTCTATTATATCTAATTCAATAAATAAGTCTAAATCTCTTAAAAGGGGTTTTTCAAATATTTCTATGAAATATTCTTCTCTAAATTCTGATATTAAATATCTATTTAATATGTCTTCTTTTAATTCTGGAGATAAATTTTTTGTCACTTGTAAACTAGCAAATAAATAATCTATAGGTTTACTTTTTTCTAAAGAAATATATTCTATGCCGTAATCTAGGATCTCTTCTATTTCTTGATAAAAACTAATACTATAAATTATTTTTTCTAGATTAACAAGTAAAATTTTAAATATCATAAAACAAGTCTAATATAAAAATTTTGGTCTAAAAATTATCTAAGAATTATACCTTTGTAGCGTAATCTGTTGATCTTCAAAAGCTTGAAACTCCAAAATCGGAACACACGCTCTGATACCAAAGAGAGGGGGGGTCCTGAAATAGGGTTAGTATTCCAAGGATTGGAGGTGGTTGTAAAGCAGCTGTTAAGAAATCCTACTCAGTACTCTCTTTAATTGAGATTTTCTTCTTCTTTTGATATCATAATATCCCTTTTTTTTTTTTAATTGCCATCTGAGATATATGAACTTGGGCCTAACTCCATTCTTTTAAGGACACCAATGGCACTCCCTTAAAAAGAATTCTTAAAACATCAATTCCTTTCTTCCCTCTTTGCGTCTCACAGCCTCTCCACTGGGCCTTTACGCTTTGGGGAGTCACTCAGAAAAAGAATGTAGTAAAGAAAAAGAATGTCAATTAATAGAGGAAGACTTAGAAGAAATAGATGAAGAGTATTTTGAAAATTTTGAAGATTTAGAATTTGAATTTATAGAGATTGAAAAAATATATGATTTATTAGTTACAGAACAAGATATAGAAAATATGATAAGTAAATTAGAAAAATTAGAAATCTTAGGAGAAAATGTTCTTAGATATTGGGATAGAGACAAAGTTTTGTGCGAATTAAAGATTAAAAATCCAGAATATATAATAAAGACTAAAAATGTTGAAGCTACAAACCAAGATGCTGAAGATTTCAAGATGCATATTATTGAAATTAGAAGTAATTAGAAAATCTATTAGTCCACATAGATCTGCAGCATTTATAGTTAGAAAACATTCAGATAAAGTAGGATTAGAAGAATATTTCATAGAAATATTTGAAAAAACCCTTTTAAGAGATTTAGATTTATTTATTGAATTAGATATAATAGAAAATACATTTTTCGAAGATATATTTTCAGATAATACAACTTTTAGTCTAGATTCTTATTATTATTCAGATTAAACTGGATTTATTAACAAGAGATTTTAGTAAAATAAGTACAGATCTTACAAATTTAAGTAAAAAAGTTATAAATATTGAAAAAGATATAATAAAAATTAAAAAAAATTTAGATTTCATTAAAGAACAGAATATAGAAATCATAAAAAAGATTGTTAGAACTGAAGAAAAAGAAAAAATTCCAGATCTTAGAATCAGAGAAACTATAGAAAATATAAACAAAAAGTTAAATAATATAGAAAACAAACCAACCCAAGATTTAAATAGTATTACAAATAGTTTAGATAAATTAAGTTTAAAAAATACAGGAAAAGAAAAAATAACTAGAAAAATTTCTACTACATTTTATAAAAATGAATAATTTAAATAATTTTCCTAATTTTCCTGGAAGATCAAGAACTATTAGAGAACAAGAACCTTCTTCAGAACCTTTTAATAATAGTAGACATAGTACTTCTAGTATAAGTACAAATATTATAGAAAGAATTTTAAGAAGACAACCACAGTATAATCAGAATATAGAAGAACTTATAGATCCTGAACAAGATTATAATAGATTTTAGACTCATGGTTTACAATTGCTTAGTCCAGAAAATTTATATAATAGAGGAATTCTTGAATCAAGAACTCAATTTTTTAGACATACTAGAGAAGTTTCAATTCAGTGTTTAGATGGACAAGTAAGACAATTATCATTAATATCAGAAGAATCTAAAAAAGAATTGAGGAAAAAGAATTTTAAATTTATGCATTTAGGACTAATTGTTATAGGAATTAAAGGATTAATGAGAAAAAATTTAGGTAATAAAGTTTTATTAACCATTTATGATGAAAGAATTCAAAATATAGAAAAAAGTATGATAGCTAGTACAGAAATAGATATGAATAATAATCATGGTATTATATATTGTAATCCAGATTTTTTATTAACAATAAAAGATTTTTCAGAAAAAATTAAAATTGGTATTCAGACACATGGATATGAAGATGTAACTTCAGGAGAAAATTTATTATTAAGCATTGGATTTTTAGGAAGATGCAGTAATAATTCCCAAACAAGATATAAGGTTTATATAGATAAAGTAGTAAATTTAATGAGTAGTAAAGGTATTAAAATGATTAAACCAAAGACTTATGATGCTGAATTATTAGCAGGATTAGAATGGAATTTAGACAAATTTTTAGAAACTCAAGAACAAATTCTAACCCCTCAAGAAGCTATTACTTATAAAGATTTATATGGAAGAACTAGTTTAAGATTTGGTAATTATAGTAATATAAATAGAAATGATAATTCTGAAACAGAATCCAATACTAATGAAGAAAAACAGGAACAAGAACATGACTCTTTTCTTAATACAGTAGAAACAGAAATAGAAAATAGAATAATTTATCCTAAAGAATTATGTATGGAATTATCTCCTACAGAATTATTAAAATTAGAAGATCATTTGTTTATAATCAAACAAATTAAAGAACAAGAATTTTTATATTATGATAATAATAAAAATATAAGAATAGGAATAGAAGAAATCGATAGTAAATCAGAAATTTCAGAAATTAGTAATTATAAAGAATTAGCAGATGAAGCAATGACATCTAAACCAGAACCAGAACAATACCAATATTTAGGAGGATATCCACCCAGAATTGCTTATACAAATTATGATGATAAAGATAGGAAATATATAGCTAGAGGAAAAACTAGACCTTTAGAATCAAAAATAGAATTTCAAACATTACATAAACCACAAATATTAAATATTACAGCACATGATCCCCAGACATGGGATAATGTTATAGAAGTATGGAAAAATACTATAATAGGACATTATATTAGAATGGCAGATAATATGGAACCTTTAGAAATGTATAGATATTTAGAAACATTTTTAGGAGAAGATGCTAAAGCTACATGGGAAGCTTTTAAAAAAGATAAACAATCAGAATTTGAGGCATTAATTTTATTAGGAAATAATCCTTATAATTTTGTTAGTAAAATACATGGATTATTAACAGGAGCAGAACCTAATACAGGACAATTAATAATTCAACAAAAAGCAATTAGAGAATTAGAACAACTTAGTCTAACTAGATGGACAAAAGGTAAAGAAGTTAAACAATTTTTAAATGAATACCATTACTTAACAGCTATTTCAGGCAATGCTTTTAATCAAGAATTAGGAAAAAAATTATTTCATAAATTACCAGGACCTTTAGGATTAGAAATAACAAAGAGATGGAATGAGAATGTAAATGTTAAAGATAAACCAAATGAATTATGGAGTATAGGAAATAGAATACAATTTATAATGGCATGTTTAGAACAAAAATGTATTGAATTACAAATTCAAAATCAATTAAAAAAGACAGATTATAAATTCTGTAAATATATTTATACACCACAGACTTATGGAAATAAATTCAAAGAAAAAAGTAAAAGAAAATATGATAGGAAATCATATAAACCTTTTAAGAAAAGATATTATTTGAGAAAATCTAATAGAAGAAAACCATATTTAGACGAAAATAGACATGTTAGAAAATTTAGACCAGAAAGAAATTATCCTAATAAGTTAAATTGTTATGTTTGTGGAGAAACAGATCATTTAGCAAAATTGTGTCCAAGAAAAATAAATAATAATGATAAAAGAAGTAATCTTATAGAATGTACGAATGAAGATTTATTAGAAATAGATGAATATATTTCCGATAAAGAATCGGTATATAGTATTATATCAATAGAAGATATTGATAAAAATAATTTAGAAGAACAATCGGATTATGAAAATTTTGTACAAGAATTCTCAAATTTAAGAAATTCAGATTCAGATGAGGAATTAGAATTAATGGATATAGAATTAGAATGTAAACATAATTGGTTAAAAGAAACAGGTTTAGATAATATACCATGTTATATATGTAAGTGGTATCCTAGTAAGAAATTAAGAGTTAAATGTAAAAATTGTTTTTTAGAAGCATGTAAAAAATGCTTAGAACAAGAAAACTTAATAGAATTAGAACAAGATAAACAAATTGATACTATACAAATAGAATTGTCAGAAATAAAAATTTTAAGAAAAAGAGTAGAAAATTTAGAAGATATGCAAAGATATATATTACAAAAATTAGATATTCTAGAATCAAAAAATAAGGGAAAAAATCCAGAAATTATTCCCGAACCAGAATTAGTTCAAGTGTTTTGTAATTCAGAAAAATTAAAAAGTATTAAAGTAAAATGTTATGTTAGAATAAAAAATTATGAAATAATATGCTTAGGATTAATAGACTCTGGATGTAGTCATTGTATAATTAATAAGAAAATTATACCAGAAAAATATATTATAAAATCAAAAGAACCAATAGAAGCCCAACAAATGGATGTGAATTTTTATAGTTATCAAGATATTTTAAGACCCGCAAGAATTAGTTTTGAAACTAATTGTGGAAGAAGTACAGAATATAGTTTACCTAAAGATTCAGTTTGGGTAAGAAATTTATCTTTAAATACAGATTTAATTCTAGGATTAAGTTTCTTATTAAAAGATAATGGAAGCATAATGATTACTAAAGATTTTATGCAATTACAAAAATTTACAATTTGTGCACCAAATTACATAAAGAATATTCCATCAGAGTTTGCTGAGAAGCGTGGTGGAATTAAAGAAAAAGAAGAATGTGAATGTAGTAAAGAAAAAGAATGTCAATTAATAGAGGAAGACTTAGAAGAAATAGATGAAGAGTATTTTGAAAATTTTGAAGATTTAGAATTTGAATTTATAGAGATTGAAAAAATATATGATTTATTAGTTACAGAACAAGATATAGAAAATATGATAAGTAAATTAGAAAAATTAGAAATCTTAGGAGAAAATGTTCTTAGATATTGGGATAGAGACAAAGTTTTGTGCGAATTAAAGATTAAAAATCCAGAATATATAATAAAGACTAAAAATATTGAAGCTACAAACCAAGATGCTGAAGATTTCAAGATGCATATTATTGAAATTAGAAGTAATTAGAAAATCTATTAGTCCACATAGATCTGCAGCATTTATAGTTAGAAAACATTCAGAAATCATTAGAGGTAAAAGTAGAATGGTTATAAATTATAAAAGACTTAATGATAATACTATAGATGATTCATATAACATTCCAGACAAGAATGTTTTAATAAATAAAATCCAAGATTGTAATATTTTTAGTAAATTTGATTTAAAATCAGGATTTTGGCAAGTTAAAATGCATCCTGATTCTATAGAATGGACAGCCTTTACTTCTCCAGAAGGACATTTTGAATGGCTAGTAATGCCTTTTGGAATAAAGAATGCCCCTAGTATTTTTCAGAGAAAAATGGAAAGTATTTTTATTAAACATAGCAAGTTTATTATAGTCTATATTGATGATATATTAGTTTTTAGTAAAACTAAAAGAGAACATAGAGGACATTTACAAATTCTCTTTTCAGAATTTATAAAACACGGTTTAATAATAAATAAGAAAAAAATGCATTTATTTAAAGAATATATAGAATTCTTAGGAGTAAATATAGGTAAAGGGAAAATAGAATTACAACCACACATAGCTCAGAAGGCTTTAGAATTCCCAGACAAATTAGAAGATTTAAAACAATTACAAAAAATTTTAGGACTAGTAAATTATGCTAGACCTTTTATTAAGGATTTAGGGAAAATAGCAGGACCATTATATGGCAAGACTTCTCCTAAAGGACAGAGATATTTTAATATTGAAGATACAAAATTAGTACAAAATATCAAAGAAAAATTAAAAAACCTGCCCAAATTAGATATGCCTTTAGATACAGATTATTTAATTATAGAAACAGATGGAAGCATTACAGGATGGGGAGCAATTTTAATTGCAAAACCCAATAAGTATGCAAGCAAAGATACGGAGAAAATTGTTAGATATAATAGTGGAAATTATAAAGAAAAAGGTAACATTAGTAGCATAGATTTAGAATTATTAGCAGTCAATTATGCATTAGATTCTTTTGAATTATTTATTATCTCTAAAAAAGAAATTACTTTAAGAACAGATTGTGAAGCAATAGTAAGTTTTGTTAACAAAATGAAATTAGAAAATAAAAGAAGTAATAGAAGGAGATGGTTAAATTTTATAGATAGAATTACTAATACTGGAGTATTAGTTAATTTTGAGCATATTAAAGGTAGTGATAATCAGGTAGCAGATATTTTAAGTAGAATAATTAAAAATAAAAATTATGACTGATTTTCTGCAGATGCAAAGGCCGAGAGGTCCCAGACCAGGATTGCCAATTACTGGCAGTTCAAGCTCTCAGACTAACTTACTACAGACCCAAGATAAGTTAAGATTCGGTAACATAGAATTAATTTGTTTCCCAAATAGTAATATTAGTTTTAAAACTTTACCTCATATTTCTACTACCAAAGCAGAAAAATGTATTTTAGACAATTTATGGATTTCTTATAACAAGAATCCAAAAGATCAAAAGTATTTTTTAGCATGTTTAAATGCTCTCTCAGAACATTTTAGTCAAGACCATAAAAAGTTTAAATGTTATGTTGTTTTACAAGGTAGATTACCAGGAGTTTATCATACCTGGTTAGAAGTTTCAGATTGTATCAAGAATTTTCCAAATCCTCTTTATAAGGGTTTTTATTCAATTTCAGAAGCATTAGAAGAATGTAGAAAGTACATAGGAATAAATTATTTTATTGCACCATCTTTAAAGAATGTTTCAGATCAACCATTAGACTATATTTCAAAATTTTGTGAACACTGCGAATGTATGACAAAGAATTTTAAAATTTTAAATGAATCTAATCAGACTTTGCAACAAGAAAAGTTATCTTTACAGAAGAAAATTTCAGATTTAGAAAAAGAGATTATTAATTTAAAATTTTCAAATGTTCATCAGCAAGCAGGTACTATAGAACCCAATAAATCTATAGCTAGTCCAGCTCAAACGGAAGCTGGTAAAGACTTATCAAATCCGTTTGTGGTTCTGGGCTTACCAAAAGCTCAACAGACTCAAGAGGCTGTTGATCCTCTTACTTTTAATCAGAACCAGACTCAACAGGCTGGAAAACCTGTTACAGTAAATAATATTGAAGATCAGACTCAGCAGACTGATAATTCTGCTACTAGATTAATAAGTCCAATTGATCTTAGACAAAAAAGTCCAATTAATTTTGAAGATTCATCCCAATTTTCACAAGATCCAGATCAATTGACCCAAACAGACATAAAAAAGATCCAGGAAATGTTCGAAAAGATTGAAGAACTCCAGCAACAAGTTAAACAAAGTTCTTCAAGAAGAAAGAAAATTCAAATAAAAAAGAATAAGGGAAAGAAGAAAGTTGAGATCAAAGACAATGATTCAGAAGAATACAATAATCCAGATGAAAGAACTGATGGAGGAGAATCATTAGACAGCATTGGCAAACACAATTATGAGACTAGATAAGATTTCCTTTAAGGGAAGACACTTGTCAAAAAGACCTCCAAGAGATTTGAAGATCAAGACACTTGTTTGAAGATCCTTCTTGCCGACAAGAAATTTTTAGAAAAGACCAAACAACTTTTGTAAAAGAAGAATTTTTACTGTTTACTTTTTGAAAAATTGTAAAAGAATCTTACTGTATTATAAAGTAAGATTTGATAGGATAAGCTTTTTACTGTTCTCTTTTTGACGTTTTAAAAAGCAAAGATTCCTTGCTTTTGAAAAACGCGTTTTCATCTCCTATATAAGGAGACATTCATTCATTTGTAACACACACAACAAATTAGAATACAATACAAATTTTCTCTCTCACAATGTTTTAATTCTTTCCATTCCCGAAAGGGAAATCTTTAATTGTTCTTATTCTTAGATAGAATGATATCCCACAAAAATATATTTCTATACTACCGATGGATCATTCCGGTAGGTATGTTTTTATAGTTCTAAAGATATGGTGCTAATAGATAATATTAGTTCCAAATCTTATAAGAACAAATTTCTGTTCAAAGATTTTGTATATGATCTTGTAAAGTTTTATGTTTCATGCTGAGTATATGATAAGAGCATGTCTTAACTCCAAGTTTAAAGTTTAAAACTGTTTTTAAAAATAGATTCTGAGTGACTCCCCAAAGCGTAAAGGCCCAGTGGAGAGGCTGTGAGACGCAAAGAGGGAAGAAAGGAATTGATGTTTTAAGAATTCTTTTTAAGGGAGTGCCATTGGTGTCCTTAAAAGAATGGAGTTAGGCCCAAGTTCATATATCTCAGATGGCAATTAAAAAAAAAAAAAGGATATTATGATATCAAAAGAAGAAGAAAACCTCAATTAAAGAGAGTACTGAGTAGGATTTCTTAACAGCTGCTTTACAACCACCTCCAATCCTTGGAATACTAACCCTATTTCAGGTTTTTGTTTTAGGTGTGTATTTGTGTGAGTTAGATAATTTGACCGACAATGATGATTAAATTTGAGATTTGATATTGATTTATAAACTGTGGATATGATGCATGCTAGACTAATTGAGACTTAACCTTGCAAAATTTGATATTATATGTACACTAAAATTAAGTCGGACATTGTGATGTTGTGAGTTGATTCATATAATTGATATGTTGATTTAGTTAGATATAGATGTTTTATTCAAACCATACTAAATTATTTATCCTTAGACCAAAGTTAGAATAGTTTGGGGGTGATTTTACTGTTATAGGAAGATACAGACGTGGACAGAGATTTCATGTGTGAAAACTTGTGTGGATTATCTTAGATTAACGGGATAAAATTTGACAAAAATCTTAAGTTGGAGGTCGATTTGCTTGAATATGTGTTTGATAAGGGGAACTACACTGATCAATGCACATTTTTTTAAAATGTGAAAATTCACTTCGAAACCTTTTTTACTTGGGTTATTAAGTCTATAAGGGTGTTTAAAACTTGGTGCCCTAAAGTCATTTGATTTGGGAGTTATCGGCATAAAGCCCGTTACATTGGTAATTTAGAAAGTTTAAGGGAGAGAATACAAATAGAAAAATACATTTGAAAATCAGAAAAAAGCAAGTGCATAAAAAAGTATTAAATGTTTTAATTAAGCTCCAAACACTTGTTTGATGGAATTTGACTTTTGATGAAGGATAATTAGTCTAATTGAGTCTTGAATGTCGAAGCAATCAAAGAATTGAAGAATATTTGTTTATTGATGTGTTAACTTACAATTAGTAGAGTCCACCCGAACTAGAGAAGATAATGCTAGTAATGATAAATTCAACCTTAGATTACACATTGGAAAAAGAGTGAAAAATAACAAGTTTGGAAGTGTGTGAATCATTCGACATGTGAAAGGATATATTTGACCACAAAGGGTGAGGAATTGAAGCAACTTGTAAATTCATGATTGTCTACTTAATTCTTCACACACACGCGCGCGCGCGCGCACACACACACACGTCTATTTTGCATTGGAAGAGTATATATTAGTTTGATATTGTGACTTTGAAACAATTTATATATTTAGTACTAATTTCAAATCCTAAGATAAAAAATTAGATTGTCTAACCAAATATTTTTGCATGCTTGTGTATTTGTTGTTATTTAGGTTATAATTTTGTTTGATGACAAATAAATATTTCAGTTTGGGGGTATTTGATAAATGTATTTTATACACTTATTTGAGATCCTAAAATATCGATATTTGGAAGTTCTTTTGACAAAATATATCATAAATTGTTGTATTTTATGTTATATAGGTAAAACTCAATGGTTGAACAAGGAATCGAAAGAAAAAAGCGAAAAATGGTGAAAATGGCAAAATCAGAAGTTTGAGGACCAAATTGTAATTATTCAATAGTTGATTTGGAGCAAAAGATGATACTTGAAAGATTTTTAGTAGACAATTGGATGGAATTATAACTCAAAAAGGAATGGAATATGATCAAAATCAATTTCCAATCGCACAAGTTATGTTCCAGATTTTTAGTTGAAGATTGAAACTGATTTTTGGAACAGTAAATGTCCGAATTGATATTTTTAGAAAAGTTGTAGCCATTTGAGTTAGTTTTCCAACTTTCTTTGAATCGTATCAATCGGATATTTGGAAAGAAAGTTATGGCCAAAATACTAACTGTTGTGCAGAGAAAAAATATGCGCGCGAATGGAACTTTTCTTATTCGATTGGAACTCTTTTGGAAGTCAATTTGGATGTGATCTTCAACCAATTCTCGACTCCTACAAATAAATAACACAAGATACATATGGGAGACCTCTTATATACATTTGATACTCCAATATTAATTAATTATTATCATTAAAGGAGGAAAATTCATTGTTTTTGCGAGAGAATTGAAGAAGATTTGCAAGAATTCAATCAAGTGAAGGTTCAAACTTGATTTTTGGGCAAAGAAAAGAATGCGCAAGTGGAGATTCATCAAGAAACCATTGAAGAGATTCAATATTTCAAGATTCATATCCATCTTCTCAATTTATCAAAAATTTCGGGTTATATTTTTTCATTTAAATATAATTTCTTGTAATTTCGATATGTTAGGTTAATTTTATACATTATTAGGATGAGATGAACCATTGTTATGACATTTTTAGTTTTTAATTAATTATTCTGACTTTAATTTTATTTGATTTGTGGATGTTTATTATTGTTTTTATCGTTCTTTTCAATTGCTTGATCACCAATTGAATTGTTAGTGAATTTATTATTATTGAGAGAGACAGTAGGGTTTAAGTACAATAGAATATACATTGTCAGGTATGATAGAGGATAGATATATACATCTATGCTTTATATGGTTTCAATAGGCGTTCTAGTACTTATTAATGCATATATTATGTTTTCATCTTTCATCGAGAGATAGAAAGATCACATGAGGGGAATAAATTTAATTGCCATCGAGAGATGCTTTCAATTAAATTAGGAACATTGACCAACATGAATAATTTCAAATTGTCACTTTAGTTGTTACACTAAAAATGAAATAATAAGGAGGATTCGACATTTTAGTAATACATCTCACACATTTGAAAAACACACTTGCATATTTTCATTAGTTTAATTGAAAATTTAGGCGTTAGTGTAGAAAAGAATCACAAAGTTTGTTTACTATTCAATTAAAGTTGTAATTAATTTTAACTCGATCAAACACGTAGTTCCCATGGGTTCGATATTCTATTCACTAATTTATTATTTGTTCACGATCCCGTTCACTTGTGGGAAATCAAACGATCAAATTTTTGACGTCGTTGCCGGTGACTATTTACTTTTCGTCTTAATTTTTTTTAACTATTATTCAATTTTATTTTTTATTTAGTTTTATTTGTTTTCCTTTTTATATCATTTAACTAACCCCTAGGGTTTTAATCTATCTTGTGTTGGTATTCTTTCTTTGTACTTTTCAGATATTTATGCATGATTCTGACATTGATATAATAACAATAAAGTTGCAATGACAAATCTTTACATGAATTATCAAGATATGTTTGGAGGATATCCAAGTTCTCATTTTCACAGAACTTCATATGAATTCAATACTTCATTAATTATTTTCAAAGCCAAAGACTTCTTCAAAGTAATTGGAGAATATAAATCAACGCACTCTGAATGTTCAATCCCATTCATTGATTAGTGAGTTAATAATTAGGATTTTTAATTTAAGTTGTGATTGCGATCGAGTATAATAGGGAGGTGATAATAACGTCAAAATTGGTGGATTTGATTCAACTTCATAAACAAATCAAAATGAGAAGATACAAGATAGTTGTTTCTTGGTTTCTTTTGATTATTCTTTTGTCAATTTTACTAAATTACAAAATCGGATTCTAAAAGTATTTTTGATCAATTAATTAGTGGATTTTTTGCTTGTAGTATGGAGCCGTGGATGTTTTCCTTCGAATTTTCCCGTCATATTTAGGGTTTAAGTTTAATCTGCTATTTAAATTCCACATCTTGTTAAAACTACTCCAACACGGGAAGTCCTACAACTTGCAGTCGGAATCGTTGGAAACTGATTATAGGAAATTCTGACCGTCCATCATCCAGAATTATAATAGTGAAAATAAAATAAATTTCTTAATTTATTTAGGTTTTAGAATTTACAACGACAAACTGAAATTACCTATATTTTGCAATTTTAGTAATCCTTCTTATAATTAATTGATGTACCTATGAATGGCATTATTCTATAATATATGTGTGTGCGTGAGCTCTTTTTAGTGTGAGTACACATACATACATACATACATGCGGGTGAATTAAATTCAAATAAAATATATTACTCTTACTAATATTTCAAAAGAAAATAGTTTTATAATTTTTGAAAAAATATCAACTTATAATAAATGTTCTAGAACAATATTTATATTAAAATTATAATATTGCTCCTAAAGAAGAAAAAGTTTACATATGAATATTGCGTGCTTGCTTTCGAAAAAAGCTCACACTAATACTTTACTATATTCTAAAGGATTTTTTGTATTGTTTTACACAACTTTATACACATTGTTAATAATATGATATACGTATTCTAAAAGAAGCAAGATCTTATATTACAACAATAATTTAGCAGAGTATTGTGCATTGACGCACAATTTTATATATGTACATCAATATTCAAAAAAATATATATATATTGTTATTATTCTTAAAAATGAATAAAATTAGACATATTAATATTCAAGAAGAATTTTGTCATGTTATTCTCAAAGAAAGAAAGCTTTATATGTAGTAATATTGTTGAAGAATATAAAGCCATCTAATCTTATGGAGAGACTATTGGAAAAGAGAGATGATGGATTTGAGTGATAAATTTTAAAAAATTTACCAACCTTACCAAAAATTTGATAGAGTAATGGCAAAGATATGATGGAAACAACAAAGAAGGTAATTTAATGTCAAATGATGTGTATGCAAAGTCGAGGTAAGAGTTGAACTTTTTGTCTTTAAGTCAAATTTACCTCGCAACGGTGCATATGGATGACGACAATTGACTCCTAAGATACAATGACAAGTTTCTTGTGTTAGTAGTACTTCAAAACACAATAACAATGAACCAAAAATTGGTTTTTGTACTCCTTCAAATGAAAAATGGAAAAACAACTTTTATGTAGAATTTTGGTTAGAAAAATAATGAATTTGATGTTATGCTATGACTGTATATCATTGGGATGAACAAATGGACGTCCCAAAGGTCTAATTTATAGAGAATGAAAGGTTGTGAGTGAAGTGTCACTGCCTAAACTTAGCAACCTTTGCTAAGAGTCGCGGTATTTGCTGTCGCTCGAGCATAAAAAACAAAGACCTTGTCGTTCACATGTCGCTAGCCTGTTGCTCGAGCACAACCTCCTTACTTGAGTTCTAGGCGAGCTACGGAGTTGGTTAAATTCTAGCTAATTTCCTTTCATTTTCTTCTAAATTTAGACTGTAATTTCTCACTCATCTGAAATTGGTTTGGAGATTCCAAATACACCACGACTATCTACTCGATGAGTTGAACAAGTTAGTTTATTTATTTTCGTAATTTGACTATCGAAACAATGAAAGGAAATTGTACCAACACCATAACTCATCTTGAACGTGATGTCTTGAACCATTCAGCTGTTTGTGTAAATCAAAATAATTGTACCAACACCATAACTCATCTAACCATTTCGGTTCCCATAGTTGTGTTCATTTTGGTCCTGAATAACTCTTTGTTTCATAAGTGCTTTAAGAGAATTTAAGCCTCAAATTCTCGTAGAAGCGGTCATACTTCACACTTACATAGGTGATCTCCTATAGTATTGTAACATACATTCTTGTCTTCTTTCAAGATATATGAAATATTAAAAGTATACACTTATCCTTGAACATCTTTTTATTCCAGCACTTTATGTTTGTAGGAATGGGAGTAAGTACTTTACACTGAATTTTTCATAACTTAGTTATCCCATTGAACCAAGATCTTGGGATCTCCAATCTACAAAGTTGTGATTTCGCTATGTTGATTCTATTCGATAGGCTTTAAGCCCATTCCTCTAGAAAGATGATATACTCGATCTCTCATTAATCCTTTCGTCAAATGATCCGTTATGTTTTCTTTTGATTTAACATAGTTAATTGAGATTATACCATTTGATTTTAAATGTTTAATGGTATTGTGTCTCCGACGAATATGTCGAGCTTTACCATTATACATACTATTTTGTGTCCTTGCAATTGCAGATTGATTATCACAATGTATATTAATTGTAGGTATCGATTTTTCCCAACATGGAATATCTTTGAGAAAATTACGAAGCCATTCTGTTTTTTGTCCGGTTTTATCTAAAGCAGTAAAGTTAGTTCCATTGTGGATCGAGTTATACAGGTTTGCTTAAATGAATGGTAAACACATAACCACTGTAGACTTTGAATCCTTTGTGTCACATATCAAATTTGCATCGGTATATCCTCGTAACACTGTATGATATTTTGAGTACTGAAATCTATAATTAATTGCGTGTCTTAAGTATTTAAGAACTCAGATTTGCTTTCCAATGGACATTACTTGGATAACTCGTAAATCTACTCTCAACTTGTTGACAACATATGCTATATCAGGACACGTACAGTTGGTAATATATATCAAGTTGCCTATAATATGTGAATATTCTAATTGAGATACAGGATCACCAATATTCTTGGCTAAGTGTAAATTTAAGTCTACTGGTGTTTTAACTGGTTTATCGTCATATGTCTTAAAAAATTTTAAGTATAGCCTCAATATAGTGTGATTGAATCAATAACAAACCATCAACTGTTTTAGAGATTTTAATCCATAATATCATGCTAGCTTCTCCCATATCTTTTTATGTCAAAATGTTTTATCAATATTTTCTTGGTCGAGGTAATAACGTTCGAATTATTTCCCATGATTATCATATCATAAACATATAAATATACGAGCACGTATACATTAGGTGTGGTTTTGATGTTAACACATTTGTCACATTCGTTAATCTTGAAACCATTTGACAACATAAGTTTGTTAAGTTTTTCATGCCATTGCTTTGGTATTGTTTTAATTCATACCACGATTTTACAAGGTTACACACCTTATTCTCATTTCTTGGAGCAACATAAACCTTAGGTTGTTTCATATATATTTTTTCTTCTAATTCACCATTCAGAAATGTAATCTTAACATCTATTTGATGTATTTCAAGATTATGCAATGCAACAATAACAATCAATACACTATAGACGTGATCCTTGTAACAAGTGAATAGTTATCGAAGAAATCTACTCCTTCTTTTGTTTATATCCTTTGACTACTAGTCTAGCCTTTTACTTGTTATTGATCTATCCGACTTCAATTTCTTATTGAAAATCCACTTGTAGCCTAAAGCTTTGTTTTCCCAGAGAAAGTTCAACCAATTCCCAAATATGATTATTCATGATGGATTCAGTTTCATTATTAACCACTTCTTTCCAAAAAGGAGTTTCGGAATGGACATTGCTTCATTAAACGTCCTTGGATCATTTTCTAGTGTATATGTTAGAAAGTCTGAACCAATGGTCTTATGAATCCTTTGTCTTTTATTGCGCATTGGTTCTTCATCTACTTGTTGATCACTATCTTTTTGATAGTTTCCAATTACAGTATCGTAAGTTTGTTTGTGTGAACTTATTTCTTTCTCTTTATAAGAAAAAATATTTTCAAATAATACTATATTCATTGATTCAATGATGGTACCTATATGTACATCAAATATTTTAGATTTTTGAATCAAAAATCGATATGCACTAATGTTGTTTGCATATTCGATAAAGACACAATCAATAAGTATATAATTTCATATTTAACATACTTACACAAATATTCCAAAAATTAGGTAATAAATTAAAATAACAAATTATATATATTTATAAGATATTATTATGTATGAAATTTAAGGAAACCCAAATCCACAATAATCTCTCACTACACAAACTCTCTAGTCTATCATACCCTTCCCAATCAACCATAATTTGGTGTTGATGAGAGGCTGGAGGAAGGATTTTGACGTGACAATCTTTGGGCGACGATGACGGAGATAGTGTCTGATTTGTCGGCCTCCTTCAATAAGCTTACCATATTGCCTACTCCTTTTGAAGGAAGACGAAGATGAGAGAATGATAGCTAAGCTCTCAAAAATGGGTGCTGCTGATGAGCTGGTTGAGCAGCAAGCTCGAACGCTACACTTTGATTTGGAATTGTCTTACAACTCTTTTATGGCAGCATTACCTACTATTGAGACTTAGTTTATGGCTCTCAGGCAACTACAGTTCGATTTGGAATCAAGTTACAAATCTTTTATAGTGGTGCTTCCCACTGCTGAGACTTAGTTCATGATTCTCTGGTAAGATTGCGAATAAATGGGTATATTTGTTTCTGTTAACCAATTCCAAATATTTTCAAGTGCTGCATTTAAATTTAATTGAACCAATATGATCTAGCAATTAGTTGAAAGGATATTTATTGCTCTTCTACTTCTCATATGCTTGGAAAGGTGGGATTTTTTGCTTATATGACCAATATCTCTCTTTCATTGGCAAAATGCTATCTTATGTATGTCTTAACTGTCTATGACCAAGACTTTCTTTGTAATTAATAATTATGTAAACATGTATGTCTTAATGTGATTATATATAATCGTGTCTATTATAACATTGGATGTTTGTGATCAGGTGACCAGATCTATATAAACTATTATTGTTTGTGATCGGTCTGTCTTCAGTGTAACTGTACGTGATCAAGTTTATCTTAACTTTGATCATATGTGATCATGTATTTCTTAAATGTGACTGTCTGTGACCAAATCTTTCTAAAATATGATTGTCTGCGACATGATCTCTCTTAACTTTGATTATATCTTACCAGCGTCGTCTTGACTAACTGAATGTGACTATGCATGTGTTAAGAGTGTTTTGTGATCTAATATGTGAACAATGGCTTTTGTGTGACCATTGTGACTACTTGTGACCTTTTATGTGTTAATAGTAACTCTCTATGACCAAGTTTTTATTATTTGTGGCTGTCTATATCAAGTCTGTTTTTACCGTGAATGTTTGCGACCTGTAATGTATTCATTGTGACATGTTATTATCTAACTGTGGCCTATGGTTGTCTGACTACAACTTATATTAATCAAAGACCTATTTTATAGGTTACAATAGATTTTTTTATAGATTACAATTTATTTTACGATCACATTATTAAATCAATTGGTTGCAAATTATTTTTCGATCACAAATTATCATATTAATTAATCAAACTTATTTATCAATTACAAATATATAAATTTATTATGGATTACAATTACAAACTTAGTCACAAATTACATATTTTTTAGATCACGTATCATTTATTGACCATAAATTATTTATTTTATTGGTGATAATTACCCAATGATTGATCACAATCGCTCTTCATCCGATCCACTCCGTCCCAATACCATCGATACCACCCAAACAAAAACTAGTGATCTTACTGCCACCACCATGACACCACCACTACATAGATATGTACCTAAAGCACTGTTGCCACCCAACCATGCCACGACTACCACCTCCTCCATCTCAAAATCCACCACAACCTCCACAACTAGATGCAACACAACCTCCACCGCATCATTGGGAACAACATAAAGAGAGAAATTTGGAAATCAAATGTAAAACCATCCATAGGTTATAATAAATGGAAAGTCCCTATTTCAACGGTTTAAAATAAATTGGTAAAAAAAGCGAGTAAAGTTATGAAGCTCGTAAGACATAAGTATTTTCCTCGATTTTACATGAAGGTTTTATAATGGACCGAGATTAAAGCTTATAATCACTGCTAACACCTTGTATAATCTCGTCCGTATGACTATAAAATAAAATAAAAAATCACATATATTTGTGTTTGTGCTTGTATTTTTAGATGTAGATGTATATAGAGAGAGAGACGGCCCAAAAAACAGATATTTGCAATTGGGATTGGGATTGGTGTTGGGTGGTGGGGGAGCGTGGGGCAATGTGGATTGTGGGGATGAGTGATAATCAGTTGTATCATATATGTTTTATGCAGGGTGGGTATATTTATATTTACATTAAAAAATAATTAAGACTAGATTATTGTAAAAAATAATAATAATTAAGACTAGATTTATGCAATTGAATATTTAAATATATGGTTTGAGGTAATTTTCCCAAAAATAGAATATAAAATTGGAGTACTTACAAAAATACCCTTAAAATTAGGGATGTTTTGAAAAATAGCCTTAAAATCACATGAAAGATTTTTAGGAAATAAAAAATACTGTGTAAAATAAAAAAAGTGACACAATGTCACTTTTTTACTTTTTTTTTTTTAAAAAAAAGTGACAAACTCAAAAAACAAAATCAAAAAAAGTGACTCAAAAAGTGATACAAATTCAAAAATGACGCAAACTCAAAAAAAAGTGACAACTAAAAAAAGTGACAAACACTCTCAAAAAGTGAGACAAACTCAAAAAAGTGACACAAACTCAAAAAAATGACAAAAAAAAAAAAAAAGTGATACACACTCTCAAAAATACCCTTAAAATTAGGAATGTTTTGAAAAATCATATGAAATGTTTTTAGGAAGTAAAAAATATTGTGTAAAATAAAAAAGTGACACAATGTCAATTTTTTTTTATAAAAATTGTCACTTTTTTGCCTTTTTAGAAAAATTGACACAAATTCAAAAAAAGTGACACTCAAAAAGTGATACAAACTAAAAAAAAAAAAAGTGACACTCAAAAAAGTGACAAATACCACAATTTTACCACATTTAATTTGGGAAGATAGAAGGCAAAAAAACTTGTCAATCTTTGTCAATAAAAAAATTTCCACCATTTGGACATTTCATCAAACACACGGTGGACATATTTGAACACTAAAAATGTAGAATTCAATAAACGACCCCAGCAAAAAAGTAAATAAACGATTAGGTTCGACACGTCGTGCAGTGCCTTCTCTTACATGTATTTATACCAGCTACCTCCATTCCCAACGCCCAACTAGAACTCTATCTCTCATAAACACAAACACATAAACTTTGTTCAAGGTAAAGTGAAGTATGAAGCATAACTTCCTTTATGTTACACTTCTCTTCATTATAATTTCCCTTATCAGCACCTCACATTCAACTGCTTGCGAGTTGATAATCACAACCAAACACATGGAAAAATTAGCTAGGATTAATAAACAGATGCTTGTTGTTGTTGATAAATTCATCAAGTTTTGGACGGAATTGGACTAGACCTATGCTTGGATTAGGAGCGCCGAGAGTGAGGAAGGTAACCCAAGTGGTCTGCGACCATGGGTCAAAGGGAAGATGCCAGAATCAGCAGAGTTCGGAGCTGGGTTCGCGATGCTCGCTACTGCACGATTTTCAATTTCAAAATCAATCTGCTTGAGATCTTTTTGGGATGAATTGGCAGCAAGGCTAGAGTCGTCTGGGTGTGGGCTTCTGGCCGGTGGTAGTACGCGATTAGCTTGCTGGCTGGCAGTGGGATTACCAGCAGTTTGCCCAGTTTCGCGATGCTGTTTTCTATTGATTATTTCTCCCAGATTAATGGATAGTATGGGGAGTTCTTGGGATGGAAATGTAGGTGATGTTGAGGAGATTGTGTTGGTACTATTGTCCGGAGGTTTGGGTGATCGGAAGGTGACGAAAAATGGGTCCATTCATGGCAGCTAGAAAAGGAGTAAACGAATTGCTCGGTTGTTAGGTTCAGAGTCCTCAAATCTGGACGTAATTAATACTTCCTTTAAATATTTAATTAGTTTAAGGGTATTAATCAAAATAGTTTTAAAAACAGGGTATACGGCCTAATTTCCCCTATAAAATTTTGTGTGCCCCATGAACAAATATTATGTTAGGCTTTCCTATTAATGATGGGTTGGCCTATTGAGTTTTAGAAAACTTTTCATCTATGATATAGTCCATATGTACAGTGATAGAGCTGTCCATTTAGAAGATGACACATTTTTTGTGTTATATTTAATTATGTTATATCTTTTTTACTCCTTCTTTCTTGGGATAATTGTAGCAGCGATATCAAACATTTCATTTAATAGGAGATTTTGTCCAAACCTTTTATTTGTGTCACACAGTAAGGGTCCGTTTGATTGTAAATGTGGAAAATTGGTGGAAAGAAAATATTTTAGTCGGAATTAAATTGCCTAGAATTTGTTTTACTGGGAATTGTAATTAATTGTGTTTGATTGGTATAATTTTCCACCTGAAAAATGTTGTAAGTTTGATATTCGTTTGACTTCATTTTTTATGAAAATTGTCATTTAAAGTGATAATTTTTTCTACCATTGAATTTAGAATTTGTTCCAATTACCAAAAAGTAATTTTTTTTTTTTTAAATTAGAAAAAATTATCATACCAAATATCATTCGTTTGACTTTGTTTTGTAAGAAAATTGTCAATAAAAGTAAGATTTTGTTTTTACCATTGTGTCTAGAATTTTTTTCAATTGCAAAAAAAAAAAAAAAACAAATTCAATGAATTCCAGGAAAAGGAGGCGCGTGAGTCACTGTGGGCAAAACCAATTCCAGGCAAGAATTTTGCAATCAAACATGTCAAAACCATGGAAAATTGAAAAAGTTTTCCCTTTTCCATGGAAAAGGTGTGTAATCAAACAGGTCATAATAAACATTTCAAAATGTCGCAGCTGAAATCCAAATAGATGGTTTTTGTTAGTTTGACTGTTAATTGACCAAATAATTGACATTAACAATAATTTTGACTAATTTTAAAAGGTTAAAATGACAACTTTATATTTTTTATAATAAAATAATTAAAATCAAATAATTAAAATTAAAAACCAATTTCCACCTTTTTCTCTATCCACCCTACCCCAAATCCGCAAACTCAAAATTCTAATTATTGATTATGCTGCAATCAGAAACACATTATTTCCCTTCAATTTTTCATGACTCTATTTTACCTCTTGTATAGGTGCTACGCAATAAAAGGTTTGGAAAAATTTTGCTATTAAATAAAATGTTTGATACCGTTGCTGCAATTGTCTCTTATTTCTTTCTCTTTTAATGCTTATACGCATTGCCCCACATGGTGTCCCAATGGCCCAAATGAATGACCCAAGCTTACACATTACACTCTACACTTTTTTTGGGAGTTCAACTAACATATTAAATAGCAATATGATATACTCCCTCCATCATATTTATATATGCTTGTTTTGTTTTTTCCACGAATTAAAAAATCTTATTTAATGTTATTGGAAAATTATTTTTTGTCAAAAATCTTCCTAATTTACCCTCATTTAATTATCAATAACTAGTAGTAAATTATTATTGGAAGTAGTAAAGAAATAATGGTATATTAGTAAACAAACAAAACAAAACAAAACATTCTTTATAAAAAAACAAGACTATATAATTGGAACAAAAAAATAAGGAAAGTAAATTTATATAAAAGGGACGGAGGGAGTATTAAATTCCATTGGACCAATTTTGCAAACGGTCTAGTTTCAATTTTGGTAGTTTAGAAACAATTTATAATCAAAGAAAATACATCTTCAATTATTCTCTCTCTCTCTCTCATTTATTTAAATATTTTCTAATCACTTCATTATTACGTTGCGCCCCTCCAATAGGGGGCCGCCACTTGGCCATTTCGACAAGAAAGTTGTAAATTTTTTTGTACAAGTAGCACTACTCTATGGACAAGCATGAAACTTGTGGTTTTGATTTTTAAATGTCAAGATTATCTTGGTCATCATTGTATTCCTCGTGAACTTTAATATATTAATAAAATAATTTTATATAACCATAAGCTAATACAATCCGTTTCATTGTCGACATGCTCTTTCAATAGTTGATCGTAGTGGTGGCAATGGGCCGAGCCGAGCCGGCTCGACCCATGCCAAGACGACGAGCCGAGCTCGTGGCTCATTACCCACGAGCCGAGCTTCGGCTCGGCTCGTGGGATTTTGGGCGAGCTCGGCTCGTGCCCGAGCTCGCCCAAACGAGTCGAGCGCTCGGCTCGGCTCGTTTATTATTATTTTTTTTTAAATACACATAACACACTAGTTTAATTGTAAAAGATATATATATATATATATACACATTTTGTGATTAATTTCTAAATATACATTTTCAAAAAAATTTATAATTTTTTAAAAAATAAGAACAAAAATTGTTTTGTTGAGTTACTTGAGTAATAATGTAATATGTTTTTTGTTTACCATTTTATACTTAAACTAAAAAATAATATATATGTAAAATATAAACACATTTTATAAACCATTTTTTAAATATACATTTTTCAAAACATTTTTATTTTTTGTAAATAAAAAAATAAAGATAGACCCTCCTCATTTATCCGAGTTTGGGACCGACAACTTCAATTTTTAGTAGGCAGAGTTAAAAATTGTACACGAACAACTTGTTACGTGTACTATTTTTTAAAAAATATTATAAATGTATGAAAATTAAATTTTGTGATGATTATGGTGAAATTAAATATCACTTACTTGGTTACAGGCAATTTCGGCATATTTATCTTGAATTCGATAATTAGCGTCTTCCCAATCTTTCACGCACATTAACGCTTCCAAAATATCTTCTTTGAGTCGAGTCCTAACCTCAGAGAGAACCCTCTTCCCTGCACTAAAAACAGACTCCGAAGCTACAGTGCTAACAAGAGGTGTTAGTAGATCTTTTGCCATTGCAAAAACTACTGACCATCGACGTTCATTATCTCGCCAAAATTTAATTATCTCTTCTGAATTTTTCTTAACTTCTTTGTTAGTAGACAAAGTATGACGAAAGTAATCGATTAATTCAGATGACAATGCATTTGGACTATTACTCGAAGTTTGAGTACATGCAGTGGATGACAAACTACTACTACTACCACCAGATGAACCACATGCATATGCAAATGAATTAAATCTATATGAGTTCATGCTTTCGAATAAATCTAAAATTACATCGTCGTCATCCGTTTGATTAGTGGGAGGAGTAGATGTAGGTACACGAGTAATATGTGTACCCATTCGTGAAGCATATAATTCGTACATTTCACGTAATGTTTCTTCCAAATTCCTATAAGTAATAGGTATACTAAAAGTTAAAGAATTTGAAATTTTATCAATTACAAATTTAGTACCCGATAAATTATATCGGGGGTCCATGACGCATGCTAAAGGAAATAACATAGATAATTCTTCCCAATATTTTCTGAATTTTAATTCCATGGAATATATAACTGCATGAAAATCGGGGTCATTTTGAAATCTTTTAAAAGTCCTAGCAATTGCATAAAGACGTTCAAGAACCATACAACTTGTAGGATAATAAACGCCAGACAATATATTTGTAGAATCATAAAATGTGGACACATTTTTTTATTTTATTTTAAGAACTATATTCCAATCGGTTTCATTCAAAATAGTTTCGTCTTCATCTCTAACATGCCTATTGTTATAAAATTCAGTAATTAAATGTTCGAAACCTTCACATGATTTTAATAACAAGTAAGTGGAATTCCATCTATGGCCTATGTCAGTAATAAATGTTTTTGTATTTGTCATTCCATTTTCTGAACAAAATTCTTCAAATGCGTGTTTTCGACTAGGTGTAATCGTGATATATATAAGTGCACTCCAAATTCGGTCAATTTCATCCTTAACATGTTTTAAATCGTCTTGTACTAATAAATTAAAAATATGACATACACATCGAATATGAAATAAATAATCACCAAAATCAGGTTGAAGTACTCTATGCAATTTATCGATAACAACTTTATTTACGGTAGCATTGTCGAACGTAAAAGAACGAATTTTGCTCTCGCATTTATACTCTTTAACTATATTTATGATAGCATTAAATATAGTTTGGGTGTTGTGCGGGTACTCAACAATTTTAAAAGCAATAATTCTTTTATGCATAACCCAAAGTGGGTCTATATAGTGTGCAGTTGCAGCAATGTAACCTCTCTTATTAATCCCTTCTCACATATCAGAAGTTAAAGATATCACACCCCCATATTTCTCTAAATCATTTATCAATAGTTGTTTTGCATGAAGAAAATATTTAATTGTATCAGCACGGAGAGTATTTCGACTTACCCCAACGTACCTCGGCTGAAGATATGTTTTGACGTAGTTCACGAAATATTGGTTGTCCGCTATTGCTAGTGGCAACTCAGACGTGGCAACAAACTTCACCATTCCCGTTCGAGCTTCCTCCTCTGAATACATCCATGTAGAAAGTGGCGTAGTACCACTGGCGCCTGGAGAACCAAACTGTAGTTGAGTTTGACCAGCTGGAAGAAACCCATGTTTGGTCACACATACTTTGTAGTGACGATTGAGGTGGGTAGTTCCAATGCCTCTTTGCCATGCCAGTCGTTGTTGGCAGTATTTACATACTGCTTTGGTTTCGGGGATTCCATCGACCAAACGATCGGTTTGAACCAATTTAAAATGGTCCCAACATTTTGCCTTGTTCTTCCCCTTTCTTTTCCCTCTTGCATCGAGAATATTTGACGTAGGCTCTTTATCTTGTTCCAAATCAATTGGAACACTAGGATCAACATCAACGTCATCCAAATCAATTGGACGACTACCTTCATGAACGTCGTAATCTTCAATATTTTCTGGAATTGGTAATTCATTGAGACCAGAGAATTCATTCCCAAATTGATTTTGGGCAGGTGTTTGTGTTTCGTTCTCCATACCGAACAAGTTTTCAACAAATGATTGTGAATCCATTTGTTAAGAATAATAGAAATTGAATATAGAAATGTAGAAGATGATTATAGAATGAATGAATGATATTGTTGATAAATAAATGGAGATTGGAGAATGTAAATTGTATAGAGTAGATAATGAGAGAATATAGATTGATATTGGTGGAAAAAAAAGTTTGATTTAAGTGAGTATTTATAGAAACAAAAAAATAAATAAAAAAATAAAATTCGAGGACGAAAACCGTCACTGAATAAATTCAGTGACCGTTTTGGTCACTGAATAAATTCAGTGACCAGAACGGTCACTGACTTTTTCAAATTAAAATTTTTTTTTAAATTAATGGACGAGCCACGAGCCTTATTTATTTATTTATTTTTTATTTAATTACCCACGAGCCGGCTCGTCACCCGATCAGCCTAGCTCGGCTCGTGGGCGTGAACAGTACGAGCCGAGCGGGCGAGCCGACTCGGCTCAATTACCACCTCTAGTTGATCGTGAAGTTTGTTATCAAATATTTCTTATTTTGGTTGTGGGTTTGGCGTTAATGTCATTTCATCCATAAATAATGACCATATTAACAAATCTTCTGATATGAAATACGACATACTTTGCTTCATTGATATAATTAAGTAGTATGGAGTACAAATGTTTGCATGTGTAAAATGAATAAATGAAACTAACTCTTGGAATATAGGTGACAACTGAAACTATCCTTGACAAAGTCAAATAAAGAACCATTCACATATAATAAGTTACAAGTTACAACGCCCCCTCCCCCTCCCCACCCACAAGATGGAGCCAGATGAGAGAGATCAATTTGTAAATCTAGCTCGAGGGAGTGATTTGATGAGCATATCAGCATGTTGATAAGTTGAGGAAACATGTGCTACCCGAAGAGAACAACTCTGAACTTGATCATTAATGTAAGTCAATAGCAACATGTTTCATTTGTGAATGGAAAATTGGATAAAAACAAAGTTGAGTAGCTCCAACATTATCACTGTAAACAAAGGAACTTGTGTCAAGTAGAACACTAAGATCATATAACGAAGAAACAACTGAGTCATAATCTGCTTTAGTGGAGGAATGATCTACAGTCTACTATGTGAGGCTAAAAAAGAAAACGAGAGCATAAGACTGAAATTTATAGAGAATTAATAGTACAATAACGAAACAGATTCATTATTCATAGAGGGCTCAGAAACAAATTCATTGTACCCTTTTGTACACAAGAACGGCTTCAAACCACACCAAGAACCCTAATTAAACTATCACACGGCTACTCAATGGAACGAAGGAAAACCACATTGCCAAACCAACAGAAATCTCTCTCCAAAGAACCACGAAGGCACATAATCACAAAGATTGAAGATTAAAACCAGGGGTTTTAATCATACACTAAGTATCACATAGACAAGAAGAGAGAATCACGAAGAAAATCGAAAAGGCGGAACAACCCAGAAGCATCACAAAGAAAACGAGAGAACACGAATGAGAAATTACGGCTTCTAGGGACAATTCTGCTGGTATAAGTAGCACCAAGCCATCACCATTGATCTAATCTCCATCCAATGATCCAGAGCAGTTCTAAGTGGTAGAGGATTAGGCCGGGTATTTGGGTCAGTTCTTAATACGTTATCGGGCAATAATTTTCTTAAAAAAAAAACATTTTCAGCAGTTGGGCGTAGCCTATTCTCACCATTGCCCTAAGAATTAGAAAGCTAATGACATAAATGGCATCACATTCTAACAAATTTCCCCCTTGATGTCAATGTCATAAACCACCATCACATTAGTGTTTAGTAACATCAACACCAAGAAGGTTATTGATATGATCCGGGATGTACCAGCAATTATAAAGAATCCGAAGCATGTTGGAGAGAGATTTGAGCCAAGTCCGAGACTTCAAAGAGATGATAAAAGCTATATATTTACATGTTCGAGCAAAGGATTTCATAATATTGAAGTTAACATGCCAAGGAACAAGTTTGGTGAAAGGGGCGAGGTCGGAAATCAATTGGATCAACACGAAAGTTATTCACTGGTTTTTAGTCTCATATTGAGACCTGTTTTTGACATTGTAAACGGTCGAATTAGAGGATTATGTCTGAATCAAAGTTGTAGCCCTTCAAGTAAGATTTCTAACTCAATTTGAATCACCTCAATCGGATATCGGGAGAGGGAGATATGATCAAAATACTTAAGGTTGTCTGGATCCAAGAAAAATTGTTTTGACGCGAATTTCCTTATTTTACTAGAATTCTAGTTTAGGTAAGATTCTTGTAATCTTTATCAATTATTCACGTTTTTACCTTATTTTATAGATTTAGTATAAATAAGATTTCCATTTCATTGTAACAAGAACCTTTTATGATGAATTAATTAGAGTTTTCTCCTTTGAACATTTGCTTCAAAACCTTGTGTTCTTCCATAGACATACCGAACTTATCAAGATCTACATAATTCTTGTGGCGTTTAACACTGAGTGCAGATCAACGTATTGTGTAATCAAGAGGTCTTTCAAACACCGTTTTTGATTGGTTGCTTGATTCATTTAATTCTTGGTTCAAACTCAAAATCGGGATTATCTTTTGGACTTTCTTGAGATCTCCAATCTCGTTGTGGGTTGCGTAGTGTTCGTTGCTACATGGTTCTCATCAGTTATCACTTGCAGAAACACAAAGTTACCTAGTATCAATTCTTAGAATTTGTAAACATGATTTAAACTTGGTAAAAGGAAGTACATTAGTTCCCATATTCGCGGATTTAAATTGTGTAGGGTTTTTTTTCCCAAGAAAAATAGATTCTTTATAAACTATATCTTTAATGAAATGCATCCTAACATCTATATGTTTAGTAATATCGTGAAAAATAGGATTTTTACATAAATGAGTAACACATTGACTATCACAATAAACCACAACTGGATCATGCAATTCATTTAGTTCACATAACAAGTCTTTAAGCCACAAATACTCTTTTATAGCTTCAGTATCAGCTATATACTCAAGTTATATAGTAGATAAGGCAACAATAGACCGCAATTGAGACTTCCAACTAATGTAAGTACCACACAAAGTAAACACATATGTAGTTGTTGATTTCTTATTGTCCTTACTATTAGCATAATCAGAATCTACATACCCTTTCAACACAATACCCTATTTACAAGATTTAAAATGCAATCCTAAGTCTGCAGAACCTTTTAAGTATCTTAAAAGCCATTTTAATGCGATCCAATGTTCAGGACCCGAGTTTTCCATAAATCTACTCAAAATGCTAATAGCATGTGTAACATCAGGATGAGTACACACCATACTGTACATAACAGATCCAACAACATTAGCATAAAGCACTTTTTGCATGTATTTAATATCAAATCCATCTTGTAGACATTGTTCTTTACTCAGTTTAAAATAATAAGCAAGAGGCAAAGTAACATGCTTATAATCATGCACAGAAAATTTAGATAACACATTTTTCACATAGTCAAATTAGGTTAAAAGAAGATATTGTTGTGATCTATTTCTTTTAATATCCATACCTAAAATTCTCCTAGCATGCCCTAAGTCTTTCATCTCAAATTCAGCACTTAAAGCCTTTTAATGTCATTTATGTCACTCATTTTATGTCCAATCAACATCATATCATCAACATACAAAAGTAAGTAAACAATCACATTATTCATATCATGTCTTTTAAAATAAAGACAATGATCAAATGCACCTCTCACAAAGCCAATAGAAGACACATATTTGTCAAATCTAATATAACATTGTCTAGATGATTATTTCAAACCATACAATGATCTATTAACAAACAAACAAACATGATTAGGCTTTTTAGAATCAACAAAACCTTGAGGTTGAATCATATAAATCGCTTCATCCAAGTCACCATGCAAGAAGGCAGTTTTAACATCCATTTGTTCTATCTCTAAATCATATTGAGCAACTAAAGCAAGTATGACTCTTATAGTGGTATACTTCACAACATGAGAGAAAATTTCATTATAATCAATACCAGGTTTCTGTGTAAACCAATTTGCAACAAGTTTAGCTTTAGACTTAAGAGGCTCTTTAGAAGAACTACCCTCCTTAATACTATAAATCCACTTACAATCTACCAAAAACTTATCATTAGGTTTAGGAACTAATTTCCAAGTATTATTCTTCACAAGGGACTTCATCTCTTCTTCCATAGCACCTAGCCTAGTGGTGGCAATTGGGCCGAGCGGCTCGTCGGCTCGGCTCATACTATTCATACCCACGAGCCGCTCGGGCTCGTAAAAAAATGAGCCCGAGCATAAGCCGAGCGGCGGCTTGTTAGACAAGCTGAGCCTGCTGGCTCGTCCACCAAACGAGCCGCTCGCCTAGCGGCTCATTTCCGCGAGCCCACGAGCCTGCTCGCGTTTTCACGAGCCACGAGCCGCTCGGCTCATGGCTCGTGTCTTATTTAAAAAAAAATTAAAACAATTGTTCAGTGACCGTTTTGGTCACAATTATTATTATTTTTTTTTTCAATTTCACATACATTTTTTTCCTCTATAAATACCCACCATAATCAACCATTTTTTCCCACCAATATGAATATCTCATTATTTACTATACAATACTTTCTACAATTTACATTCTCCATAATTCCATTTATCAATTATCAACAATATCTTTCTCATTCATTTTTATTCATTCTATAATCATCTTCTACTCTCTTTTTTTAACATTATTTCTTACTATTTTACAATTACGTTCGACAACTACTACATAATCTTCATTCACTTCTCAATTCTACATTTCTAAATTCAATTTCTATTATTCATAACAAATGGATTCACAATTATTTGTTGAAAACTTGTTCGGTATAGAGAATGAAACATAAACACCTGCCCAAAATCAATTTGGGAATGAACTCTCCGGTCTTAATAAATTACCAATCCCCGAAAATATTGAAAATTTTGACATTCGTGATAGTCATCCAATTGATTTAGATGACATTGATGTTCCAGCTAGTGTTCTAATTGATTTGGAACAAGATGAAGAACTGACATTAAATATTCCCGATGCAACTGGGAAGAGAAAGGGAAAGAAGCAGGCAAAATGTTGGGATCATTTCAAATTGGTTCCCACTGGTCGTGTAGTCGATGGACTTCGAGAAACCAAAGCAATATGTAAATACTGCCAACAACGACTGACATGACAAAAAGGCATTGGAACCACCCACCTCAACCGTCACTACAAATCATGTTCGGCCAAACATGGGCTTCTTCCAGCTGGTCAAACGCAACTACAATTTGATACTCCACAAGCCGGTGCTACTACTACGCCACTTTCTACATAGATGTTTTCGAAGGAGGAAGCTCGAACGGGAATTGTGAAGTTCGTTGCCGCGGAGGAGTTGCCACGACATCCAACATTTCGTTAACTATGTCAAAAGATATCTTCAACCGAGGTACCAAGGAGTAAGTCGAAATACTCTTCGTTCTGATACAATTACATATTTTCTTAATGCAAAGCAACTATTGATTTCGGATTTGGAAAAATATGGGGGTGTGATATCTTTAACTTCAGATATGTGGGAAGGGATTAATAAGAGGGGTTATATGGCTGCAACTGCACACTACATATACCCACTTTGGGTCATGCATAAAAAAATTATTGCTTTTGAAATTGTTGAGTATCCGCACAACGCTCAAACTATATTTAATGCTATTATGTTAGTAATTCGAGAATATAAATGTGAGAGTAAAATTCGTTCTTTTACGTTCGACAACGCTACTGTAAATAAAGTTGTTATCGACAAATTGCATAGAGTTCTTAATCCTGATTTCGGTGGCTATTTATTTCATATTCGGTGTGTATACCATATTTTTAATTTAATAGTACAAGACGGTTTAAAACATGTTAATGATGAAATTAACCGAATTATGAATGCACTTATTTAATCACTTGTACAACTAGTAGAAAACAAGGATTTGAGGATTTTTGTGCAGAATCTGGGATGACGAATACAAAAACCTTTATTACTAACTCAGGCCATAGATGGAACTCCACGTACTTATTACTAAAATCATGTGAAGGTTATGAAGCGTCTATTACTGAATTTTATAACAATATGCACGTTAGAGACGAAGATGATACTATTTTGAGTGAATCCGATTGGAATATAGTTATTAAAAAAAATTGACAACTTTTTATGAGTCTACAAATATATTAACGGGTGTTTATTATCTCACTAGTTGTATGATTTTTGAACGCCTTTATATAACTGCTAGAACTTTTGCTAGATTTCAAAATGACCCCGATTTTCACGCTGTTATATATTCTATGGAATTGAAATTTAGAAAATATTGGGAAGAATTACATATGTTATTTCCTTTAGCATGTGTCATGGACCCTTGATATAATTTATCGGGTACTAAATTTATAATTGATCAAATGTCAAATGCTTTAACTTTTACTACACCTATTACTTATAGAAATTTGGAAACAACATTCCGTGAAATGCTTCACGAATGGGTACACATATTAATCGTGTACCTGCACACACTCCTCCTATTAATATAACAGATGACGACGCTGAAATTTTGAATTTATTTGAAAGTATGCACTCGTATAGATTTGATGCAACTGTATATGCATGTGGTTCCTCTAGTAGTAGTAGTTTGACTTCCACTGCATGTACTCAAATTTTCAGCCGTAGTCAAAATTCAAATGCGTTTCCATATGAGTTAATTGATTACTTTAGTCAACATATGCCTACTAAGCAACTAATAAAAGTTCAGAAAATGTCCTTGAATTCTGTCAAAATCCAAATGCGTTGTCAGTAGTTTCTGCAATGGCAAAAGATCTACTAACACCTCCGGTTAGCACTGTAACTTCAGAATATGCTTTTAGTGCAAGGAAAAGAGTTCTCTCTGATGTCAGGAGTCGACTAAAAGAAGATATTTTTGAGGTGTTAATATGCGTGAAGGACTGGGAAGACGCTAATTATCGAATTTAAGATAGATATGCTGAAATTGCATGTAACCAAGTAAGTATATTTAATTTCACCACATGCATCACATTATTTTATTTTCATACCTTTATAAATTTTTTTCAAAACAATTGTACACGTAACAAGTTGTTCGTGTACAATTTTTAACTTCACCTGCTCGAAATTGAAGTAGTCGGTCCCAAACCTGGATAAAGGAGGAGGGTTTATCTTTTTTTTTGTTTTGGTAATTGTAAAAAATAAAAATGTTAGTAGGAAAAAATATATTTAAAAAATTGTTTACAAAACGTGTTTATATATATTTTTCTTTAGGTTCTCATTTATTAATAAATAAAATAGAACTCGTTCTTACAAGAGAATGCAAATTGAGACAAAGTTGAAATCTTTGACTGATATGCCGAATGGGGTTAAACTGATTTCAAAGATAGATCAAAATAAATATTATTGCACACATGAATTTGATACTGAGATGAGAAATGGCCAAATTCGATTGAATGTTGTTCAATAATTAAAACAGTTTATCGAGCTAATATGATTAGTTCAAGGTTTGTACCAAATCATGGTTGATCATTTGGTTCTGGTTAATTTAATTGGTGGATTTGTG
The DNA here is from genome assembly GCA_019097785.1 of Fraxinus excelsior. NCBI lineage: Eukaryota > Viridiplantae > Streptophyta > Magnoliopsida > Lamiales > Oleaceae > Fraxinus > Fraxinus excelsior. The sequence continues at coordinate 6,085,938 of CM032627.1, forward strand.
CATGTCACCATGTGAATTTGGCTAAGTTATTGGACCTAGTGTCATGTTTATCTCAAAGAGAGGTGACCTTAATATGTCCAAAAGCCAAAATTATAATATTGATCACATTGTGATTTAAAAGCACATGTAAGGGTGATGTTGGTCTCGATAAAGACTAATTCCTTAATGTGGAATTACCTTGTTGGTCCAAATTATGAAACCATGACAACACCATCATTATTGGCAAGTGTAGTGTCAATATAAAAATGGCTTGACTAATGTTTGTGTGTTTCGTTCATTTAACTTGGATAAATTGTATATGGGACTATGAGTCCAAAATTGAATAACCAAGTAAAGTTGTATGAAAGAGAAGTTCCTTTATATATTTTGAGATGACAACATTATATGGAAATACATGGATTTCCATAAGACATTGACATTTTTTGTTACAGTATGTGTTGACTAAAATGGAATGAATTTATACAATGAATGATATTGTTGAGACTATTGCAATTCAGGCAACGTATTAATAGAAATGAGAATTTACTCATAACCATTGGAAATGTATAAATGTTGGAAGAATGCCAACTAGTTATTGAAAGTATATGAACTTTCATGATTATTCCTTTTATTGAAATATGATGATAGCCTCAATTAATTTTATGAAATTAAATGAGATGATTTATGTAAAATTGTACTTGCATAAAATGTAACAAAATTTGGAATTGGTGAAATTGTATTGAATATTATAAAATATTATAGGATCAATTTAGATGAGGATGTGTGTCATTTTGTAGGATTGTGTCTTTTGAGAACACAACTTTTTAGCTTACATTTGATTTATTCATTCAACTATCATGTAAAATATCACAAATTTGATATATTGCATATGTTTGAGAAAGATGCAATCATTGTGAATCGAGATGTTTAGTCCATCATTTTTGGATTATACTATACTAAAATTCGTAGACCAATTAAGTTGGTTTATATTTGGAAAATGATTATTAATCTATGTGATGACCTTGAACAAATTGTGTGTGATCAAATTAAAGATAGTTGGATTGAAGTACAATTTCTGAATGGAAAATGATTTTTCATTTGTGTGGGTTAACGATCACTATTTTGAAAGTACTTAAACTTTCACGAAGCATTCGATATGGACATTATATATTCGATAAATGAATTGAAATATGAAAGAGTTGATGAACTTTAAGTTCAAGTACAACCAAAAAATGTGGGGGTTAATATCAATCCTTGTGAACTTATATGAAAAGTTCTAGATTTGTGAATGCAAGAATACCAATTGCACATGCATTCCTAATGGAGAAATTGTGGGGGTAACTTATGTTAAAAGTTACATTTTTCTATACCTTATAATCATATAAATGTATCTATGAAGGTGGAAAAGTTAGAAAACCCTTATATTAATTATTAGGATGATATACAGTAAGTCTATAGTGAATGAAATTGGATAAAAGTAGATTCTAGCGTTTGTTTGGACATGTAAGAACAATTGGAATATTTGAATTATATTCATAAAGTTCAAATGCACTGTAATGTTTCAATGATGATATTGAATACCCATGATCCTGAAATCCACTAGTAAAAGTGATTGACTAGTCTAGTGTTTATAGAAATCATCTAAAAATGTTGTTTGGATATAATAAAGCTTTAGATAAAGCTAATGAGAAGAGTTTTAGATAAAGCTAATGAGAAGCATGTAGCTTCATGAGATGATTTCTTGGTAGTGACAAATTGTATTTATCAAATGAATCGATCGTTGGCTAGCTATATTTGATAAGATATTAAGTCACATGTAACTAGACGTGTAAGTCATAGACATAATGTTGTTAAGCAGTTGATCTCAATAGTGTAAACTCGTGGTACCTTTAAGAAATTTACTAAGAGATCAAGTATATTGCATATCGAAGGGAATGAGAGTAAGCCCATTACGTAAGAGTCTTTATAATGGTAACCCTACCTTGTTGATTGGAGATCCCAAGATCTTGGTTCAAGGGGACAACTAAGTTATGGAGATTCCATGAAGCACTTAGGAAATTATTTTCTAACTCATTCCTATGATATTAAAGTGATTTCTGCAGAATGATTGAAAGGTTGAGATACACTTTTAATGATTCATATAGTTTGATTCAGTCAAGTGGAGTATGGTAGAATGCTCTTAATAGGAGGTCGTCTATGTAAGTGTGAAGTGGGGCCTCTTCTACGAGAATTACTTGAGGCTAAAATTCTCTAAAATACTTATGAAATTCAAGAGTGGTCCAGGATCAAAATGGACACAATCATGAGAACCATGAACGGTTTAGGGAAGACATTGTGTGAGTACTATTGTCTTGGCTTACACCAACGGCTGAGTGGTTCAAGACACCACGTTCACCAATTAGTCAGTAAGTCCGATAGTATTTCACTAAGGGAGGTTCAAGGCAAAAAGCTACCTTCTCGGATGTAGTGTTTTTTCGCCCTTTCTCTACTAGTGTCTGCATAGTCATTTGCATTAATTTTCATTCATGTGGGGGATTGTTGAAAATGTGTTATTTGGTTAATGAGAAATTAAGCCAAATTTGATGAAAATGTGTATCTTTTCATATGGATCATGACTCTTGAAGATCATAACTTTTGATATTATTTTCAATAATTGTCTCTTTATGTAGAGATGTAATTGTGTCTCTTTATGGAGAGATATAAATTCCAAGAGATGTGTTTCTTGGTATGACTATTCCAACTATTATATAAGAACCCATATGTTTCGATTTTATTCAATTCATTCAAATCATAAATTCATATCATTCTTTTCATAGCATGTTGCATAAAATACTTTGTAGAAGTAATCATTTATATAAAAAGTTATGGTTATGGTAGAGAGGGAATTCCGTTCGAGTTCGTTGGTCTAAGCCATTTGGAGTGCTCCTATGGCTAGACGTGGTCGTTGTATCTTGGGAGATGATTGTCAAAAAATCGTTAGCACCGATGTGGGGCAAATTCATCTTCAGGACAAAGTGTCAAACACTTGTCTCGACCGATCACATCACTTGCATCTCTTCTTTCTTTTTCCGATTTCATTCTAATTTAGTATTTTGATTTCGGAAAGTAACTAATATTCTTTTAATTTTATGCAGGGTTTGAAATAAAGAATGAAACAGATTGAATCCGTCGACACGTATTCAATTTCGATGATTATTGATTGTCTTCTCAAATTCTATTTTGGTATGTCAAATTCTATTTCGATTTCATGAGTATAAAACAGTACATATTGATTTGAATATAATATGCACATAAATTGTAGAGCACAGAGATGACTAGATACCAAGATCATATAAAGCATATACTGATTTTCAAAATGAAGAGGGGATGGCTATGCAGTTAGATCAATAGAGAAAGATGTTGCTGCCACATTTACGTCACATAAAATCAAAAGTGATACACATAAAATATGAAAATTGTTGGAAATTGGAATTAGCATAAAGAAGTATTCTATTAAAGTGGGCATGACACGTGACGAAATATTCTAGAATATGTTTAATTGAATGATTGTGCTATACATACATAATTATTTAAATAGTGGTTTACATATGTATGATGTGGTGATATATGATTGTTTTAAAAAAAAAATTCAATCAAATAAAAAAAAAAATCACTCTTTTTGACACCTCATTTTTATGTAAATCATTATATAATTTTATTATGTACAAGTAACATTGTTCTTAATTGAAACTCGTGCATTTTTTGGACAGAAGATCATGACCATCTTCAAATAGACACAATCCGATAATTACGTCTTTTATAAACAAATGTGTATTTTTAAGACATAGTTTTTCAATATCTATATGTATAGCTAGGATTCGCATTTGCAGAATTTTTTATTATTATTTTTTTCACTTAATTTATGCACTTTTATACTATTTCATTCTGTCATCAAAATGATTTCTGTATAAATTTCTGAGTTCGATTTTTCTATACAAAGAGAGTTCTAAAGTATAAACATTGTTGATCTACACAATTTGAAGTGCTCTTATTGAAGGAAGGAAGCAATCATTGCATTTTGGGTTTGGGAGGCGAGTACCGGAAGAAGAAAGTGTCATTCGGAGAAGAAATAACTAGATATAGTTGGGGAAGATGATGTTTAGAACAAACTCACACTATTTCGAGTTTATAGAGTTAACTTTTTCTTGATATTCCGCGGTACACTATTTCTAGTTAATTTGTAATGTATTTTTCAGTTTCGCCCCCCCCCCACCCCCACCCCCACCCCCACCCCCACCCCCCAAGATTTTGACTCGCCCCAAAATTTTGAAATTTTTTTTTTCCCATTAATAAATATTGAGTAAATAACTTACATTTTAAAATCCAACCATACAAAAATCCTAGATCTAAACAAAAGATCCAATAGTTACTTAAATAAATCAATAGCCCAAATCCAATCCAAAACCTAAGTTTCCAATTCTCAAGCCCAACTAATTAAAACCAAATTCCCAACTTGGTTTATGCATAATGCATGTTTACTTGTTCTTGAATATTTGAATTTAAGAATTAAGTAGAGTAGTTGATGTTAGTTTGTGTAATTGTGTTAGTTATTGAATTTAAGAATTAAGAAGTAGAATAGTCAGTAGTGATTGAATCGAACATTGAATTATAGTACTCAAAATCGTCGTTTTCAATTCTCTTAGTTAAAAAAATAAAAATTCGGGGGCTCTGCCCCCGAACCCCCGGGAGGGGGGCCCGCCTCCCTCCACCCCCCAAGATTAAAAAGCTGGCTACGTCCCTGAATATATGTGATGTGATTCTATATTTTTCAGGCCTAAATTAAATTATTGATTCAATTATATTGGCACAGATTGCCTTCCGCTATGACAGGTTCACGTCTTTTTAATATTGCATGCATATATGTATTTCCTTTTCTTTTCTCCAATCATGATGATTATTGGCATATTATAATATTGACAAACAATACTATTCATGATGTTGTTGGCAATCACCGAAGAACTTCAATCCCTAATCATTGACGAAAAAGCATTTTTTTTTTCTTTATTTTTAAAAATTTTAATATATATGATAATTGTTGACGATGTGAACCAATGGTTATGGATAGGGATAGGGACGGTGTGGTAGGGTTCCAAAGGGGACCGAACGAACCAAGTACCTTTAGATCACTACATCAAAAATGATTATTTGCAACACATAAACGGCAGTATTCAGTAGTTAAGTGTTACCAAAGGGGTCTATCGCAACATTTTAATAAACGAATGTTGTCATTGGTTAACATAATTGAGATTTGGCAATATTTTATAAATCTATGTTGCCAATATCACCTTTCGCAACGTTTATTTCGAGTTGCGAATTTTTTTTTAGGGCTTAGTGAATTGGGTTGGGCCGCCCCAATGTTTTTTAGCAACCCAAGAAAAAAAAATTTAAAGGGGGCCAATTATTTGGCCGAAATGTATGATACAAGATCTTGCAATCGACCACACCGTCCCCTACGCACGCTCTTCACTTCTCATTCAGACGATCCGACGAGACTTCGCACACCTTTCGCTCCTCACTCAGACGATCCGGCTTCGACGTCGGAGTCATGAGAACTCTGTATTCAAAGCACCAATTGAAGTACTCGTGGATATTCTAGTTTGATAACCTCTCCGCCAAATACAAACAGATCGATTAGGGTAGCGCCGTAGCCCGCAGCAACATTCGACCCGTCAGACTCCACACTATCTCCTCCTTGGAAGACTCCACACTATTTCCCCAAATCATGGGTTCATTTTGTGTATATTTGTGAGGGCTTTCACTTTCTAGGATATAATTTCATTTACAGTATATTGGTATTTCGCTATTTGATTTAGGGCTAGACAAAAATCTCGAACCGAACCGAACCAAACCAAACTAGCGGTTCTTCATAAATTAAATACCCGAATTGAGAACCGAACGGTTTGGGTCGGGTCTAGACCGAAGAACCGAATAAGATCCGAATCTAAATAATTTTTTTTTATTTTTTATATTGGATTAATTAAATTTTAAATTTTTTAAAAACAAATTAACACATTAATCTAGTCAAATTTATTTTTTATAATATATTTATTTACTAGGCTATTCAAGTCCATTTGAAAATTTATTTACAAAATCCAATTTGCTATTTAGTAGCCTGTTCAAGCCCATTTTAAAAAATTGAAACCCAATTTGCCATTTATAACTTTATATAAAATTAAAACAAATTCTCAAACCCTTACCATGTGTACGATCTTTTGTCGAGTTCTTCCAATTCTTCGCCATTACTGAAAGTTCGAAACCTTTATACCGTCGAAGTCCGCCCTCTACCCCAGCCGATTCAACCTAACTTGCTCACTATTCTTCAGAGAAATAATTTTTTATTCAAGTATAACGAAGGCACGAAACTATTGATGATTGTAATTTTGATTTTGGATACAAGAAAATGAAAACTAGCAAAATGAATTTTTCTGGAAAAAATGAGGTACAACGATATCTAATGGAACCCACCGAAGATGCTGCTGATGTAGATTTTAACATTTTACATTGGTGGAAGACCAATAAATCAAGACTTGAACTTTTATCTGAGATTGCAAGGGATGTTCTTGCTATTCATGTATCTACAGTTGCTTCTGAGTTAGCATTTAGTACTAGATGGCGCATTCTAAATCTATTTAGGAGTTTTTTAACTCCTACAACAGTTGAAGCCTTAATTTGTACACAAAACTAGATAAGAGAAGATTCTAAACTCTTGAAAGTTTCCCAAAATAGATTTTGCATTGAAGAAACGGAGTTCTATGAGGACATTGAGTCAGGTAATAAATATATATTATTTTTTTTTTATTTACATCTTATTAATTAAACAATTTTTAGTTTATTTGTGTTTGTTAATTGTGTTTTTTCAATTATGCTTATAAAGTTTCTTACTCTGGCAAGTAAAGCAATTGGAATTGATGATTAAATCAAATAGTTGGTAAGTATTACCAATACTTAAAAAATATTTTATTTTGATAACTTTTAATTTATATTTCGTTTTCTTTATGCAGGCTGCTTGAAGTAAATGAATTATTAATGTTGATTATCGATATTTTAATATTAGTATCTACTTTTTGGTATTTATGTTAATTGAATTAATCTTATTAAACATCTTGTTATTTATGTGTTTTAAAATTATGCTACGTTAATTTGTAAAAGTTACGAATGAAAATGTCATCAGCTATATTTATGTAGTGTTGTTGTAAATGTTAAAAAAATTTAATTATGATATAGAACCGAACCGAACCCGAAAGGTTCCATAATTATATTTGGACCTGACGGTTCCATTTATTAAATACCCGAAACTTTTGAAACCGAAAAAACCCGAACCGAACCGGTCCACAGTCAACCCTAATTTGATTGTTGAAAAAACGCTGCGAAGGGGTTAACAGCAATGTCAAAAAAACACTGCAAACGCTGCAAAAGGTTTAACGACAACGTTAAAAAAACGAAGGATTAACGACAACGCTGCAAAAAAGGGAATTTGCAATGGTGAATAAACGATGTTGTATCTCTTCCCTCAACGACAACATCGACTCCCGTAATGTATGCTAAAACGCTGCAAAAGGTTTTTTGCAGTGTTTTTTGACTGCTGCAAAAGGTTTATTTATTTATTTTTATTTTATTTTATTTTTTTGTGGTGTAGTGGATATTTTGAAAATGAAATCATTGGTTCATTTTTTTAGGTATGAAACCCAATTGAAACTAGATTGCTGGAATCCTAGTCCGGATCCGTTTTATCTAATTTGGTTCCTTCAATTAAGTTATCAAATTCACCAATCAATTAACTCAAATTCTATTTCTAATTATACAAATTCTTATGTTATAATTATTAAATATCCAATTTTTTTTTAGTAATCTATTCATTAAAACGATTTATATTGGTGCTAAATATTTTCATTTTTCAAAACATGACAATTTGACATATATAAATTTTAATGAGTTTTATGTCCTATGTTGAAATTCACAAGAAAAAATAAAATGAATGGTGCATTGCACCAACCATGTTTTAGAACAAAAGGTATAAATTTGGGTAAATCGAAATTTTCTATTTATGTATTAGAATCGAGAACCGTACAAGAACATGCCGATTCTCTTAATACCCATAACTAATTAGTAATTGAGTGTAACATTAACAAATCAACCGGTTTCTGTTCGATTCTAATTCGGTCCAAAGTTTCCGGTAACTTTTGAATATCCTTAATTACGAATGATATTGTTATCGATAATTCCGTCTCAGTCATTGACAAATACAATCGGTGAATTTTTTTTAATTTTTTTTAATTGATATTTCCTAGAGTTTTGACCTTATCTAAATGCGAGACCTTCATCGGCCGCCTTATTTTAAAAAGTTGAGCAAAACTCTATTAAGAATACATCAAATATTCTTTTTGAGAAAACAACTAGTTATATAAACTAGTTACTCCTTAGAACAGTAATTGTTGTCATCCACCTTTAAGTTTTGTTTTATTTTAATTATTGAATCAATTCATTCCAAATTAATCATTGAAGATTAAATTTGTTTCACATTGGTCACTATATTATAATCATTTAAAACTTAATGTGTCAAACAGCCACTCGTTATGCAAATGTGGATAGAGAAGTCCTTTGCGAACTTATTAGATTTATGCTAACAGATGTCTGAGAAGTGTTTATAAATTATTTTAAATTATAAATAGATATAAATGAATAGTTGATAAGTAGGTAATACTTGTATATCCCTCGAAATGTGTAAATAACAAGCGACTTGAATGTTTGTAAATAATTTATAAACATGAGCCAAACACGCTTTGCAAGAAAACTAATCCCCTATTTGATGGGCATTATTCGAGAAGCTTAAATTGAAGACTAATGCTATCAACATCGGTGGTGTTAGAACACAAGTTTAGATAACTACATTTTATAGGTTAAATTAAATGAGTCACGCGACTTTACATTTAAATGAATCTACCATAATATCATATAATTGTCATTTAAACTGGTGTTTAACACCGGTGATGATGTATAATATTATTATAAATTGAAAACTGTCTGTAGTGACCAGTCAGAGTTCTTGCACTTCCTAAATATATTCCCTTGAAGAGTGAAACAATATTCTTATGGACTTCAACTCTCTAATATTGAGTCAATTAGTTTGAGCAATCTTTAACATATTATAGATAATAGTAATCAAGTGATTCATAATCTTCAAAATTTGATTTGAGATGCATTTTGATCTTTTTAAGCTTATCTGATTTAAGACATCAAACTTATTACACACGATTTAGTTTACGATACCTTAAAAGATCACTACATCTCCCGATGAATGTAGCATCTACAAATTAATATAAGCTTCTTACTAGACTATGTTTGCGACACAGTACTAGACAACATAATAGGGAATTTTTTAACTTTTTTTCTTATTTAATATTGTCCCTTACTATTTAATCCAACTTACGGATTACTCTAGTAGTTGTGGTACATTAATTTGTAACTCTATTGAAGCTATGTAGCTTGAAACTTGGCAAGATTGAAGAAGGCACCTCTCTTGTTCTTCAGCTGGCTATAATTTCCATGTTCAATCGTCTTCCCATCCATAACCACTGCAATGGAGTCTAAATTCTTGACAGTGTTAAGCCTGTGTGCAACCACAACTGTTGTCCTTCCCACCATGATTCTGTCCAATGCTTCCTGCACAAGTTGTTCTGATTGAACATCAAGTGCACTGGTTGCTTCATCTAGTAATAGAATGTTCGGGTTTCTAATTATTGCTCGAGCAATTGCGATTCGCTGTTTTTGACCTCCCGATAGCTGCACTCCTCTCTCTCCACATTCTGTATCGTATCCATTTTTTAGTGACCTGATCAAGAACAAGTCGAAAATTAGATTTAGTTCAATGTTGTGTGAGTAATGTTGTTTCATGCAAACGTGTTAATCAAGTTAAGTTTGGATCTTACGAGATAAATTCATGAGCATTGGCGGCTCTTGCAGCGTCTACTACCTCATTTTCTGAGGCATCAAGCTTTCCGAACATAATATTTTCGCGAACACTGCCTGAGTATATCACTGGTTCTTGGCTAACAAGTGCAGTGTGTTTTCTGTACCAGTTAATATCCAGCAATCTTATGTCCACGCCATCGACTTTCACTGAACCACGATCAACGTCGTAGAATCTCTGAATCAAGGCAATTACTGTTGATTTTCCACATCCACTTTTTCCAACAAGTCCAATGCTTGTGCCTGCTTTTACTTCCAAGCAAAAATCACGTAGAACCAGCGTTTCAGGCCTGCCGGGATATGCAAAATCAACCCTTTTCATCTCTATGCCACCAGTCATTTTTTCCAATTTTGTTCCACCACCGCTATCCCCAGCCTAATCACAATGTAAATTGATCTCAGAAACTAAACAGTCCAAGAAAACACGACGATTATGTAACAAAAGAATATTTGATTCGAAATGAAATAGATGTTACTCATACTTACTGTGTAAGAACCTGGGATTAACGATTGTCTATCGAGGATGGCGAATATAGATGCAATAGCTGCTGATCCTTTGGCTAGATCAGATGTCATGCTTCCGGCTTCAGCAATAACTTTTCCGGTGCTCACCAAAATGAAGAAAGTCTTAAACACGTCTCCAGCTGATATCTCTCCATTGTTAACCAAATTTCCTCCATACCAAAAATCCAAAGCCCAACATATGAAAGTTAGACCTTGAGCTGACCCTATACCGATTCCTGCTAGCCAAGATTTCTTTCTCGCCTCCTTCCTTGGCTCGTCCTGAGCTTCATTGAATATCTGAAGGACATTTCCCATGCTCCCGAATGAAGTCACTATCCTGTGGTTGTACACTGCCTCAGCAGCAATTTGAGTGCTATGATTCTGTTTCTTGATATAATTACTTGTCATGGACGAAATCAGAACTTTTCGCGTGTAAAAACAGAGAATTGTGAGTGGCTGGACAGCTATCATGACAAGCGCAAGTTTCCAAGCAATGACTAGCCCCATTATCATTGAAATAATCACGGCTGATGCTGTTTGAATTAAGAGAGAAACTCTATCAGCAACAAGGGACTTGACCATTGATGCTTCGTTGCTCAATCTAGAACAAGAGGCTGCACTCGAGTTATATTCTTCATCAAACCAAGCTGTTTCGAAGGTCAATATTTTCTCGAGCATTTTCAGTCTGATTCTTCTTGTCAGGCACTCGCCCATGTATGCGAAGTTGTAATGTTGGCAGATATTTACTGTGATGGAGACAAAGCAAAGTACACTGAAAATGAGGGCGTATTTTTCAATCCGGGCATGCATTTCTTCATGACTAGGCGAGAAGAAAGCTGAAATCATGCCACCTATTGTTAATGCGTAAACAGGTTGTATCGCACCAAAAACAATAGCTGATAGGCTTCCAATAAGTCCTTGTTTCCATTCAGGCAAGTTCAAGGAAAGAAGCCTAGAAAACGATGGTGGAGGATAGGAAACAGGTTGTCGATCATTAGTAATTGTCAAGGGTGAAAGGGAAACAGCAGGGCTCGATTTTGCTGTGCTTTTTCTTCCTGCACTGCTTCTTGCTGCTGATGATGCTAGAGCTTCTGCATTTTGTTCTTGATCCATAGAACCAAATTGTCTTTGAAGCTTTGCCAGTTTCGCGTAATGTCCATTACTTTCGATTAGATCATTGTGTGTACCAGTTTCAACAATGCAGCCACCACTTACAACTGCAATCAGATCTGCATTCTTTATTGTTGACAGTTTATGCGCAATAACCTGATCAAATCCAGCAAAATAACACATTTAGAGTCATAAATTAAGCCCTACAAACTTATAAGTTAAAAAAAAAAATTTATTTTCAGACTTCATACTAATATTGTCAAATAGACTAGTGTCAAGAACTGAGGTCATTGTCCTGAGACTAAAATGTGTCACAATTTTGAGAACGTAACATTTGAGGTGCAAATTAAGTAATAGAAAAAAAAAAAAAAAAACCAGTACCAGCGTTGTTCTTCCCATGGAGGCTTGATCTAGTGCATTCTGAACAAGGGTTTCTGATTCAGAGTCCAGTGCACTTGTAGCTTCATCAAGGAGAAGAATGACAGGATTTCTAATGATGGCTCGGGCGATTGCAATCCGTTGCTTTTGTCCACCTGATAGAAGTGCTCCTCGTTCGCCAACCTGTTAAAAACCGTACATGTTTGTCAAAATACTATCTCGAAAATATCTCCTAAGATACACCGCATAATCCAGTTGCTAGTCATGAAAAATGCAGTACATAAATTTGTTTAGTCTCTAACAACTTCAATTTGTAGACGAGCTGAAAACTAAAAAGTGTCTCATCACTAATGTTCACTTCACCAGCACAAGAAACCATTATGAAAACCAAGATGCGTCGACTCACCTTACTCTCGTACCCTTCTGGAAGCTGCCTAATGAAATTATGAGCATTTGCTGCCGTTGCTGCTGCAATAACTTCATCCATGGTAGCCTCAAATTTCCCAAACATGATATTTTGTTTCACTGATGTCCCAAACAATGCATGTTCTTGACTTACTAGTCCCATTTGCTGTCTTAACCATTTCAACTGTAATGTCTTTATATCTACACCATCAATGAGCACGGTTCCACTACTTGCATCATAAAACCGTTGTACCAATGCAATTGCAGTTGATTTTCCACTTCCACTTGCACCAACAAGAGCCACAGTTTTTCCTGCTTCAATCTTAAGATCGAAGTCTTTGAGCACAACAGTTTCAGGTCGAGAAGGATATGTGAATTGGACACGCTCGAATTCAAGTTCTCCTCTGATTTTTTCAAGAACAAGTCCTTTTGTCTCTTCTCCATCTATTTCTGGAATCCGTTCTATTCTGTGAAACATTTTTGAGGCTGCAACAGAAGCTTCTGTGAAATATTTCACCTCTGGTAGTGCCACTCCAAGAGATCTGAATTTCTTAACCATTTATTAGTTAGAAAACGAAAATAAATCTTAGCCAGAATGGAAGATATGTAGCATCTTACAAGACTAAAATGGAAATTGCATAAAAACATACTACATGTATCCTATATATCCATATTACTATTTAACTACACATAAGATAACAATGCTAATCCCATGTTTGGTCTCATTAATATTTTAATACATTTTTTACGCTCTTCTTTTCAAACACACATTTTTCAATAAAATAATATTACTCGTAAATCAAAAACTTTCCTTTCTTTTTTATCTACACATTGTTCCAAAAACTATTATTCCAAAATACATTATTTCCCAAAAAAACTCATTATAATGGGGGCCAAACAAGGGATAAGTTGAATCAAAATATATAAGGATCAAAGGTCTATTTTTCTTGCATTAATTTTTATGTTTACAAGAATTTCATTAAGCAATAAATAATGCATATGCTTCAAAAATCTTATTTACTTAACAAGCATAAATTAGCAACCAAAGATTGTGATGAAGCTGGAAATGAAAACAAACCATAGTGTTCAATGACAAGGGAAGCAATTGAAAAACAAAAATTATAGAAAAAACAATAGAAAATAGAGCATTTTGAGATGAATTAACATACAGTCCACCCATGACGAAGGCAATTCCAGCTGCATAAATTCTTCCTCCACTTTCTCCTTTGTGCATGATCAGCTGACTTCCATACCAAGCAAGTAAAGCCCATATTGCAAAAGCAAGTCCAGTACTTCCTACAGCAAGACCTTTCGCGATTCCTTGCTTCATCCCGAGTTTTTTAGTCCGATCCAGTATTATTGAATATTTTTCGATAATACTTCTCTCAGCAGTAAATGAATATACAGTTTTAATAGAGCTTAATGCCTGCTCTACTATGGCATTTGCTTTGCTGTATTCATTGAAGCTCTTTTTGGATAAATGAAGAAGGTATTTTCCATAAATCATTCCTGGAATGATTAAGAGAAGTACTGTAGGAAAAGCCACCAAAGATAATCTCCATGAGAAATAGGCTGAGAATGCAAGTCCTGAGATGAATGCTGACATGTTCATCAAGAATTTGGGTACCTAAAATAACTTAATAATGTTAGAGGGCCTAGGAATTTTTTAGGTTTCCCTTTTCTGATACAGAATTCTGATTCTTAGGATTTGATATTTGAAAAGATCCAAAAAAATAGAAAGCTATGCGTTTATATATGTACCTTCTCACTTAGAACTTCTTGCATGAGACAAGTTTCCTTTGAAATGCTATTAATAATTTCCGATGTAGTTGCTTCTTGTGAATCAAAGAACCCAACTTCTTGCCTTAAAACAGCTTCCAAGTACTTGTATCGAATCTTCAAAACTTGTCGCTCGCTTGTTTTACTCCAACAGTAGCCTTCTGCAGTGGTTATTTTTTTTTTTTTCCCCAAGTAATTAACCATTTCATTATATGTACATGGAAAATGCAAAATAGGGATCCATTTTTGCTTTACAAATTTTTATTTCTTTTTCTTAAATTTAATTTAGTGTAAAACCATTTTTTCGTTCATCGACCCTCCCCTGTCCATTGACAAAAATAATTAGAAAAAAGGAGGGGGGAGACCCTAATCTTTACAAAACATTTGATGCTTAGGGTTTCAGAAATAAATTGATAATTGTGAAAAAGTTCCTCTTATTGTTATATATGTCATGTGAAATAGGGACCTTGAATTGACTTTAAGTTGGTGAAGGCATCTTGGCCTAACCATGTTACCTAAAAGGCAAGCAAATTGAGAGATAACTAATAAAGTGAAGCAGAAATTACCCATAAATGCAACAGCCATGACTGCTAGTCCCAAGTAGACAAAGTATAAACTGCACTGTAAAAGAATCCCAGAAAGCAAATATGAGAGATTGAGAATTAATACAAGAAATAAAACATTGTATATATGAAAGAATTAATCTGTGATTTAAGGCTGACCTTTTCAACTTCATTCATGAAATTCCCTTGATTCTTATTTGAATTACCATATCCCAAGCTATTGAAAAGTTTACTAACATAAACTAGTAAACAGTTTGTTGACATGCCATCTCCAATGGCTCCAAATGTTCCCATCAACAAAAGTAAAATGTCAAGCCAATCAGCATATCTGAATATAATGAAAAACGAAATTCCACGGTTCCTGTCCATCTCTTCTTTCTCTATCAGTTGTTTTGCTGCTGGAGGAGAACACATTTTAGCACTTATATAAAAGAACCTTGTAAGTTCAATAGTACACTGAATAGAGTATTAACGTATCCCTTACAAACAAGTGTAAAATGAGAGATTTCTTGTATGCAAAAGCCTTGATTTCCTCTAATGCGCTGGTCCAGTTCAATATGCTAGTATGCAAATATGTAGTCAATTTTTCAATATCTGATTTTCCATGGAGCCTACATGACTCATATTATAAGCTTTGTGGGATTATTTTATTAATATCCCAAAAGAAAAACAGGAGATGAGCATGCCAATTACCTAACCTCTAGAAACACAAAGGACAATAAAAATGGAAGTAATTTTGTTTGGGGTTAAGCACTAATCTCAATTGCCAAAGTAATAGTATGCTAATAGGAACTAAATGCTCACATAAGCAGAAATACATATTTGTTTATATTGATTTACCATCATTACGGGACCTATATACGTACGTTCGATACTACAATCCTCACTATGCTAGAAAATATGTATATAAGTTCTCTCATGAAACGTTATATGTTAAGAGTGACTCGAGACAAATATCGAATAACTAACATTCGTTATCAACGGAAAATGGTATAATATAATTATGATTATACTCTACATAGTCCAGCAAAATTCCCATTATAGGGCCCGGTGGGACTGTTTGCACACCCTTTTAATGTATTAGTGGCAGTTACTTTCAAAACCTCCAATCCTTGGTAGGTCTTTTGCAAGTAGGGTTTTCACAAAGGTGACACTGACATTGTTGTCCTATTACCCCCTTTTAATGTTTTGTGCTTGATATTGGTTTGCTTTTTCCTTGGTACATAGAAATATGAAGTTGCTTTTATTACTTTGGCATTTCACCTTGTTTTGTCTACATTAATTTAATCTTACATGCTTTTACCTATGGTTACTAGAAAGTCTAACTAAGCTTCGACTCTCATTAAGACCATTTTCAATTATTTACATCAAATTTCATGTAAATCTACACCAAATTTGGTGCGATTTGATGTAATATCTCCAATGATTACACCAATTTTTATTTTAAATTATGTAATTGAAAATTATATTATTACTAAAATCATTAAACTAAAAATTATATATAATGAACTAAAATATTGCATAAATTAAAAAAAAATATATTAAACAAAATATCATAACAAAAAAATTTACATGAACAATTTTGATTTATCATATCAATAATTTTTAGATTTTAGAAATAAATTTTAAATAAAAATAACCATCAAATTAAAATAATATAAATAACTTAAAATCAATTAATTCTAAGAGATTAAAAAAAAGGATATAGATAGAACAAATTTTGTTTGTAGAGGGGAAGATAAATAGTGCAAAATGAGAATATTGAAGATTTTCAAATTTGGTGTAAATGAATAGTGTCACGCCAGATTTTACACCATATTTGCCTAATCGTTGGAGAGCTTTTGCCTTACCATTGGAGATGGTCTAATAGAAAATCAATGAGCCCTCACGTTTCCACAACATTTCATAACCTTAGGCCTCTCGAACCTATCGGTTAAAATTAAATAGTGATCTGATGAATCTTTATATCGCAAAAACGTGATTCACATTTTCTTTTGTAGCACTTTAAATCTTTAACCTCTAAGATAGGATTAACTTAAAACTTTCATTTGAAAGAGAATTTTAGCCTTAACTTTTGGGAAAATAAAGAATTTCCTCTTTTGCTTCAACGGCCCACTGCGTATCCTATACTGATCCTGCTTTACTAGGAGCACTATATTTTAAGTGTCAGTTCTCTCTTTCTCTAAACATTTTCATGCGTGATTGAGCTAAATAGTTCTTGATCATGGTGAGTTTAAAGTGTAACCTCACCAAATAAAAGAAGAAGATGATTATCAGGTGCAAATTGGATGCTCGTTTATCAAAAGTTTAGCACGTATACTTTCTTGAGAGACTTAAACTCGTAACTTACGGCGAAAATAAAAAATATATATTAAAGCTTGTGTACAAATCTTTATTTTTACCACATCTATTAATCTATGTTGCTAGAGGCAATACTGATAGTTTAATTACGGGTGTGTTTGAGCCACATTATTTAGAAAGAATACATTCTGGATATGTGATTAAAAAAGAATGAAAAGTTAATGTGATTGAAAATATTATTTTATTGAATAATGTGTAGTTGAAAATGAGTAGAAAAATGATAATGAAAATTTTAACGTGTAGCGTAACATTTATTTCCACAAGTGTCATGCACGTGAACAATGATCCACCAAAAAAGGACCTGCAGGACTGATCCCACAAGCACCAAATTTATCAGCTAGTTCAAAATGAAATTTCCCTAACTGACTTGGGGACAATATTCATTTTCTTTCACTTATTTCTCAATATTTAACTTGGGGGGCCAATATTTAAGTATATTTTACTTAAAAAAAAAATAAAAATTTCTAGGATGATATAGTATTATGATTTAAATGGTGCCATTTAATGTGGGAAAGAATTCCATCCAAAAAGGAAATGTAAGGGGAAAATATGTTTACGAATTTATAAAAAATAGTGAAAACTAAATGAGTTTTGTGAAATGACAAAAAAGAGTGATGGGATAAATTAATTAAAGATAAAAGCAGTAAAAAAACACTACTTTTTGATATTATTTCAATTAGTTCCTTTTATATTGGTGTTGCTTTAAGAAAACTTTCTTTTCCATCAAGAATAAGGTACATATAAAGTAGCAATATTTGAGTTACACCTTCTATTTTTAGGTTTGTCAAGAATAGCATTTAAAAAATGTTGTTTGGCACAAACCAAAACCGTAAATGAAGTCATCTATATCCTTTCTATATATATATATATTTTAAAAACTTGACTAAAAATGCAAGAATTTTATTTTATTTTATTTTTATTTTTAATCCAATGGATGGGGAGGGAAAAAGGGACATGAAATACCCAACGTTGTGTGTCAATATAGTGTCAAAGATCTTGTGATAATATGAATTGAGTGCTTGAGTGAAAAAAATACAGTATGACACAAGTTATATTTCGTTTATAAATAAAATAGTTCAAGCCAATGCATTTAGGTTGGCACCTAAGTTATATTTCGTTTATAAATAAAATAGTTCAAGCCAATGTATTTAGGTTGGCACCTTGTAATAGAACGCTGTATTGTTGACTAGTTCACTATTCTAATATGTTCTTATCACAAAAATAGTTTAAGTGCAACATTAGTACACTTGAAGTATAATACAAACGGGCCGCATGTCGAGTTTAACTATAGCATGGTGTGTGAAAGAATTAAATTTCATTTGATCGTCGGGTATTTTTTAAATACATGGACAAGGTTGTGCATATCTCTTGCAAGTTTAATGGTTCTTTGATTCATGAATAGATGAGATCAATTTTCTTGATCAAATATCTCCATAAGTTGAGAGTTTGAGAACGACTAAAGTAGAGAACCCAAATTCATATAGGGAACCATCACCCTAAAGAACTAATCGAGCAACTACTTAATTGTTTTGTTGAACATTATAAATTTAAAATCAGTATTTAGTAATGGCTAAATTTCGAAATCTTTGATTGATTTACAGGACCGTTGAAGAAAATAAGACTTAAGTTAGTGAAAGTATTTAGAGGGGCGAAACGATTATTTGTGCTTGTCTATAATTATCGGATCTTGGATAAGGATGAAATACATATATGGTAGGTCATAGGAAAATATTACAGATATATTAGCTTCTATAATTTTATATATCTCGAGAGTATAGTCTTTTGTTTTTAGTGAAAAAATAAATAAATACTTATAATTTGATTGGGTTGTCTAAAGTCGACTAGACGTGATGTAGATAAGCAATTATGTGGATACAATGCTCTAACCATTGGCGCTTCTCGGGCTCTCCTAAAAAGGTATCTTGGACGCATGAAAGTAGTTCAAAAAAGGGATTATTGGAGCTTGAATAGTATAAGTTTGAACATGTCATAATGATAGTTTGTTAAAGTTCTACACTTAATTGCAATTATTTTAAAAGTTTGACTTAATTGTAATTCTAATTAAAGTTTAGAAATTACATGTACAATTGATTTGATCCCACAAGTGGGACCAAGCATGTTGTCGCCAAAAACAGAATCTTGTATTTCTAATAGAGAATCTCCTAATTTCTACAAGCGACTAAAACTAGATTCTTTAACCAGAAAGAATTTGGTACCAATCAAATCCATTGGAACGATTCGAAATTAACCAAAGAAAAGAAGGCATTAAGAGACGCTCTTGGTCCAACCCTAAACACCGTAAGATCATTTTTCAAACCTGCTCCCACAAATCAATTTTAATCTAATTAGACTTGTACTTGGACTAAACTTTTTGACCTATATATGCTAGTATGTAGTTGTCGAAATTTCTTGGGTAAATGGAGAAAAGAATTCTATTTTCTTGTTTTATTGATCTTTTCTTGATCCATCCAGTTAAAGTTGGATTTTTAATTTAATTAAAAGAACGTGCCCATATTTCAGTGTAATCTTGAGTTTGAAAATTACCATTGAAGGTTTGAATTGCCAAATTTTTGAAATTAAAATCTAGAAGTTCGTAATTTAAATATAATCAAGAAGTTAATTATCAAATTTGAGGAAATTCTAAATCTTTTTATTTCTTGATTACATCATACAAATGGATGTCTAACGCGATCTTGGTTTCTTGAATTATAGGATATTTTAATTTTTCCGATAATTCTTGTTCCGCATTCCAAAAAATACATACCTAACAACTTTACCAAATCTGAAAATGCCCAACACGACCCGATAAAGATCTCTTGACCAACCAGAGTCGAGTTAAAAGTTTGATGAACACACTCGAACTTAGCCGAGATTGCTTGAATAGGGTCGAGTTCAGTTTTCTATTCAACTCAACGATGGTTTGGGTCACTTTTCTATCCAACTTGACTCTCAAGTTTTTTGTTCTATCCAACCATTAGAGTGGCCTGTAAGAGACTTCTCTATTAGATATTCGGTTCTTGTGAATTATTTGTATTTTTATATGTCATCTCTTATTTCTTCATATTCTTCTTTCGAGGATAATAGAAAAAACATAATACATTCAACAGTACTGATAGTAAACACATTGACAGAATTCTTGTGCAGCAAACTTCAAAAAAACATAATATAATCAAGTATAGTAGTGACAAAAATTTCAAGAATAAGCAAATTAAACTTACTGTTTGTAGCAAGAAATTCAGGCCTTAATTATTTGAATCCCTCTTCAAAAATTCCAAAGCATCCTCATTGAATCGCTCAATTCCCGTTGACATGAGATCAAAAACTTTATGTATACTTCAAATGATATCGAAGAAAGGAGAATAAACAGCACCGAAAATGTTTGGCTAGTTGAAGTTGTACATGATGACTAGTGTTTTAATGAGACCATAAGTTGCACGATGCACATACTTATGGTCGAACATTGTAAAGCTATATTTGAAGTCGATGAAAGTCGCCAAAAGAAATGTATAGTATGTTAAAATAATAAATTTTATATTATTACGGAAGGAATATATTTATATAAATGGAAATTTGTGGTATGACTATGGGAAATTTGAAAGTAATCTATAAGAACAAAGACCACAAATTACACAAATACAATGGCTTCACATTATGACTCGAAAACCATATATATAGGCGGAGAGAGAGAGAGAGAGAGAAATTCTGGCTCAGTGTTGGATGCCAAACGCGCACAAAGGAATATAACTTTAAAAGTTCGTAGTATAGAATATATTTTATTAAGCGTTTTATTCACGTGCATGAAAAAAAAAAAAAAAAAAAAAATTGTAATACAGAACTATCACCAGATGAAAGTTGACGAATATATAGTCAAAGGTCAAACGTCACTAAAGTCAAATATGAACATGAAAAATACTGTTTCGTAATGCCATCAGAATATCATAGATGTTACTGTCACTAAAGCTTGTTTGAGAGTGGTTGTAAGTTTGGATTTTTCGGAATTAATGGATAATAAATGAGTAATAAGTTTTTAATCCTATATAAAATACGTAGAAAACAACTTAAATTATAATTTAAACTTTACTAAATATATTTTATGCAGATAAATATATCGATGATATCGACAATGATTCTGTCAATAAATCCCCACTGGTGTCGTCGCGTATTTTATTAGTGAACCACATCCATCGAGTGAAAATGTATTTTATGATTATGGGGACTGATTTGTAGATTCTTGCTTGTTAAAGGGTCCAATAAAAAATTATATTTGGTCAAAGAACGTGAAAATATTAATAATAAACAATTATGTTTCCTTAAGTTTTCTTAATCTGAAAAGTGGTCAAAACTGTTCAAGATTAGTTAAAGTAAAGACAAAGGCATAAACTTCTTTCTTGAGCTTTTAAATGACAATATATTAAAATGAAGAAATGTTTAGTAATTATAAATCATCTGTAACATGTGCGATATTACTAGGCATTTATGTGTTCACACTTGCATACAATGAAATTTATCAGATAATTAATTAGTCTATAAATTTTATTGTTTGAATGAGGTTGTAACTCGAATTCTTATTATATATTTTATTGGAAATATTGTTGGAGGAATATTAGAATTTGGCGGTAAAATTGAAGATATCTTGAAGGAATCCCGGTAAATTTGTTCCATTATTGGTTTTTCCCGTTACATTGGGATTTCACCTTATATTAAACGCTTTGTATATTAATTCTCATATTATGTTAGAGATTCTTTGATTATAAATATGTGGGGCATGTTGGGTCTGATTAAAATCTGATTTTAATCTAAGTCAAACAATCAATATCAACCATATCTTTCATGAGTCTCACATCTTTTCAACTATACATTTCAAAAACTTATATCATAATCCAATTAAAATCTGATTTTAATCTACTCCAAACACCCTTGTGGTATACCACACTTATTGAAAATGACAAATTATCCAATTAGTTATTGATCCAAATAGATCATTTGTAACTCCTTATTATTAATTATGGTAATTCTCTACATTTACATGTGGTTTTCCTGGATTTGGGTTTGTACGTCAATCTTGTTTTCTTTATGATCCATTATTTTCATATTCCTCCTATTATTCTCCTTTGTATTATTTGTTCTGGTTCACAGCAAGTGGTTCTGGTATATTGTTAATTCCCAACACTTATGTTCCATTTAAATTATTTTTCATGAATTTCGAATCGAGTTAAGATAAGTTGCTGGCAATTGTATGTCATTTATCTTGTTTCATGAAAGAACGAAAAAGAACATCAGACAATTATTTCAAAAACTTCGGCCAAAGACGATATTTGAGTAAAAGTTTTCTTTCTTTGCCATTTTCCCTCATTTAGCTCATCGTCTATTTTTTTTTTATTTCAGCATGTGGATTGTGTTAGTGAGATTTATTTATCATTTTTTATTTTTGGTAGGGGAGGGGGGCGGGGGGGGGGGGGGGAGGGGGGGAGGAGGGGGAGGTATGATCAGTAGACCACGATTCATCGTTAGGACATATTGTTTGCAAGTTAGAGAAGCTGTTCATGCAGAACCTCAAAACTTTTCTGTCTTAAAATTCCTTTGAATAATCAAGTTGGTCCTTGATATATTCGTTGACAAAAATGCTCATATTTATGTTGTGTAGAATAAAACAAGAAGATGGTATAGCAAGTAGTTAACTTTTTAAGATAGAATTTCGCTCCTTGTGCTAATAGAAATTTGTCCCCCAGTATATAATAATCGTTTCAAAATTAATAAAAACAAAACACTTAAGTAGACAAGCGAATAAAAGAAAAAATATCACATTCTTTTTGACAAGAATATTTAACTTTGTGACATGTTGTAGTGTGCCTATATGTCAAAAGTTGTGTCCATTTTCTATGAAAAGGTTTGTTGTGATGTCAAAAATGTATTGGTTGAATAAGAAATGGAACAACTTCGACACACACACTGTAACGACTCGGGTCTCACTTAACGGGCTGTCCCGACCGTTAGATCGACAACGTACTGTCCCCATTGTACCAACATGAGTCTTTTCAACATGCTTTGTCCTCACTCACACGCTCTCCGAGAAAACTTCTCACTTCTCAGGGGGTCACCCATCATAGAATTGCTCGAAGCCAACACGCTTAAATGTGGAGTTTCTAACGATAGACTTTCGGAAAAGAAGGCGCATCTTGTTAGTATGAGTAGTACCTATCAAATCTTTTAAACTTTCGTGGTCTAGGGGTATTACAATCACCCCCCGTTAGACTCGCGACGTCCTCGTCGCGCTTGATCCATCTGAGGATCCGTTACCAGGCGTTGTGATTCTAGAGGTGGCTCCTACGGGTTCAAGAGGTGGCTCCCGTTCTCTGGCGTAACACTTTGTCCCGCATAGCATTTAGTTCTCGATTTCCAGCCGACAACCCTCTCTGATACCATTTGTAATGACCCGGGTCTCACTTAACGGGTTGTCCCGGCCGTTAGATCGACGACGTACTGTCTCCATTGTACCAACATGAGTATTTTCAGCATGCTTTGTTCTCACTCACACGCTCCCCGCGAAAACTTTTCAGGGAGTCACCCATTATAGAATTGCTCCAAGCCAAACACGCTTAATTGAGGAGTTTCTAACGATGGACTTCCGGAAAAGAATGTGCACCTTGTTAGTATGAGTAGTACATATCAAATCTCTTAAACTTTCGTAGTCTAGGGGTATTACACACACACACACACATATATATATATATATATATATATATATATATATATATATATATATATATATACACACTCATTAATTCACAAATAGAGATAATTTAGTGCTTGTTTGATTTTATTTTTGGAAATTTTATTTATTTATTATGAACGTGTGGTTAAAAAGTATGAAAAATTTATGTGAAAACGTAAAAAATGATTTTTTTTGAAAAATGAGTGTTGGAAAGAAGTGGTTCTTAAAAACGAAATTATTCCTTAGTCTTGGATGCCAAACGCACAAACGTATTGCATCAAAACTTCAAAAAATCGTAGCATAGAATACGTTTTATATAGCGTTTTATCGACCCCCACCCCCACGGGAAAAAAAAAATGTGTACAAGAATTTGTAGATATCATTGTCAATTAGTTATCTACGTATTTATTATCAAACCATATAGTCTGAAAACTAGAAACTTTTGAAAAGTATAAATATAAAAATTTCAACATGTATAAGACACCAGAGAAAAGGCGCATTAGCTGACGGACATTCAAGTCGATGAAAGTCACCAAAAGAATTGGCAATATGTCAAAAGAATTACTTTTTTATTGTTATCGATGGAATGATTCGATCGGTAATTTCTTATGGATGTCATCATTTCTTTTAGTAGTTAAAATGGGCGGTATGATTATGGGAATGGATTAGTTGATAATTCTTGTACGATTGTGTCGATTAAAAAATTATATTTATAAAATGAAACGGAAATTCCTTCTTTAACGGAAAATTTAACGGAATTTGTTGTTTTAACGGAAAATCTATTTTCACCTTTAGTTTTATTGTTTCCATTAAATAGCAATTAAGTCATGACCATTGATATTGTGTTTGTTGGAATTCCATTATTTAATAACAAATGAATGAGAAATGCAAAAGGCTTTGCACTACTCAATGTTGTCAAACCCGACCCGACCGGTGAAACAGAGAACTGGGCCCAAAATCGGGCCAAAACATTTAAATTTACAAAACCGGTCACTGTTTTGACGGATTTTCAAGATTTTTTTTTTTTTTTTAGTTTAAAATTTTTGAACTCCATTATTGGGTTTCAAAATTTACAATTTTAAGGCTCATGGAGAAGTATTGGATGTCATGCTCATTTTATAGATACACTTCTCTCCAAAAGTTTCATAAACTTTCAATGTGGGATTGTGCATTTTATATATGCTCTTAATTCCAATAGTTTTATAAACTTCTAATGTGGGATAGTGACAAAAAAAATGTTAAAATGCTCATCAAAATCATTTTCAAATGTATGTCTAATTGACTAATTTGATTTTAAATTACAACTAATTAAATTGTAATATTCACTTTCATTTTTTCATTTATTTAATTTTCAAATTTAATTTAAATTGCACTTGATTATTAATATATTAATGTTAGATATTATTTTCTATAAGTTTAAAATATTTTAATTTAACAAAGTAAACTATTTTAACATATTTATTTTTAATTTTTAGTGTTGGGACTAATTGTAGGATAATGAATCTAATTAGTAAAGATAGATTTACTTTGAATTATTTTTATGTATTTATTGCACTCGGTTCGACCCCAATTGAATTCCCACGGATTTCACGTCGAAATCATTCTCGATTGTGAACCAAAATCCTTCATCTCCATTTCCAGATATCGAAATTATCAAATCCGCAGACTTTTCGTATAAATCTTATGATTAATGTTCATGTTTAGTTCCTTAATTAATAAAAAAATTAAAATTCTTCTAACACTAATTAGCAATATTATAGTATTATATTAAATGTTTAGTAAGATTATTTTTAAATATTAAATGATTTTATGATATAGTAAAAAATCTATTTTTTTATATTATAGAAAAAAAATATTTTTAAAATAAAATATATTTAATGTCTTAAAAATAATTAAAAAAATATTAAAAAAACGAAACGCATTATGACGCTTATTCTTCACATTGACACGCCTAAACTTGTGATTCTTGATTCTCAACATCGACGTCTCGCAACGCATTACACCTTTTATAACATTATTAATAAATGAATGGAAAATGCAAAAGGTTTTGTACTACTACATTTTAATCACTACGAAAAAATGAAACTAAAAAAACAAAAGGCCGGTGGAGATTATCAATTTAAAAATGCTAATAATTTATTTGGTAAGGTACATTGAATTCAATGAAGAAAAAATATTTATTTATTTAGTTTTGTATTATAATGTTATCTATTATTTTATTATGTACAAAAGGTTCATGATTAAGTGCAAAATTTAATATAATATAATAATACGAAACACAAACTTATACATTTTAATTTAATATTTAACACTATTCAAATTAAAATTAATATATCACAATGTGTAATTATTTATCAATTACATAAACATTACATCATTAATTATTTAATGAACCAAAAAAATTATATATAAATTAAGCAAACGTGCATTACACGTTGCTTATACCTAGTATTAATAATGTTTTTATGCCTTTGTAATAAACAATTATGTTTCTTTTAATGTTTTTAATCTGAAAAGTGGCAAAGCAATTATATTAGAATAAGAAAAGTTTGTGCATATTCAATCATATGTAACATGTGCGGTATTAAAAGGCACTCATGTGTCTAAAACCCTAAACTTGCAGCCTTCTCGATTTTTTTTTTTTTATGTTCCATCTAAATTATTTTTTAGAAATTGTGGTTCGAGTAGGAACAACTAGGTTCACAGCCAAATAATAATTTTGTTTCACGAGAGAGCGAAAAATATAAAATAAAATATTACCAACCAATTTCTCATTAATATCCTAATTAACGTATGTGCTCATTGATTTAAATCATAAATATATAGGGGAATTGACACAATTGGTCCCTAGCCTGTGAGATTGCAGTGTAAATGGTCCTTGACATTTAAATCTTTGTGTTAGGTCCAATATTGTAATTGGCATATTTGTGACAAAAAAGTCTTAATTGAATACTTGTAAAAAGTCAAGGACTTGAATGCAATTGTGTATAGATGAGTTAAGTTAGGGTTAGATGTTGAAAATAAGGTAAACGCAATGCTGGAATTTCGCTAGACTATTGTCATGACTTGGCTCGAGCGGAAGAAACAGAATCATTATCGCCCGACCTTCGCCTCGCTGTCACTTGAGCAACAGCCCTTTGCTCGAGCGACATACTCCCTCACTCGAGCGACATATTTATGCGGCCAGACCTAATTCGCGATTTTGAAGAGTTTTACACTGCCCATAATACCTAAACGTCCATAACTATAAATACAAATGTCTAGGACGATTTTCTAAATGTTGCTGCAAAATACATTCTTATTCTTTGAAGATTCAAGAAGCTGAGTTTATGGTAGAGAGAGAGAGAAATTTGGCGGGTGGATATTAGTAAAGGTGGGTATATAGATTAATTTGATTTTATAATAATATTATTAATATTTATAATTTTAATTATATTTGATTTTTGAAAAAAATAACTCTTCATTATGAATTGAGATCTTGAAAACACTTGGGGGTCTTCTTTTCGTGTTTCAGTTTTTCGTTTTTCGTATTGAATTCATTTCAGTTTTTTGTTTTGAGTGTTCATTTTGAAATTGTTGAAAATGTGTTTTTTTTTTTATCATTTTGAAAAATTATTTTTAAAAACCTAAAATTGGAAAATGTGTTCTTCCCGTCTCTCTCTTCCTCTCTTCTTCTCGTCTCTCTCTCTCTCTCTCTCTCTCTCTCTCTCTCTCTCTCTCTTCTTCCCTTCCTCTCTATCGGCTCCCTCCCAAGGCAGCCGACGCCAACGAGCAGCGACGAGCAGTGAGCAGTTGTATGTACGATCGCTGGCGGAGCTATGGGACGAGCAGCAAGCGGTTGTATGTGCGATCACCGGTGGAGTTGTACGATGAGCAACAAGTGGTGATTGC
Source organism: Fraxinus excelsior (assembly GCA_019097785.1). Taxonomy (NCBI): domain Eukaryota; kingdom Viridiplantae; phylum Streptophyta; class Magnoliopsida; order Lamiales; family Oleaceae; genus Fraxinus; species Fraxinus excelsior. The sequence continues at coordinate 6,113,625 of CM032627.1, forward strand.
CAATGGCTTCGTCCATTCATTTTTTTTTTTGGATGCGGTGGTTGGTTGTAGATGTAGCTGTGGTGTGTGGTGGTTTTGGGTCCGTGGCGTGCGACGATTTTGGGTCGTGGTTGTGGCTGTGGTGGTAGTGTGTGTTAGTTTTGGGTATGTGGTGTGCGACGATGGTGTGGTGCAGGTTGTGGTTGTGGCAATGGTGTGCGTGGTGTGGCGTGGCTGTGTCAGTGACTCTAGTGGTTTTTTTGTGCTGTCGTGGTTGTGGCTGTGGGCCACGATGTCGCAGATAGTAGTTTTGGCGGTGTGGCGGCAGCGGTGGTGTGGTGCAGGTGGCGATGGTTTTTGTTGGTTGCGTAATTGAGAACACTCAAAACGCGTTTTGAAAATTTTTGTTTGGTTTTAACTGAAAACATTCAAATCGACATTTTTCCCGTTTTCTGTTTTCTTTGTAAATTTCAAACTCATTTTCTGAATTCTTTTTTGAAAATAGGTAAGTAAACGTGTTTTCACTATTTTGAAAAATTGAAAACAGAAAACTGGATGAAAACGGTAAAGAGAACATCCCCTTAATCTTTGTAATTTTCACTTTTGGAAATAATGGGTACCACACAAGGGATAGATTAGTTGTATGATAAAATGACTTTTCTGTTTTTCTTATTTTCTTAAAATGATTATTTTTTATTTATTTTATTATTCAATTAAAGTAAGAGCAAGAGCATTTTAACATTTTTTTTAATCAAAAGTTGCATTTATTCTTGTGCCTAATTAATACTTGGAATATCAGTTGAACATTTTCTCTTTTTTAGCATCTACCGATGGATGAAATGATAGGTTCAAAGTATTCATGAAAGCCCATATTTGCGTGTATCTATTTATACCATTTCGACCGTATGTTTTGTGCGTCCACGTATGGTTAAGTTTGGAACTCAACTCTAATATAATTACCTCAATACCTTAAAAATAAGACTAGATCCAAAATTTAGCCATGTAAACGTACAAATAGATTCCCCAATCATAGCATAAATTGGATCGCGATGGTCATGAAAACTCTAGAGACCATTTTATAAAACACGATGGCTTTTGGCATAATGGATGATTTGAATTTCACGAAGCATGTAGTCCTTTCTAATTTGAGAAAGAGAGACAGTGGACTGTCACATGAGTAGGGCTGATGGTAGTTCGTTGAAGAGGTCGTTGGGAAGGTAACAACAAAGTCCTCCGTCGATTAAATACAAAGTAGATAAAAAGTTAATAAAGCGACTAGGCTTTCTCTATCTATTAAGTTAACATTTTAGAATGGAACCAAATTCTGTAGTCTGCATCTATCTATAACTCTGTGTGGAGGGTATGATCAAGCCATCACATTCCATGATTAAGCCATTTGTTGAAAGATAGAAGAATCTTTACTCGTGCAGAGAACCAGAAAAAAAAAAAAAGGAAGGGACTTAAATTTTCAAACCTATGAATAATCAAGTTGCTGCTGATATATGCTTCTATACCGTAAATATTCCGTTCAAAATTGAACGAAGACTATCAAATATACCAAGAGTGAAATAGAAAGTTTAGAGAAAAAGAATTGAGATTGCATATGCATTGGTGCTAATAAAAAGTTCAATGTTTGGCTCCTGAATGTTTGGCAAAATAAAAATTTAAAAAAAAAAAAAAAAAATTTGATTGTACTTTTCTAAACTAGACTACAAATAATAATCGAAATTATAAAAGCAAATTTTTAGAATAATTAAGCTCCTTATACAGATGAAATGTACAAGATACATTACATATGATGAAGCGATGACAGTGGATTGACTGGTTTAATTTTTTTTATTTTTTATTTTCCAGCAATGAATGGAATTGTGCCAATTGGCAAATTGTCTGATAAAAATTCCTGTACAGATAGCATAATTATTTTTACAAACGAATTCTATGATTTGATTTTGGAACGTGGTGAAAATAAGCATCAAGGTGTCTTTTCTAAAATGTCATGTTGTTGGTACAAATGCGATTGTCGACACACACTAATTTGAACCAATTTCAAGTTCAGATTCAGTCACCGACTAGTCATGTCACATACAAGACAGACAAATTCGTTTGCCGTGAGGATGCCAAGTTGCTTCCACGTCTCACCAACTTGTCATTTCATCATCACGTGCACACAATTAGGAATTTGCCGAAAAAATGAATCCCGTTTTCGACGACCATCATTTAAATTTTCTTTATATATATATATATATTCAATTTTAATCATATATTTACACAATAAAATATTCTAAATATAAATCCAAATTTCTTTTCATACTGTTTAATCGACACATTCTCATAAAAATCATTATTCAAAACTCAATTTTATCAAATAATAATTATCAAACAAGGGCGAGACTCAATTCCTTGCTAAGCGTACATGCAACACAAAAAATGATAATGTAATACTCACTACATCCCAATTATATAAGTTGAGTTTCATTTTTCTCTTGTCCCAAATATATAGGACGGTTTTCTAATGTAGAATATTTTGTTGTGCTTCTTTACCAATATAATCTTATTAAATTTTCCTTATTTAATGTGTCAACTTTTTGAAATCATCCAAATACACACATTTCTCACTTCTTGGAAACATGAAACAACTCTCATTTCTTCTGCTTTTTCAATTTTTTTTTATTAATTCCAACAATAATTTAATTTACATACTGAAAATTAAATATGAATAAATTAGGAAAGATCTTGGCAATCATTAATTTTCCAATGATATTAAAGAAACTTTCTTAATCCGTGTGAAAAACTAAATAAGCATATATAATTGGGACGGAGGGAGTATTATTAAAGTTGTATCCGACGAGATTTTACAATATTTTATAAGCATCTTTTAATCAATAACAATCGGCTTATTGCTAATTCTCATATTCTTGAAATACTGAAATTGGTGAACGCGTTGATTTGGTTATTAAGAATGGTGATATGAATTGATGGGAAAAATGATGAAAAGAATTGAGGAAAGAGAGAGAGAGTCAGCTGCCAAGGGTTTGTGGGATTGTAATTGATTTTAATTAATTACGTGGGTCCCTAATTAATTACCTTTGAACAATTTTAAATATATGGAAACTTAGTTTAATTTATTTAATATTTAGTTGGATTATTAATTGGATTTTTTAAAAAATTTAACTCTATATATATATATATATATATATATATATATATATATATATAATAAAAGAGAGAAAAAGAGAAGAAAGAATAAAAGTCAATAGACTTTTTTGTGTATTATAATAAGAACCAAAACCCTATATTTATAGGGCAGCAATATGGATACATATGGTAATAATATCTAGGGCTGCAGGGGTACAAGTGTCACTCACATTAAACCCTAATTTCCTTCCCTTTTACAACACTCTCCCTTGAATGACACATTACAAAATATCTGCCTCGTTAAAACCTTGTTTGATAAAAATTCAATGGGACAAAAAGAACAAACGAAGGGAAAAGAGTACAGTTATTTTGGAGTATTAAATATAAATGCTGCCTCATTAAAACCTTGTTAGGAAAACCCAATGGGATAAAACCTAAGCGAAGGAAAAAGAGTACAGCTACTCCCCCTGATGTTGATCACTGAAAATCTTTGAGTCGACGCATTCCAATCTCGTGAACCAATTTCTTGAATGTAGATGTTGACAGTGCTTTTGTAAATAAATCGGCTACATTATCACTTGAACAAATTTGTTGAATATTGATGTCGCCATTTTTCTAAAGCTCGTGTGTATGAAAGAATTTTGGAGAAATATGTTTCGTCTGGTCACCTTTGATATAGCCTCATTTGAGTTGTGTAATACAAGCAGCATTATCTTCATACAAAATTGTTGGACTGTCTTTTGTTGAAACTAATTTGCATGACTCTTGGATATGATGTATCATGTTCCTCAACCATACACATTCTCGACCTAGTTCATGGATTGCAATGATTTCAGAATGATTTGAGGACGTTGCTGTCAATGATTGCTTCACAAATCTCTATGATATAGTTATTCTTTCACGTGTAAACACATATCCTGTTTATGATTTAGCTTTATGTGGGTCGGAGAGATAACTTGCATCTGCATATCCTATTAAAGTTGATCACGACTTTTGAGAATAAAATAATCTCAAATTAATAGTACCCTTTAGGTAACGAAAAATATATTTAACACCATTCCAATGTATTTGTGTTGGTGTAGAGCTATATCTTGCAAGGAGATTTACAAAAAAAGCTATGTCGAGTCGAGTACAATTTGTAAGATAAGTTAATGCTCCAATTGCACTAAAATATGGTACTTCAGGACCAATAGTCTTTTCTCAATCTTCAGGTGGACGAAAATGATCATTTTTACATCAAGTGATCGAACAACCATAGGTGATGCCAATGGATGTGCATTGTCCATATAAAATCGTTTTAAGAATTTTTCTTTATATGTAGATTGATGAACAAATAATCCTTCTGAGAAATGTTCAATTTGCAACTCAAGACAGAATTTGGTTTTTCCCAAATCTTTCATCTCAAATTCATTTTTCAAATAATCTGCAGTTTTTGTTGAGCTCTTCAGGAGTTCCAATTAAATTTAAATCATCAACATAAATTGTCATAATTACAAATCCAATATTTGTTTTCTTTATAAAAATACATGGGCAGATATCATCATTTTTATAGCATTCTTTCAACAAATATTTGCTAAGGCGATTATACCACATGCGTCCATATAATGATTTTTGCAATTTAATTGAGAACATGGTTCTCAGGCATGTATCATTTGTTTCACGCACTTTGAGTCCTTTCGGGACTTTCATATGTACGTCACTATCAAGTGAACCGTACAAATATGCAGTCATTACATCCATAAATTTCAGATTTCTCTAATAAGTTCAATTTTACTAGGATCTAGAAACTTCAGGTTTCTCTACTAAATTTTAGTTTGATCATATCATTTTATTTGACCAATTATTTCTTCGATCGATATATTTTAATGAATTTATTTCGATTTCTCGCTATTATATTATGATGCAGTACATCATGTGCAAAAGTATTGTCGACAACTTTTTCTTATATTTTTCGATTCTATTTCTTTTTCCATTATAACATAACTTATTGAGATATCTCAATTTTCATTATTTCAGGTACTTGAACCTCTTCTGGAGTTTTATAATATGTTATATCTAAATACTCATTAAAAGTATATACCTCCTTAATAAGACAACCTTCATCAATTGCTCCATATTTGTTTGGAGGACTTTATAATAGAATCGAATATCATCACGTGTCAGGCGTGCCATAAATTTATCAAATATAATATTAATGAATTGTCCTTTCAGGAGTCAATTCGAGTTGGAGCATTTAAAGCTGGTGTGCGAGATTGTTAATATCTTTGGTCAGTAAATGCATCTAAATAAATTATATTTCGAACTTCTGATTCGAATTGTCTTTTGTGATGATTTAGATATTGATACATTTGTATATTATTTTCAGCTTCTTTATTCTTCCCCCTAATGCTGAGAGAATTGTCAAATTGACAATCATTTTTATTGAGTTATAAAATATCGCCCATTTGGGATAAGGGTTCATGCTACCCATTTATTCTCAGCATTTTTTACTTTCCATCTCAGTGCATTGTGGTGGATTACCTATACAGCAGTATCGAAATAATTTGATGGAAAAATTAGGCTCTGACCATAAGCCAGTTATAACTAGGAGCACTATGATGTTGGCATGATGCGTAATGATTTTCCCTAAACTGAAATGAGAAGTATTTTGTTCTCAATTAACTTAATTGGAGACGTTTAACAAACAATAATGTTAAACCATTTATTGACATCTCAACTAACCACTTATTAAAAAGTTGAGATTTAGGATCACTAGTATTAAAAAGACACATTATCTTAATTGTATAATCTGAAAATTATGCTCATAATTTGAGTATTACTTTCGCAAACTTCAGGTTGCGAACACCATGCAATCATCTAATATTTGTATCAAATCTATTAGATATAAATAATATCTAGATGGTCAACGTGGAGGGTGACGGAGCCCCATATATCACCCTAATTAATTTTCAGAACTATAGTGAATTCAATCATTATTTAACTGGTAAAATAATTATTTTTCAATAAAAAGAACAAACATCAAATATGATTTCATTGGATTGAAGAATCTTCCGATTCTTCATTGAATATCCATTTGAATATTTAATTTCGCATCATTATTGATCTAGTGATGGTACAACTGGTCATGCCAAACAATAAAGTCAAATTTAACTTCTGGTTCAATATAAGATAAAATTAAATTATTTAATTTCGAAGAATATGATTAAACATTATATAATCATATATCATTCAAGTAATCAAATTAATCAATATTCTCATGAAATTAATTATATATTGTCCTTCAGGGATAAACATGAATTTATAATGATACGTTCTTCCAAACATGCGCTATTTCGAGAGCGAGATATTTCATTATTACTTTTTCGAAAGTTATGTGTCAATATTCTTCGGGAATATTGAACATTATAATTCATGCTCTTTAGGAGCAATCAAATATTATTATAATAAAATTATTTAAGGATTTACTCTTCTGGAGTAAAAATATAATTTATATTAGATTTTACATAATTATGCTCTTCGGGAGCAAACAAAACCCAACTAGAATATTAATAATAATGTACTACTTTAAAAGCGACAATATTTGTAATAGACAAATCTACAAATAATATTCTTCTGGAATATTAGAATCGTAATATCATGCTCTTCGAATTTTTTTCAAGAATATTAATTATAATGACGTGCTACTTCAGAAGCAACAACATGATAAATTATTAATTTAAAGTTTATGAAAGAAATATGTGCTACTTCGGGAGTACATCGTATTTTAATTACTTTTTCCAAAACAATATGTCAATATTCTTCTAGGATATTGAAAATTATTATTTATGCTCTTCAGAAGCAATTAATATTATTCTATAATATTAAATATAATGTTGTGCTATTTCATGAGCAACAACAAATTATTTGTAATAGATAAATTTACGATTAATATTCTTCTGGAATACTAATTATAAAGCGGTGCTATTTCAAGGATAACAACATTTGTAATAGACAGATATGCGATTAATAGTTTTCAGGAATATTAATTATAATGTTGTGCTACTTCAGGAACAACAATAATTTATTTACTCATTAGGAGCAAAACCTTAGATCTTATAAATTTATTCTCTTTGAGAGCAAGTAATATTCTTTAAGAATATTAATTATAATTTTATTCTACTTCAAGAGTATAAACGAATTATTATTTCGAAACATTAGCTCTTCAAAAACTATATATTTGCTTCTTTTAGAGCAATACATCAATATTCTTCTGGAATATTGAATATTATAATATTATGCTTTTCAAGAGCAAATAACATATTATTAATTAGAATAATAAATTATGTAATAATTTACTCTTCAGGAGTAAAAACATAATTTATGTTAAATCTTATTTATCATATTCTTCTGGAGCAAGTAAAATTTAACTAGAATATCAATGTATAAATTCGTACGCAGAAAAATGAACATGTAAATAAATTGAGAAATTTAATGCGTGATTTTACATATAAATCAATCAATATTCTTCTGGAATATTGATATTGTAATTCATGCTCTTCATGAGCAAGTAATATTCTTCTGAAATATTAATTATAATGTTGTGTTATTTCAGGAGTAACAACAAAATAAATTATCAATTTAAAATTCATAGTAGAACATCTAAAAATTCAAATTCGACAAAATTGATACAGACGTCCCAAAGAAAAATTACTACAAACATAATGATTATAGATAATTGATACAAAATCAATTAACATGAATTAACATAATGATTGCGGCATATAATATAAATTATAGAAACTAATTTAACACGTGTCTATCCCTCTCATGAATTCACAAAAACCAATTTGCATAAATTATGCTTGTGTGCAGTGAATTATAAAACTGACGGTGGCAGAATTCTGGTAAATAAATCGACAGAATTCTGGTAAAAATAGGCAGAATTGATACATAATGAATTAATGCATAAAAATCGACAAAATTATGGTAAATAAATAATATGTCACTAAATCAATTCTTTTGACTTTTTGGGTGCGTATATCAATTCTGTGTGTGAATTGAAGGCAGTACATGAAAACATTATAATTGTCGAAAATAGTTTAATTTTAGAATATGCATGTGCACCGTCTACTTTATAACATGCTAGAATATATAATTATTCTTAAGCATAAAATATTATTTTAATAATTAACATAACCTAGTTTCACCTTTGTTTGATTTTCTCCAGTTACCTATACAGTTGAATATAGCCAAGTAAATCTGCTCCCTTCGGTCTTCCACTGCTAGGTGCCCTGTTGAGTTGACTATCATTCCAAGCAATTCCAACTAGACATCATATTTCCACGAATTTGATTTGATTATGCCTTCAATTGGGTAGAACTTCGTGTCGTGGTATTGAAAAAAATAAGTTTTCGTGCTGATAACGTGTTATAAAAGAGAGAAAAGAGAAGAAAAAATAAAAGCCAATAAACTTTTCTGTGTATTATAATAAGAACCAAAACCCTATATTTATAGGGCAGCAATATGGATACATATGGTAATAATATCTAGGGTTGTAGGGGTACAAGTGTCATTCACATTAAACCCTAATTTCCTTTCCTTTTACAACAATATATATATATATATATATATATGTGTGTGTGTGTGTGTGTGTGTGTGTGTTGAAAATGTTTGCTCAAAATTGGAGTGACAACAACAGATGTTGTAGATTAGGACAAAGAAAATTGCAAGTCGAGTGAAATTATAAATACTGAAATCATTAGTTCATTTATTAGATTCATAGATTATATAATTAAAATCAGTATCGAAAATCTGCAAATGTATTAAAACTTGTATAGACTCTTTTTAGGTGATGGACTTTTGTGGGATTCGTAGATTTTTTTAGATTTACATAGAATTAATGAAGGTCCTTTATAGACTTTCATTTTTAAAATTTTATAGAATTCATTTTACTTTTGAATAATTTCATTTAAAATAGATTTTACTTAAATCTAGTCCACGAGTAAAAAGTTTATAGGAGGTAGACGTTCAATCCCCCATCATCCCCTTCCCCTATGTAATAAATTTTTTTTAAAAAATATAAAAAATTTAAATCACCTTAATTAGATAAATAAATAATCAATTAAAAGTAAAAATCAATAAATATATTTAAAATCTAATTACAAAATAGTCCTTTTTTATATATATATATAATCATACAAAATTTAAATACAAATTTTATGGTTCATTTGAGAATTTTGGTTTTCAATTTCACTGCAATTCAAATTTCTAATCGACAGATAGGGAGAAGGAAATGAATGGCTCATGGGTGAATGGTGCATTTGAGTTGGGAAATATTGAAACAAACAAATTATTTTGAGAAATTGGTTTGGAGAAATTGGTTTGGATTAGATAAGTATTATGGACTAATCACCTCGTGCCAAAGGTAATTTACCAACTTCATAACACTATAACTAAGCACGACACCCCACTAATTAATTTTCCATAAAATTCTAAAAACCAATAAAATTTAAAACAAATCTACTTATTTTCTTTATGCATACTGCTTTTTTTCTTTCTATGATTTAAGTGTGTTTGGTATGATTCTCGAAGTTCATTTTTATATTTCATTATCAACTTCTAACTTTTTAAGTCATTGGTTCACTTGATCAACTCATGTCATACTTTTGTCACTCTTTTAGATAAAATATTGCTTAGAATAGTACAATTAGCAACATTTAAATTTTTTGTTTCACATTGGAATGCTACCTCTTTTTTAGACTCGTGGTACACTTATATTTGTATATACTTTTGTGGGTACGAAAAAGAGGATTGGAAAGTAGAGAGAGTTAGTGGAATGCTGTTAAAGCATTAAAAAAAAAAAAAGGCAAAGGAAATATTAGTGAGGTTTATTCTAATTTCTAGAACCCCGTCAAACCCCAAGCAAACCCTCCCTAAACAATTAACGGTTGTATTACGTGTACATGATAAGTTTACATAATGATTTTCACACGATACGATGATATATAATTGTGTCAGAATTTCTTAAACTAAATAAAAAAAAAAAAATCACCGCTCTTTTTTTAACAACTCATTCATATGTAAGCTATTTTGTAACTACCTATATATTTTTTTTATAACCGTGGATGTTTGGACCAATTTGCGCGCACCTCGACTAATCGCATAGAGCCCTGAAGTTTATGGTCAGGTACCCACCTTAGTGGCCTTGAGGGGACTCGAACTGATAACTATAGGGGAGTAAACTCAATATCTGACCAATTGAACAACCTTTCAGAGTTTTGTGACTACTTATATACAAGTAGCATTATTCAACAATTAAATCGCAATTCAGATACCATTGTTCTAGGCTAAATGTTCCAACTAGGGTGTATGAAATGGGCTGTCCTGGACCGATCCACATTTTTTAGAGGGAATGTGAGTCAAATATGGGTTTTACCACATGTGGTTTAGATAGTCTAATTCATTTTACACCTCTAGCTCCAATATGCCTGAATTTTGAAGAACGTTGTTTATTTCATGAAACACCGGACTTTACCCTTTTTTCTTCTAACTAGTTCCAAACTAAAGTTACAGGGTTGGCCTTGAAAATTTAGAGACCCTAGACTACTATTTTTTATAAAGCTCTTAGACATAATTTTTTACAAGCGTAGCTATATTATATAAACAACATACTTATATTTAAATGAAGAATGTGTACAAAAGAAATTATGGAAATGTTTTAAATATAAAAAATAATTAAACTAAACAGGTTAAAATTTTTTTTTTTTGAGGCCCTCAACTTTGGAGCCCCAATTGGAGGCACTAAGTCATTGCCTTGGTGGCTTTGTCAAGGGGCTGGCTCTGTAGAGTTACAACCACTATAATCATTTGTCTATTTTATGACATACTCACACGTCTCAGATTTATTTTCAATTTCACATAGATAAAGAAAACTTATTTATTTAAATTATATATAGAAAGATAATTCCAAAAACATTGAAATACTATATCTTGTAAGTTGTAACATAAATTACTAAATAACCCAATTAATGTAAATTTCGGTAACGGATTGCAATCAAGATACATATTTATCTCCAAGTCATTAAATAGCTCCTAAAATGTAGGGATTTATTATAGAAACAATTGGATTATTAAATAACGTCCATGTGTATTTAAAGGTATAATTCCAAAAGTCTTTTATTATTTTGAAATTTCTATTTCCGATCACTTCATTTTACTAAATAATGAAAATTCATGTTTGGCAATTTATAGTTTTATTTTAGTTTTTATTTCGAAATGTAAGGCAATACATCATTAGATGCTGTGTTGTTATAATATAATTTGTAATGTCCCAACATTTTTATTTCGAAATGTAAGGCAATATATCATTAGTGCACAAGCCAGTGTTCTAAATAGCGTAAAGCGTTGCGTAGCGTCGAGGTCGATAATCAAGAATCATAAGCTAAAGCGTGTCAATGCGGAGAATAAGCGTCATAAAGCGTTTTGTACTTTTAATATTATTTTAAGTATAATAAATAGATTTTTATATTTAAAAAATAATTTTTTTATATAAAAATAAACATACACATTTACTATTAAGCATTAATTATACTGTTAATGGATTGGACACTAAGTATAGGATTTTCTTGAGGTCTTGCACAATTAAATTCATTAAGGAACTAATTTTAGACAAGCAAATTTTGATAATCTCATAATAGCATATCATAGATTCATAATAGTAAAATGCCTTCATGGTATTGATAAGTTGAGAGTAAAATTGATCTCTTCTTGAACTTTGTAGGTGATGGGCCGGGTTTTAAGTGTAGTGGGATGTTGGGTTTACTAAGTTTGGGCTTATTAGAATGTTATTGTTAGGTGAGATCCATTAACTCTAAAGCGGGTTTAATCGCGCTTAATCTCGCTAAATCGCGCTTAATCTCGCTTTGTTCCGACTAATCACGCTAAATCTCGCTAAATCGGTCAACAAAAAAAGTTGACCGCTATTTTACACGCATATCACAAAAGCGTCGCGTTTTCTCCACGCTACGCGCTATAGCGGCGCTTTTTCCCGCTATTTAGAACACTGGCACAAGCGTATGATATTGTAAAAAGTAATATATTGGACCTGAACCTTTGATTGCTATACTTTAATGTTTAATTTAATATTTCTAACTCATATTTGCTTAAAAACAAAGAATTGTGATTGTTGTTCTAACTATAACTAACTAATTGAAAATAACAATATGCATACAAAGAACGATTTATGATTCAATGATGGAATAAGATATTAGGGTATAATAATTTCATCTATTGATTACATTTAACTCTTAATTCAAGATTCATAAATCTAATGTACGATCGAATTTTGCTATTGTATTCAAATTACCCCTCTCGAGTTCTCGTTGACCTTATTTAACTAATTCAATCACACATCTCTATGTAAATCAATCTTAGTAAAACACAATATTAGTTTTAAAAAATCATATAACGAATGCAATATTAATTAACATAAGTATCTCTATGATTTATATTAAATCATCGAATTTTACCATATGATCTAATTCTAAAACTCACCTCTCATTTCATAAAAGATTCACAAAATCATTGAATTGTTGATTAAGTAATTCAAAGCATATTCATGAATAAAATCAACATATATATATGATGAAAGAACTAGAATATTGAATAAAAAATAAATAAAGGGTCTCAAATAGATTACATTGTTAGTCCTAATAAAAAGTTTAGCTATTCATAATGTATGAAGAAAAACAAATAACAATAATGGAGTACATCATCGGGGTTTGGATTGAGATGTAGAGAAATTGATGAATCTTGCACCAAATTCCTCTTCTTGTTTCAAATCTTAAATCCAAATCCTTGATTTGTTGTTTTTCTTCTTTAATTATGCTCTCTAATTCTCAAGTTGTATTTTTTGTATCTCAATGTGTGGAACCCTTCTCGAGTGCCTCTCATCATGTATTTATACTTACCCTAATATTTTCCCTAAATTTGGAGTCTTTATAAGTTTTAAGTGGACCAAAAATTTGTGTCCTAGACCACAGCAGGCAGTGTCGAGGCTCCATGTAGTGGCGTTGCAGTGCTACAAAAAAAAAAATCATAGGTGGCACCTCAACTCCATGATGGTGGTGTTGCAGCGTCGCATTTTGGGAAAAATTCAGCACTGTACATCTTCTAGTATTTTTATCATAACTTTCTCTCGATATTCGATTGAGGCGATTCAAATTGAGTTATAAAGATACCTCAAAAAGATACAATTTTATTGAGTATTTTTTTTTTTTCCAATTCGAACGTTTACTAAGTTAAAAATGAGTTTCAAGTTTCAGCTAAAAATTTGGAACATACTTGTGCGATTGAAAATTGATTTGTAAAAATATTTTGGTCATATTTTACTTTTAATTGCATCCAATTGACCCTAGCATCCTTCATCGTGAGGTATGCCACAACTTTTGAGTATTTACACTTTAGTCCCCAAACTTTGGATCTTACTTTTTTTTTGCCAATTTTCTCTTCTTTATTTTAATTTCACTTCCATTCATCGAGTTTTACCTAGTAAACAAAACATATAATAAAGTAGGCTATAATTGTTCAAAAGAACTATTAAATGTTTATATTTTTATGTCCAAATAAGTATATAAATACATTTATTACATCACATCCTAAAGAAAACTTGTTTGGCATCACAACCCAATAGATACCTTTTATATGCTTGCCCTCTCCGAAGGGAACTCCAATTTTGTTAAGCTTTCTATGTATGTTTGGGGATTCTACAGAGTAAAAACTATTGAAAGAGGTGGTGGAGATGTGATAATAATTTGGAAGAATTGCAACAGCGGTCCCCAACCTTTTCAATTTTTGCAGACTTTTCCCTACCTTTCAATTTGTGCCAGTGAAGATCCATAACCTTTCATAAATATGCAATTGATGTCCAAATGGATGAAAGCCACCAATTTGACCATTGCTTGACCAAAAAAATTGACCTTGGCCACAATTTTGATTAATTTTAAGAGGACAAATGGTAATTTTACATTGTTTTACATAAACTTAAACAAAAAGACCCTAAGAAAATAAAAGAAACCCCCATCACCCTCATGAAAATTAGAAAAGCCGGTGGTTGGCACCTTTTTTCCAACTTTCACCCACATCGGTGGGCACAAAGGACTGTTGCCACTGCCTTCCAAAGACAATCACCACCATCCAAATATCAAAACCAAAAATCAAATCAAACCTAACAGAAATTGAAGAAACTAAAACATCATTTGCATGTTGAAGAAACTATATCAATCGAAGTTGTTGTGGATGATGTCTTACCATGAATTGGAACACCTAGATGAGGCGAACCGACTGGTAGTGGTGTACGACCGTGGGTGTTATCGGAGTTGTCGAATTTTGTTATTGGACTACGCGACTCCCATGGTTTTAAAGGTTGATTTTTATCGCTATATGATGTTGTTTGTCTAATTAATTGTGTGGGATGTGTTTGCGGAATGAAGCCATCGACTAGGGGATGTAATTTTGGCTAATTGGGTGACCGGTGGTGGCACGGTGGCTGGTGTTTCTCAGGTTTGGGGGTGCGTGGAAGGTGAGGATTTTTATTTTCTAATTTAATTTTTAACTTTTTTAGGCATAATATGTAAAGTTGCCACTTTTTCCTTCTTATTTTGGTCAAAATTAATTAAATCTTGACTTTTTTGGTAAGCTAACGGTCAAGTGGATGATTTCCATCCATTTGGACCTCTGCTACATATTTATGAAAGGTTAGAGACCTTCACTAGCAAAAATTGAAGGTTATGATAAAGCCTGCAAAAATTGAAAATGTTAGGAATCACTGCTGCAATTTTTCCTAAAGAGTTGCCCGAACACTATCTTCCTGTGCAAAATCTGTGGGATTTTTCTTGTACTTGTTCATTGTTGTAATAAGAAACTTACACTCGTGCACTAGTCTTTGAATGAATATTAATTAATTTAAAAAATACAAATGACAAAAGTTGAAAAATACTAGTTACACATTTCCACTAGATTATAATTTTCTATTTTACTTATAAGCAATCTTTTACTTAAAAGTGAATTTTTATATTTATAAGTACGTACAAGTGAGTATTCAACTGTAAGAAAATCTTTTTTACTTATAAGTGATTATATTTATAAGTAAAAAATTATGTATTTCAAAATTTACTTTATTTACTTGTAAGTAATTTTATTATATTTGATAATATTGTGTGTTCACACACGAGGAATGATAGTGATAAATCCATTATACTTGGTCGACACGACCTATATTAAAAACATTTGAAACCGTCCATTGTCAATAAATAACAAGTCCGTTATAAGTTGACACTATCTATACTAAAAACTTTCGAGACTGTCCATCATTAATAAATAACAAGTTGCCGATGTTATGCGAAATACAACACAAATTAGTTGGTTTTTCTTATACAAACAAACAATTGATCTTGTGGCCCTATGGTTTTCTTTGTTTTGCTGCATTCTTCATTACTCCTGAAGAAACAGATGATGCAGGATTTATGGCTCTTCTTATTTTAAACACATTCCAAGCAGTGCCTGCAACATGCCCTGCTGTTGCAAAAACATCTTCTGTTGTCTCTCCTGCACCCTCTCCAAATCTGTTTATCAAGAATAATTTATTTTAAAACTTACTTATGTACTTGTGAGTAAAAGTTTTAAGCTTAGCTGAACATGTTATTAATGGAAGAAATGCACCATATATACCTGTTAGTAACCATTCTTGTAACTGCACTAGAAGATGTAGTCATAGTTTGCTTCTCAGCAGCTTCTGCTGCATCTATTATTTTGTCTGTAATTTGAGAAGATCAAGAACATGAGCAATTTCCTTTTTATTTTCAACAGAAAATATTTATTTAAGAGTATACACAAGTTAAAATTTGAAAAGGGATTTTACTGAAAAATTAAAATAGCTTACCGACTGCATCAAGTGAAGCTAAAATAACCTCTCCTGGAACCATGGCGAGAAATGCCTTTCCGGCTTGGGACCGAACCACGGGTGCCATTACTGATCCAGTTGCTACGCCAACGACGTCAAGCATAGCTTTGCTCATCTTTTCCGTCATCTTCGACAGCTTCCTCACACTATAATGCTAAAATTAATTGCTTAAACATATATGAATCATTTACTTGCCGATTATGTCTGGGAAACCTTTTTCAAGTTTACAAACTAATCAAACATCATTTTTATTTACACATTTTGTTGGAATTTTGAATATAATATGCACATTATCAGTGTAAATATCTCCAACACATTTTATCGCATCTACATTTTTTATCCATACATTTCATGGGACCCACAACTGATAATCTACAAAAAGCTTTACCGAACATACACGAAATTGTTCTCTCATCAATACTATAATGCACGTCTTGACAATACAATAGACAAGATTTTAACTTTTTTTTTTTTGTTAACAAAGATGATTATGTGTGGAGATATACCGTTTAAGGCTTTTGTAGACAGCTCCATTCTTTGAAGTACCATTGTTATTGTATTTACTCGCACTTGTTGATTTCCAGTTTTTGTCCTCCACTGCTCGAATCAAAATTGTTTCCCCTCCCTTTTGCACCTGCTTATCCATTTAGTCGTATATAACTTAATCACAAATAAATCTTTAGCTTCGTCTCATTTATGTGAGCAATTTAACCACACAGTCAATAAATAATTTTGTAGCAGCCTAAGCTTTTAGATGAGATGGTTCTACATATTCATCTGTAGTATGTACCAAACATGCACACTATTGTTAGAACTTACCATGTTTGTGTAAGCATTGCTGCATGTGAAAATTCCTTTAACAATCTTACCAGTCCCTCCTGCAATTGCCTTAGCCAAAACACTGTTATAATTATCAACTGTCGGCGCGAACTCCTTCCAATTAAGCTCCTCCTTTCTTCTTGATGAAGAAGAACCAGTTAAGAACAAGGAATGCTCTTTAAGAAAAGAATCCAAATATCCCAAACTCTCTCCATTAATCTTCTCTGAAAAAGCCACCCCATAACTCAAAGGCTTACCATCTTTCATTGGCAATGAAAAGAGATAGTTTAGGGCATCAAGTTTCACCACAGGTTCATCCTTTGTGAGTGGCCATTGAATTTCATCTCCAACTTTGATTGTAGTTGCAAGAGAAACGCATTCATCCGATAGTCGAAAAAGCGTAAAATCTCCATTAGCAAGCTCTAATGCTTCACCTCCATCCATTAGATAAACCTTGCATTCTTGAATCTTCAGTAAAACTTCATGTTTTACATTTTTGTTTTCTGGGATTTCTTGATATTCATCAGATGGTAATGGAATATCAGATGAAGGGGGAGTATTGGGAGTGGAGAAACTTTTTCGTCTAGTTGGCCTACAACAATTCATCATTTTATGAGTAGTATTCAATTTCTTTGTGAGTTTTGATGAAGAAAATGTATATAAATATGTGAAGAAATTAATGGTAAAGACATCACAGAATCAAAGATGAAAGGGAAACAGCTGTTTGATTATTCCATTTTTGCCACTTTATTCTATTCTCGTTGAATAAGTTCACGCCAAAGTACTTGATGCTTTCGGTGGATGAAAATCGAGGTTTTGAAAAAGTTCAAATAATCTTCTGAAAAGTTAATGATTTACGTTGTAACATTATTCGACTCAATCATGTACAGTGAAAAATAAAAATAGTTCCAATTCCAATCAAAGATTTCACATTTAGTAGATTTTACAAATTCCTTTGCTAATATTGGAATATGAACGATCATCACCTGCAATTCACAGCTGGCCCATTGTTCGGCCTTCAATGAAAATTCAGATAGAGAACAAGAATGAGAGAATTATGATTTTTCTTTTCTTGTGCTAGCAAGATAATGAATTGTGTTTTGTTCTATTTTTTTGAAATCCTAATAGCTTATTAGTATAAATTCAAGGGGGATTGACCTGTCTCTTAAACTTAACCTGATCCAATATCTAATTAATTAAATTTGGTTCTTAAATTAATTAATTAATTAGGGCATATTAATAAGTAACCAAATTAATTAATTGTCCAACACTTGTTAATTAATCAATTGATAAATCTCATTATTATGGTTATCCATTTGTTTGTGACTCATTAGGTTCTCAATTGCGATACCTAATGACGTAAATTATTATTTTGACCTAATCAAAATTGATAAAATAAAATACCTCATTTTATTTATCATCAATTCACATCCGATATTACAGATTGATATCTAGCAATGTGTTAGGGTAATACACGTGACAAAAATGTCACGTAGTATGACAAACCAAACTTGTTCGTTCGTAAAATTATAATTCTTTCGTCAATATGATCTGATTAATTACGAGATATGGATATGAGTCGATCTCAATTGTCGAACATATCTTTCATCCCACTATTAAGTCAATATAAGTCAAAAAATTTTTTTTTTTTTTTTTTTTGACTTATGGTACACATTGGACAATAATTTCATTATCAATTTAATTGGATGAAATGAAGATTATAATCTTTTACTATTTAAAAGTGACGAATTTTCTATTGATTATTCACAACTTTCATATGATTTTTGACATACCCGAACGATATCATATTAGAGATCTTTAGTAGAGCAACATTCAATATCATCAGAGTGTGACTGTCCTTATATAAGACACTATGATGACTTCAAGTCAAAGGATTAATTCCACTACCGAATGTTATATATTAACCACTGACATTCAAATAGTTATCTATGTGAAATCTCCTCGTCGGGTCTCCAATACTTTGTTTTACAACGAAACATCTATGTGTTTATTTAAGTGTCACCACATTTTAGTTCGTGAGTTCAGCTACTTACTTCACAAGTAAGAAATACCACACATGATAGTCTATCTGTAATAACAATATTCGTATTACGTTATTATTTACGACCATAGATGATTTAAGAGTTAGTCATATATAATTTGTATCTCATAATCACAATTCCTTACAATTAATAAATTACTAAAATTTGAATCAACGGACTCTATTATTTATTTTAATTGAATATTAATTAAATAAAAGATTTGTCATAAAATCTATCAATTATCTATTAAAAGTAGTTATGTTTAAAGTTGATTGGAATTAAGGTATAACACTTAAATCATGGGCATCCGTTGCTTTAATTATTGACTTATTTGGGTGAAAAGTATTCGTGCCCATGGAATCTGTAGAAAAATTTATGTGCATTAGTGAACTTTTCTCGACTCTCGAGTGTTTGCATTGGCCTACTCTTTACTTCGATTTTTCAAGCAATCGTGGTTAATGTTAAATGGTATGCAATTCACAAATGTGCAAATTGGTCTTTTGATTGAACAATAAGAAGCAATTGAATCGACATTTATACTACTTACAACTACGACATAAGATCTCTTAAGTAGTAATCATTGTCGTTACAATTGGATATAAGAATCTAGGAAGTTTCTTTCTTTATGACATGATAATTCCATGAACTTATGGTGTGCATAGCAAACAACATTGGAAAGCGATTGAGTTGCTCACGACGAGATTGAAAGTTAATATAGCGTTTTTTAAAGTTCTATTTATGAGCGTTGATAAGTAGATCGATTTTTAATGATTTTAGTAGCAATTTTTAAAATATTCAAACACATGCTTGAGAGTTTATTATTCATTGATTTTGAAAGTTTTTTTTTTTAAAAATAAAATTACTTATATGTCCCTTAGTGAAATTTTTAGTTTATAGCTTTTTGCATGAAGTTTTTTACTCATAAGTGATATTTTACTTCAAAGTATTTTTTTTACATATAAGTTAATATTTAGATTAAAAAGTTGAATAAAGTTAAATAGTTACTTAAAATTTTAAGTTTGTATTTTTACTTATAAGTATACTTTATAATTATAAGTTAATTTTACACTTTTTAAATAATTTTTACTTTATAAACAAATTTTTTACACAAAAGTGATTTTTTATTTTATAAGTAATATGTTTTATTTACAAGTTAGTTTTAAAAATATATGTTGGTTGGAAATAACTATTTTTTAAAAGGTAAATTAATTAGAAGAGAATATGAGAAACAATCGAAAAATCGTTGATTTGGTGGATTGAGGAACTAGTGGTGTCCAAAAAAAAAAAAACTAGTAAACATCAATTTTCTCAACCCTTTATAAAAGGTGTCACCCAAAATATGTCAAAATCTGTGGAAAGAAACTCCCAAGCAGACCATAAAGTCATAGCAAGTACTGAATATCAAGTAGGGATTTTTGTGTGAAGTGTGTAGCATCTCAATCCTATTATGAAAATTTCCAATTTCAAATATTTCGAGGTAAAAAAATTATTCAACCTCCTTAAAAAAAATAAATAAAAATGGACAACTGGCACATACCCCCCCCCCCCCCCCCAACCTTTTCATTTGGCAAAAAACTCCTTAATCATTCAAACATTGCTAAATACAAAATTGTCATCATTTTAGTAAAATAACAAATTTATCCTCCCTCTTTAAACAAATAAATAAATAAAGACTTAATTTCATCCTAAACAATTTTTTTCTTTTTTGAAAATTGCAAATTAGTCCTAAATAAAACAATTAAAAAATTATTAAAAAAATGCACTTTCTTCTCAAAAAAATTTGAAAAGTGCAAATGAGTTTTTTTTAATTGTTTTAATTAGGATTCATTTGCAAAGAAAAAAAAAAGAAAAAAAAATCGGCTATGTATGAGTAAATTCAATAGACTTTTTTCAACCGAACAGACGAGTAAAAAGTTTGGCGAAACCTCCATTTTTAATATATACTATTTAATAAAAGGTTAAGTTGTTTATTTATTTAACAGCTTGGATATTAGATATCAGATGTAGATAACATGATTTTCGTGTGAAAGAAAGTGATAAGCCTACCTGTATGAGATGGGGCAAAACTTGCTGAACAAATTGGAGTAAATTATCACTCACATTTGCCTTCTTGTTTAGTTTAAGAATTAGATTGGTTGTTTGAATTTTTCAGTTCTTGCGAAAAACAACATTTCTTTCTCATATTTGGACATGAAAGTTTTATCCACTAAAAATAAGAATAATCGTTATTCATATTTTCAATGCCATACTTTAGAAATGGAATCGATAACAAAGGATTTGAATTCTAAATCTTGTCGAGGCATTGAAAAAAAAAATTACACTTATTTATGACATTATAAAATAGGTCATCTAAGTTATATAATGATGAATAACTTATTTGATTATGAATTGTATAAGTTATGTTATGCAAATCTTACATATGAGTTAAATTCATCGAGTCACCTTTTACTAGAAAAGGAGAAAATTATTGATCTTCTATGTTACATTCAAGTGTAAGTGGGCCAATTTTAATTATAGTTGAAGGTGATATATATATATATATATATATATATATATATATATATATATATATATGATATATTCAACAACATCTTGAGGAGTTTTGAGAATATATAATAGTTTAGCCTTGATGATTACTAGAACTTGAGATCAACTGTATATTTCTCCATTATTGTTCACGAGTCAATAAAATCTTCAAATTCCTCTGTCATATTTCTTGTCTTTTATTATTCTTTTGTTTACGATCATATACTTCATATTTTGTCATACAACTTTGATATTTGAATCCTAAATTACGACAAGTGGATTGGAGAAATACATAATTTCTTAACAAGTGGTATCATAGCAATCCCATCGGTCATCAACAAGTGGTATCAAAGATAGGTTCAGCAGTTCCGCGGAGCGCAATATTAGATTTGTTCAAGATTTTTGTTCTTGATGACTTCCATGAAGTATGACATTTCACTTTTGGATCAGAGCACCAAATTCACGCTATGGTAGGTTAAGATACGAACAGTATTCGTACAAATGGATTTGGATGATGAGTTGTTGGAAATTGACAAGATGCTCGCAACTTTGATCGCGGAGGAGAAATTATAGAATGATATGAAGGCACTTTCTCATATTTATCTTCATTTCTCGAATGACATTCTTCAAGACTTTTTGGAGGAGGTTTCAACAGCTGCTTTATGGTTGAAATTGGAGCAATTAT
Source organism: Fraxinus excelsior (assembly GCA_019097785.1). NCBI lineage: Eukaryota > Viridiplantae > Streptophyta > Magnoliopsida > Lamiales > Oleaceae > Fraxinus > Fraxinus excelsior. Next base: position 6,135,748 of record CM032627.1, read on the forward strand.
ACCTGACCAAAAGTCTAACAAGCAAATTGCATCTAAAGCAGCAATTATACTCTCACCGCATGGCAGAAGGTGGATCTTTGGAAGATCACCTAGTTGTATTTAAGGAGATAGTCGTTGATTTGGAAACTTTGGAAGTAAAGTATGATGAAGAAGATTTGGCCTTGATCCTATTGTGTTCATTGCCCGCTTCTTTTTCTTTATCTAAAGATATGATCTTGTATAGTCGTGATACTCTCACTATAGAGAAGGTGTATGATGCTTTGTTTTCAAAAGAGAAGATGAAGCACCTGGTTTCTGAGGCTAAAGATATAGAAGGTCTTGTTGCTCATGATGGTTCTAAAAGTGGCAGATCGAAGTCTAAGTTCAGTAATTAGAATTGCAAATTCTGTAAGAAAAGGGGACACATTAAGAAGGATTGCTAGAAATTGTAGAATAAAGTAAGATTGGCTACAAATCAGAATGGTAAGCAATGAAATACATCAAGCGAATCAGACCTCGCATGGAACAATATAAATGAGGGATTTGGTTGTTTTTGACGTCGAGTCTAAACCAGAGGAGGATATGATTCTGGATTCAGCATGTGTATTTCATATGTGTCCTAATAAAGACTTGTTTATTACATATGAAACATTTTCCAAAGGTGTCGTAATTTTAGAAAACAATGTACCTCGTCGGATTACTCGAATTGGTAAGGTCAAATTGAACATAATGGATGGGACAATTAAAACACTTGGTTAGGTTCGATATGTTCCAGACTAGAAGAAGAATATCATCTCATTGTTTATCCCTAATTCAAACGGTTATGAGTTCTTTGTTGGAGGTGGAGCATTGAACCATGTTGTATTGGAGTAATAGAAAATGTCTCAATTATACATCTTGTAGGGTTGTGCAGAATCTAGAAGAGTTAATCAACATAGATTCAGTACCATGGTGGACATCCAGTTTGGTACAGTACCATTAGGTTTTTGTATGAGGTCGAATTTGAAGAACACTACTCAGTCGAGTTCAGAAGATATTGATAATGTCAGTTTGCCACCATCACCTACAATGCCATTATATTCAATTGCTAGAGTCGATTCCATTGGAGAAAGCTATTTGAAAAATGATTTTGTCGAGCATACTTTAAGCATAGTAGAAGGTGTACAATCTAGTAAGGGGCCTTCTGTAAAAGCATTTGAGATTGATTTTGCTTCAGGGTATGTTACAGCCCTGGTTAGTAAATTTTAAAATCTTTATAATCTTTTGTGAGTATGAGGTAATTCTACATAGTAGTGCTTGGATTCATTGGAAGAGGTGGGGTATTTTGTGTTTGCTGGAGAAATCATTTTTAGTTACTATTAAATAGTTTAATTCATTCCTTGCAAATGGATTTTCTTCTCCAGGTGGAGAAATTTCTGGAGCTTTGTTCGTTGCAGTTGAATTGTGCCAAGATGGAGATTGTTAGAATTTGGGTATGACTCAAGTTCCTTACTAAAATAATTGAAGAATTTTAATTAAAGTACACGTCAAGAGGAATTCAGTTTCAAATGTTATTGGAGTCTTATTCAAGTTGAAATTTTATTTGGAAGTCATATTAGGAGTTTGGCTTAAAAAATGACTTTGAGATTAAAAAAATAACTTGGAGCGAAAAAAAAGGTGGGCAGAAGGTGCCACGACGCAGGCGTCCCTGCCTATTTTTTTGCCCTGAGCATCGAAACGCCGGCCCCAACACCCGGATGGTGGCGCTGTGTTTTTAATTCAGCTTTTTTCAAATTTTATGGTTTCTTCTTCATCTAAAACTCCAAAAAGAGATTCATATATATATATATATATCACATTGTATCTTCACAAAGATATATTCAACAATATTTTGAGAGGTTTTGAGAATATATGATAGTTAGCCTCACTGATTACTAGAACTTCAAATCAATTGTATATTTCTCAATTATTGTTCATGAGTCAATAAAGTTAATATGTTAAATGTTCTTTCCTAAGATACACCAACTTATGACTGACACAAGACGATCCCATTCCTAATCCGAATTTATATGAAAGTCATGCATTTGATTTAGATTATCAACAAGGTTGCATGTGTGAAATAGATTATTTCAAATTCTAACTAAATGCATTAATTTTATCACATTCTAGACTTATTGTGAGTATTCTTACACTACAACAAGCTGCTAACTACTGAATTGGTGATCAAGCAATAATTAATGCAATGAGTATGTAAAATCAATCAAATAATAACACGAAATTCCTAAATTGATGTCTTGAATTAAAATAAATAAAAATAGGGTTCAGCATTCATCCAATACAATCGAAAAACCTAGCCAACCATCCTAATTAGTAAACTATATAAAAAAAAAATCACCCAAATCGAGAAATAATGAAGAAAGTGGAGGAGTCCAATTTCTTGGCTTAAATCTTGAAAATGGATGTATATTCTTCAATAAACCTGTATAATTTGCCTTTGGTTGATGATTACACCTTGTTCTTCGCCTTCAAAATATGTAGAATATATGATTTTTAGGTCAAAATGAGATCTCCCACATGTTTTAGTCGAGTTTGGTATATATGGATGCCTAAAATCTTGTTATCAAAACAAAAATAAGGAAAATATGATTTATTTTCTCTTCTTGTACTGAAGCGCACACCTAAGCATATCTAGGGCATGCACCTGACTAGTTTAGGATGCCTCAGGTGTTCTATTTTTGGTTAGGGCGCTCGCCTTTCCTAATTTTCGATAGCTGAACAATTCCTGATATTTTTTTCATAAATTTCTCTTTTGATATCTGACTAAGATGATTCAAAGTGCATTGAAAAGATACCATTGAGGGATACAATTTTTGTAGAAATATCATTTTTCCAATTCGAACATTTCCATGCCAAAAAATGTGTAATACCCCGACCAAGAAAGCTTAAGAGATTTGATAGGTACTACTCATACCAACAATGTGCACCTTCTTTTCTGGAAGTCTATCGTTAGAAACTTCACAGCTAAGTGTGCTTGGCTTGGAGAAATTCTATGATGGGTGACCCCCTGGGAAATTTTGTCGGGGAGCGTGCGAGTGAGGACAAAGCATGCTGAAAAGGCTCATGTTGGTACAGTGGGGACAGTACGTCGTCGATCTAACGGCCGGGACAGCCCGTTAAGTGGGACCCAGGTCGTTACAAAATGGGTGTCAAATTGAGACTGAAAATTCGAAGCATAACTTTTTTTTACTGGAAGTTGATATGTGATATTATTTGGACTATATTTCATCCCTTTGGCTTCTTTCCTCATCCAATTGATGCCTAACACTCTCAAAATTTCATCGTGAGGTTTGATGTAACTTTTGAGTATTTATATTTCAATCCCCGAACTTTGTATTTGATACAATTGAGCCATTTTTTGCTATCTTTGCATTTTTTTTTCTCGAATTTTTCATCAAATATTGAGTTTTACAAATATAACACAAATTATGTAATATTTTATTCAAAGAACAAAAAAATATCATCGTTTGGGACCTTAAATAAATGTAGAAACTACACTTATCACAGCCCTAAACTTGATTCTTTGTTTATCCTCAAACAAAAATAAAACCTAACAAATACACAATGCTAATTATCTAATTGATGGCCAGTTAATCAAGTAAAACCAAAAAGAAATTAGCTAGCTAACCCGACTTCTTATCTCATGATTAAAGTTATAATATCATATCTATGCATAACATCAAAATCACAATACAAAAATTGAAATCTACTTCTCAATGTAAAATCATTGGTCAAATATATTCTTTCATCACTCGTAAGATTCACACACCTCCAGAATTATTATTTTTGTTATTTTCAAGTGTGTGAACTAATGTTAAATTTTATGCTATCCCCACATCTCTAGTTTAGGAAAATCTCACTAATTATAAGTCAATATGTTAATAAATAAGAATTCTACATTAAATTTGGCTGCCTCAATCTCCAGAACTCAACTAGACTAATAATCCCTTGTCAAAAGTTAAATTTTCTTAAACAAGTGTTTAAAACTTAACCAATGCATTTGATGTGTCTTCTCTTTCATGAACCTGCTTTTTCTATTTATTTTTTTTATTTTTGTTTCAATTTTTTTTCTTTATTTGCAGCATTCTCTCCCTTAAATTTTCTAAATAATCTATTTAGCGAACTTTAGGCTGATGACTCCTAAGTTAGTTGACTTTATGGCAACAGATTTTAACGCATGCTTAATAACTCAAGTCATAAAGGCTACGAAGAGAAATTTTCAAATAAGATATTTTTTATTCCTTAATTAATGCTATATCCCTTATTAAACATCAATCCAAGTAAACCGACCTCTAATTTAAGATTGTCACTCAATTGCATCATATTGACCTTAGACAATCCACATAAGATTTCTAATTTTATACGTGGAATCCCCATTTATCTCAACATTTTTCTAGAACAATGAAATCTCCTCAAACTATTCTAAATTTGCTCTAAGGATGTAAAATTTAGTGGTTTTGAGTTTAGCATCTGTGGTCCACTATTTTAACATATCCAATTATGAAATCAACTAATTCCTACGTAGTTTTTAAGTTAATTCACGTGCTTAACATATATATCAAATTTCATATGAAAAAGTAAAAAATGATCTAAGCATGTAACTTATAAATCATTCATAAATCAATTAACAATTCAATATATTTTTCATTGTCAGCTAGCCAACTAACTCGCACAAGTACACAAAAAGAAAATATATTAAAATATTTAAAATTTTCAAAATTTTTTATATCTAAAAACTAATGCAACAAAAACATATAAAAAACACAAATATAAGAATGATACAAACACATAAAAAAAAAATGAAAACTCATATTTTCCACCTTCAGACTTAAACTAGATATTGTCCTTAATGTCTTAAATTCTAAATCCAAATATAAAGGGGTGGGGAAGAAAATGAAGAAAAACACTCCACTGATATGACTTGTAATCCAATAGCTAGCTTCATATTGCTCTCATTAGCTCCTTGATCTTGCTTGGTTTAATTGTTATGCTACATCATGTTCATGTGCAATAAAGTCAAATAAAGTATTAACATCAAATAATTGGAACAAATGTTACTTAGTTCAAACATCTAATAAACCACTAACATATCGAAGATCTCAGGAAAAATAGGATATGGATGATGAGTCTCTAAAATTGAATAATAAAAAACTAATCTAAATTATCTTATATGATTCTAAATCTGAAAAGTAGAATAAATTAAATGGATAGAAGTGTTTGGTTGCCTCTCAACAAGCACTTTTTTAAAGTCTGTAGCTCGACTCTTGTTACTTTTAAGCTCTTTATGGTGGCTTGAAAATGGAGCTTTCAGTCATGCATTTTAGACACTGGTTGTACTTCTTCATTTCATCCTTGACTCTCCATAAAATCATGTTTCCATTATTGTCCCTACCAATAATTCATCTTGCGTCTAACCTACTGTTGTAACTTTTACAGTGATCCACTCGTTAGCAATCCTCAAAATGGGAGGGTTGCTTGATTGGATTTTCTATGGTGAAACTCTGCTGCTTATCTTCCACCCCAGGACTATCTCAATAGTATCAAAATCTAGTAAAGCTCGGCTGATAGACAAAAATGGTCTTCCTAGGATTATTGGTAGTTGATATGTCTCTTCTATGTCCAGAATGATAAAGTCATCCAGAAAAATAAACTCCCCACCTTGATAAGCATGTTTTTTACTATTCCTTAGAGGTGTTTCAATGATCTATCCACGAGTTGAAGGATAATACAGGCCACCTTAGGATCTTCGAATCCTAATTTCCTATAAAGTGGCAAAGGGATTAAATTTATGCTTGCTTCTGAGTCAATCAAACAATTTATATTATGTAAATCTTCTATAGAGCAAGAAAAAGTAAAACTCCTTGGATCTTTTAGTTTGGGAGAGATCATGTGTTGGATGATCGCACTACATTCTTCCGATAGTGCTATCGTTTCGTGCTCGGGCAAGTTCCTCATTTTGGTCAACATCTCTTTCAAAAACTTGAAGTAGTTTAGGATTTGAAGGATCATGGCAATGTATAGGGTGTTGACATGCAACTTTTTGAAGACTTCCAGAAATTTATTGAACTGCCTCTTCAGTTTGGTGTTTTGCACCCTTTGAGGAGAAGGTATTAGAGATGTGAGTAAAGTGCCATGAATTGTTGCCTTAAGCTACAGGCTATTTAAGACTAGTTATTGATCTTACTCTGTTGCTTTATTGGACTGATCCACATGTTCCTTGCTCTCAGTATATATTTTAGTGTTCTCTATCTTCTTCCTCTTTGCAGTATTTCTGGCAACTGAACATCACTCCTAGTAGTGATGGCTTGAACCTGCTCTGTTGTTGGTTGCCATCGAAGTCTTTGAGGGAATGGAATGGGTGGCACATAAGCCTTGATAGGGTGGTGGAAGTGAATGATGTTAGCTCAATAGTTACATAATTCATCCCCTCAACCACTAATACCTGCTGTCATGGGTTCTTCTCTGTGTCACTTGGCAATGTACTTTGTGGTTTGTTGGCTATTATAGTTACTATCTGTCCCATCTGATGTTCCAGATTCTTGATTGAGGCCTGTTGATTCTGAAAATTGGTCTCAATCTTTGAGATGTACTAAGATAGCAAATATTCCAATGAAGGCTTTCTCTCTTATTATTGCTGATTTTGGAACCCTGATTGTCTATTTTGATTATTTCCTCCTTGTCTCTGTCCTTGCTCCTGATTGTTTAACCATGAAAAATTTGGATGGTTTCTCCAACCCGGATTATAAGTGTTGGAGTAGGGATTGTTTTGTTGTTTTGAAAAGTTTTGTACATAGCTAATCTCTTGGGGCTGAGTGACTTGTGTAGAAGCAAAAGGGCAATGTTTAGTAGTGTGGTCTGTTCCACAACTTCGCTCGTAGGTGGTGATTGGTGTACCATGTTGACTGATTGAGATATATTATCCATTTTCATCGTAAGAGCCCCATTTGTACCGTCAATGCTGTCATTGCATCCACGTTATGCACCCATGCTATTTTCCTAGGAGATTCTCTATTAGTTGGCCATATCGATTGATTCTCGGCTATCTTTTCATAAAATTTATTAGCCTCATCGACGTTAAGTTGCATCACTTATCCTCCTGCATCACTTATCATATTTCTGAATTCTTGGTGTAGCCCGTAATAGAAGAGATACTGTTGAGCCTGCTTAGGAATGTCTAGGCTAGGGTATTTTGTAAACAAATTCTTGAACCTCTCCCATGTTTTAGAATAACTCTCGAAATCTTTTTACTTGAAGGTGTGGATTTCAATGTTGATCTTGTGAACATGAGAGGGTGGGAAGAACTTCATGGTGAACTTTTGAACCATATCATTCCATGATTGTATGCTCACTGGAGATAAGTAGTGGAACCATTCTCTTGCGACATCCTTCAAGGTATGAGGAAATAATCGCATTCGGAATGTATTTGTTGATATCCCTTCGTGACTAATAACTTCATATAACATGAGAAAAGTTGCAATGTGTTCATAGGATTCTCCATCGATTACCCAAAAAACTTGATATCTTGATGATTTTGGAAACGATATATGACATCCGGTCTGAGGTGAAAGTTAGGTTGTCCGAAGAGAGGATAAGCCACGACGGGTTGCACTAGTGCAGCGATTGGATTTACATAATCCCCAACTCAAATGGGAGCTTCATTTTGGATGGCTCTCTGTTGATTTGGCCGATGCGTAGTTGATGAACCTGAACCTGATTTTGTGGTTGATTCTGATTATGAGTCATTCTCCTTGCCTGACGTTGTTCTCTTCTACAATTTATGAATGTCTTTTCGATTTCGTGATCTATTGGAGTTATATCAACCTCGTCAAGGGCTTGCATAAACCGATGGAAACATACTAAGAGTGAAATAAAAAGAGATCGGGTATTTTAATTCAAGACTATAAAGAACAAAAAAAAAAACAAAGGAAATAGAAAAAAAAAACTGAACTTGATATAAACTACTAAATTAAAATTAAATCCATTATTCATTGACAACGGTACCAAAAATTTGTTCGCGTGAAACTCGTAAGTGTATGGGTTCGTTGTACAAATAATAAAATATATGAGTTAAGAGTATCGTTCCCACAAGAAATAATGTCTAATTTGTAGTTCAATTTTTTTTTATCAAACTCAAAATGTAGTGACAAAAGATAATTGTGTTTTGTTATTTATACTAATTTCTACTCTAAAAAAATATATGATATTTTTCTAATATGTGAATGCTTGTATTAGAATTGTGAATCCCTCGATTTTCATCTATTTCAATTCTCAATAATTAATCTAGTAGATTCATGCATTTTTTTTTACAATCGATAAAGCTAATATGTTAAATGTTCTTCTCCAAGATACACCAACATATGACTAACACGAGACGATCACATTCCTAATCCGAATTCATAAGAAAGTCATGCATTTGGTTTAAATTGTCAACATGATTGCATGTGTGAAAGAGATAATTCTTAATTTTAACTATACATGTTGATTTTACAGTGTTCTAGACTTATTGTAAATACTCATACACTACAATAAGCAACTAACTACTTAATTGGTGATCAAGCAACAAGTAATGCAATGGGTATGTAAAATCAATCAAATAATAACACGAAATTCTTAAATTGATGTCTTGAATTAAAATAAATGAAAATAGGGTTCAACATTCATCCAATACAATTGAAAAACCTAGCCAACCATCCTAATTATTAAACTATACATAAAAATAATGAAAAAGACATCACCCGAATCGAGAAATAATGAAGAAAGTGGAGGAATCCAATTTCTCGACTTGAATCTTGAAAATGGATGAATATTCTTCAATAAACTTATATAATTTGCCTTTGGTTGATGATTACACCTCGTTATTCGCCTTCAAAATATGTAGAATAGATGATTTTTGGGTCAAAATGAGGTCTCCCACGTGTTTTGGTCAAGTTTGGTATATATAGGATGCTTAAAATCTTGTTACCAAAACAAAATAAGGAAAACATGATTTTTTTTCCTCTTTATGTACTAAAGTGTGCGCCTAGGTATATCTAGGGCACGTGCCTGGCTGGTTTGGGATGCATCGGACACCCTTTTTTTGGTTGGGACGCGCATCTCTCTTGCAGTGAGGGCGCACGCCTCGCCTAATTTCCGACAGGTGAACAGTTCTCGGTATTTTTTTTATAAATTTCTCTCTTGATATCGATTGAGGTGATTAAAAGTGCATTGGAAAGATGCCACAGAGGGCTACAATTCTTGTAGAAATATAATTTTTACAATTCGAACATTTCCTATGCCAAAAATGGTCTCAAACTGAGACTAAAAATCTGAAACATAACTTTTTCGACTGTAAGTTGATATGTGATATTACTTGGACTATATTCATCTATTTGGCTTCTTTCCTCATCCAATTGATGCCTAAAACTCTTAAATCTTCATCGTGAGGTTTGATGTAACTTTTGAGTATATGCATTTCAGTTCCCGAACTTTGTATTTGATACAATTGAGTCATTTTCTGCTATCTTTGCATTCTTTTCTCCAATTCTTCATCCAATATTGATCTGACCTACAAAATGAAATATAACATAAGTTATGTACCATTTTATCCAAAGAATAGTAAAATATCATTATTTAGGACATCGAATAAGTGTAGAAACTACACTTAATCGCTAATACAAACACTTATCTCATTAACAATCTCGGACAACACCTTGTTCTTCTTCAAAATCATCCCTAGACTCCAAGAATTTCTTGTAATCTTGCTACAAAGAATTTAATGTTAGTGATATGAAATTCCATTTTATGATCTTTTATTTTGTGGTATGGGATTCATCCTTTTATCTTACCTATAAATTCTCTTTACCTAAGATGCCTTGAAAATCGTACATAAAAAATGCCCTAAATGCCCTTGAATTGGAACAAAAATAACTCGTTGTGATGGTTGACAAGTTGGATGCTAGCAACAAGCAATGGGGCGAGCGAGGAGTGGAAGCTCCCCTAAATTTTCTATTATGTACACTTTGGTTAGTCACTTTTTTTCTTGTGGAGGTTTGGTTCCTAAGCTTCCAATGAGTGTGTTTAACTCATCATATTTATGCTGCTTAAATTGGTAGTTTTGTTAGATCTTAAGAGTTTTTATAACGATTTGATGTGTGTTTTGATTATAAGTTAGGTGAAGTGGTGCAAATGTGCAAAAGTCAAAGAAAAGAGTGATGTTGAAAATCATGTAAAAGAGGTGACAAAATAAGCTAAGTTGAAGAAGAAAAAAGAGGCAAAAATCAAAGGATACAATCAGCACCATCACCATTAAGACTTGATGCCATCTCTTAGTGAAAAAAATAGGAAGAGAAGTGGCATCGCACCGCTACAAAATGGGTGCCCAAGCGCCCAGTCTCCACAAATCCAAATGCAGCAGCGGCGCCGCAACACCATATTATGGGAGGAAAAACCAAAACATGGGTATCCCGACGCCCCTCGGGATGGGAAGAGTTCTAAAGTTTTTGGTTTCTTTAGTACCCAATCTGACTCCAATTCTTCCAAGGACTTCTTGATGATATAAATACAACCCTAAAGATCAATTTGAGGAGAGAATTCAATGGGGGCAAGAAACAAGAAATCATCAAGATGACAATAAGAACATCAAGAAGATGATCGATTCGACCACCAAAAAAGTTTTATCTTTCTTCTTCTCTACATGTTTTTAATTATGAATTTGATTATGTCTCTTTCTATAGTCATGAACTAAACATCCTATCTAGGGTTTGATGTAACTAAAACTTGAGATTATATTTTGATTTTAATTAGTTATTTCATAGAGATTTTTCCATTCTGTTTATTTGTGTTGTTTATTCTCCATGTTTTCAATTAATTGACCACTAATTGAATGATTTGATTGTTTAAGTTTTGGCACTAGAGAGAGAGAGAAACTTAGATGTGATCTTAGAATAACACAATTTAGGGAATTATAGGTTTCGAGAGAATATATAATTCATTTGGAGTTGTCCCACATAAGAACTAAGAACTTGATCATTACTAGACTTTTAATTGAGAATAGAGATATTGGAATTGAATCATAAGAATAACTTTTGCTCGGCACTCGAGAGAGAGAGAGAGAGAGTAAAATTATATTAGGGTTCTTGCTTATAAACTTGGAAAAACGAATTAGGGGTAACTGAAATCAAAACCCTAGTCTTTCTCCTATTGATTAAATCCTTTGAACTTGCATACAATTAGTTGAGTTCGTCCCAAAAATCACGTAGTTTTAGGTAAAACATTGATAACTTATATTCGATTGTCTAGATAAGATGGAACCTAATCCATTATAGTACTTAGCAATAATGTTATATTCAATCCCTGTAAGTTCAACATCCTAACTCCACAGTTATATTCCAAAACTTGACACTGTTCACTTGAGGCATATTTATGATATAATAAACGCATAATTAGTTTTTGGCACCGTTATTGGAGATTGATATGTTTAATTTTTACAAATATTAATACTAATTAGTTTTAATTTTAATTTAGATTTCTTTACTTTTAAATATTTTCTTATTTCTTGTTTCAAGTTCATGCGAAGATCTAAGAACGTTAGGACTATTACTAGTCAACCCTGAAATCGAAAAAAAAAATTGATTTTTAAGAGATATTAGAAGAAATGAACTTGAAACAATGACAAAACAAGAAAAACAAGTAGCAAATTAAAACAATCAACAGCAGGCTATAAGGAATTATGTCAGACCAGTTGTCATGACAACTACTCTAGTATTGAACGCCAAGCAATAGCTACAAATAACTTCGAACTGAAGTCGAGTTGATCATATGATGCAAAGAAATCAGTTTGGGAGATCTCTACAATATGATCCTAATGCTTATCTAGCTTCCTTTCGAGAAATTGTGATATCGTGAAGATGAACGATGTTATTGAAGAGGCAATCAAACTCCGTCTATTTTCCTTTTCCTTGAGGGATAAGCCAATGCATGATTCTAATCATTGCCTTGTAAATCCATCACTATTTAGGAGAGGTTGGCTTAGAAATTTCTCTCTAAATTATTTTCCATTCTCTGTCAGTTCAATTGCGGAGTGAGATTGGCCAATTCAAACAAGCAGACTTCGAACCACTCTATGAGATGCACGAGAGATTCAAAGATCTATAGAAGATTCCCTCAGAATGGTTATCAGAATGGATATAGATAGAGATTTTCTACAACGGGTTGAATGGTCAAACACGGATAGCGGTTGATGCTGCAACATGTAGTACTTTAATGCCTAAGATTCTAGAGGTTTCTTAGTCACTATTTGATTAAATAACCACCAACAACTATCAATGGCCAAGTAAGCATTCAAGTGCAAAGAAAGTTACTGGTATTTATGAAGTGAGCCCCATTACAGTCTTTGCAGCTCAAATGTCATCACTTACAACCCAAATAGATACATTAACTTTACAGGGGATTTAGTAGAAAGCATATTCGGTTATGGATGCTTCTAAATCACACCAGGAAACTAAGATGGAGAATGAGCAAGTCCAATATGTGAACAACAGAAACTTTACTCAGAGATGAAATTACTCAGCAAATCATTACCATCCAGGACTGCAAAATCATGAGAGCGTCTCTTATTAACAATGGGAATGTGTTGCAGCCTATTCATAGGTTCAATAATTAGGCTTCTAAAGAAAAGCCATCACTGGATTATATCTTAGGAGCCTTTATTTCAAAGACAAAGGCTGGGTTCAACAAAGATGAGTCATGACTAGACAACATTGACACTCATATGACTAACATGGAGGCTACATTGAAAAATCTTGAGGTACAAATTGATCAACTCACTGCTATAATAAATTCTCAACATAAAGGAAAGTTTCCCGATAATACCAAGGTAAACCCAAGGAAGCATTACAACGCCACCACATTGAGAAGTGGTAAAGAAGTTGAAAAAAGCAAGCCTAAAGAGGTTGTAGAGTCTGCACCTAATGTGAATCATATTGAAGAAAAGCTCGTTGAAGATCAAAAGACTAAGGTAGAGGTAACAAAGAAGGCTTTTAAGCTTAAATTTATCTCATTTCCAAACAATCCACCAATCTTGAAGCCACAACTTCCATATCTACAAAGATTCTTGAGGAAGAACTTTGATGAATAGTTTGCAAAATTCTTGGACATCTTCAAGAAAATACACATCAACATTCCTTTTGCAAATGCTTTAGTATAAATGACATATTATGCCAAATTCTTGAAGAAAGTGATGTCAAAGAGGAGTTTAAAACAATGAAATTAATAGAAGAATACAGTGCCGTTTTCAAGAAGATTTTCTCTCAAAAACTAAAAGATCCAGGTAGCTTTATTATTCCTTGCACAATTGGCACTTTTACTTTTGATAAGACATTATGTGACCTTGGACCAACATCAATTTGATGTCCCTATCTATATTCAAGAAGTCAAGTCTTGGAGAAGTGAAATCAACCACTATCATTTTGCAAGTAGCTGATAAATCCATCACATACTTAAGTGGTATCATTGAAGATGTATTGGTGAAGGTAGACAAGTTTATCTTTCTGGTGGACTTTGTGACTTTAGGCATGGAAGAAGATCAAGAATTACCATTAATTCGTGATATACCTTTCTTGAAAATTGGGAGAGCTCTTATTGATGTTTGGGAGAAAAATTGACAATGGAGATTAATGAAGAGCAAGTCATGTTCAACATTTATCAACCGAAGAAATCCTAAAAAAAGTCTACACTTGCCATATGGCCTAAACGATTGATGCAATGGTGGGAAGAAAATGTAAAAGAGAATTGGTCTATGACTTCTTATAGCAATACATGGCAACTAGTACATCAAGAAGTGATACATCTGCTAAAGAAAGCTACACATGGAGTAAGGAAGTGGTTGACTTTGTCTTAGCTCATGAAGTTTATCCACTTGAAGAAAAGAAGAACTATAGATAAAAGCCTTTGAAACCTCCCAACATAGTTAATTCAAAAGAGGTTCTAAGTACTATACTGGAGTGGAAGCCGCCTCCTAACCCTCTTGGCCATGCTCTTTTGGAGGAAGATTCTAATGCAAGAAATCTGAGTTGTAGTTCGAAAGAAGCTAAATCACTTGTACAACATGATAAAATGGGTTTCAGCATGATATGTGGAAAAGGCCAAAGTTTACAAAGAACAGACAAGGACTTGCCATAAAAACTAAGGAAAAAAGTTTTAAAACAAGGGAGAAGTGCTTCTTGAAGATCCAACCTAAGGCACTCTGACAATGTCAAGCTAATAACATTGAAGAAGTGTTTTTAAGGAGACAATCCAAACTCTTTATCTCTATCTCTTTCATTTAGATTTCAATTTATAATTTTATTAGTAGTTTCTTAATGAGTTGGCTTTTCCTGTAGGTTAAATCTCAAGTTTGGGAGATAAGCTAGAAGCTACATTCAACATTCATCAATCTACCAGCACATCACCATGACCCTGATAGCAATGGAAACAACTCATATTTTCACTTGAAAAAGTCCTCCTCCTTTTTCTTTGATTTCACATTGGGGATAATGTTTAGTTTAAGTTTGGCGGATGAAATATTAATTGTCTAATTGGTTAGTTGTTTTTCTTTTGTGCGATTTGTGCGAGTGTAAAAAAAACTTGCATGCTTGTGCAAGTTAGATAGCTTTGCCAGCTTTTATGTATATAATTGAGAACAATTTATGAATTGTGAATAAGTTGTGTGTTTTGAGTTAATTTTTTGCTTATTCATGTGAAACACGCTTATGCATGTGAATTGATTGTAATGTTGTACATGGATATGTTGTTATAGGTTGAAATAGAGAACTTATATACTCAATCCCATAACCTTTATTTCACTACATCTGTAACTTTGTATAGCATAATTTGGAGTGTTCGAGTCGGTGAAAGATATGATTTAAGTTTGTGGTGATTCCATGCACGTTGAAAAAAAATATTGATTTGGAATATCTTTAACTTTCAAGTATGAACTAGGTGATGGCTATATACTAGGGATCTAACCTTCTATTTTTTCTTTTCTTGTAAAGAAAAAGAACATTGCATTTGTTAATTCTATATCTCACGCCCGAACTTTTGACTCGAGTTAGTAAGTCCTTAGGGGTATCTTGAAATCTGGTATCCTCTAATACCGACTAAAAGCTCGTTACAAGTGTCAAGAAGATAAAAAGTGGTGAGGTTAATCTTGAGCTGAAAATAAAATATCAAAATAAGAAAGTAATTATGCAACTGTGAAATAATTATAAGGCTTAGATAACTAGTTAGTTTGAATCACTTAATATAAGCTTGACTACCTAGTACTCATAATTTAGGAGAGTCAACACATGCATAAATTGTTGACATTGTTGTTTATACTGACCCAAATTTGAGTGGCGCAAGAAATTGGTAATTAGAAATAAACTTTAGAATACACATCGGGAAGAGAATAAAAAGAAAACATCTTTTGGGATGTGTGAATCCTGTAAGCAAAGAAAAAATATATTTACTTTTATGGCCGATAATTGAACCAACTTATGAATGTACATCGTTGCACTTAATTATTCACACACACACACACACACACACACATACACATTTTGCATTGGATATGTAAGAATTTGACTTTTGCATTATAACTTTGAAATTGTTTAGGAATTTGATATCATGTTTTCAATTCTGAGCCATTAAGGCAAACCATCCAACTAAACTTATTTTAGGTGAGTTCGTTTGTTAATTTTGTTTGTGTTAATTAGTTCTTTTCTTTTTGTTTTGTGTTTGCTCGAGAATTATCAAAGTATTAAGTTTGAAGTGTTTAACTCTTCATATGTATGATACTTAAATTGATAGTTTTGTTAGACTAGAGTTTTTAGAACGATTTAATGTGTATTTCAATGTTATTTTATAAGTTAGGTGAAGTGGTGCAAATGTTCAAAAGTAGAAGAAAAAAGTGATGTTCGAAATTGTGTAAAAGAAGGGTGAAATCAGATAAGTTGAAAAAGAAAAAAGAGGCAAACACTAAAGGATGCAATCGACGCCATCATCAGGCGCCTCAACACCGGCTCTCGATGAAGAAGATAGGATGAGAAGTGGTGTTGCAGCGCTACAAATTAGGCACCCCAATGCCCACTCTCGATAAATCCAATTGCAGCGTGTTAGGTTTTAGTTGATTATGTAATTGGCTATTATAGACAAAAAGACTTAAATTGATAGTTGATGAAAGTTCAAGGAGTAATGTGCAAATATGTCAAAAGTTTGTTGAATAGGTCTAGGGTTTCAAGTTTGGAACAAAGGAGAAAATGGAGCGAACTTTCGCTAGATTGTTGCCAGGTTATGGCTCGAGCCGCAAAAGCATAAACACTGTCGCTAGACCGTCGTCCCTTCTTAGCTCGAGCGACACCCTATCCCTAGACTGTTGCGGCTTCTCGCTCGAGCGATAGCTTGATACTGGAAATTTTATTTTTGCATTTTAAAGGCTTTTTTCCTGACCCATGGTTTTTTGACCTATCTATAAATACCAGAACACGTCCAGAATGAAATTCTAAAGGTTGATAATTGAGAGAGCTTCATCTGTGAGAAATCTATTAATTACTTCTTTCAACCTTCATCTTGCTTGAGTGTTTTGGTCAGAAAAACATCGAATCCTACATCTAAATAGCAAAAACCTACTCCCTACATATATGTTAGAGAGTGCTGAAGATCAAGGAATGCGACTGGAGTTTCCGTCTGTGAAGAACATGTTGTTTTTCTTGATCCACAGGAGATAGACGATTCTACCAAACTAGGGACTGCTGCAGGATAGCGGTGTTCCAAGATAGCATTGGTTATTGCAGCTAGAATTGGTGCATGGAAGCACAGAATTCAGGAAAACTGTCAGAATTGCAGTTAGGAGGTCAGATAGTTCGTGTCATCGTCTAGTCTGATAGACTGTAAGTGCTTAATCGTTTATAGTGGATTGACTGGCAAAGTGCCTGAAATGTTTCCTAGTGGGGTTTCTCTGTGAACAATTTTTGTGTTTTTTACTGTTTATTACATTCAAACTGTGGTAATTCAACATAGGATAAATTAGATTGTTTGATTAACCATATAGAGATAATTAACTTGTGACTTGATGATTAATTTTTTAAAATTCTGCATTATATACCTATTCACCCCCTTCCAGGTATTACTAAGGTCAAACTTGCATTTTGCAATAGGTATCAGAGCGTTATTTCGATTCCTGACCCTTATTTTATTAGTCTAGATAAGTCAGTCGTTGTCTGTGCCTTCGTTTTTTTATGGAAGCAATTATGCCTATTGAAAAGTTCGAATGAGAGCTTTTCTTAAGGTATTGGATGAACGTATTTGGATTGATGTGCAAAATGGGTGGACTCCGCCTATAACTACTGTTGATGGTGTAGTTACTCCCACTGATATTTCTCTGTAAACCAAAACTAATTTGGATGAGTATAATTGGAACAGTAAGGGCCTTTATGCCCTGTTCATGGCTGTGTTCGCTGAAGAGTTTAAGCGTGTATCGATATGTGAAACTGCTAAGACGGTTTGGGATATTTTAGAAACCACACACGAGAAAACTAAAATTGTTAAGAACTCTAAACTGTAGATGTTGGCCTCTAGGTTTGAAGAGATAAGGATGGCTGAGGATGAGACATTTTATAGTTTTTATGCTAACCTGAATGACATTGTGAATTCGAGCTTTAACCTTGGTGAAAAGATCCTAAAGTCGAAAGTTGTGAGAAAAATCCTTAGATTTAGTCCGAAGGTGACTGCGATAGAGAAAAGTAAGGATTTGGATGATGTTAAAATTGAGGAACTCGTAGGATCACTTCAAATGTATGAACTCACCATCTTACAGCCCAAAAAGGTTAAATCCATTGCCATGAACACTATTAGAAAAGTTAAGAGTGAGTCCACTGACACTGAGACACTTAAGGACGACGAAATTGCTTATTTCGTTCCAAAAGGTGATGAGGAATAGGAAGAAGCCTCAGAAGCGTAACAGTGAAATCTCTAATCAACTCTTAAGAGGTAAGCACGAGAGAAACACTTCTAAGACTCCCGTGAAGAAATTTCAATATGTTCAATGCCATGAGTGCAAGGGTCACTAGAGGAATGAATGTCCTAATCTGAAATGGAGCTTGAATAAAGAAAGGCGTAAGGCTTTAGCTGTGACCATGAGTGATGAGAAGTCGGATTCTAGTTCTCAGTATGAGACTTCTGTAGGTGAGGATAAATAAAAATTCATGGCCTTCACATTGATTGCTGCTATCGAATCCAAACGTGAGATTAAGATTGGGGATAAGGAGAATGAGAGTGAACAGTTTGCTGAAGTGTCTGATGATGAGACAGATATTCATGAGTCCTATCTTGAATTGTTTGAGGAGAGTCTCAAAATCAAGAAGGACAACAAAGCCATTTTGAAAAAGGTGAACAAGCTTGAACTTGAACGTGAAAGACTGATAAGTGACCTTTAAGACTCCACCAAGAGAGTGAGTGAGTTGAAGCTCGTTAATGAAAACTTATAGAACAAAGTTAAATCATTAACGTTAGATCTTGATAAATCCAATGCTCAACTCCAATAATTCATGAGTGACTCACAGAAGCTGGACAATCTATTTGGGATGAACAAGCCTACGGTAATAGACGATGTCTAGGTTATGTTAAGAACAATTCCAATTCTGTCAGTACCTCTAAGACTTTTTTCGTTCCTGCTTCTACTCAGCCACACATTGCTAGATTTCTCGATCCCAGAGCTAAGCGTGTCACAATGTGTAGGACACCTAGGTCTCGTAAGAACACTACACCTCAAGGTCGATTTCATCATTCATATGTGTCTAAGTCAATGTCTGTACCCACTTGCCATCGTTGTGGTGTCTTAGGTCATATTAAGTCGAGGTGTCCTTTGCGTGTGCTCAGGGATAGAAATCAAGATATTCCTAGTTAAGCCAATTCTCTGTCCAGTCAAGTTCTTCAGCTGACTGAGATGATTTCTCAATTGACTAGGGCTACTTCTACTGTTAGGAAGGCATATGTCAAGAAAGTTAATCTTGACCGTATGATAGTCGCCGGTCCTTATGCACCACAATGATCTCATTCATGAGTATCTGCATGCATTGTATTTTACACTGCCGCTTTTTACATTCATCTTACACTTTGCATGCGTGTAATTAGTTTGTTTTGCTTTTTATTATTATTTGCTTTTTATTTATCCTGTGTGCTTGAAATTCCTTTTTGTTTGTGTGAGTTTTTCATTCGTTATAGAAAAATTCAAAAACATTGAAAATGTTAAAAAAATTGTGAAAAATGTAAAAACATTTTCGCTCCAGCAAACGACACATTGTTTTGATTTTAAACCGGCTATGTGAATCCAAGTAAGCAATTATCTGTTCTACAATTTTATTTTCATTGCTTGGTTCGGTTTAATGTGAAGTATTGAGTATATGTGTCGTCATGTAATCATTACTACCGCACACACTATGATCTTGTGAATGAGTCTAAGTCATGTGTGTGAGATTTGGGATGACAGTTACGTGTTAGTAATGTGACCTCGAACATGGATTGACCCACATTTAGATGACCTTAGCTCGTGATAACCCTGCATTGTTGCATGTATGATGAAAAAGGAAATAATTAAAAATATATGAGTGCTTAATTGGTTCATCTTATACTCTGTTCGAAGCCTATTTGACTCAAGTATGAGCCCGAGGAATTTCTCATAACCTGGTGCCTACGGTCATCTAACTTGGGTTAACCGGTCTAAAGCTCATTGTAGGGGTCAATTTAGTCACTTAATAGATAGGGTATGTACATAAAATGCTATTTACGCTAAAAGCAATGAAAAATATTTTATGCTCATGTTTAGGGGGAGAAAAGAAAATTTATCACTTAATTGAGCTTATTTTCAGGTCCTTAAATTTATTTGGGTTTGACTTTCATCTGTAGGGATCATACTTATTTAACAAGTGATGTTTTGTATGTTCTTTCTCACAAAATTAAGGTTTGGAGTCGTTTTTACAAGAAAATAGTGGCACATTACACACATGAGTCCTTTATACACTTTGTTCCATCTTGAACTTAATTGCGTACGTGAGAAAGTGTGTTTGATGATGCTCGACTTGTGATTGCATGCTTGATTTGATCATGAAGTGTTGAGTGCTTAACTTGCCCTCATTTCGTACTATTGAATTTTTTAAAAATGCTACTTTTCTGAATTTTTAAATTTTCATTGCTATTTTTGTCAATTGTTTGTTCTCTAGCTATGGCTTGAGCGATAGCAGCAAGAGTTGCCTCGCTCACTTGTCGCTCGACCTTCGCTCAAGCGACAGAGCATGGTTTTGAACTTTAACGCTTCAGTTCAAAGGCTTTTCGCACTTTTTTATCAAATATTCACTTGGTTTCTCTCAAATTTGATCGACCCACATAAATTGCTTGCTTGCCCATCATTATCAACACATCAAAGAGCTTCATTGAGTTGGATTTTCATCAAATCATACACATTCAAAGGTAAACTTCGAAAAACTTGATTTTTCCTCATTTTCGCCATTCCTTCGTGTTTTGTGCATACATTGATCATTCTAGCTTATATTTTGAGTAGTGCACTATATATTTTGATCATTGGCATCGTTTGTCATCACTTGTTGCATGATTTTTCGGCAAAATGTTGAATTTTGGACCATTGTGTGTGTGATTGACGTGGATTCTTGCATATTCCTTGCTTTAATTCATACTTTGGACTTTGTGTGGTGATGATAAGAAATTTATTTTGATTGAGTTGTGTTTGAAAGTTGAATGTGGTGGTGTTTGAGGTTGTGTACTTCGAGTTGATGACTTTGGAATGAAGTTCATGTTGTAGTCAGGGTTTGGGTTGATTCTTGATTGATATTGGAGGTGGTTTCCTTGTTGGTGTCGGATTGTGGATTAGGAGTGTGCATGTGGGTTGTTTTGGCTTGTTTGTTTGGTGGTGACACCGCACGAGGGTATCACGTCCTTCCATCATGACGTTACCTCACTATGTCTTGACTTCATGTCCTTATGTCTAGGCACCACAGCACGTGTCATGTCTTCACGTCACCTACGTCTAGGCATTGTTGTATGTCGTTATGCATTGTCTTTAGGGTACATTGCATGTCAGTTTTGTTGCCTCGTTTTACGTGCATTCATGCATGCCATGCATTTCATGGTGTCATTTATCCTATATCAAGGTTTTATTGATGTTTGTGATTCAATTCTTTCAGATGCCGCCCAAGTGAGCACGCTTTTATCGATCTACTCCTGGTACCTCGACATCCTTTAGTCATAGTAGGTTCATTTCTGCTGTCGCCCAAGATATTTTTTGGGTCACAGTTTTCCCAGCACCCCATTCTTTTTTAGCGCGAGGTCACCATGTCCGACCTGACTCCCGACCTTGGTGCTATTTTCACTTCCCGGGGCTGGGACCCGTTGCTTATCGACTTAACACCTCCTCCGCCTTTGCTTATTCAAGAGTTTTACAGTAACATCATGACATCCATGATGTTACTGTTACTTTATTTAGGGTTTTTCTTTGGGGTAGGGTAGTTAAGATTACTCCGGACGTCATTTCTAGCCTTATTCATATTTTGAGATTCGTTCACCCCTTGTTTCCATATCTTACACCCGATTCCCTTCCTTCGGACACCTTTGTCCGATTCACAGTGTTTAACACACTGATGGAGGGTGGTCCAGGTGCGATGCGCACTGGATCGTTACCCACTGACCGAAAGATTTTGTTGCGCATTGTGTGTACGAATATGTGGCTGGTTTCCCATACCTCTTCATTACCTATGGAGATGTCTCAGTTTTTGTATGCTCTTCTGCATGCCCACAGATTTTGAGAGCATTCCGGACCACGGGGACTCGGGTTGGGCTGCATTATGCTTGTCTCATTTATAGGTTATTCACTGCCCTTGGAGCTAGTTTTCCCGAGGGGGTTCCACGGCGAGTATCTCGATCGATTGGCCATACCACTATCTCCCAGAGCAGGTCTTATCCTTCCACCTCTAGGCCTGTGCAGTCTCAGGTTGTCCTACTGTGCCGGTTGATCCTATTGATGACCTCATATCTTTTGACCCTCTCCGATTTTCCATCATTTGCCACTGCTCCTGAGTCCACCGACATTCCTTCCACTTCTGGTTTGGTGCCTCCTCCTTCGTTTACTTCGGCTCTTCCTTCTAAGTCGGTTCTTCTACCTGCTGATATTCCTTCTATTCCCGTTGATCCTTCTCTGGCTCTCTTGGGATAGATGACTGTAATGATCGAGCAGCAGGTTCAGATGATAGTTGAGCTTACATAGCTTTGTGCCATTGTTGATCGCCACACCACCGAGTTTGCTACACTTCGGGGTGTTGTTGGCTACATTTAGCTTGGTTTATGGTGGATTCGTCGCCATTGGGATGATGATGCTTTTGAGGAGATAACAGACTCCGATGATGCTGATGATGCTATCGGGGCTGTATAGATTATAAGCTCTTTCCTTGTCATTTTGTGACAAAAAGGGGGAGTAGTTTTCTTTTTGGTTTGTTGGCTGTATGTATAGGTTGAGGGGGAGTAGTTGACTTTGACTTGTAAAGTTTTTTCTTGGTGATATCTAGATTTACGAGCTTACATGATGTATATCATTTACATATCTAGATTAATTATCATTTTGATATATATGTGATATTTTCAAATTGACTTGCAATTAGTGATTTACATCGTTGTCCTTTAGGGGTCGTTGGGGAGAGACATAGATACTGTATTGACATATTATACTTTCAACTTGGTTTGATATTTTACATATGTCTTTTAGGGGTCATTGGGGGAGAGACATAGATACATATTGACATTTGATTTGATATACATTGCATTGATTTTTACATCTGTGTCATATGTCTTGAGGGGTCGTCGGGGAAAGACATAGATACATTGAGAGTTTACAGTTAGGGAGATCACATGCATATTTGTTTGATTCAACTTTGCTAAACTAAGTTTTTGATATTTTAGCAGTGTCAATGTTTCTTTTTGGTATGTTGGGTTGCATTAATATTGTGTCTTAGTTTCACTTGTGATTTAAAATTGAATAATATGCTATATGAGTTACATTTGCTTACATTTGCTCAAATGACACTTACAATTGAACTGTTTGACTGTGATTATTGTTGATCCGACTTTTCACATATTTTACACCGGCATTTAAGTTGTCTGCTTCAGGAAACAGGTATTGCCGATTCGTTCAAGATAGATTGTAATATAGGTGTGTCATTGTTTTGAGTCTGTAACTTTATATTTCATTACTGCCTTGACATAGTATAGTGTTTTGTCACATAATACCAAAGGGTGAGTTTGCTAGGTTTTAGTTGATTATGTAATTGGCTATTCTGTAGACAAAATGACTTAAATTGATAGTTGATGAAAGTTCAAGGAGTAATGTGTAAATATATCAAAAGTTGGTTGAATAGGTCGGTTTCGAGTTTGGAACAAAGGAGAAAACAGCGTAGATTTTTGCTGGACTGTCGCCAGGTTATGGCTTGAACTGCGAAAGCAGAAACACTGTCGCTGGACCGTCGTCACTCCTTAGCTCAAGCAACGCCCTATCGCTCTACTGTCGCTGGCTTCTCACTTGAGCGACAGCTTTATATGAGAAATTTTATTTTCATGTTTTAAAGGTTTTTTCCTGGCCCATGGTTTTCTTGACCTATCTATAAATACCAAAACATGTCCAGAATGAAATTCTGAAGGTTGATAATTGAGAGAGCTTCATCTGTGAGAGATCTATTGATTACTTCTTTCAACCTTCATCCAAATACCAAAAACATACTTCCTACATATCTGTCAGAGAGTGCTGAAGATCAAGGAAGACGATTGGAATTCCAGTCTGTGAATAACGGGTTGTTCTTCTTGATCCACGGGAGATAGATGATTCTACCAAGCTAAGGGCTACTACAGGATAACGAAGTTCCAGGGAAGCATTGATTATTGCAGCTGGAATTGGTGTAGGGGAGCACAAAATTCAGAAGAGCTGTCAAAATCATAGTCAAGAGATCAGATAGTTCGTGTCGTCGTCTAGTCTGATAGACTGTGAGAACTGAATCGTTTATAGTGGATTGACTGGTAAAGTGCCTGGAGTTTTTCCCAATTGGGTTTCTCCGTGAACAATTCTTGTATTTTTTACTGTTTACTGTTTTACTATTTATTACATTCAAACTGTGGTAATTCAACTTAGGATAAATTGGATTGTTTGATTAACCATCTAGAGATAATTAATTTGTGACTTGTTGCAAGTTAATTATTAGGGTCAAACTTGCATTTTCCACAGTAGCAATGCTATATTATGGTAGGAAAAACCAAAACATGGGTGCATCGACGTCATGTCGTGGCGCCGCAACGTCCCAGTAGTCGAAAAAGATTCGTAGTGTCGAGGCGCCACCAAGCAACGGAAGGTGTTTTAAATCTTTTGGGTTTCTTTTCAGACCCAATCCGACTCCAATTCTTTCAAGGACTTCATGGTGATATATATATATATATATATATATATATATATATATATATATATATATATATATATATATATATATATATATATATATATTCCAGAATATGTTTCAGAAAACTGTTGAAAAGATCTTTCTTCTAAAAGAAGATCAGGATGAGTAGGTCTGGGATAAAAAGTAGGAAGATTTTGAGATTTGAATATTGACAGGATGACTGAATTCCAACTCCTTCAAACCCTTGAAAAAATGGCTGTCTGTTTATCAGCCTATATTGCAAAGGGTATTGATGCAAAATCTGCCTGTAATAATTTAATTATAGGTTTTACCGGTCAACTTAAAGGATGGTGGAATTACTATCTTTCTGAAGAAAATCGTCAAGAGATTCTTCAATCTTTCAAAATGGAAAATGGTAATCCGGTCGCTGACTGTTTTACTACTCTCGTTTATTCTATCATCAAACATTTCATTGGAACTCCTCAACTCATTCAAGATAGGTCTTCTGAGATTCTGATGAATCTTTCATGTCCAAAATTACATGATTTTAGATGGTATAAAGACATTTATCTATCTAGAGTTATGGTCCGTGAAGATTGTAACAATGAATTTTGGAAAGAAAAATTCATTTCTGGACTTCCAAAACTTTTTGCAGAAAAAGTTAGGAGTTCAATCCGAGCTCAAAATAATAATTCTATTCCTTTCAAAAACCTTACTTTTGGAGAATTGATTTGTTATATCAATAAAGAGGGTCTTTCTCTTTGCAATGATATCAAATTAAAATCCAAACTCAAAAACGACCAATTTGGTTCTAAGAAAGAACTTGGATCTTTCTGTGAACAGTATGGTTTTGAAAAAATTGTTCCTCCTTCCAAAAATAAATCTAAAAAACCTTTACCTTTTTATAGGAAGAAATTTTGAAGGAAGGAAAGGGATTCATCTTTTCAGAAACCGAGATTTCAAAAGAAGTTTCAGAAAAGAAATCCAAAATTTCAAAATACTACCAAAGCTACTTGTTACAAATGCCATCAAAAGGGACATTATTCCAATAAATGTCCACTCCAAGGAAAGATTAATAATCTTCAAATTGATGAAGATGTTAAACTTCAACTCTTGAATCTCCTTAATTCTGAATCAGATTATTCTTCTGATTTTGAAATTGAAGAAATTCATCAAAATCAAGAAGATTCTGATTTTGAATCCGACTCATCCTCTTCAAAGCACTCTTCTCAAAGTAAACAAGTTTGTGGTTGCCAAACCATAAACGTTCTTACTAAAGAAGAAGAAGTTATTCAAGATATTGTTAATCAGATTCAAGATCCTCAGCTGAAGAATAAATTTTCTCAGCTCCTTCCTTCAAATAAACCTCAAGCTCAAATTTTTGATATGAAAAATGTCTATTCTCGATTTCGACAAGAGACATCATCTTCAAAATCCACTGATTCTGATCTTAAATCAGAAATTAATTCTATGAAGTCTGATATTTCTTTCCTCCAAAAACAAGTACAAGATATCAAATTTGAAGTTGCTTTTCTCAAAACTTCAAATCCACGTGCTTCTGAAAATAGTTCCTCTAGTCATTCTGATAGTGACAGTGAACTTGAATATCTCAAACAATACAATCATCCTTCTACCCCTATTAATCAAACTCTTTCTGAACAAGAAAAGGTTAATGTTATTAACCGTATTCAACTTCAGAAATGGTACTGCAATATGACTATAGTTGTTGATAAAACTTTTAAATTAACAACTAGAGTTCTTATTGATTCCGGCGCTGATCAAAATTGCATTAGAGAAGGTTTAATTCCTACAAAATATTTTGAAAAAACTACTGAGCGTCTTTTTGGTGCTAGTGGTAAAAAATTAAATATTCAATATAAACTTTCAAAAGCCCATGTTTGTAACTCAAACATTTGTTTCAAAAATATTTTTTATCTTGTTAAAGATCTGGATCAACAAGTTATTTTAGGAACTCCTTTTATTGTCCAAATTTATCCTTTTCAGGCTTCGGCTAAAGGACTGAAAACTCAAGTTTTTGGACAAGATTTGTTCTTTAAGTTTACTGATCCACCTTCTTCTAGAGAAGTTCTTTCTCTAAAAGAAGTTTCAGTCTCTCAACTTATTAACAATATAAATTTCAAAAAACAACATATTTTATTTCTCAAAGATGAAATTAAATTTCAAAAAATTGAAAGTCAATTACAAGAAACCTTGAATAAAGAAAAAATTTCCAGTTTTTTCTCCAAATTCGAGAAAGAAATATGTTCTACTATTCCTAATGCTTTTTGGAATAGAAAGAAGCATATTATTTCCCTTCCTTATACTCCTGACTTCCTTGAAATCAATATTCCTACAAAATCAAGACATATTCAAATGAATAAGGAAATACTTGAATTTTGTACAAAAGAAATCAAAGATTTGCTTGAAAAGGGTCTCATCAGACCTAGCAAATCTCCCTGGAGTTGTTCTGCTTTCTATGTACTCAATCAAGCTGAAATTGAGCGAGGAGCTCCTAGGCTCGTTATCAATTACAAACCTCTCAATTCTGCTCTTCAATGGATTCGTTATCCCCTTCCTCAAAAGAAAGATCTGCTCAATAGATTATCTCAATCCATCATTTTTTCAAAATTTGATTTAAAATCAGGTTTCTGGCAGATTCAAATTAAAGAAGAAGACCGATATAAAACTGCATTTAATGTTCCTTTCGGACAATACGAATGGAATGTTATGCCCTTTGGTCTCAAAAATGCTCCTTCAGAATTTCAAAAAATCATGAATGATATTTTTAATCCTTATCAAAACTTCATTATTGTTTATATTGATGATGTTTTAATCTATTCTACTAGTTTAGAACAGCATTTCAAACATTTGGGCATTTTCTTTAAAATTATTAAGAATAATGGACTTGCCATCTCGGCTAAGAAAATTGTTCTTTGTCAAACAAAAATTAGATTTCTTGGGCATAATATTTTCCAAAATACTATTATTCCTATTCAAAGAAGTCTAGATTTTACTGATAAATTTCCTGATCAAATTATTGATAAGACATCACTTCAAAGATTTCTTGGATGTGTTAATTATGTCTCCGACTTTATTAAAAGCAGTAGACTTATTTGTGCACCTCTTTTTCAAAGGCTACACAAAAATCCAAAACCTTGGGGGGATGAGTGTACGAGTGCAATTCAAAATATCAAAAAAGCAGTCAAAAGTATCCCATGCCTTTCAATTATTGATCCCACAGCTAATCTCATTGTCGAGACTGATGCGTCAGACATAGGATTCGGTGGAGTCTTAAAGCAAATACCTCAAAAGTCTCAAACTGAACAGCTAGTCAGATACTATTCTGGTATTTGGACTGGACCTCAAATTAACTATTCTACTATTAAAAAGGAAATTCTTTCAATAGTTCTTTGTGTTTCCAAATTTCAAGACGATTTGATCAATAAAACTTTTGTTTTAAAAACCGATTGCAAAGCTTCAAAAGATGTTCTTCAAAAGGACGTCAAAAATCTTGTTTCAAAGCAAATCTTTGCTAGATGGCAGGCTATTTTGTCCTGTTTTGATTTCAAAATTCTATTTATACCAGGAAAAGAAAATGTTCTTGCAAACTTCCTCACAAGAGAGTTTCTTTATTTTAGAAAGAATTTCTCACATAAGAAATGCTTGAATTCTAAAATAGAAACTTAGATCTCTGTGAGAAGTTTCATTTTCAATCTCTTCTCCACAAAAATCTTTTTAGAACATGGAAACTAGTTCTCTTTGTTCTTCAAAATCTTCAAAAAATTCTCATTTCGATGAAAGAATTTTCTTTTTCATGTGTTGTGTCAACAAGGTTGCAACATGCTTACCTTTTGATGTCAAAAAGATGATTTTTGAAAGAGCAAAAATCAATAGATCAAAAGAAATTTTTGATGCAAAAATACATCTCCTTTATGGTAGAAATTTTTCTGCTAGAAGAGAGAGAGCAAAGAAATTCAATATGTGTTCCAAATGTGGAAACTATTTTCATGATAATTCTGGTATCTGCAAGTGGAGATCAGAAATGCTCAAAATGAGAAATGATGACAGACTACACTGGCTAAAGTATGGGTTGAGTAATGAAAAAGAAAGACCATACAGAAGGCGTAGTTTACATGATTCTATTCAAAATCTTTTGAAGACTCTTTAATTCTAAGGCATTTATTCGTCTTCTTCTTTAAAATATTTTGCTTTTAGTATCTCAAGTTTATGAATTTTAAAAGAAAATGTAATTTAAATTCTTGATCATTAGCTTCAAAGAAGGGATGATGGCTTAGGCAGCAATTGGTTAGCTTATTCTGCTTGGTTGCCCGTGTTTGCCGAGGAAGGCGTTTTGGGTATGCAGTTGCTTGGATTCAGTTGTATGCCGCATCGATTGACTGGAGTTGCTATGAAGTCAAGAACTAAATTTTTCTTTCTATTGGAAATTCAATAAACTTCTTTTACTAGAAATGAAGTATCAAGAAGAAGGAGATGAATAAAAGCAAGAAGAAACGTATTGTCTTCAAGAAGAGAAAGATGAGAATTGAGACTACGTTCAAAGTTTTGGAACTTCTTTCAAAATTGCCAATTCAAAGAGTACTTTGTCAGGACATCATCATTGAAGAAATTGTGCTTTCACCAAAATAAAAGCAAGAACTCAAGAATATTGCTTTTCAAAAGCAATTCAACATACGAAGACATTTTCAAAGAATCTTTTTACTTTTTCATTCTATAAATTCATTGTTTTCGTTCATTGTAAATCAGAGCTAATTTAGCCTAGAGTTAAGTTTCTCTCTGCAAGTTCAATATTCTTGTATCAACTTTCAAGAATCAATATAATCTTTTTCTTTTGCAATATTTATTCAAGTTATTTTCATCCCTTGAAGCCCCTATCCCCTGGGTCATCTTTATATATATATATATATAACCTTAAAGACCAATTTGCTGAGAGAATTCAATAGGGCAAGAACAAAGAAATCAAGAAGAACATCAAAAAGAAGATTGATTCAACCATCAAAATAGTTTTATCTTTCTTCTTCTCTACATGTTTTTTATTGTGAATTTGATTACGTCTCTTTGTATATTCATGAACTAAACATCTTATCTAGGTATTGATGTAACCAAAACTTGAAATATGTTTTTTTTAATTAGTTATTTCATAGAGATTTTTCCATTTTGTTTATTTGTGTTGTTTATTCTACACAATTTCAATTAATTGGCTACTAATTCAATGATTTGATTGTTTAACTTTCGGCATTCAAGAGAGGACAACTTGGGCGTGATCTTAGAATAACACAATTTAGGAAATTATAGGTTTCGAAAGAAAGTATAATTCTTTTGAAACCGTCCCACATTGGAATCAATAACTTGATAACTTCTAGACATTGGATTCGGATTAGAGATATTGAAATTGAATTTTAAGTATAACTTTTACTCGGCGCTCGAGAGAGGGAATAAAATCACATTAGGGTTCTTACTTATAAACTTGGGAAAATTGATTAGAGATAGTTAAATAATTGAGAAATTAGGTGAAACCAAAACACTATGCTTTCTGCTATCGATTAAATCCTTCAAACTTGCATGCAATTAGTTCAATTCGTCACAAAAATCACATAATTTTAGGTAAAATATTGATAATATAAATTTGATTGTCTAGATAAGGTAAAAGCTAATCAATTATAGTAGTAATAATTTTATATTCAATCCATGGGTTTCAACATTCTAGCCCTACAATTATATTACAAAACTTGACACTGTACACTTGTGGTACATTACGGTATAGTCAAAGGCTTCAAACTCACATAACTTTTGATCTACAAATTTGAATTATGATTTTTTTTTTGAATTGAACTTCAAATTAAATCATCTTTCCAATGGTATATAATTTGCCTTGTGGATATTTTTGTAGAGAACTTGATGCTTTAATTACCTCACATGCTTCGTCGATAGATTCCTCATTTCGCATCTTCTGGCCACTCCAAATAACTTTCTTTTGCATCATACATCTCCAAATTTTGGATTTATCCTATAAACAACCAACATATACACTAGTATGCGTAGAAATTTGTTCAAATAATTAAATATTAAGTAAATTTAGGAGCATAGATAAATGGGTCACACTTATCACCGAACCCTAAAACTTTCTGAAAATATAAGAGACACTCTAAATACAAGATGATATAAGAGAGACTCTAAATATAAGAGTATTTTTAAGAGACACTCTAAATAGAAGATGATATCAATTTTAGAGGGTCATTGCTTAAAAATAAGTTTCAAGAGACTCTCCAAACTTTTAAAAATATAGAGTGAATTTGACTTTTCAATTTATTCTTAAATAAGCTACATATTTCAATAGGGTAATTGACGCAAAACGTCCTTACCTTTAAAGGTTTTTGTGGAAAACGTCCATACATTTTCTTTTTTGACGCATAACGTCCATACCTTTCATATTCTTTGCACTGTACATCATTTTTATCAATTTTTAACATAAAATAACCATTATACCCTCATATATAAATAAAACAAAAAAGAACAGAAAAGAAAAATAAAGAATAAATTGCAATCTGCTCCTAAACTTTTCTATGGGTTAAAGGAACGAAGCCGGAATCAACCAAGTTCAGTGCGCGGCGTGATAGTCGCGATTGCGTTATTTTCAATTTCGAATTGAACCTATTAGTTGTGTGTTTTGGATGAATTGCCCACATGACTGTGGTCGTCTAGGTGGGCAACTGGATGGTGGTGGTCCGCAATCTTGTTGCTGGCCGGAGGTGCGACTTCCATAATTTGTCCATTTTTCGAATAACTGATTTTGCTTGCTGATTCTTGCCGGATTATTGGATGATATGGGGAAATCTTGGGATAAAATGTAGAGGGTATTGAGGAGATTGTATTGTTACCAATGTCCGGAGGTTGTGACAGTGGAGAAGAGTAGATGTGGTTATCAGACGGTGGAGGTGGTAGAGGGAGCTGGAGGAGAAGAAAGAGCGTGTTTTTGTTATTTTTAATATTTTCATAAGTTTTGAACTGATTTGCATTTTTAAAAAAGTTTAGGAGTAGATTGCAATTTATTCTTTTTTTTTTCTTTTTCGTTTTATTTATATATGAGGGTATATTGGTCATTTTATGTTAAAAATTGGTGAAAAGAAAAGGTATGGATATTTTGCGCCAATTACCCGATTTCAATACTTTACTTTCTAAATTAATCAAATCATATTTAAAATTGATTGACTATTAATATATAATAAGTATGTCTAATAAAATACGAAGACCTAAAATAAAGAACATTATTGAGATCTATAAAAAAATTTACTCATTAAATTTAAAAATATTATAAAATTTGAGAACCTTTTTAAAATGCTATAATAAAGAATCCAATAAAAAATTACAATACCATGTTCGATAGTCATTATTTTGAGAAAATTGAGTTTTGAATAATGATTTTTTTTAGAAAATGTGTGATTAAAAAGTAAGAAAAAAATTGAATTTACGTAGTAAATATTTTATCGTGTAAATATATAATTAAAAATAAATATGAAAATTAAAAAGTTTTAAAATAACGCTAATAAAAAATGGGCTAAAGTATTGAGCAAAACAGTGCACTGCACCCATTCATCTGTCATTTACATAAACGTATCTCTATTCTATTTCACGTGTACAGCTCAGTACACAACCCAAACATCTCAAATTCAATTCAAAAAGTATCGCCGGAAAATCAAGATTCAGCAAAAACGCACATCTTTTACCGTTTTTACTTCAGGTCAATCCACTTCATTTCGTTCTCTCTCTCTCTTTTCACGCATACGAACTCACACTCACTCATTGAACGCATTTGATTATAATATTTTGATGAAATGGTTTCACTCTGGCCAACTGATCCGATTCACTTATGCGGCTTCATCTTGCTGTGCGTGTATTGATTATGCTATTTGGATTGCTAGATTCTACTTTCTTAACCAAGATTTATTTATTTTTTGTTCGAATGTCTGAGCAGATAAAGCTAAAGAGTGAAATATGGATGTACTTATATTCACATTATTTCTGGGTGTATTGGGTCTTCTTATTTTAATCCCTCGCCTGCGCAAAACTGGTTAGTTTTCTTGCCGAGTTGTCTCTTTTGATTTGTGATTCTGAATCCGTGAATTTGTTGAAATGCAATTGATTTTAATAACTGAATGGTTTATAATGCAGATCTTGGTGAAAAAGGGAAGTCTAATGTCACTACAAAGGTGCTTTTTAATTTATAAAGATTCTAATGATTTTCAGAGATAATTACAGGATTTAAATCAGTGTTTTTTTATATGTCTACATGAATTATAAGCCAGAAATGTAGGATTACTTGTCAAAAATTGTTTCACATTCCATGAAATATGTCAAGTTCTTCAGGGATTGAAGAAAAATGTTTTATAGTATTTGTTTATAATTATTTGAGAAGAAAGCCTATATGGCAGGTTTACATTCAAGGCAATTTTGTTTGGTTCATTTTTCGTTACTTATAACCCAGAAATTGGTATAATCACCTTAAAATATTCACGAGATGTTTCCGCAGTGGCATGAGACTTTTCCAAGTTGAGTATTGCAAATTTTCACTACGTGTTTGATAAGGTGGGTTAGACATTATCTAAAACAGTCATTGCATATATGTATCGGGATAGCTTGAGCTACACCTTTCAAAAGCACTTCATTTTCTTTCCCACCAACCTTGCCATCTACCGAGACGTATTAGACGTATCATGTGGGGAAGAATTTCTTAGTAAGATTTGATCCGGCAAAATGGGCGACAGATTGGTAGAGTTATTGAGGTGAGAGGTGATTCATGAGGTAACTTTGAATTTAGTAGAGATTGTAATCAAGGAGAAAACATCGAGCCATTTTTTCTCACGAATTAGTGGTGTCATGTAGGATAGTGGAATTAAGCTTGAGAAATGGTAACTCATTTTCTTTGAATACTACATGTTGAGAGGTAAAGATTTTTGGTAACTCTGGATTATAACATGATATGCATCACAAACAAGGGAATAACCGAGAAATATACAGGGTCGAGAACATGGGTCAAGTTTATGAGAGTTGTATGGCCATGTTCACAGATACTTTAAGTGTCCAAAGACTCTGAATTTTGTCTGGTTTGGTTATTTTCATAAGAGTTTATGATATGGGCTGTCAAACCAAAATGGGGATGTTATCATACGCTTAATAAAATACGTTATAGTTTGAAAGACAAATGTCTACAAAATTTTAGAGGCACAGAAGCTTGGTGTAAGAGAGTGACTGTGAGCCCCAGTTTAAATTATATGACAATGTTTTCATTCGACGGAATCATGTTTTGAAGTGTGTGAGGTGATTTAAGATGTTGAATCCCAAATTTTAGTAAAACGTCACTTAGACTTTGGTATTCACCCCACCAAAAGATTATATAGTCTCAATTTTAGTTTGAAATTCTCTTTCGTTCAGAGACATTTGCTATCTCAGATTTTTGTTTGATAGAGTAAAACCATGTGTACTATGTAAATAATCTATAAAAGCAACATAGCAAAAGTTATCATGTAATATTATACGATAGGGCCTAAACATTTGTACAAATTATTTCAAGTGGTTTATTACACGGGACTGAGGAAATTCCAAACGACTATTTGTGACTTTTTATTTATAGGCAAATTATCAACACATCCTCATTGTATTTTTAGACTCCATTAAAGGAGGATGGGGGTTAGGATGTCCCAATCATAATATATATGGAACTAGCAAGAATAGATGAGGGGGCGTAAATTTGACCCTTTATATTTGCTTTATGATTCTAACACCTAAATGCAACATTAAGGGTGTGTTTAAGTCATATTATTTTTTTTTTTTTTTTTTTTTTTGAAAGGTAATCAAAATTTTATTAATCAGAAAGCATAATACACGGGGAGTGTATAATCAACTTAAATCAGAAAGAAACGACATAAACTCAGGCAACCCGTCAATATGCCTAGTGGCCACGGCATTGAACCATGAATACAAAGTGAGATAAAACAATTCCCTAAACTGTTCTGTTGTCCGTGATTGATCTTCAAAACAACGATTGTTTCTTTCTCTCCACACACACCAAACGAGGCAACCCGGAATAAGATTCCAAACAATTTTGCTGTTCTTGTCTCGAAATTTTCTCCTCCATGCCCTTAATGTGTCATCCATACGCCTCGGCAACACCCAGTCCATGTGTTGTGATGTCAATATATCATTCCACAGCAAGCGAGCAACATCACAATGAAGAAACAAGTGGTCAGTCGTCTCCCCATCCCTCTTACACATATAGCACCACTCTGTAATACAGAAACCCCTAGTTCGAAGATTATCCACCGTTAACACCTGTCCTCTGACCACCGTCCATAGAAGAAATGCCACTCGTGGGGGTAGTTTACATTTCCAAACCATCTTCCACGGGAATGAGCTCTCAGTAGATCTCAATAATGAACTAAAGTAAGTGCGAACGGAGAAAATACCATCACGGGACAGTCTCCACTTGCTACAATCACTATCTCCAACCTTGAGATGAACTTCGTATAATGTGGTCAAAAACAGCGCATAATCATCCATTTCCCAGTCCTGCAAACCTCGACAAAAAACAATGTTCCAACTGAAATTCCCATTGTGACTACCTAAAACATCATTTACCATAACAGACGACTCCAACGCAATACGATACAGCGAAGGAAATTTCAATTTGAGCGGTTGATCTCCACACCAACAATCATCCCAAAATCTGATAGTATTACCAATCCCCACGACAAAAGTCAATCTCTCCCAAAAGTCACTCCACCCTCGCCGGATGTACCGCCACAAACTCACTCCATAGGAACCTCGTTCCTCGCCTGAGCACCATCCCCCCTCCAAGACACCATATTTTGCCCCAATAATATCTCTCCAAAAACTCTCCCTCTCCCTTCCGAAACGCCATAACCATTTACCTAGCAAAGCCTTGTTAAACAACACAAGGCTTCTCAAACCAAGACCACCGAATCGAATAGGAGAACAAACTGCACGCCAATTAACCAGATGTAACTTCCTCTCCTCGCCCAATCCTCCCCAAAGAAACTCCCTTTAGATCATCTCTAATCTTTTCGCCACTGCCACAGGGATAGGGAATAATGACAAGTAATAAGTGGGGAAATTCGACAAAGTGGACTTTATGAGGGTAAGACGACCTCCCTTTGAAAGGTACATACGCTTCCACCCCGCAAGCCTCTTCTCCATTCGTTCCACAATACTGTTCCAGATCTGTCTGCTTTTAAACCGGGCTCCTAAAGGAAGTCCGAGATATGTCATAGGTAAGTGCGCCACCCTACAACCCAAAATCGCAGCCAATTCCTCCACATTATTAACCTCTCCCACTGTGATAACCTCAGATTTTCCCAAATTTATTTTCAATCCAGAAACGGCTTCGAAGCACAAGAGTAGACGACGCAAATTCCTGAACTGCTCAACATCTGGATCACAGAAAATCAGCGAGTCATCCGCAAATAGCAAGTGAGAAACCTGCAATTGCTCAACAACAAAGCCCCTTAATAAATTTTGCCCCACAGCCTTCTCAAGCATCTTACTGAAAGCTTCCATAACGATGACAAACAGCAATGGGGACAGAGGATCCCCTTGCCTCAAACCTCTACTACTGCGAAAAAAACCCTCCGGACTGCCATTTACCATGACTGAGAAGGAAACCGTAGAGATACAAAACTGAATCCACTGGCACCACTTCTCTCTAAAACCACATCTCCTAAGCATATACAAAACAAACCCCCAGTTAACATGATCATAGGCCTTATGAATGTCAAGCTTACATAACATCCCCGGAACCCTTAGTCGCATTCTAGAATCAATACATTCATTTGCAATAAGTACGGAATCCAGAATTTGACGCCCTTTGACTAAGGCATTCTGAAATTTAGACACCACTTTGCCCAACACCTCCTTCAATCTATTTGCCAGAATCTTCGCAATAATCTTGTATACCCCACTCACTAAGCTAATAGGTCGAAAGTCCTTAATATCAGTCGCTCTCGGTTTCTTAGGAATAAGCACAATAAATGTAGCATTAGCACTTTTAAGGAATCTTCCACGCTGATAGAAGTAAGAAAGGACCTCTACAATATCAGATCGCACCACTTCCCAACAAGCCTTATAAAACGAAAAAGAGAATCCATCGGGTCCTGGGGCTTTATCGTCGTTCATGCTGAAAACCACCTCCTTAATTTCATCCTCCCCAAATGGTCTCTCAAGCCATTTAGCATCCTCTTCATTAATAGTAGAAAATTCGAGCCCATCCAATTCTGGCCTCCAGTCCAACTGCTCCCGATACAAATTCTGATAAAAGCTAACCATATGGGTCCCGATATCCTGTGGATCCTCATAAGTAATCCCATCAACCTCCAACATAGTGATAGAATTGTTGCGCCTGTTTGAATTAGCTACCTTATGGAAAAATTGGGTGCATCTATCCCCCTCTTTCAGCCACTTAACCCTAGATTTCTGACGCCGAGCAATCTCCTCAAGCTCCACCAACCTCTCCAGCTCCTTCCTTAATTCTCTACTTTTCGCCCTATCCTCCCCAACCAGTCCTCCACATTCCTCCCTCCTATCCAACTCGTCAATCTCTAAAAGACATTGATTTTTGCGATAACTGACATCTCCCACCACCTCTTCATTCCACCTCTTGAGATCGTTTTTCAAGGCCTTCAATTTTCGATCAAACACATAACTAGGAGACCCCCGAAAATCATAAGATGCCCACCAATTCCGCACTCGGTCCCCAAAACCTTCAATTTTTAACCACATCCTCTCGAACCTAAAAGGCCTCCTTCCACTTCGCATCATGTTCCCATAAAGCGAAATAGGAAAGTGATCTGAATATAATCTCCCTAATCTTCTCTGCGTGACATCAGGGTACTTAGCCTCTCATTCCCCACACACCAAAAACCGATCAATACGGAAAAGGACAGGTTGATCTCGATTCGATGACCAAGTAAAATCTCCCCCACACAAAGGCAGGTCCACCAGCAAGTTCTCCCTAATAAAATCTGAAAAGTCCTCCATAGCCCTTGTGACTCTCCCCCCACTGGACCTCTCAGAAGGAAACCGAACCATATTAAAGTCTCCTCCAATGCACGTGGGGAGGTTCCACCAATTCCTCATCCCAGCCAATTCATCCCACAATCGACCCCTACTCTCATCAACATTAGGCCCATAAACTCCTATAAACATCCACCGATAGTTATCCCCAAAATTTCTAAACGCAAGCGATAGAGTGAAAATCCCTTCACTAACCTCCTCCAGGTCGAAAACCCTCGTATCCCACATCACTAACACTCCTCCTGACATCCCCACTGATCCAACATACTGATACCCCACATGTTGTCCATCCCATAGGCTTCTCACAATAGTCCTCGAAATAACCTCCAACTTAGTTTCTTGTAGACACACAAGGTCAGCCCTCCAACCCCTTAACAGATTCCGAACACCCAGTCTTTTCCCAGCTTCATTCAGCCCCAGCACATTCCAACTGATAATTTTCGGAGTCATCTAAACAATTCGTCATCCCTCCCCACATACCTCTCCTGGATTCTCCACCCTTGGCATCATAATTAATCGAACATTCGAGACGCTTAAGCTCACGATCTCCTTTTCTTCTTGTCTTACCTCCTGGAGTACCCAACTCATGCACCCTGTTAGCCTCCAACTCTTCAAATATTTGCAAAAGTCTTTTCATACCCATCACATGAAACACCCACCATCTTACTAAAGTCCAGGATTTTCTGAAGGACCCAACCTGACGGTCGGGATTTGACGTCAGGTGTACTAGCTTCCACCATCTCCCCAACATAGCTATGATCAATGTAATGTCCCTCCTCTTCCTCCACCCGCCCATCATCATTGTATGTGTCCCTCCTCTTTCCTTCACCAACCCACACCACCAACGCACTATTATTCCTTGAATCCCCTTCCTTCAAAGACTTGGGGTATCTCCTACAATAGGTATTTCCGACCTTAGATGCTGAGTTTATCATTTTCTCAGTCAGTGAAGTAGAAATTTCAACCAAAGCGCTCTCATTCCTAGG